>CM046340.1:5000-1205000 GCA_025403435.1 Artocarpus heterophyllus
GCCTCTAGCGGATAGTTTAAGTGCTAGAAACGGATAAGTGGACTTCAAAAGCGACGTAAATGGCCTATTTTATTAAGCCCGTGGAGTTCCGGAGATGAATTTGTGGGCGAACAGATGAACTGGCCCTTCCGATCAGGAATTAGGGGTTGGGTGGGTCCCATATGCAAATTCCATTAGGACAACCGGTTTCTCATTGAGTAGAAAATACGGAAAAAAGGAGAAGAAGTTGTTCGAAAACATTCGAGGGGCAGTTGTGTAAGGTGGTTGCAGTTGCACCCGCCATTCCATGCTCTCCAATCGCAGAGGGAGAGCTGTGCGATCGGATTTTCTCATTCAGCGGCTCGTCGTCGTGGTCATAATCATCGGCGCAGCAGAATAAGAATCTGCTGTAACTCCGATGAGCCCTCTCACAGACAACCAACTGGAATTCAACTCTACCCGGAGATTGAGGGGTTTTTGTTTTGTTGGACTCTAAACTCTAAATTCCTCTTCTTCTTTTTTTTTTTTAATTTTACATGTGCAAAATAATTAAGAAATGAAATTGAGTTGTCGTTTGTTGTACTTGTTGTTGTTTCAGATTACTGACGGACACTGTGAAGCAATCGCAAGACGGTTGGGGAGGTTTGAGAGACTGGACTGAAGTTAAGGTATAAACTCAAATCCATTCTCCGCTGCTATTATAAATTTTCTTTTTCTCTTTTATTAGATCAGATTTTTCTTTATATTTATTACAACTAATTGTTCTTTTATTGGTTAAGAACAACTATATTATCAAGAGTTTACCTCATACAATTTATTGTCACTATTATGTTACATGTCATGCCAAAGAAAACACACGAGTCATCACATAAATAACCTTAACAGTTACCTACAATTACAGTAAAAGCTAATCGACTTGAATCCTTTTGTTTTGTTATTTTTTTTCTTTTGTTGTTATATATAACTCAAAATCAAAATGGATATGTTATATGATGTTCTAATATATTCCAAGGAGCATGGGTTCTTAAGCCAAGAAGCTCAGAACCGAAGTTTCTTGTACATTTTGTTGGTGGTATTTTTGTTGGAGCTGCACCTCAGCTCACCTATTGCTTCTTTCTTGAGCGCCTTTCCCAAAAGTCAATTTTCATTTCATTCATTCTACAATCTCTTTTTCTCTATAGTAGATGCATCAAGATTTCACTGTTATCGACTTTTAATTGTATTATTAATAATAAACTAACTGGTCATTTGTATTATCAGAGGTGTTCTCGTGATTGCAACACCCTACGCTAGTGGGTTCGATCACTTTTTCGTTGCAGATGAAGTCCAATTCAAATTTGATGGGTGTTTGCGTTTTCTTAGGGATACCGTGCGTGCATAGATTTCTTTAATAGAGTAAGAAAATCTATAACAAAACTCAAGAAGCTTAGTATTACAGGTTTCTGATCTTCCTACTTTTGGCATTGGCCATTCTTTGGGATCCGTCATCCACCTTTTGATTGGTATGACTTTTTTTTCCCCTTCAACTGCCTACAAGAACACTTATGATTAGTGGCAACTTAGCATATTGTAACTAAACATATGACCAGGATCAAGATACGCTGTACAAAGAAATGGGAATGTGTTGATGGCATTTAACAACAAGGTATTTCAAATCTTCATGTAGTATTAGTTCCTGCCTGACCTTACTTGGCAGAGAACTGAAATGAAATGTACAGGCATTAGCTCACAAGTCTCCTTTTTGAGAACTTAATGGTAAATAGTTTTGAAAATATATCAGTAGGCATTTTTTTTCCTTCTTTTCCTTTTTCTCTTTCAGTTCCTCATAATAAGCAAAAATGGATTGAGATTGTGAGATATTTCCTCTTTTATATATTTTCCTTTTACCTTCCCTCCCTTCTCCTTTTTGCGAGCAAATAAATAATTAAACTATAAGTGGAAAAGATCTTGACATGAGAATATCTTAACGTACGTTTTTCTAATGATGTCACAGGAGGCAAGGTCAGCTATTCCTTTGTTCTCACCCGTTCTTGTCCCCATGGCTCAAAGTATTGGCCCAATTTCGTCACAGATTGCATCATCACCGATAATACGTCTAAGGGTGAGAATCCAAGTTATTTCAATATTCACTATTCAGAGTGTGTGCGTGCACATTAGCGAACTTTCCAACAACTTGCATGTCATTACATTTTGTAAATGTGTGATTTCAGTTGACTGCAAGTTAATAGAAGGAGGTGGAGTTTTGTGTATATTTACCCAATTAGAGCGTTTATGAATTTCCGGTGATGTTACTAGCTAGATCTAGGTACAGGACGAATTTACCAATTAAAGAGCATCAGTGATTTGTTCTGTAGTCGTTGATATAACTAATTTTTTTATTGTGATTAATTTCACTTGACTGTACAACATTTATTTTATCAAGATTATTAGGAAATGTGATTATTTTTTCACTTACAACAAACTTTTGCAATTTGTGGTAAGTTTGGATTGTATGAAATTACTTGTTCAAAAAGAAGAGGTTAATATAGAACTTTTATAATTCAGAGAAATTAGCATTGGTGGGATTTGCTTCCTACAGTGTAGATTATGAGCAATGTCTTCTCTCTTGCGCAGTTTCAAACTTAAAATTTTGTCGTAGAATCTTAAATTCCATGTTGATTATAAGCCTATCAATTGGACTCAATATTGTTGTTGAGATGAAGGTTTAAGGTTAACTTTCTTTATGCAAAAGATGTATTGTGTTGGAATTCATTTTGAATGACAGAGAGTAGAGGTATGAAAGCAGGTCACGAATCTCAATCTTGTGCAAATTCTTACAGGCGGAAATGACGTTGAAGCAACCAGGGAACCTTAGCCCTCCCATCATGAAGCAAGTTCTTCCTTTGATGGAGCAGCTTCCTCCTTTGTACGTGGATTTAGTCAAGGGAAGAGAAGATTTTACTCCAAAACCAGAAGAAACTCGTAGACTTGTACGCATAGCCTTTAACTTATGAATATCACTAAGGATTCTTTTTTAAAAAAAAAAAAATTCAAAAGTGGGTTTTTGTTTAATACACCATAAAATCATTTTTTTCACCACGTAAAGCCCCTTATGTATCTAGTGTTATTTATCTGTTTTCTACATTACCGGAGTGGCATCTTGGGAGGATCTTCTTTCTAATAGTTTCTCCTTGCTGTCAGACATTTTATGTACTATGTGTATTGTATACTAGAGGAACAGAAGCTTTGAATTGATTTTGTGGGTCTTGGTGCTTTATTTAGTGGCTTGGGAGCAACCAACATAAATTAAGACATGATTCTGCATTTTTGCAATTTTCTCCCCTAAATACTCTGAGGTTCATGTTTAATGATGAATGTCTCTTCAGATAATGTCGTACTATGGCATCTCAAGAAATCTTCTGGTAAAATTCAAAGACGATTCGATTGATGAGACTTCAACACTAGCGCAGGTGCTTAGTTCGGAATCAGCTATTAGTTCAATGCTTGACATGTCGATCCGGCTCTTGCCTGGAGTTCATGGGCTTCCTTTTGCAGCAGGTATAGTAGTTAGTTTGACATGCGGATATTCTAAGGACTATTGGATGTTCTGGCGGAGCAGGCATTGTGTAATATGTCCATTTTGCAGGCCATTCCAGATGTTCCACCGGCAATGGCTGATGCAGTAAATTGTGGAAGTGATTTTTTGGCAAATTTATCTGTAGGTACGTCATGGGAGACCATTGCCAAAAGAAGTTGGGAATGCATTAGGCACGGACTCGAGGATCCTTCGTGCAGAGATATCAAAAGACATGGATCTACTTGTGGATGTCTTTACGTCATCGATGGCTTCTAATACAGGACAGAAATTTCTGAGGCAGCCATGATGGGAGTTCAGAACATATTGTTTATCATCCTCATCAAACAAATATGGATTGCCCTACCAGTCTGTACCTGTGGGAAGGCAACGCCACATTGTTTAGCAGTGAATTTGGGTGACTCATAAACTAGAATAGACAATCCAACTTTTGATCGTCATGTAAAAAAATACAACTATGAAAGTATGACCTGTACTCATTTACTTTGTATAAACTTGTTTTGAATTCCAGATTAGAAGGCATGATTATGAGCTCTACGTATGCACGATCAAACAAAACGTTTCCATCAGAATCTATCCCATGATAGACCATTCTCTTTTGTGGACACCTTATAATGGAACTGATATTCTAGCTCAGAGCCCTATACCCAACCATGCAAGTAGAGCTTCGAAGCTATCCATTTGGTTGTCGAGTTGGATTTTAAAATTTTTAAATTTTTTAATTTTAGCATTGTGGCCCTAGTTGCTATCCATTGATTGATATTTGTTATAGATTTGAGCTACATTGTTAAGGATTGTCAAAATTTACGATCTTTAATATCAAGATTTAAGAGTTTGAGATCCAACTTGCAAATGACAAATAAATCAGCGTGCATCTATACAATCTAATTGTAGAGAAAATTGAATTAAATTTGTAAACATCCATGAACTTTCTTCTCTCTCTAAAATTGGTTCAAATCAAATTCTAAACTCAGATGGAAATTGTCACGTTTTGGGCAATGATGAGCAATCTCGTAGTTTCACCTTAAATGAACCAAAACAACGGTGGGTTTTTTTTTAGGAAAAAAAACTGTGGGGTAAGGAAAACGTTCTAAACTGGTCCTAATGTCACCACTTTTGCTGGGAAAAAAATTGAGAGAGAGAGAGGAGAAGAAAAAATGGAGCAGTGTATTGCTTAGAAACAGATACGCCATGAGGAAGAAAAAATCGAAGATGTTGAATGTTTAAGAAAACCATTGGCTCTAGGTAAGTGGGTTTTAGAGATTTAAGCAAGGAAAAATGTGTTTTTGAGAAGAACTTATATGGAGTTGAGTCGTTCGGAGAATGTTTTTGTCAACCTAAAAAGATTGTTTACTTTTCCAATTAAATTATGAAACGAAATGGAGTAATTTTCATACACCGACTTCAAAACTAATGTCTTCAATTCAAACTAACAGCCATAATGCCCATTTGCTAGTACTCAAACTCGATTTATTCATCCAAAGAGAATAAAGAGTGAAAGTAATGGTTTGTTACAGCATACAAGACACTATGCAATGCAAGTTCACGTCCCTCTGACCAAAAAGGATTCCTAAGCTGGCTCAGGCTCTAGGCCATTCATAGCAAAAAAGGGATAAATTGCCTTGTAAGTTCCACAGAAGCAACAATTAATTTCCCGCCATCTAAGAGGACACAATCCTTATCTTATCTGTTGGACTGGATTATATACATAAGATTGAAAAGGGGAGAGAGCGGAATATAATTTTTCAACAAACTAGGAAAATTAGACGCACAGCACAGTTCACAAGGACGACCATGTTGCCGTATCTGCTTGCATCTACTCTTCATGGAACAAATAAAGGCCAAGGCCAAATCGAGCACATGCTCTGCAGAAAGCTACTTCTTCCGCTGCAGCAACTGGATCGGTGATGTCACCATCAGTAGAAGATATTGTTCCCGATGATTCGCGGTATGCCTGTAACAAATGATCAAGTTAAAGGTTCAAAACAACATATCAAAGTCCAACTCTCATGTGCCAAAAACGACACAATGAAAATAAGAAATTCACAACCAAAAGAAGTGAATGAGCAATTCTTATATTTGTTTGGTTATTATCTTTAAATCATTCATTCCCCATATCGCTGTAAACACTAAACTCGTAAAGTCTTTGCAACAACAATGCTAACGACACGAAGAAGCAAAACAAGAAAAGAGTCCGAGGCATGGTTGTTGAAAGGATCATAACAAAGTATTCCACACGACAACAGAGGATTTGGCACACAGAAATTTTAAGTGGCTCAACTGCAAAGAATTTTGACAAATTATTTGCATCTTACTATTGTTGATAAAAGGCATTTTAGATGTTATTCATTTAAATATGACAAAGTGGCAAAGCAATCCAAAGATTTTGCGTTGCATTGCACCCAGTCTTTCTTTAATCGGGACTTGAGCAAACTCAAACTAGGAGATAAATGCTTAGAATTATTAAGGTTGGGTCATTGGTTAGACCTTAACGTATTAAGAGGAGTAGCACAACACAAGCCCTTTTGCAAATTTTAGGCACTACTTTGGATCCCAAAACCTTCAAGGAAAAGATACTCCTCAATCCTCAATCCTCATGTAGCAGTGAATAAATTGGAGTAATATTCAACATCAGATATGTGATAAAAGAAAGAAGAAGGCATGAGATATATGATAATGAATAATGAAACCTCTCCATCAGATCCTCGAATAGTAAGACGGTAGACAACAGTGACGGTTCCATTCTCAGAGTAAATGACATCGCGTATTTCTCCGCACCATCCTTTTGGAGACAAGTGACAAAACAAAATCAATCTTAATTTGTTTGTGGAACTGGAATCCAATAGAATGAAAAGGAAACCAAATAAATTAGTAAAGGTAAAGAGGCAGGTTACAAACCAGGAGCATAGAAGCTCAACATGCGATTAGCGTGATACCAAGGGATAAAGAAGGAAGGAGAAGTGGATTTAGGAGAATTAGACTTGATGATGATGTTATCAGGAATTCTCTTGTTGAGATCTCTGAGGATCTCCACCAGAGGACGAGTCATCCAAGAAGAGTGGGCAGTCGAGAATGTCTTGTCAAGAGGAACGAAGTAGTTCGACTGAGGAACACCACCGGAGCTTCCGCCGCCGCCTTTCTTGGAGTTGGAGCTGGAGGCGGAGGCATCACTGCCGCTGCCGTTACTACGGCTGACGGCACGTATCATTCTAATATAACTTGTATTGGATCTGGGGGCTTTGACAGTGCCCCTCCATAAACAACGGCTGCTCTCATCCTGAATTGTCATCTGCATCTGCATCGCCATCGCCATATTCTTTGCTTCACCAACCAAACCAAAACCCCTCTTCCTTCACTTTCACTTCCTTCCCTTTCCTTTCCTTTCCTTTCCTTTCAATTCAATTAAACATATAAGATGTTTTTCCATCTACCCCCTACCTAACCAACCTCTACACATATGTAACCAAAAAATAAAAGAAAAGTAAAGTAAACGCTCCTTCGGTTCCACGTGCGCCTACTTTTTCTCCTTTGCTTCACAAATAAAGCCCACCCCAACTCCTATTTGTTGTATGACCACCCTGTGAAAATTTTTCCTTTCTTGTGTCTTTTTGACATGCCATGTATGCACATCACACTTTCAACAATAGTTTATCTTTTTTTGAAAATAAATATTGCATTAATCGAAACACTAATTTAGACATGAAATATAACAATAGATATAACAACTCAACCCGACTATAAATCATAATTATTATTAGATTTGATTGAAACGTTCAAGAAAATACCGAGTTACAATATATAGAAGTCAAGAGATACACAACTAATCGACAAAAACTCACAGACTAGCCCAAATGACTACGTTAAAAGGTGGGTAGACCACGTCTATTATTACATCAACAAACCAACTAGACACAGAAAACATACTACTTTAAACGGTAAAAACATCGTTGAATTTATTTGACAAGTACAAAGCTTAAAACAAGTGGGTAAGACCCAAAAGACAACTACCGGTGAAGTGATGAGCCGGCCACGTCCAAAAAAGATGGGGGCACCAAGACACTGCCAAAAATCTGATGGAACCAAAATGGACTTCTATTGCTGCCCATATCTGTAGACTAGAGAAAATGATGCCACCTCGGCTCCATCTCCCCACCGAGGCCAAACAAAATAAGGTGCAAACCCAACCGAATATCGTTACATTATTTTTTATTTATTACTCCAAATATTTCATTTTCATTTATTCATTAATAAACTACCATTTATTCTCTCCTACCTTCCTTAATATCTCTATTCCAATTCATTACACAACCAAATTATATTTTTTTTGCGTGGTTTGAATTTCATACGTTTTCACAATACAATAAGACAATACAAGTGGAACGAAGAAGAAAAGAGGCAAAGACACCATATAGCATTTGTTCGGTTGTTTATAAGACTTATGGTGCTTGTGTTATTATTAATAAATCGTCGTACTTTACCTATCTTCCTTCCACTCCATATCGTTTACCTCATTTATTGTCACGCCCCAAAACCGAGGCTATGTAGCGGGTTAATTAAGTTAATTAAATTAAATTTATTAGGTTAATTATATTAAATTTTAATTAAAATCACACATATAAAGAATTTAGTTAATTATGAAAATGTGATAAATTTAAAACTTCTCAAACAATTAAAATAATAAAGCAGATATGATAAAATAAAATAACATAATAAGAGAGAGAAATACCTGTTGGGTCCCACAGGGCCCACAACTTGTGCACACACATGGTATCGACAATAATTAAAATTTCAACCACAGTCCAATATAAGAAAAGAAAATTAAAGAATCACATGCCTTGATTTACTACAACAAATAACCTATTCGAGGTATTCTACTGCTCGCGAGTTCGATTGGTAGACTCCCAGTCGGTCCTAAGCTGAACTCCACATAGAAGGGAAAAAGTTTGAAATCAAATAAAATGTGAGCAAAAGGCTCAGTAGGACTAGGTTTTAAAAACATTTAATTTGAATATAAAGTTTAACATTTAGGAAAATATTTAGAAAACAGAATTAAATAAATAATTTTTATTAGATCTTTCTTATCAAAAACGGTTCATTGTTCGTCTAGAAAGGATTATATTATATTTTCTTGGGCAAACCATAGGTATCACCACCGTAGTGGCACAGCTGAGTTTCGGGACCTACCCAAGGTCATACTTTACACGACCCGATCTCTGAGTATGGCGTCATTCCCATATGTGCATTTTTATCATTATTTAAATCTCATTTTACCAAGTGTAATAATTTACATTCATTATGTGGTTCATTATGAACATATCATCATTCAATTGTTTATGAAAACACTGATAAAGATCTCTTTCAGTCATTTATTGAAAGCATTTTGAAAGAAATCATTTTAATGCCCAAACCGTTTAAAAACCTGTTTACCAAAAAAAGGGGTAGAAGTCCTACCTCAATACCTGACACCGCAACTCATACCACAGTCTCGCTCCGCTATACATTAGCTCCACGGAACCACGAACAACCTTAAATATGAACTAGGTTTGTTAATATCTACCGTAGAGTATATTACTCTACATTGCTATCTTATGGTGTCTTAGTGTGCCATTAAGGTTCATAAAATCAAGTCATTAGGTTAAATTCTTCGTTTGGGCCTTAAATAGTAGAAACTGATGAAAAACAACAAATTTTTGTAAAGCTTGGTTGGCCTGCCATATTCCATGGTTCGGCCTGCCAAACTACTGATTTTGGCTTGCCGACCATCTGGGTCCGACCTACCGAATCCGCTATGAGTCTAGCCTGCCGATAATATGAATTCGGCCTGCCAAACTGAAAAAATCTAAAAACTTCTAGATTCGAGCTTCAGCCTCTCCGAGCTTAAATCTTCATTTTCAACCTGTTTTCAATTCCTAGAGCATGCACAATGATCATAAATGATGAAAAAACATACAAGAACACTTTTAACCACATTTAAACAAGATTTATATAGAAATTTTCAAGAAATCCAAAAATAAGAAAAAAGGAGAAAACTTGGTTTAATCTGTTTTTCATCAAATCAAGCCTAGATTCTAGATGATTTGAGTTTAACTAACTTAGATTCAAGGTTTCCTAAGTTCATAAAACTTGGATTTCAACATTCTAAGAAAATTTTGTGAAATTTGAGGAAAGTTTGAAAAATTGAAAAACAAGTAAACAAACCTCAAATTAATGCTTAAAAGAAGTTTGTAAAAGCTCAATCACGCTCCTAGAGTTCCAATCCAACAAAAGATTGAAGCTTGAGCTTAGAATTTTTGAATCAAAAGAGAGGAAGAGAGAAAGAGAGAGGCAACAAAAGAGAGAGTCTGAGAGTGAAAGAGGGAGAGAGCGTGAGAGTGAAGAAGAGAAAGAGAGTGAGTGAGATAAATAGAGAGGGAGAGTGAGTGGTTTTTAGAGTAAAGCAATGTGCCACTTATAGTTTTGCAAAAGGAGATGTAGTTGGCATTTGACAAATTGCTTTGTTTTAAAATTTAAAATAACAAATAAAAATAATTAAGAGTGATTAAAAATAGTTAGAAGTAACATTAATTTGAAGATATCACAAAACAGTTGAATTAAGTTTTAAATGACATCATAGCACACTAATTCACCATTTTATACACTAATCATACTTAATTAATTTCAGGGTGTTAAGCTCTCCACCCCTAAAAAGAATTTCGTCCTCAAAATTACAAATCATTTCAAAAGCAAAACAAATGCAGGTATTGTTGGAAACAAAGTGCACAGTGGAATTTTAAAAAAATTTTCATCAGAGTAATTTCCAAAACACAAGTTTGACATGTTATATGTATAAATTAAACAGATCTTACTAACCTCAGTGTGCCGAAGAACCTCCGCAACCTGTGTAAAGAAGTAACGTTCTAGAAGAGCCTCAACCAACTGGTCTTCTTTGCTATTCTCTATCCACAACCGGAGTGAGTGTGGGCTCACACGTACAGCTCTTCCACCGGTGACTCTCCTTCCAACCAATGGAGAGAACCCAAAGCTAGTGCTTGTGATTTGTGAACAAAAGCTCTCAGGGAGTTTTCAGATGCTCACTGGAAGAGTATCACTTTTAATCTCTCAAATTGATCTGAGTAAATCATGTGACTCACTCCCTTTTTATACCTATTGGTCCTGGGGTCAGTCCATATCAGATTAGGTCTCAAAAACTCGAAACAGAATCAAGTTCGGATCAATATCTGATAAGATCCGCGTGAAAACGCGTAATCTTATCTTCGCTGATCGGCAGGCCGAACAGTCTGATCGGCAGGCCTAAAAGGCCAATTCGGCAGGCCGACCACGTCATCCGGCATGCCAAACTCTCGAGAAAAAATCTCTGCGAATCTTTTATTTTCCACCCGAGATTCTAAAGGATAAAGTCTCAGTTTTGATTCAAATAACCCAATAGAGAAGTTATCTGATCAAAACAAACTTTATCAAGATAATCTCTAAGAAAATAAATTAATTCACAATAATTCTACAAGTTTATCTTGTTCTAATTTGTCCAAAATTAAAACAACCGATAAACAGACAAGAATTATCTGATCGCAATAATTCAACAAGTTTATCTTGAACTAATTTCTTACAAAATTAATTCAACCGATAAACAAACATGAATTATTTGATTCGTTTAAATTTTAAACCGATCTGATAAATCCGACATAAGTCATCAATTATTGGAAAAGCACGCCGTGTCGTTACAGGATTTTGTGAGCTAGCAAAGGGGATCAAAATGGACCTATAAAGTTCAAGCTCATGATAATTATGAAACCCAATATCCTAGATATACATTTCACAATTATCAACTCCAATGCTACTCCACTAAAAGCTTGGAGCTGCACTCTCGAACTTTATAGAATTACGAAGCTCGTGTAGCTAAGTCTTCATGACATATCATAGTGTATCGTATCCCCATATGATCATCCATAATCGGCTTAAGGACAAGTTCTGTCTTACCTTCCCGATTATTTTTATCTTACGTTCCATTGTCTCACCATTAGAAAACTTACCATCCAAAGATAGTATACCATTCGGTTACACCTATGTATTCAAATGGTTGAGCGCTCCAGTTTTCCAATCACAAGACAACGCATATAAGAGGATATCATTACTCCTAAAGAGGAGCTATGGATTTCATATCTATGAATAACAAGTCTACGCTATCAAGAGTCATGCCTCCAACGTACCGGCATGCATACCACTATAGAGATATGGGAGTCACCCATTGGTACATCAAAAGACACAAGTCGAGACAACGAGCCTACTATTCATCTCAGGATTAAGATACAATACAAATGACTGTCTAAAGTGAATCGATTTGCCAAGACAGAATTATTAATCTAAATCAATTCATTTTATGTCCCGATCCAACACGTCGTCACCTATGACAACACGCCAATGTTTCTATTGATGGAGTCCAACTCTGATGGTCAAGACAAACCATCTCCCAAAAGGGATATAGACAACATAACAATCTTTACATGAATAAAGCGCCCAACTTTATTCCCTCGATTGCGGATCATATGTTTTAGACCGTCACCTTAAGAATCGTGTCTTCTACATAATCAGTTCATCATATGCCTAATTCTTAAGGTTTAGACTGACAGTCTTAGACTACTATTTGCTTATCATACATTCAACAAATATAAACGTAAAGAGGACAAGATTTGGTATATATAAATGAATAAATTCTTTATTGATAAAAATGTCTCCAAAATCCTTAGGGCATACATGTCTAACAATCTCCCACTTGCACTAAGTGAGTAAATACTGCAAATTTTGCATCCCCATAGCTTCCACATGCCTTTCGAAGACTCTCCCAGTAAGTGTCTTCGTAAATGGATTAGCTAAATTGTCCTCTGACGCGATCTTGCACACCGTGATGTGCCCGCCCTCAACGAAGTCCTTTATCACATGATACTTCTGATCAATATGCTTACTCTTCTTGTGAAATCTTGGTTCCTTAGCAGTAGCTACCGCCGCACTGTTATCACAGTACAGTGATACCGCTTTATCCATACCAGAAACTACCTCAAGATCCCCAAGGAACTTGCGGAGCCACACTGCTTCTTTCGAAGCATCACTAGCCGCCACATACTCGGCCTCCATCGTTGAATCCGAAGTGTAATCTTGCTTCGCACTTCTCCAACTGATGGCACCGCCGCCCAAAGTAAACACAAACCCCGAAGTCGATTTCCTAGAATCCAGACAGGATTGAAAATCCGAATCAGTGTATCCTAGAGGAGTCAAGTCCTCACCCGAATACACAAGTATATACCCTCGAGTCCTTCTCAGGTACTTGAAAATATGCTTTACCGCAACCCAATGGTTCGGTCCTGGATCCGCCTGAAATCGACTTACAATCCCGACCGCATAGCTTATATCCGGTCAAGTACAAAGCATGGCATACATGAGACTACCCACTGCCGAAACATAAGGCACCTTCTTCATGTATTCTCTTTCTTCATAAGACTTTGGAGAGTCTTTCTTAGAAAGAGTAATTCCAGACCTAGATGGTTGCCCACCTTTCTTGGAATCCTGCATTGCAAACCTCCTGAGAATTTTATCTATATAGCCGGCCTGAGACAAAGCTATCATTTTGTTCTTTCTATCCCGAAAGATCTGGATACCAAGAACAAAATTAGCCTCACCCAAGTCATTCATGTCAAACTGCTTGGTCAACCATAATTTGATCGATGACAACGCCCCAACGTCATTGCCAATTAGCAGAATGTCATCTACATAGAGCAGTAGAAAAACCACATTCCCATCCTTAATGTGTTTGTAAACATATGGTTCATCCATATTTTGTGAGAACCCATAAGTCTTGATCACTTGATCAAATCTTATGTTCCAAGAACGAGAAGCCTGCTTAAGTCCATAAATAGACTTTAGCAACTTACAAACCTTACTCTCTTGACCCGCGACCTTGAACCCGTCTGGTTGTTCCATATAGATGGACTCATTAAGATAGCCATTCAGAAAAGCCGTCTTGACATCCATCTGCCAAATCTCGTAGTCGAGAGCAGCAGCTATGGACAAGAGAATTTGGATGGACTTAAGCATGGCTACAGGCGAAAGATTTCCTCATAATCGATTCCTTCTTTTTGCGTATAACCCTTAGCTACCAGTCTAGCCTTAAAGGTTTCGACCTTTCCATCCACTCCTCTTTTCCTCTTGTAGATCCACTTACACCCTATGGGTTTTACCCCTTCGGGAAGATCCACAAGCTCCCAGACCTGATTAGTCTCCATAGACTTCATCTCTATGTTCATGGCCTCTGTCCAGAGTCTTGAATCAACATCCTCCATGGCTTCTGCGTAAGTAAAAGGATCCCTGTCATGTTCATCCGGTTCAGCCAAGAAGACCTCCCCATTGAACATATACCTCTCATATTGACGCTCGATCCTCCCACTACGCCGAAGCCTCTGAGGTTGTTATTCAGGTTTGTTTGGTTTTTCTACACCGATCAGAATGGTTTTGTTCGGAACCTCCGGAGTGAACGGATCACCCCTTAACTCCTCAAGCACCACTTTGCTTTGAGGTTAAAGTCGTCCATGTAACTCCCCTCAAGGAAAGTTGTATTAGTTGAAACCACAACTTTATTTTCTTTTGGGTTATAAAAATAACCCCCTTTAGTCCATTTTGGATATCCTACAAACACGCAAACTTTCGAACATGCTTCCAACTTATTCGGATCCTTAAACAGGACATGAGCCGGACATCCCCATATGCGAATATGGTTTAAGGATGTCTTCCGTCTTGTCCACAACTCGTGAGGAGTTTTAGGGACCGATTTTGAAGGCACATTGTTCAAAAGATAACATGCGGTTTGTAGTGCATATCCCCAAAAGGATGAAGGTAATGATGAATAACTCATCATGGATCTAATCATGTCCAACAAAGTCCTATTCCTTCTCTCTACTACGCCATTCTGCTGCGGAGTGCCCGGCGCAATCAAATGGGATAAAATCCCATTCTCTAACAACTGTCCCAAGAACTCATCAGAAAGGTATTCCCCACCTCAATCAGATCAAAGTGTCTTTATGGGTCTACCCAATTGCTTTTCCACTTCAGCCCGAAACTCCCTGAACTTATCATAAGTTTCGCTTTTGTGGTGCATTAGGTACACATACCCATATCTTGAGTAATCGTCAATAAAAGTGACAAAGTACTCACACCATCCTCGTGCCCGGATGTTCATTGGTCCGCAACATCACTATGGACAAGTTCTAGAACCCCTTCGGCCCTATTGCCCTTAGACCCGTATGGTCTTTTGGTCATTTTACCCTCCAAACAAGATTCACATTGAGGTATAGATTCCACCTTTAAGTGACTTAAAGGTCCATCCCTTACCAACCTTTGAATCATATTCAGGTTAATATGATCAAAGCGCAAATGCCAAAGATAAGTCTTATTAGAGTGAGAAGTTTTAAGTCTTTTTGAGTTATTATCATTTATCTTAGCATTAAGCAATAAGTCCATCTTAGGTTTGATAAAATATAGATTATTTTGCATCCATCCAGAACAGATAAAAGATTTGTTTTTACGAATCACCACTTTTTCATTAAAAGATACCATGTAGGAGTCTTTAAATAAAGAAGATACAGAAATTAAATTCCTTTTAAATTTAGGAACATAAAAACAATCTCGCAAAATTAAACTCCTATAATTATCAAAATAAAGATGGACATCTCCCACTGCTTCCGCTGAGACCAAGGATCCATCGCCCATCCGAAGCGTTAAGTCTTCACAAAGTAGACTTCTCGTTTCTTGGAATCCCTGCAGAGAAACACAAACATGATTAGTTGCACCAGAATCTATGACCCAAATGTCACTGGATTCCTCAACCAAACAAGTTTCTAAATATAGAAGATCACACCTACCTCCCTTGGAAAGGAAGTCCTTGCAATGCTTCTTTATATGCCCGACCTTACCACAAAAGAAGCACTTAAGCTTCTTTGGGTTCTTCTTCTTCTTCTTCTTGCTCTTGGTAGCAGGAGGAATAAAAGACTTCCCACTCTTGGCCCGTTGCTTCTTTCCATTCCCAGAGTTAGGATTAGAACCTGAAGCAGCTACCACGTTGGCCTCACCACCAGCAGGAGACTCCCTGATCAGCAGTTCAAACTCCTGCAACTGTTTCATCAGTTCTGTCAAGGTCATATCCTGTCTATTGCTTAAATTAAAAGTAGCTCTAAACGGAATAAATTCCTTAGACAGAGTCTCAAAGACCATAGTCATCTGAGTTTCAGCCTCGATGTCCGCTCCATTGGTTTGAGCCTCAATGAGGTAACCCATGACCAACATCATGTGCTCCTTTACAGATGTCCCCGGTCTCTGTCTACAGTTTAAGAGTTTTCGAAGCGCCCCTTGCCGCTTTGTTATGGCCTGGCCTCCAAACATGTCCTCAAGATTATCCAAGATCTGCTTCGCAGTCTCATAATCCTGATGTTGAGCCTGCAGCACGTTGTTCATGCTGGCCATAACATAACAGCGGGCCTGATCATTAGCATCTTTCCAGCGGTCGTACGCTTGGAATTGCTCATTACTTGAGTCTCTCGTAGCTCGGGAGGACAAGGAGTTGTCAGTACATATTTCAGTTTCTCAAAGGATAGGACGATGTCAAGGTTCCGTTTCCAATCGTTATAATTCTCACCGATTAATTGCTTTTTGTCAAGTATCGATGATAAAGTGTTTTTATACATTTTCAATCTACAATAAAGAATCATATACCAAACATAAGCAAACATATATAATAATTTAGTAAGATAACACAATCATGTAAAATCATACAAATGTGTTTATGTGTCAAAACCTTGAAAATATCACAACCTTACAACGATAATTCTCAACTCAAAATTCAACAAGCTCCTAGGGGAGTCATGCTAAATTCACTCAGGAACACGGATCCCCTCCTGATTAATATATGCCATCCAGGACCCGTATGATCCAGCATATACTAATAATCGTTTCTTTGGCCATTAATTTTATTAACAGAGCTCCTAAGGGAGGTTAATAACAAAATTAACGTGAGTGTATAACCACCGTTTCAATATTTTATCCATGATTTATAATCACCACCTAGGGGTGTGCAACCATAAATCATACTAAAATACCTTATCCTTTCAGAGATCCAATCTGGTACATGATAGAAATCCCTTCCTAGGGATCGAGACCACCATGTTCTTCCTATGGACCAACGATAAAGGCCTTAGGTCCTCTCTTCGAAAACCTTCTCCCACTCAATCTTTTGAAGTCAAGGTTTTATTTTAAAATCATGCATGAACAATTTTAATATGAGCGGCACTCCCTATCCTATATGACATGTTATCAATATACATGGTAAATCATATTATAATACAGACAAGCAAAGCAATCAAGCAAAGCTACAAGCAAAATAATAATAACCGTAATATTATGGTTCCACCCTAGAGAATAGAAAACTAAGATTACAAGAGAATAATCGAGACATTTTTCGATTCTTCATCCTTGAATCCTCAAGCTGTATCCTTCTTCATGTAATATCCATCTTCAAGTCTTCAATCCCGTATGAATTGAATACTTCATATTTCCGGTCATATCCAAATTTAATGTTTCTCAGAATCGTCCCAAAAATAAAATTAAAACTGCACCGAAAAAATTGCACCTTTTCTGGGCATTTGGCAGCTCTCGGTCGGCAGGCCGATCTAGGTGATCGGCCTGCCGGTCTTGCTTCATCGGCCTGCCGATCTGATACATCGGCCTGTCGATCCATGCAGGTTCGGCCTGGCGAACTGAAAGTTCGGCCTACCGGCAGAGCACCAAATTTTCTGCCCCACTGTCGGCCTGTCGGACCACACGTCCGGCCTGCCGATCTGTGACCTTCAGCCTGCCAAACTGTGAGGTCCGGCATGCCGACTGAGCAGAAAACCCTCAATCCAGAAAATACAATTTTAATGCAATTCATCAATTTTATTTTCAACAATTCAAAAACATAAAATTAGAGACTTAGGAAATACCTGGAGGCACCATCATCAATCTTCTAGATCCGACTTCTCGATCCGTCTTCTCCGAATAATTATTTAATTATAAAATTCTTACAAATTAAAAATTAAATAACAATTCCTAGACGGAGATGATAGTCCGCCATCTAATTACATGAAAAAACTTAGATATACATTCTAACCTCTAAGGAACCATAACCGGTATTAATTAATTAATAAATAATTAAACAATGATTTAATCAACCATAATTAATTAATAAACATTCACCACATAATCCATGACAACATATATATTATATAGAAACCTAGAGTGCCATCTCTCTATAAAATTCAATTCAAGCATAAGAGAAATTAAGATCACAAAATTTATGCATATAACATGATCACAAACTTGCAAATTTATGTAAAAACCTCGACTCTGATACCAATTATTGGAAACAAAGTGCGCAACGGAATTTTAAATTTTTTTTCATCAGAGTAATTCCAAAACACAAGTTTAACATGTTATATGTATAAATTAAACAGATCTTACTAACCTCAGTGTGCCGAAGAACCTCCGCAACCTGTGTAGAGAAGTAACGTTCCAGAAGAGCCTCAACCAACTGGTCTTCTTTGCTATTCTCTATCCACAACCGAAGTGAGTGTAGGCTCACACGTACAGCTCTTCCACCGGCGACTCTCCTTCCAACCAATAGAGAGAACCCAAAGCTAGTGCTCGTGATTTATGAACAAAAGCTCTCAAATTGATCTGAGTAAATCATGTGACTCACTCCCTTTTTATACCTATTGGTCCTAGGGTCAGTCCATATCAGATTAGGTCTTAAAAACTCAAAACAAAATCAAGTTCGGATCAATATCTGATAAGATCCGCGTGAAAACGCGTAATCTTATCTTCGCTGATCGGTAGGCCGAACAGTCTGATTCAAATAACCCAATAGAGAAGTTATCTGATCAAAACAAACTTTATCAAGATAATCTCTAAGAAAAGAAATCAATTCACAATAATTCTACAAGTTTATCTTGTTCTAATTTGTCCAAAATTAAAACAACCGATAAACAGACAAGAATTATCTGATCGCAATAATTCAACAAGTTTATCTTGAACTAATTTCTTACAAAATTAATTCAACCGATAAACAGACATGAATTATTTGATTCTTATAAATTTTAAACCGATCTGATAAATCCAACATAAGTCACCAAGTGGACCAAAATGGACCTATAAAGTTCAAGCTCATGATAATTATGAAACCCAATATCCCAGATATACATTTCACAATTATCAACTCCAACGCTACTCCACTAAAAGCTTGGAGCTGCACTCTCGAACTTTATAGAATTACGAAGCTCGTGTAGCTAAGTCTCCATGACATATCATAGTGTATCGTATCCCATATGATCATCCATAATCGGCTTAAGGACAAGTTTTGTCTTACATTCCCGATTATTTTTATCTTACGTTCCATTGTCTCACCATTAGAAAACTTACCATCCAAAGATAGTATACCATTCGGTTACACCTATGTATCCAAATGGTTAAGCGCTCCAGTTTTCCAATCACAAGACAACGCATATAAGAGGATATCATTACTCCTAAAGAGGAGCTATGGATTCCATATCTATGAATAACAAGTCTACGCTATCAAGAGTCATGCCTCCAACGTACCGGCATGCATACCACTATAGAGATGTGGGAGTCACCCATTGGTACATCAAAAGACACAACTCGAGACAACGGGCCTACTATTCATCTTAGGATTAAGATACAATACAAATGACTGTCTAAAGTGAATCGATTTGCCAAGACAGAATTATTAATCCAAATCAATTCATTTTATGTCCCGATCCAACACGTCGTCACCTATGACAACACGCCAATGTTTCTATTGATGGAGTCCAACTCCGATGGTCAAGACAAACCATCTCCCAAAAGGGATATAGACAACATAACAATCTTTACATGAATAAAGCACCCAACTTTATTCCCTCGATTGCGGATCATATGTTTTAGACCGTCACCTTAAGAATCATGTCTTCCGCATAATCAGTCCATCATATCCCAATTCTTAAGGTTTAGACTGACAGTCTCAGACTACTGTTTGCTTATCATACATTCAACAAATATGAATGTAAAGAGGACAAGATTTGGTATATATAAATGAATAAATTCTTTATTGATAAAAATGTCTCCAAAAATGTATTACATTTTTACTCCTTAGGGCATACATGTCTAACAGGTATAACTCTCACATGGTTGATTCTGACTCCCATGTCACTTCATCATCTCCATGATGCTGCCATACTACTTTCACTAATCGTATGTCACGACGTCACAGGTTTATCACCTTTTGATCGATAATTTAGACCGACACCACCTTATATGTCATGTTTTCCTAGATCTACATATCATGAAATGAGACTATCTTGCTTTGTTCAGGTAGACACTTTTGAAGCATTGACACATGGACTACTTCGTGAATGTGAAAGAGCTCGGGAATGAGATCAAGCTGATAAGTGACCACACCGATGCGTTGAGTAATCTCGAACGAACCAACATACCTCGAGGTAAGTTTTCCACTTATACCAAAATGCGATATACCCTTGCGCGGTGATACCTTCAAGAGAACGAAATCTCCGGCTTCGAATTTCAAGGGTCGACGTCTTCTATCTGCATAACTCTTTTGTCTACTCTGAGCTACTTTCAATCGATCATGAATTACAGTGACCTTCTCGTTGTTGTCACGGATCTTATTTGGCCCGAGAACAATCCTGTCTTTCAGTTTTTCTAAACAAACCAGTGACTGACACAGTCACCCATAAGGCATTTCAAACGATGCCATCCTGATGCTCGCTTGATAACTGTTGTTGTACGCAAACTCTTCCAAATGCAAATACTTCTTCCAATTCCTGTCGAAGTCTAATACACATGCACATAACATATCTTCAAAGATCTGAATGACTCGCTTAGATTGTCCGTCGGTTTGAGGATGAAAGACCGTGCTAAAGTTCAAGTCTGTGCCTAAGGCTTCTTGAAAGCTCCTCCAATACTTGGCATTGAATCGGGTGTCTCTATCTGAAGTGATGGAGAAGGGAACTCCATGCAACCTCACTATATTATGTAGATATAGCTCCCCGAGAACTCTCCTCAACATGTCAACCTAAAAGGGATAAAATGTGTCGATTTCGTCAACCTGTCGGACATGACCCAAATTGCGTCATGCCTTTGTTCTGTCCTCGATAAACCGGTAAGAAAATGCATCGTGACGTGCTCCTATTTTCACCTTAGAATGGGAAGTAGCTGAACCTGACCTGTTGGCTTCTAGTGTTTAGCCTTCACTTGGAGACAAGTTACGCACTTAACCACGTACTTTCGGACATCCTTCTTCATGCCTCTCCACCAATATTGCCTATTCAAATCGCGATGCATCTTTGTGTTCCCTATATGAAAGGCGAACTGAGACTTATGTGCTTCGTCCATTATGGCCTTCGTCACTTCCAAGATCATTGGGACTGCTAAGCGCTGCCTAAAGTATAACGATACATTCGCATATATCCTCCATTCTTCAAATTGCTCCCCATTCTGGATCCGTGTCCATATTCCCTGTAGGTGCTGGTCTCGCCACTGATTCTACTTCACCATTTGGATAAGAGTTGGGGTAGACTCCATATAGTATACTGAAACTCGTTCGCAGCCTTCATAGTACTGTTCACTCACAGTTGCGTCTCTTCTCCAGTCTTCAAGTGCCAAACACATGAGAAATCTAGTAGCCTTCTTGCTGAGCGCATCTGCGACTACGTTAGCCTTTCTTGGATGATACTACAATGTGAAGTCATAGTCTTCCATGTACTCCATCCATCTTCGTTGCCTCAAGTTCAGATCCCTCTAAGTGAACAGATACTTCAAACTCTTGTGGTCTGAGAAAACCTGAAATGTCGCCCCGTACAGATAACATCTCCAGATCTTTAGCGCTTGAATCACCGCTGCAAGCTCTAAGTCATGAGTAGGGTAGTTCTACTTGTGAGGTCGTAGTTGTCTCGATCAATATACCACAACACGCCCATGTTGCATCAACACGCACCTAAGCTCGCGTCCTAAGACATCCGTGTAGACTTCATACGGCTCGTCACTATTTGAGATAATCAACAGGAGAGCGGTAGTCAATCGATTCTTCAATTCTTGGAAGGTGAACTCACATTCTTCATCCCATTTGAATCTAACATTCTTCCTGATCAACTACATCAACTTAGCCACTATCTCTGAGAAATCTTTCACAAATTTCCTGTAGTATCCTATAAGTCCTAAGAAATTACAGATCTCTGCTACATTCCTTGGTTGTTCTTACTCCACTATGGCTTCTACTTTAGAAGGATCCACTAAAATACCTTGCTCGGAGATAATATGCCCCAAAAACTTACTTCAGCTAGCCTAAATTTGTACTTTTCCTTCTTGTTATACAACTGGTGCTCCCGCAGAGTCTGAAGTACGATCCTTAAATGTTCTTCATGTTCTTCCCAAGTCTTGGAATAAATCAGGATGTCATCAATAAACACAATCACAAATTGATCCAGATAAGGCATGAATATCCTGTTCATTAGGTCCATAAAAGTTGTCGGAGCATTTGTCAACCCAAATGGCATCATCAGAAACTCGAAATGTCCATATTGGGTCCTGAAGGCTATCTTGGGGATGTCTTCTTCCTTAATCCTGAGCTGATGGTATTCTGAACATAAATCTATCTTCGAGAAGTACCGCGAACCTCCCAACTAATCGAATAACTCATCAATCTTGGGTAGTAGATATTTGTTCTTTACAGTGACTTGATTTAGCTACCAGTAGTCTATGCACAACCTGAGGGTTCCATTATGCTTTTTGAGGAACAAAATTGGTACACCCCACGATGACGTACTGTTCTGAATATACCATTTGTCAATAAGCTCCTAAAGTTGTTTTCTTAACTCTTTTATCTCTGTCGGCGCCATCTGATACGGTGCTATAGAAATCAAAGTGGTTCCCAAAAGCAACTCAATACTAAACTCAATTTACCGATATGATGGTAATCCAGGCAACTCGTCGAGGAAGACATCTTTGAACTCATTAACCAATTGGATGACTACATTTATTACCAATGCATTGGACTCTTCTTCTAAGTTCATAAGAAAGGCATAGTAGGCTAGATTTTTTCGTCCTCTGAGACATGTTTTCATGAGATGCTCACTCATCATTCAATCATTACCACCCTAGTAAGTGATCGTCGTTCCCCTATCAGACACTAAGGTCACTTTCCTAAGTTGACAATCTATAACAGCGTTATACTTGGACAACCAGTCCATTCCTAAGATTACATCATATATACTCATGGGGATTACAATCAAGTTACTTTTCAGAGTTTCACCCCCAATCATTATTTTACAAGATTTACATATATAATTCATACACACCCGCCCCAAGGGTGAGGTGATAACCAAGGACTCATCAAATTCTTCTATCTCTAATCCCAAGGCATGTACAAAAGAACTTGAAATGAGAAAATGAGTGGTACCAATATTGAATAAAACATGTGCTAAAGACTATGAAACTAAAACCATACTGTCGACGATTGCATTTTTGGTCTGAGCTTTTGAGCTTCCTGAGGTCATGCTGTGAACCTAGGCTGGAGCTTTCCCCTTTCCTCTACCAGCATTATTGGGTCCTAGGTTAGTCGGCTGATACTGCTGCATTGGGGGAGACTACATCTAGCCATACTTGGAGCTCGATACTGCAGAGCATTGCGCTAGAAATTCTACAGGTGATATCCTTGCACGAGGAGTGAATTGATGAAACTGTAGCTGAGGGAGTTGCTGAGGTAGGCTGAAGTCCTTAGCGAGCATTCCTGATTGGGCAGTTCCTCTTGATGTGTCCTGGCTATTGCAATAATAGCAATGGAAGCTATAGGGATTGCTGCGTCCGCTGCCTGATGAACTGCTGCTCCCACTATTCACGTTACCCTACTGATTCTTTCCTTGAGCCTGATGGTTGCTACCTTTCCTGTTGCTCCTCTGAGGTCCTCCAGTTGTCCTTGCTTGGTTCTCGCAGTAGTGGGCATAATCACTTTCCATCAATAGGGCTGACGACACTAACTCACCAAAGTTTCAAAGTCGTAAAGTAATCAATTGTCGTCGGATGGACCCTCTAAGTCTTTCCTGAAACTTAATGCACTTTTCAGGCTTAGATGCCACGGCGGATGGAGCAAACTTGGCCAACTCATTGAATTTTGCTTTATATTCCCTGACCGACATGTCACTCTGCTCCAATCTATAAAATTTGACGGCCTTATGATCTCTATACCCTTGTGGGAAGTAACGCTCATAAAACAACTCAAACATGTCCCAGCTAATATTCCCTTCGTTTTCTAAACGTTTGGCTTGCTTCCACCAAGCATTAGCGTTGCCTTTGAATTTGTAAGCCGTAAATTCCACGCGGTATTCCACTGGTACTCCGAGGGTATCCAAATATTTTACTACTGAGTCTAACCAATACTTGGCCATTTGCAAGTTCCATTTCTGTCAAAGGTAGGAATAGATGCACGTCGAAATTCCTTAAACTACATATGCCGACGACTCACCTCAAAATCCTCCAGTCTTGTCCCCGTTGCCATTTGTTGAAAAGCAACAAACATAGCCCCCATCATGCTTTCCTCATTTGTCGGATACGCATCATTAGCAGTTGAATGACGCCTTGGTGCCATTCTTTCAGTTCTGAAAACAAAATTGGACTGTCAGTGGTTTTTCATTGTTGTATCTATGTGTGCACAATTTTCAAGGTTCATAACTTAGGGCTCCGATACCATTCTATCACACCCTAAAAACCTGGGGTGACATAGTAGGTAAATTAAGTTAATTAAAGCAAATTTATTAGGTTAATTATATTGAATTTTAATTAAAATCACTCATTTAAAGAATTTAGTTGATTATGAAAAAGGTGATAAATTTAAAACTTCTTAAACAATTAGAATAATAAAGCAGATAAGATTAAATAAAATAAAATAATAAGAGAGAGAGAAATACGTGTTGAGTCCCACCGGGCCCACAACTTGTGTACACATATGGTATCGACAATAATTAAAATTACAACCACAGTCCAATATAAGAAAAAAAAATTAAAGAATTACATGTCTTGATTTACTACAACAAATAACCTATTCGAGGTCTTCTACTACTCGCAAATCTGATCGGTGGACTCTTAGTCGGTCCTAAGCTAAACTCCACCTAGAGGGGAAAAAGTTTGAAATCAAATAAAATGTGAGCAAAAAGCTCAGTAGGACTAGGTTTTAAAAACATTTAATTTGAATATAAAGTTTAACATTCAAGAAAATATTTAGAAAACAGAATATTTCAATTAGATCTTTCTTACCAAAAATGGTTCGTTGTTCGTCTGGAAAGGATTATACTATCTTTTCTTGGGCAAACCATAGGTATCACCACCGTAGTTGCCCAACTGGGTTTCGGGACCTACCCTAAGGTCACACTCTACATGACCTGATCTTTGAGTATGGCATCATGCCTATATGTGCATTTCTATCATTATTTAAATATCATTTTACAAGGTGTAATCATTTACATTCATTATGTGGTTCATTATAAGTATATCATCATTCAACTGTTCATGAAAACACTAATAAAGATATCTTTCAGTCATTCATTGAAAACATTTTGAAAGAAATTATTTTGAGGCCAAAACCGTTTAAAAACCTTGCTACAAAAAAAGAGAGGTAGAAGTCTTACCTTAATATCCGGCACCGTAACTCAGCACCGTAGTCTCGCTCCGCTATACGTTAGCTCCACGAAACCACGAACAATCTTAAATATGAACTAGGTTCGTTAATATCTACCTTAGAGTATACTACTCTACATTGCTATCTTATGGTGTCTTTGTGTGCCATTAAAGTTCATAAAATCATGCCATTAGGTTAAATTCTTTGTTTAGGCCTTAAATAGTAGAAACCAGCATAAAACAACAAATTTTTGTAAAGCTTGGTTGGCCTGCCATATTCTCTACTCCGGCCTGCCAAACTGTTGAGTTCGGCCTGTCAATCATCTGGGTCTGGCTTGTCGAACCTGCTACCCGAGCTCAAATCTTCATTTCTAACCTGTTTTCCAATTCTCAGAGCATGTACAATGATCATAAATGATGAAAAAACATATTAGAATACTTTTAAACACATTTAAACAAGATTTACATAAAAATTTTCCAAAAAAATCTGAAAATAAGAAAAAAAAAGGGGAAGAACTTGGTTTAATCCGTTTTTCATCAACTCAAGCCTAGATTCTAGATGATTTGAGTTCCACTAACTTAGATTCAAGGTTTCCTAAGTTCATAAAACTTGGATTTCAACATTCTAAGAAAATTTGTGAAATTTGAGGAAAGTTTGAAAATTTGAAAAATAAGTAAACTAACCTCGAATTAATACTTGAAAGAAGTTTGTAGTAGCTCAATCACGCTCCTGGGGTTCCAATCTAGCGGAAGATTGAAGCTTGAGCTCAGAATTTTTGAATCAAAAGAGAGGGAAGAGAGAAAGAGAGGCAGTGAGAGAGATAGTTTGAGAGTGAAAGAGGGAGAGAGCATGAGAGTGTGGAAGAGAGGGAGAGTGAGTAAGATAAATAGAAAAGGAGAGTGAGTGGTTTTCGGGGTAAATCAATATGCCACTCACAGTTTTGCAAAAAAGGATGTAGTTGGCATTTGACAAATTGTTTTGTTTCAAAATTCAAAATAACAAATAAAAATAATTAAGAGGGATCAAAAATAATTAGAAGTAACATTAATATGGAGATATCACAAAACAATTGAATTAAGTTTCAAATTACATCATAACACATTAATTCACCATTTTATACACTAATCATACTTTATTAATTTCGAGGTGTTACATTCACGGTGCTTGTGCTATTATTATACTTGTAATGATCTCTTCATTTGTATTTCTTTTTTATTGTTTTTTAATTTTGACTGCTGAATTTTTGATGAAAACAACTTAAATGTTAACCAAACGTTACATTTATTTAAATTTTTGCCGAGGAAGGTCAAGATCACGACCATTTTCAAGAGAGGCCACTTCTGTGTGCTCTCGATCTCCATTAGTATATACTTATTCTCATTAGTATACGTGACTGCTGATTCGATGTAAGAATTTAAAGACAAGACTGAAGGACAGAAAGAGTTTCCCTCTGTTTTCTACTCATACAGATTCTGAAATCATTACAAAATTTGAGCGTATATCATGTATAAAATTATCCAATGTCAATTGTCAGTTGTCACAAACTCACAACTCACGAGCATTTAGAGGATTGTTTCCAAGCTTGGAATGGAACATTGCTTCCACTTGGCAGCGGAGGCTTTCCAAATCTGTTGCATAATCCTTTCGATCGTCTTCTCCCATCGAAATTAAATCCTTGAGCTGTTTCTTTATCCGCTCCAATGCAACATCCAAACCACACGCTTCCTTCAATACTACAGCCGCTTCTGTTGTTCTCAGTTGCAGCACATTCTTAATCGCCATCAGAGCCTGTTTCAGCAATCAATTATAACCTCTTATCTCCTAATCAATAACAAACAATTAAAAATCCACCTCACCTCATATCATAGGAGTGAGAATTATTACCTTTTCCTGGAGATCGAGGTCTGAAGATACTGTTAGATCAACAACAGCTTTCAACAGAATGCGACTGCTAAGAAAAGGCGCCACGTCATCTTTATCCATCTTCTCTAACTGGGACTCTGCAAGATCACCCACAAGAAACACAGCTTTCTTTTGCAATCTAATATCAGTGCTCGAATTGCCGAGTATATCCTGTAACAGATATTTGCCTGTTTGTTATGTATGAAAAATGAATGGGTTTGACTCAGAAGAGGAAAGGATCAAGAAATTATTCTCTCTACCCTGTGAAAGTAAGAATCATAATTTACTCTATTGTTTTTGACTTGGCCTAGTTGTAATTTGTAGGAGATCTTGTCTGACCACTTCTGCTGGTCATATAGGACAAACATGTATATACACAATCTCAGCCTTAACAGCTAGAATATGCACAATGTCATGGATGTAACAGCTTGTTGTTTAGTGTCACGATGATCCGCACTACCTAGATAAGGGATAAGGATAACCTTATAATGCTTAGTCCACTGTCTTTGCAGCTCACCTGAAGGAGCAAACCTCCAGCTTCTGCATAGAAAAGTTGTTGGCCCCCTAGATTGTTACGGATGAGAGCCGAAACAGCATACAACCCTTTGTTGGCTTCTTCTAAGACGTCAGATTTAACCATTTGCATAAGCTTGGGCAATGCCCCGAGTTGCAGGACCTGCGGAGACATAAATTATTTAAAGTGATTCGGCTGAAACAAAAACATTACAGCAGTGGCAGCGATAATAGGAAATAAATAAATAAATGAAAAAGGGAGGAAAGAATGCCTGATTCTGAAGAGTTGGGTTATTTTGAGAAGCTTTGCCAAGAACCCATGCAGCAAGCTCCCTTGTATCTGGGTCTGGATGATTAAGTTGTTGTATAACCACAGCAAGTCCTCCAAGTTTGTTCAAATCTGCCAGGTATTATTAATTTATTAAAACCAAATCCAATTATGAAATGAGAATTTGTTTGAACAATAATTGATTTTTAAAATGAATTAAGATAAAGCCTTAAAGCTATAAAGCAAGGCATGGGCATGGGCACACCATTAGCATTATGAATGGGCTCAACAAGTGTTAGAAGCTCGTGCAGTGCACGGTGTCGATCTTCCAAAGACAAAGACGAATTGTTCCTCAAGTCATCTATTGCGATTTGCATCAATTCTGCGTCGGATGGCATTTTTAACTCCTCCATTAATTCCTGTTGGTAAGTTTAATTAATTAATTGATGGATACATCTACTTGGTCACTGGTGAAACTAAAACTGAAAGTCAGAAAATTGAATAGAAATTAGAGGTTTGATAATCATAAGCGTTACTCTCTGCTCCTGAAAGTCATACTCTAAATTCGCTTAGAAAGAAGATCCATCATATCATTAATCATAGTAATACTACCTTTAATTCCAATTGGCGCTTCTTGAGCTCATCAGTAGACAGGGAGTGGACATGTTTCGCTGCTTCTTTCAATTTCGCCGAATCAGAATGCCCTAATAATATCATAAGTAGATTACGCTTTAGTCACTACTAGTAAAGCTGGTCTGAAGGGAAGGAAATTTCACATGAATTTCTTCGCAAAAAAAAAAAAAAAAGGGAAAAAGGGAGCGACCAATGGCCCACTGTAACATTCCGTCGAGAGAAGAAAATCCGCCGTCCAAGTCGTCGGAATGATGGGTGCGGCCGCCTGATGGTGAGTTGTTGCTGTTGAGGTGCTCTGCGTCTGGGTCTGCGTTCGCCTTGGCCTTGGCCGTTACTGTTAATGTTAAACATATCATTAGCAATAATCCCCAAGAAGCTCTTGAACATACTAGATTTGGACGCCCCATTATTCAATTTCACTCAATTTAATTGCAAAAAAGAAACAATCTTTTCCGAATCGAAAAGAAGAGAAAGAAGCTCAAATTGCTTCTCAGTTTTCTCTCTCTCTCTCTCTCTATTTTGTGTATTGAAAGTACTCCTCTCTATGCCCTATAACTAACTAACTATATATATATATATATGTATATGTATATGAAAGACACGTCATTCCCTCTAATCGTCACCGTTCACGCAGGATCCAGCGGTTCCTGTAAGATAAAGTTGACTTCCAATTTTCTTTTTTTTTTTTTTTTTATCTATCAACGAAAGGCAACAAAACGACACGTCGTTTATACGTTTATTTGGTGCTCTTGGATCTCGGGCTCCCGTTGCGGAAAGGACAGCTCACAATAATAAAACCCTAAACCCACCCAAAAAAACAAAAGAAGAGAAGAGAAGAAGATGGTGAGGCTAACAGCGGACCTAATATGGAAGAGCCCTCATTTCTTCAATGCCATTAAGGAGAGAGAGTTGGATCTTCGGGGTACCCTCCTTATTTTTATTTATTTATTTTTTTTTTTTCTGAAGGCTAAAACCCTAATCTCAATTCATTCTCTCACTTTCAGGTAATAAGATTGCCGTAATCGAGAACTTGGGAGCCACTGAGGTTCAAAATTCTATTCTGTTTGTTTTGTTTTGTTTTGAAAATTCAATGCATAATTTTGGTTTGTTTGCTTGTTTTCAGGACCAATTCGACACGATTGATTTGTCGGACAATGAGATTGTAAAGCTCGAAAACTTGCCTTATCTCAATCGATTGGGTACTTTGCTCATTAACAACAATAGAATCACCCGCATTAATCCTAATATTGGTGGTAAGACTTGGAAATGTTTTGTTGTTTTCTTTTCTTTTTTAGTTTTTCTTTTGTCTTAATTGTTATTGATTAATTAGTTATATCTTGGGTGTGCATTGCACTTTGCAGAGTTCTTGCCAAAGTTACACAGTTTGGTTCTTACAAACAACAGGCTTGTCAACTTAGCGGAGATAGATCCTCTTGCCTCGCTTCCTAAGCTTCAGTTTCTTAGTCTTTTGGACAACAACATCACCAAGAAACCCAATTATCGGCTTTACGTCATTCACAAACTCGCCTCACTTAGAGTTCTTGATTTTAAGAAAATCAAAACCAAGGAGAGGCTGGAGGCTAAGACTTTGTTTGCATCCAAACAAGTTGAAGAAGAGGCTAAAAGAGAATCCGCAAAAACAGGCGAGACTATTGATGTTCCTGAACCTGCAAAAGACGAAGAAGCTACTAACCACAAAGTTGTTGCACCAACACCTGAGCAAATCACCGCCATCAAGGTATTTTAGCCTTTGCATTCTCGATTGAATATTCATTTAATTTACTAATCTTTATTTTTTGATGTTGATAATTGCGGTAGATTTCAATAGTCTTTGTTGGTGTTGTTGATGATGGGGTGATAGCCTCTTAAACTGCCGCCACTAATAGGGGGGAAAAACGGTGATCTTTTAAACCCTGTGCTTGCAAATTTTGGCAGAAAACTCCCCACTTTTCATGTTTCTACTCACTCTAATAGCACTTAAAAGCCTTTTGCCACACACAATGGAAGACCCTCTAAAATAAAACTCTTTATTGAACCTACACAGCCTGGAACTTTAATAGACGCTTTACACACGTAACACTTTACCTCGTGGCACTTGCATCACGCACATTATAACTCAGGCACACACTAGCAGTGCACACACGTTCCGCCCCAAACACCAAGTCCCTGAAGCACTCAAATACCAACTCACACCCATCGGCACCTACACACAAAGTCACATATCACTATCACGCGCAATCTACAAGGCAATATCGGCACCTACACACAAAGTCACATATCACTATCACACGCAATCTACAAGACAATTGGGTCTATTTATATAGACCTCCAACTCTGACTTGCCAACTTTGTGAAGATTCTGATCAGTCACATATCAGAATCTCTCTCACTATCTCACGTAATCTACATCTTCACACTTTTGATTCCGTCTTCTCCCAATTTCTAGATATAATCTTTCGGTTAATATTATTAACTCTGCTTTTGGCTATAAAATATTTTGATATTTAAGATCTCTAAACATCCTAACTCTTGTGGCTTCAGGTTATAAATTTTGATGTGTTACCTTTCCACACATTTGTGCATAATAATTGAAATGCTGCTGTCTACTCTTTAGTGAAATATTGCTTTGTTTGGTTTCTAGGCCGCGATTGTGAATTCTCAGACTCTGGAAGAGGTAGCAAGACTTGAACAGGTGCGTGTGTGTGTGAGTTTTTTTTTTTTTTTGTAGCAGAAAAAATTTTATTTATGTGCTTGACTCACTTTCTCTGTCTGTGCTTTGCATTGGCAATCTGGTATTATAATGTTAAATGATTTGTGTGAGCAGGCATTGAAGTCTGGGCAGCTTCCTGCGGACTTCAAACTTTCGGATGATAACGATCAGTCCGGCAGCATTCAAGGGACAAATGAAAGTAAAGTCCAGAATATTGAAAATGAGGCTGATGGGGAACCAAGGAATGTGGAGGAACAGGATAAAGATGAATCTGCAGCCATGGAACAGGTATTAATATGTTCACCCATGACTTCCAAATTGACACCGACCTCGCGCCCAATTTGATTGTAGTATTAGTGCTAGAATGACATTTGGTTGGCATCGCTTCAAATTTACCAAATTGAAATTATTGGTGTTAGTGCCGTTGCGCCCAGTATAGTACTTTAAAGTTAAATTTTGAACTCTCAAATGTTATTGTAGCCCCATAAGTGCAGTTTGGAAATTGCAATAGCCAAGAGGTGTGATATACAAGATCCAACAATTTAAAAGATTTAGTTGTTATAAAAACCATATTAATTTTGTAGAAGTGAGATATGATTCAGTGAGGCTGATTATCTTGACGATGTGATTGCTTTGAAGGTATATCATGCTCATTGATTATGCCAATCTGTAATATGTTTGAAGAGTCCGCTGCTGCAGCATGTTAAGTCATGTGATTGACTATGTCATGAAATAAAAAATTTTCAGGCATCAATTAGTGTAACATTCGTTCCTGAAAACAGCCATTTTCCAATTTTCTGTTGTTTGGAAACATGCCAAATTGAACTTTAACCTCAATGATGACATTTTGTCTAGTTGTCTTTTCTTTTTGTTCAATCATATGTTGTCCACATCTTGAACCTATGATGAGTACATTGCTGAGTTAATTGTGATTGTTGCCTGAATTATGTTGTCCAAATATTAGAAAGACATTTTTCTGCGCAAGGTTTGCTGATTTTATTGTGTTTGAGTTCCATATCTGTTTATAACTAGTCACAAGCCTCCTGCTTTCTTTGTTTTATAGGCATGGGTATGACTTGCTAATGAGGGTAAAAAATGAAGCGACTGTTTCCCAGAAATTTTTTTTTATTTCAGTTAAATTTTAACTCTCGGAAGGTTGGTATTGCCAGAATAATGTTTCGTTGATTTGGTGCAGGAGTAGACAAGGGTGCGGTTCTGATTGGTTGTATTTGCAGTGTTGCGTCCGTGATGGCTAATGGGGCGAGCTGTGAGGAGCTCTGAACTGAGCTCATCAATCACTTTATGACAGATAATTGCCATGCCTCTTGAAATTCTGATCCTTTTTCTCTTTTTTCTTCTCTTGTGTGTTAGAGAGGGTGAAACAGGCATTTTAGGGTGTTGAATACCTTTAACTGTTGTACCTGAATCTGTTGGAAGGTTGACGTATAATAATATAGGCTCGTCGACTTTTTCTCCTAATTGACCCTTTTGGATTAGTGAAAGATTGGAACGCTTGCATAGTGTGACTGTCAGCTGTCTTGCTCTTGTGATATATTTATGTTTGAGTAATTAAAAACTTCAAAGGGGATGAACAAAATAATGATTCCAAAAGATAGAATAAAAACTACCAAGCACGGATGAATTTTCAATTTTATCCACTTGTTCTTCTTTTTCTTTGTTGTTTCATCTCTCTCTCTTCTCTCTCGACTTTGGGGTTTACGGGTTTCTCTCTCTCCACCCTCCCTCTCTTTCCTTGACGGCAACAGCATGGCGACTGCGAGCTCACAGTGAGACAGCGCGAAGGTGTCGAAGGAGCACACATCCTTTTTTCTGCTGAAATCCTTTTTAGGTAGTTAGATGTAACAATAACAATCTTATATTATCATTATTATAGCACCGCCAGAACGAGGTTTGATATGATACATATCCCAGTATGGACAAAAATATGAGAATATGCAAGAAAGAATGAAAATATGACCAACTTTTTTTTAGAAAAAAATATGGTAATTTTTCTAGTAGGAATCAAATTTAACAGTTTCAAGCCAGTAGAGGTTTTAGCGGGAGAAGTCCAAAATATATATATATATATATGTATAGGACCTGTGAAACCTTAGGCGACAATGTATTCAGATTGATTTTTCGCCTTTTTTCTCCAAAAGTTAAAACGAAGTCGCTCCTACATACAATGTAAAAGGCGTATGTTTCAATTTCGTAAGAAACAAAATGATTTGTTGATTATTTGATATCAAAATATCTTGTTTTCAAAGTGCATTGGGGAAACTTCCATTGATCCTCATTGGTGAAGTCAAACTTCCGTTCCAAAATCTGGTTTCTTGTAAAATTGCAGCTAGAGCCTAGAAAAAAGCATGTGGGTATCTTTTCTTTTTGATGGAACACAAAGTCCAATGCCTTTGCGTCAATATTAGTATGTAAAGTTGTACACGTATTTTGCACAGAGATTCTATTCCTGGTACTGCTACTCTTGTTGTTTTTACTTGTCGTTTCCACAGTATTTTTGGTTCATTTGATAAATTGCCCATGTCGTTTGTTGATAATAAAATTTAGCTTGAACACAATGCTGTCTTTTAAGAACTATTGTTGATTTTAAGAACTTTACACTGTTGTCGTTGTTATTGGTTTTTTCCCAATAAATGCTGGATATGTTGTCGTTTTTCAAAGCTTTCCATCGTTTGTAAAAAGTAACATCTTCCTATATTGTTGTCGTTGGTGAGGATACGGGTAAAAAACGACAACTGGTCTGATGATGAACTGACATGTCTAATCTGTTTAGTTCTGAAACCGGTGGAAACTGAACGGTATTCACAGAAAAGATCGATCCACTCGTGGTTCCATACATAATCTTTTGTTCCACCTCAGAAAGAAATAATAATAATAATAATAAAACAGAGGATCTTGAGTAGGATTATCAATCCTATAATCCAGAGCGAACATCTAAGGCAAAGATTTGGATTATTTTCATCAGACTTAAAAGGAAAAAAAAAAAAAAATGAGTGGAAGGAGCTCCCTCAGAAGAGAGTGAAGTTTATCAACATAGAAATCTCAGACAAGGCTGAAACTTATTTATCAAACACACTTCAATCACTGGAAGCTCCATCCCCTTCAGAACCAGGCAATTTACACAAAAAGAAAAACAAAAACAAAAAGAAAGAAACGGCGCCCCAATTCCAAAGCAGGCATATGACAATATGCTCATCTCGTCTCCCCTTTTATAGACCCAACAAACGCAACCCCCCCCCCCTTGTAACCCTACTTCTTTTATTTATTTATTGGGTTAATTACCCAAATTCCCAAGGATTTTAGCATCGTAACACTTTATCTTCGAAACTTAAAAATATAACATCTATCCTCCTTTAAATATAAACTGTCAATAAAAATTACCATTGTGATAAAATTTTAACCAAAAATTAACAAATAATTATAAATTAGATATATTTTATAATTTTAATTATAAAAAATAACCATAAAAAATTAAAATTATAGTAAAAATAGTCTTTATTGATGATTAAAAACAAAAAAAAAAATCAATGAAAACCATTATACTATTAGAATCCTTCTTTTTTTATATACCAAAATTTACTTCAAAATTTTATTTTTTTTTTGCACCTAAAAAGTATTTTAAAATTTTAAAAGTTATATATTAGTAAAATGAAAAATAATATAACATAAATATACTCATATAACAAAAAATAGAACACAACATTTTCAAAAAAAAAAAAAAAAAAACTCTGACAGCATTAATAAAATTTCTTTCATATTTTTGAAGATTTTATTGATATTTCGACATTTTAAATTTCAAAATACTTTTTTGAGTGTAAAAAAAGTTAATAAAGTCTTAAAGAGAATTTCAATATATCGAAACAAAGAGGAATCCGTATAGCAGTATTTTTTTTAATGAATTTTTTTTTTAATCATCAATAAAGACTATTTTTATTATATTTTAAATTTTTTGTTGTTTTTATAACTAAGATTACTAATATACCCCTAATTTTAAAATTATTTGTCAATTTGCCGTTAAAATTCTAACAGAAAGACTATTTTTGTTAACAGTTCATACTTCAAGGGGAATAGATGTTACGTTTTAAAATTTATGGGATAAAGTCTTACAAAGACTATAGTTCAAGAAAAATTTTTGTAATTAATCATTTATTTATTTATGGGTTATTAACATTAATGACCCTTGAAATTTAGAATTTCTCTCACTTTGCTCATTAAACTTTAAAAATCACCACTTTATCCCTTAAACTTTCAAAACTTTTTACTTTACCTCCTAAATTTTAAAAATCATCATTTTGTCCCTAAACTTTCAAAGCTCCTTACTTTGTCTCTTAATTTTTTTGATTTTATATTCAAATAGATTGAATTAAGCCCATGTGATTCACACTTGGGATACCTATAGGGGCAAAAATGAGATTTTATCACTCTTTAAGTTTTGTTTTACGTTTATACTCTCACTAAACCCCTTCGTTTTTATCTGAACTCTCATTTAGGAAGGGTTTTCTTGCATATTTTTTTCTCATTTTTGATATGTAACTCATTTAATAAGTCAATACTATTCATAGCCTGAATTTGAATGCTAAATAAGATGAGTTATGTATTAAAAATGAGGATCTATTAGCGAAAAATATCAAGAAGAAATATGCATACAAACTTTTCTTAAATTAGAGCAAATAAAAAAATGTTAAATAAGAGTATGAACATAAAATAAAACTTAAGAGTAATAAAATCTCATTTTTGCCATTGCAGGTGACTCATATGTGAATCGTGTAGATTTCATCTATTTGAACTAAAAAAAAAAAAAAGGAGACAAAATGAGAAGCTTTGAAACAAGGGCAAAAAGTTGATTTTTTAAATTCAAGGAGCAAAGTGAGGAGTTTTGAACGTTCAAGGGGGAAGTGGTGATTTTTAAATTTTAGCGAGTAAAGTGAGGGAGACCTTAAAGTTTTAGGGCCATTATTATTAATAACCTTTTATTTGTTTATTTATTTATTTTTAGTCATGTTTGGTTTGATGATGATGATGATGACAAACCTTAGTAATAGTCATTTTTATAAAATTGCCCTTCAACTGAAATAGTTGAAGACACATCTTTTAAATAAACTAGTAAAATGATCATCATACCTCTAAAATTGATAATTCAATTTTCATCTTCCTAAATTACTCATTTTACCTTGCCACTTTAGAACACATTTTAATTTCTTTTTAAAACATTATCAAATGTTAAAGAAAGGGATATCTTTGTCAATTTGTTATCATTCCTATGTATTTCATTAAATAACCATAAACGTAATAATTGTAATTCTAATGCTAATTACAATGCACACTAAACAATAAAATAATAATAAACCATTCAATCTATTCATATTCATACTTATATTAAATTATGTCTATTCCTATTCAACTTCATCAAATCAAACTTCATTAGTTCTTTGCACTTTTAATTCTAATAAAGCAATTTTTATTTGTGATAGCGGATTATAACACTATGGGCATAAAAATGATTTTTCACTCTGACAACCCCCTCCCCAAATTATAGGTAACATTGTTGGGAAAAAAATAAATAACAAAACAGAATGGACCATGTGCGCCTCACATGCAAACATTAACAAGGGCATTGGGTGAAATTTGAAAAAAAAAAAATTAAAAAACAAAAAGAAAAGGACAATGCTATGATGAGGAATGCCATAATTCAACACCCACATCACATGATATTATAAGTTATACATGTTTTCAGAACCATACCAAACAACTTCCAGGTTTTTATTTCTTCACAAGTTATTCTTGTTATACTTTAACGTGTGTTTTCCTTCCCCTTTTCGACTCTATTGGAAATTTGGAATCGTCGCTTGCTCCGAGGATACTCCGGCTGCTCATATATTACTCCTCCCAAATCCAGTTATCTCACCTCAGCTACACTTGGAAACCGTTCTCACTTCCTCCCGCAACAGTGGCCGATTAATAATCATCAAATAGAAGAAAGCAAATTTTTCAAACTTGCTTTGTGGTCTTCACATTTCGAAAATATGGTTTATTGTTATTAGGTTTTTATTCTACAAAAATGAAAAATAAATTAATTACTCCTTAATTGCAATTCTATGGTTGTTATCAAGCTTCATGCCGTGCATGACCTGTAACGAAAGGGAAAATTGAAGAAACTTATCAGACCAAACTCGAGACTTTGTTCCCCTCGATAACCAGTGTTGAACGCCAAAGAAGTCACTGATCGATGATGAGATCTGAGCTATACGCATTGGAGCAAAAAAAAAAAAAAAAAAATGAAGAGGAGCAAATTTCCAGCACCAAGAAGCGAGTTCAATTGCACCGTCGAGAAGCAAACATAATTACTTACTGCCTCAAACCACAAACACGCTAATACAAATCTGAAATCTTAAAAACTCTTAAAAACATCACAATCATATCATGTAGTCAAGGTCAACGTACCATAATCAAGCATCAAGCATCAAGCATCAAGCATCGTCACTTATTTTATTCCACCACAAACACAGTAGTTTTCTCACAGCACATCAACTTAAAACCAAAATAACCGAGCATATACTAATAATAGGGAAGAGATCAAAGCTTTTCCACGAGAGGACAACCATACATAGGGATAGGATTGCCGAAGCAAGCTTTTAGGACATAATAGATCTTCATCCAGAGTCCGTTGCGGCTGACAGCATCACGCCCATCTTCCACTGGATCTCTTCAACTGCAACATTATGTTCGTCCCGACAGAACCATCTCAAACTTGTAGTCTCAGATGACACCACAATTTCCTTTAAGAAAGGGACCCGTTAGGAAACAGTCATTGAAAAACTTCATTTGGACCACAAAACAAAAAATGTAATTAATATTATACCTTCTTCTTCTTCTTCTTCTTCTTCTTCATTAAGCTGTAGAAATATCTCAGGCAACATAGGAGAAGGAGCAGCGGCAAGTGCGACTCCTTGGGCTGGTGCAGGCATTTTTTGCCCCCATCCTTCTGCACCAGCTTCAGGAAATAGTTGATTGATTGCTATTCAGAGTCATCATAGACGTCTCCATCGCTCTCGTACTCATCGAGTGTCCTCATATCGAGCTGGTAACGAAGAATTCCTCCTATCCCGCCAAATCCACGGCAGAATTGGGAGCCCTCCTGCGATTTGTTGGTCACAAACTCGAGTGAACATCCGAATTTCCTGTATTCATTAGCAAACCACTCCAGCAATGACATCTTCTCTTGAACCTCCAGCTCACCATTGCTAGCAGTATCGCGGAAGTTGTTCTGATCGGTTTCCTGCTCTTTGTTCAAGTGTTTGATGACGATTTCACCACTAGTGGTGTTCTTCAACACGTACCTATTAATGTCCAAGCTTTCCCACACAATAAGTATTTCAACAGCACCCATCTCCAAAGCTTTCAGTGTGTCATCCACGCCGAATACATATTTCCCAGTATCCTGGCTTATCTCCTCAAAGTATTTGCCTATCAATTTCTTCTCCTGTATAAACTTCACATTAGAGAGGATCTCAGATGACAGCTCGATCGCCTGGTTAAATCCGTTTTCGCCTCCATAAGAAACATCCACCACATTCAATATCTTAGCCTGAAGACGAGGATCAAACATGTCGGACTGACTGAGCTCAGTTTTGAAGTCAGCCGACCCAGCAAGTATCAATCCCGCAACATTGGGCTGACTGGTGGCAGGGTTGATATAAAACTGCGTGGCAAGCTCTGCCGTCTTCCTCACGTAGTTGTGACGCTTCTCCATTCGCAGACGAGCAAAACGCAGTGCTGACTGCCCTCCTCTTCCATGTTTCTTTGGTAGGTCAACGCTAAACTTGTGCAGCACCTCTCGAGTATTACCACTTAGTGTCCCGAAAAGGGTGCCGTTACCATCCATGACAATAAAACCAAACTTGTCATCAGATTCCAAAAGCTCATTGAGAGCTTCAGTGTGAAACTTGTTGTCACAGAGGTAAAGAGATGCATTAATGGGCCTGAAAGGCTCGAAGTCAATGGTGACCTTCTTTTCCTTGCCGTCTTCCGTAACAATTGTTCCTGTATAGAGAACAAGGCCATTGGGAGGAACCTTGTTGTAAAGCTTCAGCCTCTGCTGGGCAGATGTAATCGCACCTAAAACGGACTGACGATTGACTCTGCTTTTAATGTTTGAAGCAGTTCCGAATTCATCGCCCAACATCTTGGTAACACGAGAAATTTGATCACGCGGAGGCATGATAAGAGAAATCATGCTGGTGCCATTGCCCCTCGCAGCCTCAAGTGCTTTGATCAATTTCTTGATCTTCCAGATCTCGATGTTCCTATCAGTTTCATGACCATCTGCCATTGCCAACTGCTGCTACGGAATTCTAAAAGAATTAAGTAGCTCAACTTCAACAATCAGTTTATTACAAAAATTAAAGAATAATAATACAGGTAAAAGTAGTCGAGTAAAGTTTACACTAAAAACTGATATTATTAATGCACTCAGTAGGACGGACAATGGATAATTAAGTTAAGTAAGATGAATCTTTGGCGCAATAAACGCATGCTTATAACAATCAATTAATTAAGAAAAGATTCAGATCAAACTAAAAAAAAAAAAAAATTTGAGAAATTGAACAGAAATAGTTAAGGATTTGAAGGGGTCATAAAAATTAACATCAGAGAATACCACCGGATAGCAAATAGCAGAAATTAACAAATCAGAAATCACAACACCCAAAATCTACCATGCCTTAACTTTATAACTCAAATAAATAAATAAATCCCAAGCTGAGCCAACAAAAATATTATAATAATAATAATCCTAAGAGGCATTCGGCAGAGGAAACCGGCATCCAGGTATTAATTATAAAACAAAAAAAAAGAGAGAGAGAGAGAGAGAAGAGGAGAATCGGAGGAAAACCTGATACGAAGAGAAAAGAAAAAGCCTCCTTCCTTGGGAGAAAGAGAGAGCACACAACACAAGAAACTGGGATAGCAGTGGGTTGATTCCGTCCCGACCTCCCTAATCTACATTTACACATCTATTTATATTTTTTATTTATGAAATAAAAATAAAATAAATTCGTATGGCGGTGATTCGTTTTGTTTTGCTGATTATTACGAGGGAGAATGTGCAATATAGGCGAGGGTTGATTTGATAAATAGATTTAAATTATATTAATTTGTATTATGTTGATTTGATTTGTGTTATTTGAATTGTATTTGAATGTGTATTTAAAATATTAATCTAAATATAAAATTAAATTAAAATTTGTACTTGAATATATAGTGATTATGAGAACCGTTGACATATAACTTGTACCGCTGGATTGGCATATCATAATTTCTAAACATGTAATCCATTATTTTTCTCATTATTTCTCCTTTCCTATATGAGTTAGTTTCCTAGTTTATTTTTTTTCTTCCGTTCCTTATTTTTTGCTTCTGTTATTATTAAGTTGGTTTTGTATATATTGAATTGTAATTCATGAAGTAATGTAAGCAATACATAATTTTTGATCCACTCAAATTTACATGGTATCAGAGCGGGTCTATTGCTTCTAAGATCCAATGGCAGAAGAGACGACCAACATAAGGGCTACAGCAGCGGCAAAGAGCGACAAGCAGGCACACTATATGTTGAGCAACTCAGATAGACCTGGAGACCAGCTAGTCACGCATCTGCTCAAAGGGACGAACTACCCAACATGGAGGAGAGCTGTCACCAACGCCTTGGTATCCAAACACAAAATAGTGTTCATGGATGGGAGACTATCAAAGCCAGCAGAAGGAGATCCAGATGAAGAAAATTGGATTACCTACAATTCGATGGTAATGTCTTGGATCCTTAATTCAGTTAATAAAGAGTTACATGACAGTATCGTGTACCATGACACCACTAGAGGTATGTTGCTAGAATTAGAGGAGAGGTTTTCACAAGAAAGTAGCCCCAGAATCCAGGAAATCAAGCGGGAAATAGTCAACACACGTCAAGGTGACATGACTATCTCAACTTATTACGCAAAGATGAAGAGCTTATGGGAACAATTGAGTGCATTTGCCAAGCCGCATGATCCAAAGTGTCCTGGTTGTACATGTGGAGTTGCTGCAAAAGAGAAGGAGGAAGAGAGACTCCATCAATTTGTTATGGGGTTGAATGAAGCCTAAGTGTGATCATTGCAATAAGGTTGGGCACACCTAAGAAAATTACTTTGAGATTGTGAGATATCCACCAAATTGGCAAGGGAAGAAGAAAAGGAGACAAACAACACATGTTGCAAGCATAGATACCACTTATATAGGCACTGGAACATGACAACCAGTCCTTACACAAGAGTAGTACGATTAGCTTTTGGGACTTTTGGCAAAAGAGAATCAAACTGTTTCCAATGTCAATTTCATCAGTAACATTAAAACTTTACCTTGGATCCTAAATAGTGGCGCATCTGATCACATAGTCTCAAATGCAAACTTGTTAAAAAAAACCTCTATTCTCACAAGGCCTGTCAAGGTCACTCTTACTAATGGAAAAAAGGCCGAAACAACAATGGTTGGGGATGTAAACTTGAACAACCATATTTGTTTGTAGCGTACATTATGTTTGCCTAATTTCAATTGTAATTTGATATCAATTAGCAAACTAACACGAGATCTAAATTGTTCTATTCTCTTCCAACCAAACAATCGTCTAATTCAGGACCTTGCAAGGAAGACGATGATTGGATCGGGCAGACTTAAGGGGGGACTCTATCAACTTTGCGAAGATTCACCAAAGAGAGTTTATGCGGTAGAATCCAACGTGGAAGTTGATTTGCTTCATCGCAAATTAAGACATTTTCCTATGGCTAGAATAAAAGAAGTTTCTAATGTTTTTTGTTTTTAAGAGTAAAGAGAAGCTGGGGCCTTATGATGTTTGCCACCGTGCTAAACAATGTCAAAAGAAATTCCCAGTTGAAGGAAATAAATCTATGGAAGTTTTTGATCTTATTCATGTTGACACATGGGGTCCTTACCATGTAAAGACACAAAATGGGCATGCTTATTTTCTCACACTTGTAGTTGATTGCTTAAGGAGCACTTGGGTATACTTGATGAGAACTAAGGCTGAAGCTCCTACGTTTTTTGAACATTTTGTAAAAATGATTAGAACGCAATTTGGAAAATGTGTTAAAAAATTAGATCTAACAATGCACCAGAATTTGTCTAGGGATGTTTCAAAAGATTTATGCTTAATGAAGGAATAATACATCAGACAACATGTCCACACACCCCATAACAAAATGGCGTCATGGAACGAAAGCATAGGCATCTCCTCGAAGTAGCTCGTGCTTTGCTCTTTTAGTCCAACGTTCCTTTATGCTATTGGGGGGAGTGCATTATGACTACAGCATATCTGATTAATATGATGCCCAGTTCACGTCTTCATGGAAAAACCCCGTATGAGGTACTTTTTCATTCCAAGCCAAACTATGATCACTTAAGAGTCTTTGGTTGCTTGTGTTATGTCTACAACAAGCCAAAGCCTCTTGACAAATTTGAAGCCCGTTCTCGACGATGTGTTTTTCTTGGATGTACACCGGGGAAGAAAGGATACAAAGTCCTTGAGATAGACAAGCGAAGAATCATTGACTCTCAAGATGTGATTTTTTCTGAGGATTCATTCCCATTTGGTGATAACAATAAGGGAAGCCAAAACAATCCATTAGAAAAACACACAATCCCAAAACCTCCCGACGATGATGACTTTGTTCTGGATGATGCAGATGACGAACTGGAGAGTTTGCAAGATGAAGAAAATGACAACGATCAACTAGTGCATGTTGAAGATCCTAGGCCAGTGACAAGGCCCACACGTGCCTGCCAACCTCCAAAATATCTTGAGGATTATGTTTTGAATGTTGCCAAGGAAGAAAGTATCCCCCCACTGCATGCTCATTCAAATCACTCAGCTTCACTTGATGTGCAAGGTAATCCTCATCCAATACCTCCTAATGCTAGTATTAAGAATGCAAGTACTTTAGCACTAGAGCCAAGCAGTTTTGAAGAAGCTTACCAACACCCACAATGGTGAGAGGCTATGGAGACTAAGTTACAAGCTTTTGCTGCCAACCAAACTTGGAATCTCGTTAAATTACCAAGAGGAAAAAAGGCCATCGGATCAAAATAGGTATTCAAACTCAAGCAAAACCCAGATGGGACTATCGATAAATACAAAGCATGCCTTGTTGCAAAAGGATATAGTCAGATCAAGGGACTCGACTACAATGAGATGTTTGCCCCCGTTGCTAAGTTTGCTTCCGTGAAATGTCTCATAGCTGTTGCCGCCTCTAAAGGATGGGATTTGCACCAAATGGATGTAAATAATCTTTTCTCAATGGCGACCTTGATGAGGAAGTGTACATGAAACTCCCACAAGGTCTTCACAACATAGATAGAAAACTCATGTGTAAACTTCACAAGTCCTTATACGGGCTCAAACAAGCATCTCGGCAATGGTTTGGCAAACTTTCTCAGGCTTTGTTAACATATGGCTTCAAACAAAGTGATTCTGACAATTCACTTTTCACGATGTCAAGGGGGAATGGCAAGTTAGTTGTTCTCATTTATGTTGATGATCTCATTATCACGAGGACAATAGTGAAAAGTGTGTCCAGTTCAAGGAATATCTCAAGAGTCAATTCCAAATCAAAGACCTAGGAACTCTAGCTTATTTTCTTGGGTTGGAATTAACCCAAACTAGTGAGGGCATTTATCTTCACCAACATAAATATGCCCAAGATATTATTGCAGAAGTTGATGTTGAGCATGCACGAAGCGTAGACACACCCATTCCTCAACAACATGGGCTTTCAACAGACAATGGTGATCTACTAGATGATGCTTGGAGTTACAGACATCTAGTGGGACGACTCCTATACCTGACCATGACCAGGCCAGACCTTTCTTACACAGTCCACCTTCTAAGCTAGTTCCTTCAAAACCCGAGGAAGCCCCACATGGAAATGGCAAAATGTGTGGTTCGATATGTCAAGAACGCCCCTAACAAGGGAGTGTTTTATCCTTACGACAACAATCTCATTCTTGCCGCCTACTATGATGCGGATTGGGGTGCTTGTCCCACAACACGTAAGTCTACAACTGGGTTCATTACATTGCTTGGTGATGCTCCATTGCCTTGGTGCTCCAAAAAGCAACCCACCATCTCACTTTCTTCGGCTGAAGCTAAGTATAGGGCGATGGCGATGGTCACAAAGGAAATTGTCTGTCTCACTCATATTCTACGGGACATGTTTGTCGAAGTCCCTCATCCAATCACGCTTCACTGCTACAACAAGCCTGCAATTCACATTGCCACTAATCCAATCTTCTATGAGCGAACCAAGCACATCGAAATAGATTGTCACTTTGTTCGCACAAAGTATGAAGAAAGGCTATTGATTTTTAAATGTATACCTTCTCAATCTCAACTCACTGATATCTTTACCAACGGGCTCGGCATTAATCAATTTCACGTCATTCTTAAATCACTTGGTTTTGGGAACACACATACTACAGCTTGAGGGAGGCAACTTCTCGTCCACTTTTTCTCATGCACGACATGCAAGCCTTGATGTGTTGTGATTTCATATAAATTCACCCATCAGTGCTTGAGGGAGGCTAGCGAGAATTGTGGATGAGCATGTACCAGTGAAGATATCCCAATTAACTCGTTAATCAATTGCAAAGGATTATGAGAACCATTGACATACAGCTTGTACAGCTGGATTGGCATATCATAATTTCCAAACATGTAATCCATTGTTTTCTCATTATTTCTCCTTCCCTATATGAATTAGTTTCCTAGTTTATTTTTTTTCCATTCTTTATTTTTTGCTTCCGTTATTATTAAGTTGGTTTTGTATATATTGAATTGTAATTCATGAAGTAATGTAAGCAATACATAATTTTTGATCCACTCCAATTTACATAGTGAATTTTTTTTTGATTTATCAAAAAATCTAACAAAATCTTAATGTTTATGATCCTAACAAATATGCAGTATGAATTTTTATTTATTCATCTCTTCATTAGGAATGCAATGAAAGAAAAATCATCTCAATTGGATATCAAATGAAAAAAGTTATGATTTTTTTCTCAAATACAGAAGAGAGAATTTCAATTTTTACTATAGTAAATATATCAGAGTCTAAAGAGTTCAAGGAGCTAGAACTCTGAAAACTTAAATTTAAAGAATTCATTTTATTTAAATTTTAAAAGGAATAAACATGTATTCAAAGAATTTTAAAGATTTGAATCCAAAGAGTTAGTCAAATATACTAAACAAACAACCCCTAGATTATCATACGAATAAAAATTAATAGCCCAAAAGTTAAACAACTTAAATAAATAGGCCATTAAAATGAAAACGTAAACTAACACTAGGTCAAAATTACAAAACTATCCCAATTAAGTTAAGGTTTTTTTTTCCACCTCCTCTCTTTGTTCTCCCTCTACAGCAAAAAGAAACAAAAAAACCCATTCTATCTCATCTTCTGATCTCTTTCTTTTTCCCTCTCTCTTCGAGGACAACGATTGGGATTCATCGAGTTACGGTGGCGATGGTCGTAAGGCTCTGATGACGCGATCGTCATGAGACTAAACTCGATGAATCGACAACGAGAATGAAGCCGAGGAGGCTCAGCCTCACGTCGGCAAAGAATCCCAAGCTCTGGCATTGATGCCATAGCTGATGCCGATCCATTCTTCCTCAAAGCTGATGCTAGTGGTAGAGTACTTAGATCCTGACCATCGCTTGACTCGTTACTGGACTTCGAGGAAAGGATAGAGAAGTCATTCGACAAGAAAGAGAAGGAGCAAATCGCCGGTGAGAAAGAGAGGGTGAGAAGAAGAGCTGTAGAGAAACGGGGATAGAGGAGATGGGGAAAGAAGAGAGAAGAAAGAGGAAAGAGAATTAGAGGAGTTCTTGACAATTAAAATTGGAATATCATTCTTTAGCAATTAAAGTTTATTTACTGAATTTTTAAAAACTATTCTTTACTAAAACTGACAATACATTTCAAAAAAAAAAAAAAAACACTGACAATTACCAGTGGTCTATTTGGAACGAAAAAGAATAATAAGGTGTTTGGCTAAAGATGGTATGAACCACAAACTTAGTTATAAACAATGTAAATCTCTCACATGCTATAGTAAAAAAAAAAAAAGTTGCTACTGTAAAGCTTTCACATACTACAGTAAAAACGGTTCCCATCAATGGCTCCCACCACCAGCCAAACACGCTATAAGAAGAATAAGGGTAAGGGGTAAAATAGGAAATTTATGTGTTTAAAAACCATACTTAATTCTAAAACTACTGTATATTTAAATATTTTTAAAACTGTACTATTTCCTTACATTAAGATTGAAAAGTGCACTATTTGATGTAATTTCCCCTTATTATAATATTATAACCCTAACACGTCTTTATGTCATAAATGGGCTAAATGGGCCTCCAATGTTGGCCCATTAAACAGCCCATCTCCTTTTCTTAATAGAGAAATTGCACTAAATAGGTCACGTTTTAGAACATATGAAAGTTAATAGCACAAGTATAAAGATAAGTAAATTAATAAGCTAGCCTTAATTGTGAATGTACCAATTTGACTTTTTTACCTCAAAAGTTTTGCTCCCCCAAAAAAAGGGGAAAAAATTTAAGCACATTTCTCTCTCCTTAACTCTTCCCCTCCCTCTCCTTCGAATCTCTCTAACTCATTGATCTACTCTTCCTATTACTGTTCAAGAGCGACGATCATTACGCAACCGCTATGACAACTATTGCACAGCTAGATCTTTGTTTTGCCATGGATAAAGAAGGTGAACTACGATGGCACCGGTGTCTAAGATAGCTGCCATCATTTGGAGATTGTGCAAAGCGCTGAAGATAGAGCCAATTGCCTAGAAATCATGCTTCGTACTGGAGATTGCAATCCTTACGTTCTCCATCGAAGTAGCACCTACTTCGACCTCTTATAGTTCACAGCGTGACATAGGGAGGAGGAGGAGGAGGAGGAGAGAGAGAGAGAGAGAGAAAGAGAGGAGAGGAATGTTTCTTTTCCATTGAAGTTCAAAGGTTTGTTTGCACAACAATGGCTAAGAACGTAAGGAGGAAAGAGGGGGAAGGGGAAGAGACGGAGAGGAAGAGAGAGAAGCTAAGATGTTGTGTCTAATTTAGGGATACTATTGTAATTTCTTAACACGATAAAATGCAATTTTAAACCTCATGGCTTATTTATTATCATTTTTTCAATCTTGGTCTACTAATTTCTATTGTTCAATTGCTTTGGCCTACTTCCATAATTGTCCCTTCTTAATATTTTTCTTCTTTTAAAAAATAAAAAAGGAAAGGAAAGCGAACAAAATCAAAACAACATAGACAGAAAAGGAGGAAGAGGGTTTAACTTTTGAGTAAGTATTTAGGGCTTTAGAGGGAGGGAGGAAAAAGATGAAGGAATTGATGGAAATGGAATTGGTGAGGGTAGTAGAGATAAAAGGCAAAGGGAGAGCCTTAGTGGTGTCACAGGCACTGAGAGGCAACCAAATAATCTTGAAGAAGTCTCCTATACTTCTTTACTCAGCTTTTCCTCTCAATCATAATAATCATATTCATTTTGGTTATTGTGGCCATTACTTTAGAACCCTCTCTATCTCCTCCTCCAAGTCCAATAAATGCGAATACAAATGCTCTTGTTGACTAGAAGTGTTGTGTAGCCCCCAATGCTTGTATTCACACTCTCCGTCGGGATGGGCTTGCCAAACACTCCTCTGCCTTCGCCACTTTCTCCCTCCGCCTACAACTACAATTACAACTTTAGAGCTTCACTAGCAGGCTCGCTTGCTGGTGGCTGCCTACAACTTGACAATCAACTCCCCATCCCAATTCCAAATGCTCACCTCTCCTCATGGCTCCCCTGCCCCTGACTCCTTTGACTCCTCCTCTTCCTCCATTCTCTCCTCTCTCCTCTTCCCCATTTCTCCGTTGAGATCTTTGTGGCTTTCCTCACCAAGGACAAGCTCAGTGCCTTCAACCTCATGGAGCTTTTCTTACACGACACTAGTAGTCATCGTAATAGTAGTAGGTCAGTGAGAGCATACAGGATCTACCCTAATGCCTCCCTCTTCAACCATGACTGCCTTCCCAACATTTGTCTGTTTGACTACATGGATAGCCCTACCTTTACCATTTCCAACACGGTTGTCACTGTCCGCATGATCCACGATGTGCCTACTGGCAAGGAAATTTGAATAGGTTATTGTTAAGAAGCAACATCATTTCTTTGATAAGCCCAATTACATAACCCAAGCCCAATTACAAGCCCAACAAGAAATTTCTATTGTTAGGTATAATAGGTGTGGTAGGATTAATGGAATTTATGTATGTGGTCATAATTTAATTACAATTGTTTAATTGTGTGGTTCTTGTTCATTGTCTACAACAATAAATAGGCAACATCCTTGCATTTGTAATCATCAAGATGAAGTAGAAGAACAATAAGAAGTGTTCCTCAAAAAATTCTCTAGTGAGTAGTCTTATGAGTGTTCTAGAGGTTATCTTTAGAGTATGAGAAAGAGTACTAGTTTCTAAGTATCGTAATTCTTTCTTCTAGTGGTCTTAATATATCTACTACTATAATAAAAAAAGCAGTTATATTGTCTATCTAATAATGTTTTGTTCAACAATCGGTACCAGAGCTAGTTGTAAACTCTTTTGAAGTTCTAAGTATGCTCTGTAGATGCAGCTTTGACTGATCTTCTTCATCAGAAAAGTTTTTATGAAAATTAGACATAATTAATGAGTTTCTTTGTGTCTTGAATAGTTTGGAACTTGCAAGCTTGTTATCTAGATCAAAGCTTCTTTGGTATTATTGAAGCACTGCCAACACGATGGGTGATCTTTAAGTACTTGAAGGAATAAAAAAAATCAACAACCAAAACTACAACACATGGGTGACATATATGATGTCATACATGCAAGGGCAAGATCTATAGGAAGTCATCAATGGTAGTGAAGTTACATAACCAGCAGCAAAAGACACTAACAAACCTTGCGTAAATGGAAGATTAAAACAGGCAAAGCGATGTTTGCTTTATAGACCACTGTTGAATCAATTCATATCTGCTATTATGCATTTTTTCTTGGATCATGTGTGGCATCTGGTTATTTAAATTTTATTGCTAAAGCTTGAAACGATGCCATTTTATTACAAGACTGAAGAATAATGGGCTAGGCTGACGTAGACTTCATCGAATTAAAGGGAGAGTTAATTGTATATTAATTAGTATTTTATAGGCTTATAAAAGTAAATTGTACTCGATTAGATGTCTCATTCATTCTTCTTCTTCTTCCAGTTCCAATGAGAGAAAAAAATCAGAGAGAGAGTGAGTTCAATCTTGTAACAGAAAGAGCCTATATTGAGAGAGTGATGCTTGAGTAAGAAAGGGTGTGAGAAAAGGCAATTTCTTTGGGAAATTTGTCTTGTTCGTTGGTTCTCTTGGATAGAGGCTTAGGTGCTATAGATTGGTCTCTAAAACTCTCTTGTAACTTGATCAATTCATTTTTTGAGTGAAGATCAAATTTTCTCTAGGGAGGTTGCGGAGACGTAGGCTATTATTTAGTTGAACCTCGAAAACAAATTGTGTTGTGTTCTTGATTTCTAATTTTTCATTTCTATATCTGAGAATTGTGTCTTGGGTTATTTCCTAACAATGGCATCATAGAGGGTTTTTTGGCAAATTGTTCTCAGTCAAGAACGTGTTCAAGAACGCTAAAGGTTACCAAAATTCAAGGGCCTAGCAAGGATTCATTGAATCTTGGGGAATTTGAAGACGTTCCTCTCGGTTTGGATATGACTGAAGGGATTGCAGAGTCAACATCAAGGAAAGGTTCTCCGAACAGTAGAAGTCTCTTCCAAGCTGTTGTCATGAACAATATGCAGATTAAAGTGGACAAGTTTGATGGGTCTAGAGATTTTCACATATGGCAGAGGAAAATCAAAGGCTTGTTGGCATAATAGAAACTTCTTAAGGCACTTGATGGACATCCAAAATGGCTAGATGATTACTCAGAAGATCAAATTCAAGAATACCTTGAGACAGCCACAGGTACTATTATTCCTCATCTATCCTATTCTGTCATTAGAATGGTTGATAAAGAAGATTCTTTGCTAAAATCTGGGCCAAGTTGGACGAGTTGTTTCAAAAGAAATCACTCACCAATAAAATTTTTCTAAGGGAAAGGTTGTTTGGATTCAAGATGTCTACAACTAGAAGTTTAGACCAGAACCTAGATGACTTCCTGAGAATGAATATTGAGTTGGCAAATTCTAGAAAAAATGAAGTGTTGAGTCACAAAAATCAAGCAATTATTTTGTTAAATGCCTTACCAGACTCATTTAAGGAAGTAAAATTAGCCATTAAGTATGGCAGGGCTTCTATTATGCTAGAAGAGGTAATAACTGCTTTGAAGTCAAGGGATCTTGAAATTAAGATTGACAAACAAGACTCTTCAAATGCAAAAAATTATTTTGCTAAAGGAAGAAATCAACAGAAGGGCAACAATTCAAGAAGCAGAGGTAATAGCAAGCCAAGAGGAAGATCAAGTTCAAGGGGGCCTAACTCTGGTAAGAAATGTTTCTATTGTAATAAACCTGGACATATTAAGAAAGACTGTTATGCTTATCAAAGAAAGCAGAAGGAGAAGAACACTGCTTCAAATGGGAATGACAATCAACAAACTGCAAATTTTAGTGAAGGCTACAACACTGATGGAGAGGTCTTACTTGCTACTAATAATGTGGACAGTCATGAATGGATACTAGATTCTAGTTGTACCTATCACATGATTCATAATAGAACATGGTTGTTTGCATTCAAGAAGGTAAATGATGGTAAGGTTATAATAGGAAATAGTTAACTTATCAAGTAGAGGGAGTTGGAACCGTGGCCATCAAGATGTTTGATGAGGTTGTAAGACAATTGAAAGATGTTAGATATGTTCCAACTTTGGCAAGGAATTTGATCTCTCTAGGAATTTTGGATGATTATGGTTATTCCAACAAAATTGAAAATGGTACCATGAGAATCAGTAAAGGTTCTTTAGTGGTTATTAAAGGAATCAAGAAGGAGGAGCTCTATCACCTACAAGGAGAGACACTTACTGGAAAATTTTCTGTAGCAATTGCTCCCGAGGATACTAAGACAATATTATGGCACAATAGGCTGGGACATATAAGTGAAAAGGGTTTGAAAATTATGAGTGACCATAAGCTGTTAGGAAAGGACAAAGTCAGAAAGGTTGACTTCTGTGAATATTGCATCTTGGGAAAACAAAATAGGCTCAGCTTCAAAACAAGAACTCATGAATCAAAGGCCATCCTACAGTATGTCCATTCAGATCTTTAGGGTCCAGAAACAATTCCAACTCAAGGAGGTAATTTTTATTTTCTGTCTATTGTTGATGATTTTTCTAGAAAAGTTTGGGTTTACTTATTAAAAAATAAAAATGATGCTCTAAGTAGAATGATCTAGCGTCTATTAATGCATTCTAAATTAACCCCAAGTATAAGGTTGTCTCAAGTAATATTTACTCGGTGAATCGGAAGTCGAACCTATAGGAAAGGATTTTATTCAATTCCAGTACATATATTATATTAACTTTTTCTTTTTATTTAAGCTGAAAATTTTGAGGATTAATATTTATTATTCACAAAATATATTTACAATATTTACACATTTTTATAACATTTTTCATACTTTGTTTTTGATAATTTGGAACTTTAATAACAAGAAATATAGATAATTTAAAATAACTTAAGCAGAATAATGATAATGACAACGGCAATTTAGAGGAGTAAAACAACAACAATAACAGGGCTGAGGTTTAAAGATTTTGTTCTGACAATTATCTTCAATATATTTTACTTTTTCTTTTTATTTATTAGTTGGTTTAAGAATACACTATGCCATCCTATGTTGACAATAAATCAAGATTTACCAAGCATTTACTGTGCCATTCCATATCTATAATGTAGCCAAAACACAACTTAATAAATAGGCAGCATTTCAACATAACTTAACTAAAATAACAACCAAGATAACTTAACTAAAATAACAACCAACATAACTTTACTGAGTCATTCTCTATCTACGAGTAATCAAGGTCCTCCCAAGCATTATCCGTGCTAGTCTATGTCGTCGATAAATCAAAACCGTAATTTTGGCAGAGTTTTATCAAAGAAAATATTGAAATTCTAACTTTTCAAAGAAAATATTTTGGCATTACAACTGCTTTGAAAACTAAAAAAAAAAACCAAAAATATTTAAGGTAATTTTGTTAGAATTTTCCCCTCTCCCCTCAGCTAAAAAGGAATTTAGAAAAAACATATTTAATAAAATACAACTGTTATTATTAGGTATAACATAAACTAGAAAATATTTTACAAGAAACTAGACTAAAAACTGAAACAAAAACAAAAACATTAAAAACTAACTATTTGTACAGTAGTGCTTTACACTATGAAGAAGGATTGCTTCTGTCGAGCACCAAAGGCTCGGTATTTATAGAGCCTAAAAAAATACTATTCATAAATTTTTTTACTATAAGCACGATGAAAAATTTGGATCAAACTGATCCAAATTGTTCTTCTTCTTTTTTTCACACGAGATTCCTTTGTTTATTATCTGAGAATTCGTTTGTGATTCTCTACTTTGCGGTGACTGGTAGCACTGAAATAGGCACGATGTAAGCCTTTAAAATGGCAATCCAACAGACAAAAACTAAGAAAGCAAATGGGGTCAGATAAGACCAGTGGGGCCGAGCGAGACAGCCGTTCGATTGGTCATGGTATTAGCATCGAACGGCTTAAAGGACTACTTCATGTGTGAATGACCGCACGTGATTGGACAGCTTTGAAATTCACTCTTGACACGCGTGCGAGTTGTCAGTGCATGTAATGCACGCATGAATCAGATATTGCTGCGTGGACCACACAGTGATGCCCAACTGGCATAGCTGATAACGCATTGACACGTGTCCCTACTTTGGATAGCTAAGATTGCTTGGGCAACTAATCCAAGGGTCAGAAATGCGCCATGTTTTACAATATCAATTTTTTAATAACTTTTAAGGTATTTGATGTCTGATTTTGTTCATTTTTGTGCCATTTTGCTCTGTTTTTTTCCAAATTTCAAATCTAAAATTCACAAACACACTAAAATTAATTATTTTACAAACAAAATAATTATTAAAAATATTTATTTGACATTAAAACACATAAAATTAATAACATACTTATAAAAGTTTTAGTCTCTTTCGGTTTAGCACAAATATGATTTTTTAAGACTTAGAAACATTTTTAGAAATTACTAAAAATATAGTAGGACATATTTACAAACTTAAAACACATTATCAAACACATTAAGACTCAAAATAAAATCACACAATATTATTTTTATGGTTTTGATTATTCACAAATTAAACATATATTTAACACACCGAAACAACTTTAAAAATTACCAAAAATATCATTAAACATAAAAACACAATAAAAACACATTTTCACACTAAGACACTAAAACATTGTTTATCACTAAATTGCTATAATTAAGGAGTTTTATGAGAAATATTAATGCAAAATGATTGATTTTCACGTTAAGAAAAGTGCATTTTCTAAATCTCATCATAGAATAATGGAAAACCTTGCAAGAAAATTTGACAGATAGAAAAGTGAAGACTTTAAGAACTAACAATGGTTTGGAATTTTGTAATAAGAAGTTTCATGATTATTGTGCTGAAGTAGGAATACAAAGGCATAGAACTATAAGAAAAACCCTTTAGCAGAACGGGGTTGCTGAGAGGATGAATAGGACACTATTAAATAAATCAAGTGCATGCTATTTCATTCTGGTCTCCCTAAGAGCTTTTGGGGTGAAGCAATTGTTACTGCTATGTATTTGATAAATAGATGCCCATCTACTACCATAAACTTTAAGACCCTAGAGGAGGTTTGGAAGAACAAGCCTCCAAATCTCTCACACTTAAAAGCCTTTGGATGTGCTGCCTATGCACATCAAAAGGAGGGTAAATTAGATCTCAGGTCTATCAAATGTGTATTTTTAGGTTATCCTGAAGGTACTAAAGGGTATAGATTGTGGGTAAGATATGGTAAGGGGTTTAAGACAATAATCAGTAGGGATGTTGCATTTAATAAAAATGAATTTCCATGTCTTGCTAACCCTGTTGGTGCTGCAAGAAAGGTTGTTTCTATTACTAACCCTACAGGTATTGTAGAGACTCAAGTTCAGGTGGAGCCATTATAAGGGAGTTTTGATCAAGTAGAGCTAGAACAAAATAAGACCCCTCAGATTGAAGAAAAAGTTGATTCACACGATCCTGGATTGGTCGAGGTTCATCCTGAAATACAACAAGGACACATACAATCTCATTCAGAGGACTACATGCTAGTTAGAGACAAGGCAAAGAGAGTCTCTAAGCCATCTTAAAGATATGGATTCACAGCCTATTCAAATCTTATTGCTTATGCATTTATGACGACTGTGGACCTAGATAAGAAAGAACCAGAAACATATCAAGAGGCAATCAAGCAGCTATGAAGGAAGAGATGGCATCTTTATATAGGAATGAAACTTGATTTATGGTCCCAAGGCCTAAGGAGCAATCAGTTGTAGCCTGCAAATGGATTTTCAAAATCAAGGAAAGAGCTACAAGAGCAGATTCTATTAAGTATTAGGCAAGATTAGTGGCAAAGGGCTTCACACAAAAAGAAGGAGTGGACTTTACAGAAGTATTTTCTCCTATGGTCAAGTGCAAGACCATAAGGATAATGCTCTCACTAATGACTCAATTTGATCTAGACTTGAAAGAGATGGATGTAAAAACTACCTTCTTGCATGGTGAGTTAGAGGAAGAAATTTTCATAGAACAACCAGAGGGTTTTAAGGTTCATAAAGATAAGAACATGGTTTGTTTCTTAAAGAAGTCGTTGTATGGGCTTAAGCAGCCACCTAGACAATGGTACAAATGATTTGACTCTTTTATGGTCAATCAAGGTTTTCATAGAAGCTGGTATTACTCTTGTCTTTACTTCAGAGGTTCTAAAATCCTTGAGGCTAAATATCTGTTGTTATATGTGGATGATATGCTCTTGATTTGTAAGGATAAAACTAAGCTTGAAAGAATAAAGAACATGCTTAGTTCAGAGTTTGATATGAAGGATTGAGGAGCTGCTGGGAGAATTTTGGGTATGAATATTAGCAGAAACAGAAACAAGGGAGCCTTATTTCTAAATCAGAGAGGTTATCTCGAAAAATTGATTGAAAAATTCTCTATGAAAGGTGCCAAACTAACTTCACAACCTATAGCTAATCAATTTTAGTTGTCTATGCTGCAATGTCCTAAAATTGATGAAGAAAAACAATATAGGGATAATGTTCCATATGCAAATACAATTGGGTCTGTTATGTACTCTATGATTTGTACAAGGCCTGATTTGGCCTTTGTCGTAAGTAGTCTAAGCAGGTACATGGCCAACCTAGGAAAAAAACATTGGAGAGCAATGAAGTGGCTGTTAAAATACATTGCTGGAACAACTGATTATGGATTGCTATATAAAAGGGATGGAAATCAAGTGTCTATAGAAGGGTTTATGGATTCTGACTATGCAAGTGATAAGGATACCAGAAGATCTCCTACTTCATATTTCTTTGTGGTCTATGGAAACTATGTAAGCTGGAAAACACCGCTACAACCTGTCATGGCACTCTCAATAACTGAAGCCGAGAACATGGCTACAACAAAGGCAATTAAAGAAGGAATTTGGTTGCAAGGACTTTTGTAAGAGCTGAAGCTTTTAGAAGGAAGTGCTACTATTTTTTCTGATACTCAAAGTGCCGTTCACCTATGTAAAAATCATGTTTTTCATGACATGACAAAACACATATAGGTGAAGTATCATTTTATAAGAGATAAGGTGTCCCAAGGTGTAATAAATGCTGAGAAGATCTCCCTGAAGAAAACCCAGCTGATATAGGAAGAAAAGTGATAACACTCAATAAGTTCAAGCATTGTCTTAAACTGCTGAGAATTGAAAATAGCTTATTGATGAGGTAATCGAGCAAGGATCCAGAGGAAATAGTTTTGTACACTTAAACATCATATGAACATTGAGGTGGAGATTGTTGAATCAATTCTCATATGCTATTGATGCATTTTTGCTTGGATCAAGTTTGGCATTTGGTTATTAAAGTTTACTACTAAAGCTTAAAATGGTGGCATTTTATTACAAGATTGAAGAATAATATGCTAGGCTAATGTGGACTTCATCGAATTAAAGGGAGAGTTAATTGTATATTAATTAGTATTTTATAGGCTTATAAAAGTAAGTTGTACTCAATTAGATGTCTCATTCATTCATTCTTCTTCTTCATAGTTCTAGCGAGAGAAAAAAATTAGAGAGAGAGAGTGACTTCAATCTTGTAACAGAAAGAGCCTAGAGAGAGAGAGTGATTCTTGAGCAAGAAAGGGTGTGAGAAAAGGCAATTTCTCTGGGAAATTTTTCTTGTTCGTTGGTTCTCTTGGGTAGAGGCTTAGGTTCCGTGGATTGGTCTCTGAAACTCTCTTGTAACTTGATCAATTCATTCTTTAAGGGAAGATCGAATTTCCTCTAGGGAGTTCGCTGGGACGTAGGCTATTATTTGGCCGAACCTCAATAACAAATTATGTTGTGTTCTTGATTTCTGATTTTTAATTTCTTTGTCTGAGAATTGTGTGTTAGGTTATTTCCCAACAACCACAATTGAAGAAGAAACACTAGAACACATTTGAGATGCTAAAACACAAAAAGAAACATGTGACACTTTTGTCACACTCTTTTCACAAAAGAATAATACAAGACTACAGCTCTTGGAAAATTAGTTGTTATCCATAAAATAGGGAGATCTGACGATCAATCAATACTTTATAAAAGTAACATTATTATACCATGAAATTTCAAAACTTGATCCTACGGCCAGTATTGAAGAACCCAAAATGAAAAGAATAATCATTCATGGGTTGAGACCAAAGTACAGAGGCTTTGTTGATGTTGTATAGGATTGGCCTACTCAAGCATCACTTGTTAAGTTTGCAAACTTCTTTGCTAGTCAAGAAGCATTGGCGAAGCATATGGGTGGAGTTTCAATGAAAAGTGAGGAAGAAGCACTCTTCAGTAGTAAAGGCAAAGAAAAATCCAAATAGAATATTAGGAAAGGTGTCACGACCTGCCATATTTCGAGCCATACTTTAACATTCTCCTTACTTATGTATTTAAGAAAAGTCTCAGAATTTTTTTTAAATAATAATAGTAGAGCACACAGGCATACACAAACTTCTTTTTATATTATGTATGCATAACCAAACTCTCAACATATATAACTTAATATACTTAGCATAACATTTTTCAAAACAGTTTTTGTCTTATTTAACCATACCATACGTCAGTTTACAACAAGTTCTAAGTTAACTTAAAATATATAATATGCAGAAACATGATTATGGCAGTGTCCATACCCTGAATTGCACACGGCTCATACCCCGCCGCCAGCTCATCAGTGAATTCACTCTGACCTCCTAGTGGAAATACCTACAGCATAAAATAACAAGGTGAGCTTATGCTCAGTAAGTCCAATCATTGCCCACATGTATCATTTACTAGTATGCATGATCCATTTATGCTTTCTTATGAATATTCTTTATTCTTGTCATATCTTCAACTACGGCCCAAGTGCTCGTATCACATGTGCAAATAGGTCTTCGTAACACTAAGACCATAACATAAATTTAAACACCTCTTGAGTTTAGAGCTGGTACGACACTTTTCTCTTTTTCTGATGATTTATTTACCAGTCCAATTATTATGGTTGTCATACCATGCATGACAATATACGTACGTGCTAAGTGCAAAATATATACACTTCTTTAATTGTATAATACACACAGGTACATGTATTTAAATATATTATACCCAAAAACCTACTATTTTATACTATAGGTGGGGTTGGTACTTACTTGTATGTGCTATTGTATAGATTGACTTTAGTTACTCCTTTAGTCGTCTAGTGTCTTGTTTGGCCAATTATATCATTATTAGCCAAATTATCACTATTTATTTATGTGTCAATATAAAGTACCCATCGATTGATAGATCGGGTTGCTCTACAATTAATTACTCCGATAACCAAGGATTCAATTCTTCTTAATTCACTCTACCTTATCGTTTCTAATGAAAGGAGAAAAATTCTTACTAATAACATTTTTTCCTATTTTGGATGTTTTGGGTCCGTTCTGGTCATTTTGTAAAAAATGATGATTTTGCCCTTGATGGGCCTTTTTTAAATTCCCCAAACCCGATTTTCCTATTTTAATGAAAATTGTTGCTCATTAGCTATAAAATAATAACTTAGGGTATAGGGTTTCTTACTTTGCACCAAAAACCAAGTTTAACAAAACTTTACAATTTTACCCTAAATTTGAAAATTTTAACGATTTTGCCCCTTGGAACAAAAAATAATCTTGTTAAATCATTAATCTCCATTTTTCACAGGGATTAAATCTTTCCAAAGTTTCTTACTCAAATTCCTTTTATAAAATGACATTTTTGCCCCTTGAAATTTTTTCAACTTTGATAAAATTTGCAAAATTTGTATCTCACCAACGGTGATGAATTTAGATGAACCGTCCACGATTTTAACAATTTCGTCAAGATCTACAACTTTTGTGATTTAAATTTTTTGAAATTTTCACTGCACAGTGGAGTTTTTGGCCTTTTTTTCAAATCCGTTGAGATTGTGAGAATCTTTTCAATTTAATCCTTTCCTAAATTTCCACAAAAATCTACTTTAGCACAATACACCCACTGTCTTGAGCAAGTTTCAAAACCTTTTTATCAAATAATCTTGTTTAAATATGACAAATTCCATTCCTTTAAGAAATTACTCAAAGTTTACAATTTCTACCCAATTTCAAAACCAAATTAAATCTTAAGCATACAATCCCTAATTTCTAACCATAACATACCATAAAATCATTTAAACATGCTATGAGCTAATTTAAATTATTACAGCCATACTTGCAAAAAAATAAAATTAACAAAACAAAACGACCATAAACTTTGAAAATAGGAGGTTAGGCTTTACCAAAGAAAATCGGTGGTCTTGTGCACCTTTAACACCCTTGAATTTGCCAACCTTCCTAGACATAAATTATGACAAGAAAAACCCTTTTAAAACCACCCTACAATTCCAAAGAAAATCCCTAAAAACTTAAGTGAAGATTAGTGTTTACCTTGAAAGTTTGGAAAAACTTGAACTTAGAGCTTGATCCTACTTGAAAATTGCATGTAAGTGGTTATGTGAGGGGTTTATTTTGAACAAAATTTTGGGAAGAATGAACCCAAGGCAATTGTGTATGTGGTGGGGAGGAAATGAAGAAAAAAAAATTGGCTTGCTTAAGCATTAATTAAGGCTTATCTAGTTTAGATTTTTTTTTTAAAAAAAAAAAACAAGGTGACTCACTACCCTGATTATTATTAGGGTTAACTTGGCCTTTTCAGGTTAGACCACATCAAAGGATGTGGCGGTCCAATCCCATCCCTTCGGGTATCCCCTTGGTGGGATCTTCTAACTTTACACAGTGTAATTTTACACCGTACAATATTTTTCTCACACTATTAGGGTAAAATCTGTGAAAAATGTATACTTAAGTAATATAAAATATACTACTTATTCTTTGGTTCACTTTGGACCTCAAACATAGCATTTTATATATCTGTGTTTTTACTTTAACAGTGTACTTACACTACGTCATACCCTTTTTACACTGTTTTGGGGTTTTAGCATGCTTTTCTATTTCATTTACACCATAATCATTCATTAGTTTATACCACAATACTATAATTAACTGTGATATAAAATTCAGTTTATGGATTTTGTTTACAAATTTTTGAGCATTTAAGCTCACAAAATTTGTATTTAGCAACATCCAATATTGCATCGAGTCTACAGTAGAATTTCCTATCAATAGTGCTCATTTATGTATCATCATAATTTTTACAAAAAATACGATTTACAAGGGTAAATTTATTAATTAAATTCAATTAAATATTGAATTTTATTAATGAGCTTCCCTTGGTCATTACAAAAGGATCAAGAAGAAATGATGATAGATCAGGATATCATTAAGGGCGTTCACAATCAGGAGGAGTTTAGAAGCACGACGCAAAAGTAGTCAATCCAAATAGAGGAAGAAGTTTGACAACAATTGTTACAATTGTGGCAAGAAAGTTCACATGGCTAAAAGTTGCTGGTCTAAGAAAAAGTCTACAGAAAGTAATGTAGCGACTTCCAAGACAAAGTGTCAAAATGACGATAAGTAGGATGCCGAAGCGTCATTTGCTATTGAAGAAGAGGTGGCACTCGTAATGACTACCGCTCGACAGATCAACTACATGAAGGATTGGATTATCGACTTCAGTGTTCAAATCACATGACTAGTAATTGAGACATGCTGCAAAATATGACACAATACAAAGAAAGTCGCGTGATGGTAATAACCAATAATTCAAAGTTGTCGATCACTCATATCGGTAAGGCAACTGTCGTACCCCGATATAGTTCTAATAAATTGCCACTTGACAATGTCTATCATGTACTGGGCATGAAGAAAAACTTGCCATCAGTGGCACAATTAACATTATCAAGCCATTATGTTGTGTCCGGCCCATATAATATAAAAGTGTATTAAGACATCAAGATCTCTGATACTTCAACAATGGTAGGACAAAGATTAGGGTCTGTTTATATAATGCCAACAGAGTCTGCTTTTGTAGACAATACTCAAAAAAATGAGACAATGGATCTGTAGCATGCAAGGTTAGGACACGTTGGCTATCACAAGTTGAAAGTGACAATGCAAAAGTCAATGCTCAAAGGTCTTCCTCAACTTGAAGTTAAAACTGACACTCTTTGTACAGGATGTCAATACGATAAGGTGCATCAGTTACCGTATGAAGAATCAAAGTTCAGAGCAAAGGCTCAATTGGAGTTAGTTCACTTGGATATCTTTGGCCGTCAATTAGTGAAATGGGATACATGATCACATATATTGATGAATTCTCAAGATATGTGTGGATTTTCTTTATGAACAAAAAATCCGAAACATTTTCAAAATTTGAAGAATTCAAAGAAATAGTTGAAGGAAAAGTTAGCAGAGAGATCTGGTGCTTGCGCATAGACAATGATAGAGAGAATATTTCAGATGAGTTTGAAGAATATCTATGATAATGCCAAATATGACATCAATTCATGTGTGCAAATACGCCGCAACAAAATGGAGTAGTGAAGAGAAAGAATAGACATCTTGCATAGATATGTTGGAGCATGCTTCATACTAAGAACATACCTAGAAGATTTTGGGCTGAGTGTATAAAGACAGCAACTCATGTCATCAACAGGCTTCCTCAACCAAGACTTGGATTTATTTCACTATTTGAAAAACTGTGGGGCACTAAACTTGTAGTTTGTCACTTAGCACGAACACGTAGGAAATTTGATAAAAAAGGCAAAATGATATATCTTTGAGGGATACGATAGCCAAAAGAAAGGGTAAAAGTATTGTCACCTTACAAGTGGAAAATGTTACACATCATGATATGTGGTGTTTGTGAAGCATCTTCATGATGGTCTTCACATAAAGAGCAGTTATCGGATTCCAAAGAAATAGAAGATTAACTTCAAAAGAAGACAGGGGAGCAAATTGTTGAAGTGAGACCTGTAATACCCGAGAATTTTTATTACATTAAAAATGTAATAATTTAAGGATTATGTTAAGACAAAAATGTAGTTTAAGAAAAAATACCATATAATAGTACAAAAAATTATACGATATTAGAATAATACAGTGTGAGGAAGTACATCGACAAAGTTACGCAATATAAAAATTACACTGCAAAAGTAGTGCAGTGTAAGAATTAGATTGGATAAACAGTACTGAAATTAGACTGTTTAAGTTAAAGCAGTATAGGAATAATATTGTTTGGAGAAAATAGATGAATAAGGAATGCTGTAACAATATAGAGAATGTATTGGCAGTATAAGAAAAATACTGTCAGTATAAATTTAAATTGTACAAAGTTAGATAATATTAGAATTTCATTATGTGATGGATGAAAATAAGTATAGGAGGTTATGGGACCTCAAGAATTGTGTGGAAAAGAAAACTAACAGTATAGGAAAAATACTGTCAGTATAAACTTGGAATGCATAAAAAGTTTGGTGAACACCCAATGGATTTTGATTGGGCTACCACATCATGAAATGTGGCCCAATCACATTTGCCCACCCAAAGCAGTCCAATTGATGACTAAGGTGACTCACCACCACTTTTTGTAAAAAAAAAAAAGGGAAAAGAAAAGAAAAAAAAGTTAAACAAATTATGATATAAGAGACCAAATGTTGGTCTCCAACGTGCAAGAAAAAAAAAGAAAAGAGAGAGAAACATGAAAGAAGGAAAGAAAGGAAAGAAAAGAAAGAAAGAAAGAAAGAAAGAAAGAAAGAAAGAAAGAAAGGAAGGAAGAAAAAAATGCTCAATTTCCTTCTTATGGAAACCACCCCTCCCATGAAATCCTCTTAAGATTTTTCTTAATGCATAAGCCTCCAAATCATGTAGAAAATCATGAACAAGTGAAGGGGATGGAAATTGAGGAGTTTCAAGGTAAAACTCAAAACTTTTCCCTATTGTATACTAGGGTTTTTGTTCAAGTTTTTGATGAATTTTTATGGTGTGGTATGGGCTTGATGTCAAGGGAATTTGGAAGGTTTCAAGTGCTAAAAGTGAGGACAAGTACTAGGGAATGATTAGGTAAAATCCTAATCCCACAAGCTTTGTTAAAGTTTGCATTTTTATATGCATTCAAGGTGTTTGATGAAATGTTTAAGCCATGGCATGTAATATGGACATTATGGCATGGTTATTTTATTTTATATGTTGATGGTGATGATGATGGAAAGAAAAAAGGAAGGGTGAAATTCCAAAAGGGACTAAATTGCAAAGAAAAAAAGAATTCTCGACAAATTTAAAAATCAGCCAAAAAGTCCCCCTAAACGTTGGAATTTCAAGAAAATTAAAACACAAAAGTTGTAGAACTCATCGAAACTGTTAGGATAGCTTGGACAATTTCTTAAAATTTTGCTCGATTTAGGAGTTATGAATTTTACAAAATTTGTTAAAGTTGGAAAAAAAATCTTTAAGGGGCAAAAAAGTCCTTTTACAAGAGGAATTTGGGTTAGGTACTATAAGAAAATTTGATCCTCTTGAAAAGTGGGGACTAATGGTTTAAATATTATTTTTGGCTCCAGGGGCAAAAATATAAATATTTTTGTATTTTGGGCCAAAACCGTAAAATTGTGCGAAAACTAGGTTTTCACTAGGGAATGTTGGTTTCCTACACTGCTGTAGATAGTGAGTATCATAGATGCTAAGTTTTTATGAAATTAAAGTTTAGTTAAGAAAATAATGGAAGAAAAAGATATTAAGGACAAAATGGTCATTTTATGAGAAAGACCAAAACAGGCCCAAAATGCGCGATGTCGAGAAATGTTTCTTAGCAAAATTTTTCTGTAATACGTAGGTAATGAAACAAAAAAAAGTTAAGCAAAGTGTTTAATAAGTTACGAAATTGACGAAAAACCTGTTAAGGGTAAAATCATCATTTATAAGAAAAACGGCTAAAACAGAGTCCAACACTCGAAACTAGCAAAACGTCCTTAGATGAAAAATGTTCCATAATATGTTAAGTAATATAACCCTTATGTGTGACGAGAGATTTAATAAGAGATGTTCAAGTAAACGAAAGAAAACCCGGTAGGTTATAAAGTTAAGTAAAGAAAATGATAACCCGATGGGTTATAGAGATAAGTAAAAAAATTGATAACCCAATAGGTTTTGGAGTTAAGTAAAAGGTGCGGTAATGTAGTGGGTTTTAAAGTTAAAAGCAACGGGGTACAAATTAAAAAAAAAAGGGTAAACTGATAGTATACCAAGTTAAGTAAAAAGGAATAAATGTTTAATGTTTAAGTTAAATTATCAATCAAATGGATTGATAATAAAGAAAGCTAACTAATAAGTCAGCTGTCGTTTGATCAGGACACAGAAACCGACTAAGGAAAGGAAAAGGAATAGAATAGAGAATGTTAGAACTAAGTCCGGGTAAGTTTAGACCTCACCTACAACATGAAGTAAATAATTTTCAAATGTTTATATTTATATATATGTTTGCAAATGTGTTTGTAATTGTTATATAAGTTGTTTTTAAAAGTATGTTTGCATCTGTTATGCAAAAATTTTATAGTTTAAAGTAAGAGTTGCAATATATTTGCAACTATTATGTTAAAGCATGATTGCAATTGATATGCATAAAGTTTTAAAAGATCAAGTAAAAGTTTGCAATGTATTTGCAAAAATTATGTTTAAAGTATGTTTTACATTTTGTTAATGCATAATGTTTTATAGTTTAATAATGTTTTACAGTCTAAGTTATAAGTTTTATTCTGCATTTGTTATGTAGTAAGTTTTACAGTACAAGTTATGATTTGCAAATGTGTTTGCATATAATGTGTTAGCATTTGATATGCTCACTAAAGTTAAAAAAAAGGTAAAGTAAAGATACTAAAAAAGAAAATGTCATACTAATCTCATTGTTGTGAGGTACTAAAAGTAAAGTTAAAGTTGTGACCTTCTAGATGTGAGGTACACAAGTAAAATTAAAGTTTGACCTCCTAGATGTGAGGTACATGGACTCGATGTTCGATGGTCTCAAGTCTTCCACAAGGGAAGCATCATGTTTATGATCTCATAATTAAGAATGTTGGTACAAAAACTCAAGGTTATAAGATAAAGAAAGTTAAGGAACAAGGACAAAGGTTAAGAAAGAAAGGAATGTTTAAGTTTATAGAATGTTCATAAAATGCTCATAATTGAACATAATTGGAATCATGCATTACGAATTTGCTTGTATTCCTTATTATTAATTATTTACATTAAATGCTTATGAAAAACATTTTGAGGAATGTTTTATGTTAAGTTTTATGAAAGACATTTTTATGTTTACAAGAACAGGTTTACAAATGACATTTTAAGAAAAACGTTGAAGAAATATTTTACGAAAAACATTTATCCAAAATGTTTCAGAAATATTTATGACAAACGTTTTTGAAAAATGTTTTAAGAGAAAGGTTTAAAGAGAAAAGTTTTTAAAGCATGTTTAAATAATTTGTGAATTTATGTTTGAACTTACTAAGCAAAAGCTCATAAAAAGTTTCTTCATGCTATAGGTAGTTTTATGGGTAATTAGTGGGACCCGTTAGAATAGCTGGGTGTTGCGGAGGACAGATGCGAGGATTTGAATATGAATACCACCACAGTTTGCTTCCGCTCCACATAAAAAAGGTTTTCCGCTATTTAATATAGTGTTTTCAAAGTATTAAGAAAATCACACTTTTAAGAAATGTTTTTAATGTTTTACGATATATTTATGAAATGTTTTTTTTCTTATAAAGTTAAGTTTTGATCAATGATTCAGTAAATGTTTCTTAATAAGTTTTAAGAAACGATTTGAAATGGTTTTAAAGATAACTGTTGAGCGATGTCTCAACTTAGATTGCGACAGAAGTCGCAACAGCTTTAAAGAATGTTTTTCAAGCATAAGAAAAAAATTTTTCCAGTATTTTCTTACTAAGTATGTAAGATTAATGTTTAAATAATGATGTTTAAGAAAGTCGTCTAGTCTAGCGTCTATTTATGCATTTTAAACTAACCTCAAGTATAAGGTTGTCTCAAGTAATATTTTCTCGGTGAATCCGAGGTCGAACTCACAAGGAAGAATTTATTTAGTTCCAGTACATGTATTATATTAACTTTTTCCTTTTATTTAAACTGAAAAATTTGAGGATTAATCTTTATTATTCACAGAATGTATTTACAATATTTACACATTTTTTTACTACATTTTTCATCTTTAAATTTTGATAATTTAGAACTTTAATAACAAGAAATACAAATAATAATTTAAGCAGAGTAACAACAATAATAACAAGAATTTAAGGAAGTAAAACAACAATAATAACAAGGCTGAGGTTCAAAGGTTATGTTCTGATAATTATTTTCAATATATTTTAGTTTATCTTTTTATTTATTAGTTGGTTTAAGTATACACAATACCATCCTATGTTGACAATAAATCAAGATTTACCAAGCATTTACTGTGTCATTCCATGTCTATAATGCAGCAAAAACTCAACTTAATAAATAAGCAGCATTTCAACATAACTTAACTAAAATAACAACCAAGATAGTAAGTTAAGCATTTATCGAGCCATTCTCTGTCTACGAGTAATCAAGGTCCTCCCAAGCATTATCCGTGCCAGTTTATGTCGTCGATAAATCAGAACTGTAATTTTGGCAGAGTTTTAGCTAAGAAAATATTGAAATTCTAGGTTTTCTAAGAGAATATTTTGGCATTACAACAGCTTAAAAAACTAAGAAAAACCAAAAATATTTAAGATAATTTTCCCAAAAATTTCCCCCTCTCCCCTCAGCTAAAAAGAAATTTAGAAAGACATAATTAATAAAGTACTACTGATATTATTAAGCATAATTTTTACAACATAAACTAGAAAATATTTTATAAGAAACTAGACTGAAAACTAAACTAGACTATAATTATTACAACAACATTTTTATGCTACGAGGAGGCTCTCTTAACTGAGGCAAATGCCTCGGTATTTATGGCGAATCAGTTTTGCAAACGTCCACTTATAATTAATGTCATTTCCTGTTAAAAGTTGACGATTTTGAATTATTTCCTTCTTCTTTCACGCTGATTCGTGTTCGTGAGAGTGCAAATCTGTCTTTGAGATTCTCTGCCTCGCGGTACACGGCAACACTTAAACGGACTGATCGTGGTCGTTAATCGCATGATCCAACGGCTGTCAGACGCTCGCAAATTGGGCCAGGTGGGACGAAGATTTAAGGCCGATGGATGAGTCAAAGTATTCAGATCTGACGGTTTAGAGAACGGATGCATGTGAACATGACCGCACTTGATCGGACATGCCTGCTGCACCCTCTGGGACACGCTCAGCTTTGTCTGCGCGTGTAAAGCACGCGCCAATCATATCCCAACACGTTGATCGCACTTTGAGATTCCACTGATGTACCGAATGACGCGTTGACATGCGTCTCTTCCTTAGACGGCTGAGATTGATTTGGCAGGTGGTCGAACGGTTCTCATGTTGCCACGTGTCCCATTTAATTTAAATTCGAATTTCCTTTATCTTTTTTATGCATTTGATGTCCGATTTTATCTATTTTGCTCCGTTTTTTCTTCAGATTTCAAATCTAAAAATCACAAACACACTAATATTATTATTTTACAAACATAATATTTACAAAAATATTTATTTTATATTAAAACACACAAAAATAAATAAAAACTCTTAAAAATTTCCAGTCTCTTATGGTTTGGCACAGATATAATTTTTATGACTTGGAAATATTTTTAGAAATTACTAAAGATATAATAGAACATATTTACAAACTTAAAACACACTATCAAACACACTAAAACTCAAAATAAAATAACCATATTACTTTTACGGTTTGACTATTTACAGACTAGACACTTATTTAACACAACAAAATGACTCCAATAATTACTAAAAACATAAAAACACACTAAAAACGTATTTTTAAACATATTTTCACACCAAGACACAAAAATACTTATTAACACAAAATGCTTTTAATTAGAGGATTTAATAAGAAATAAAAGCGTAAACAAATGATTTAAGCCTTAGAAAATGTACACTTTTACAGTCTCATCATCGTCACAGGTGGTATTAGAGCGGTATCTTGCCATCCCATCTCGCGCTATCATATGTCCACTACACCATGGCTCAAGTAAGTAACTTAAGTTAAGTAAGAAGAAAAGTTAGTATTTAACAATTACATGCTTATACATGGTATATGGCCTTTAGTGTCGGCAGTTTTGGAGGAGCAACAAGAAGGCAAAGGTCAAAGGATGAATGTAATGTTATATGCTAGAATGTCCTCGCAAGTCGATGGTAGTTGTCGTCCATCAGCGGTGTTAAGTCAACGATGGTCAGACGTGGTCAATGATGGTCAACAGATGGCCGACTGCTCAAAAATCAAGAAGATGAGCTTGTGACACGTTATGATATTTTTATGCCTAATGGTGTTGTTTGTTTGAGCAAATCATACTCTGTTAGAGTTACTTGGTATTGGCTACATGTATAACGAGGAAAAGTAGATCAAGATAACAGAATAATGGAGGTCTGAAAGTGATTTTTGGTGCTTTATAGAACAAGAGTGCTTGAGAGCAACCAGCCATTAGATGATTAACTATGCAATTATTTCAAGCTTGAACATTCTATAGTTGAGCTGAGACATGCTAATGAGCTCATAACTGGTCAAATGGGAATCACGATCAAGACAATGATGCCAAATCTGTCAGCAAAAACCTCACGATTTAGAGAACGAAAGCTAGAGATTTATACGTTATGAGGAAAATTATAGAAAAATATAATTTTAGAATGGGTATAGGACCAGAAAATTATGAATTTTATGGTCGAATAACCCTAATCTTTAGATAGACATGATGTGATTTGAATGAAAATGAACCCTATTTTCAAGAATAGCATTCATTGGTAGAATGCTAAACCTTTAGATAAATGAAAACTGTGCTTAAATGCTGAAAGATCAGAGCTGCACAGTAGAAGTATAGTATTACAATTTAAAGAAATATTTCAATAACATGATGAAAATTGTTGAAGTTCTAAAATGGAGGCTTAGTTTTTAGTAAGGAAGTAGTGATGTAAGAAAACATGTTAAGAACGCAAAGGGTGACAAGGAAAATGAACTGCCTATGAAGGTTCTAATTTTCGAGGACGAAAATTTTTAAGGAGGGTAGATTGTAACACCCGAGCATTTTTACTTCATTAAAAATATAATAATTTAAAGATTATGTTAAGACAAAAATACAGTTTAAGAAAAAATACCATATAATAATACAAGAAATTATACGGTATTAGAATAATGCAGTGTGAGAAAGTACATCGATAAAGTTATACAGTATAAAAATTACACTGTAAAAGTAATGCAGTGTAGGAATTAGACTGTTTAAGGTAAGCTGTATAAAAATTAGATTGTTTAAGTTAAAGCAATATAGGAATAATACTGTTTAGAGAATATGGATGAATAAGGAATGTTGTAACAGTATAGAGAATATACTGGTAGTATAAAAAAATACTATCAGTATAAATTTAGATTATACAAAGTTAGATAATATTGGAATTTCATTATGTGATGGATGAAAATAAGTATAGGAGGTTATGGGACCTCATGAATTGTATGAAAAAGAATACTGACAGTATAAGAAAAATACTGTCAGTATAAACTTAGACTGTGCAAAAAGTTTGGTGAATACCCAATGGATTTTGATTGGGCCACCACATCATGAAATGTGGCCCAATCACATTTGCCTACCCAAAGAAATCCATTTGATGACTAAGGTGACTCATCACCACTTTTTGTAAAAAAAAAAAAAGGAAAAGAAAAGAAAAAAAAAGTTAAACAATTTATGATATAAGAGACCAAATGTTGGTCTCCAACGCGTAAGAAAAAAAAAAGAAGAAGAGAGAGAAACGTGAAAGAAGGAAAGAAAGAAAGAAAGAAAAATGCTTAATTTCCTTCTTATGGAAACCACCCCTCCCATGAAATCCTCTCAAGATTTTTCTTCATGCATAAGCCTCCAAATCATGTAGAAAAGCAAGACCAAGTGAAGGGGATGAAAATTGAGGAGTTTTAAGGTAAAACTCAAAACTTTTCCCTATTGTATACTAGTGTTTTTGTTTAAGTTTTTGATGGATTTTTATAGTGTGGTATGGGCTTAATGTCAAGGGAATTTGAAATCTTTCAAGTGCTAAAAGTAAGGACAAGCACTAGGGAATGATTAGGTAAAATCCTAGTCCTACAAGCTTTGTTAAAGTTTGTATTTTTATATGCATTCAAAGTATTTGATGAAATATTTAAGCCATGGCATGTAACATGGACATTATGACATGGTTATTTTATATTATATGTTGATGGTGATGATGATGGAAACAAAAAAGTAAGGGTTTTGGTAAAATTTCAAAAGGGACTAAATTACAAAAAAAAAAAAAAAAAAAAAGAATTCACGGTAGATTTAAAAATTAGCCAAAAAGCCCCCCTAAACGTTGGAATTTCAGAAAGTTAAAACACAAAAGTTGTAGAACTCATCGAAACTGTTAGGACCTCGTGAACAATTTCTTAAAATTTTGCTTGGTTTTGGAGTTATGAATTTTACAAAATTTGTTAAAGTTGAAACAAAAATCTTTAAGGGGCAAAAACGTCCTTTTACAAGAGGAATTTGGGTAAGATACTTTAAGAAAATTTGATCCTCTTGAAAAATGGGGACTAATGGTTTAAAAGATTATTTTTGGTTCTGGGGGCAAAAATATAAATATTTTTGTGTTTTAGGCCAAAACTGTAAAATTATGCGAAAACTGGGTTTTCACTAGGGAACGTTGGTTTCCTACACTGTTATAGGCAGTAAGTATCATAGATGCTAAGTTTTTAAGAAATTAAAGTTTAGTTAAGGAAATAATGGAAGAAAAAGAGATTAAGGGCAAAATGGTCATTTTATAAAAAATGATCAACACGGGCCTAAAACGCCCGATGTCAGGAAACTTTCCTTAGCGGGAATTTTTTCGTAATACATAGGTAATGGAATAGAAAATTTAAGCAAAGTGTTTAATAAGTTACGAAATTGACAAAAAACTCGTTAAGGGTAAAATCGTTATTTACAAGAAAAAAGGCTAAAACAGAGTCCAACACTCCAAACTAGCAAAACGTCCTTAGAAGAAAAATGTTTCGTAATACGTTAAGTAACATAACTGTTATGTGTGACGAGAGATTTAATAAGAGATGTTCAAGTAAACGAAAGGTAACCCTGTAGATTATAAAGTTAAGTAAAGAAAATGATAACCCGATGGGTTATAGAGATAAGTAAAAAAAAGTGATAACCTGATAGGTTACGGAGTTAAGTAAAAGGTACGGTAACCTGGTGGGTTACAAAGTTAAAAGCAACGGGGTACAAAGTAAAAAGAAGGGTAAACCGATAGTATACCAAGTTAAGTAAAAAGGAATGAATGTTTAAGGTTTAAGTTAAATTATCAATCAAGTGGATTGATAATAAAGAAAGTTAACTAATAAGTTGGTTGTCATTTGATCAGGACATAAAAGCCGACTAAGGAAAGGAAAAGGAATGGAATAAAGAATGTTAGAGCTAAGTCCAGGTAAGTTTAGACCTCACCTACAGCATGAAGTAAATAATTTTCAAATGTTTATATATATATATATATATATATATATATTTTTGCAAATGTGTTTGCAATTGTTATACAAGTTGTTTTTAAAAGTATGTTTGCATCTGTTATGCAAAAATTTTATAGTTTAAAGTAAGATTTGTAATATATTTGCAACTATTATGTTAAAGCATGATTGCATTTGACATGCATAAAGTTTTAAAAGATCAAGTAAAAGTTTGCAATATATTTGCAAAAATTATGTTTAAAGTATGTTTTGCATTTTGTTAATGCATAATGTTTTACAGTTTAAAAACATTTTATAGTTTAAGTTATAAGTTTTGTGCTGCATTTGTTATGCAGTAAGTTTTACAGTACAAGTTATAATTTACAAATGTGTTTGCATATAATGTGTTAGCATTTGATATGCTTACTAAAGTTAAAAAGAAGGTAAAGTAAAGATAATAAAAAGAAAGTGTCGTATCAGCCTTCTTGTTGTGGGTACTAAAAGTAAAGTTAAAGTTGTGACCTCCTAGATGTGAGGTACACAAGTAAAGTTAAAGTTTGACCTCCTAGATGTGAGGTACATGACCTCAATGTTTGAAGGTCTCAAGTCTTCTACAGGGGAAGCATCATGTTTATGATCTCATGATTAAGGATGTTGGTGTGAATATTAAAGGTTATAAGATAAAGAAAGTTATGGAACAAGGACAAAGGTTAAGAAAGAAAGAAATGTTTTTGTTTATAGAATATTCATAAAATACTCATAATTGAAGTTCATAATTGAGCATAATTGGAATCATGCATTATGAATTTGCTTGTATTCTTTATTATAAAGTATTTACATTAAATGCTTATGAAAAACATTTTGAAGAATGTTTTATGTGAAGTGTTTATGAAAAACATTTTTATGTTTACAAGAAAAGGTTTATAAATGACGTTTTAAGAAAAACGTTCAAGAAATGTTTTACGAAAAATGTTTATGCAAAACATTTTAGAAATATTTATGAAAAACATTTTTGAAAAATGTTTTAAGAGAAAGGTTTTATGAGAAAAGTTTGTAAAGCATGTTTAAATAACTTGTGAATTTATGTTTGAACTTACTGAGCGAAAGCTCATAAAAAGTTTCTTCATGCTGTAGGTAGTTTTATGAGTGGCAGGGGGACCTGTTAGAACAGCTGGATGTTGCGGAGAACAGATGCGAGGATTTGGGTTTAGATACCACCATAGTTTGCTTCCGCTACACATAGAAAAGGTTTTCTACTATTTAATAGTGTTTTCAAAGTATTAATAAAATCATAGTTTTAAGAAATATTTTTAAGGTTTTATGGTATATTTACGAAATGTTTTATTTTCTTATAAAGTTAAGTTTTGATCAATGATTCAGTAAATATTTCTTAATAAGTTTTAAGAAACGATTTGAAATAGTTTTAAAGACAAATATTGAGTGAGGTGTCAACAACAGCTTTTAAGAATGTTTTTCAAGCATGAGAAAAAATTTTTTTCAATATTTTATTACTAAGTAAGTAAGATTAATGTTTAAATAATGATGTTTAAGAAAGTCAAATGATTACCCGAAAAGGTGGGTCGTCGCAAGACCAAGTCCAAAAGCACTTGAGGACCATGAAGATGAGAATGATAACGATCGCATGGCAATGGCAAGTCCTTAGCAGACCGTGTACCAAAGACCAACAGAGGAGGTTGAACTTAATCACGAGGGTATAACAAGTCCACAAATGCTACTTAGAAGGTCAACCATATTGAGAGGGCCAAATCCTAGATAGGCTAATGTAGCCGTAACACAGGATGAAAGTCTTAAAGACCCAGAGACTTATGAAGAAGCATCTCATAGACTTTGAATGGGTAAAAGCTATGAAAGAAGAAATTACCACATTGGAGTAAAATGAAACTTGGGATCTAGTGCCAAAGCCTAAAGATATTAACCCTATCGTGTGTGTCCAAGGGCAAAAATCACTATCGTGTGTGTCCTTCTGGCACTTGCAGCCAATAAAGACTAGAAACTCTAGCAGATGGATGTGAAGAATGCCTTATTACATGGAGAGTTGGATCAAGAGATCCACATGATTCAACCGAGGAGATTTGTAGATAGATCTTATCCAGAGTATGTGTATAAATTAAGAAAGGCACTTTACGATTTAAAGCAAGCGCCTAGGGCATGGTATAGTAAGATTGCTAAGTTTCTTACACAAAGTGAATTTGCTATGACAGATGCAGATTCTAGCTTTTTTTTTATGCTAGAGAAGGAAAATTGGTAGTAGTACTAGTGTACATGGATGATTTGATCATCACCGAAGACAATGAAGGAAAGATTCGTCAAACAAGGAAGAACTTATCTATGCACTTCCAAATGAAAGAGCTTGGATAGCTTAAGCACTTTCTTGGCCTACGGGTTGATTATACACATGTAGGAATATTTCTCTATAGCAAAAATATGCCAAAGATTTATTAAAGAAGTTTAGGATGCTTAAATGCAAACTGATCTCGACACCAATGGAACCAAATGCTAATATGTGTACACATGAAGGAAAAGATTTAGAAGATACGATAATGTATAGACAATTGGTATATATCTGATCTACTTAACCCTAACTCGACCTGATATTTCTTATGCAATTGGCGTGATGAGTCAATGCATGCAAAGTCCAAAGAAGCCTCATTTAGAAGTGGTTCGATGAATTCTGAGATATGTCAAAAGTACAATAGACTATGGTCTTTTATACATGAAAGGTGAAGACTGTAAGATAGTTAGTTATTGCGATGCTGACTATGCAGGAGTTCACGACACTTGTCGATCAACCACTAGATATGTCTTTAAGCTTGGCTCAGGGATAATTTCTTAGTGCAACAAAAGACAACCAACTGTATCTTTGTCAACCACAGAAGTAGAGTACCGAGCAGCAGCAATGGCAGCTCAAGAGAGTATATGGCTGATTCAACTATTGAAAGATCTACATCAAACGGTTGACCATGCAGTTCAATTGTTTTATGATAAGCAGTTAGCAGTTCGCTTAGTAGAAAATCCAGTTTTTCATGCAAAAATTAAACATGTTGAGATGCTCTATCATTTTATCAGAGAAAAAGTTCTTTGAGATAAGACAAATCAAGACGGATTATCAAGCTGCAGACTTGTTCACAAAAGGTCTGAGTACCAGTAAAAATTTCACCGTCAACTGAATGAAGTATAAAGAATGAAAGCTAAGGTTAACGAGGAGTGTTAAGAATCAACATCATTTTTTTGATGAGCCCAATTACATGACCCAAGCCCAATCATAAACTCAATTTCAAGAAACTTCTATTGTTAAGTATGGTAGGTGTGGTAGGGTTAATGGAATTTATGCGTGTGGACATAATTTAATTACAATGTTTAATTAGGTGGTTCTTATTCATTGCGTACAACTATAAATAGGTAACATCTTTACATTTGTAATCGACAAAAAGTAGAACAATAAAAAGTGTTCTTTAAAGAGTTCTGTAGTGAGTAGTCTTGTGAGTGTTTTAAAGGTTGCTTTTTGAGTGTGAGAAAGGGTGCTAGTTTCTAAGTGTTGTAGTTCTTTCTTTGGATGATGTTAGTATATTACTACCATTATAAAATAGTAGTTATATTGTCTACCCAATAATGTTCTGTTGAACAGTTATTTCCCTGTCAATCTCACTTATAAGAGCAGGCAGTGGAGATTGATAGACGACTATGGCTTCACTTACGATTGCGATCGTTGCAAGGTCGAAGCCAATTGGTCTGACCAAGAACACGACGACAACGACAATGACAATCTTATTACAGAACAACAACAAGTAAAAATGGAAGAAGAACAAGAAGACAATGTTAATATAGAAGAGGAATCAGAGAATGTAGTAGAAGGAGAGAATGTTAGTATGGAAGAGGGAGATTGTTCGTTCCCACGCCCGGATTTCTTCGTAAGATACATGTGTAACTGGAACAACTGCTGGGGAACTCTTGCTCCTTTACCGCCTTCCTCACAACCTAAATCAACATTATAATCTTCTTCTTCCTCTTCCTTAAATAATAATAATAATAATGACGATGTTGTGATGGAGTGCAATGTGTGCGGCAATGTTCAAACTCATAAAGACCAGCGCTGATTGGGTGGATTGCTTATTTGGTTCTTCTAAGTAAGTCTAAACTGCATTTTGCTTCTTGTTGTTAAACTCAAATTATAATACAAAGTTATTTGTCTTTCTTTTTTTTTTTTTCCTTGTAATTCAGGCTTTTTATTTGATATTATTATAGTTGTGGTCACAGTCACCGTCAAACTCAAACTCACAGGTTTCAAGAGCGAATTGTTCATCACATGAACTGAACGAGCTCGGTAAGCTGTTTTGTTCTCTCTATCTTTATATATGTGAAGTTATGGACTGTGCTACCGTACAACCGTAAAGATTCGTAGTTCAGATATGAAGTTGTAAGCTGATTTTATTTTGTTAGATGGTATAAATTATGTGGGAAGAAGACTAGTCTGGTGACTGGAGTCTGGCTCCATTTCATCAGATATCAATCTGTGGGGCCGCTTCAATTTTTTCCCTCTTGTCGATGAGACGAGATAATTCTGGTTTTCCACATCACTAGTAGATGGTAGAAGGGGAAAAGTTGGGTAATTTCTCTGACCCTGTTCTTAATCTTATCATCAGATTCAGAGAGAGTGCAAGGCAATGTTAGAGATTAGCAATCTTATCATAACTTTCACTCTTGCTGTGCTCTCTTCTCTAAGTTGCTCTTGGATTTCAACACAACACCACGCCCGGAAAATCAAATCAAATTAGGATGGAAACACAAAAGATACAGCCGAAAACACCAACAAAATAGAGTAAATGAGATTTGAGAAACAGACGAAGGAGACGTCGGAGGAACATCAAGCATGGATGCAGATGCAGGTTTGGTAAGAGTGTAGAGAGGACGTCTTTCTCGTTTGTGACTTCTTTCATCATTTTTCTCTTTTCAAATGTGCCCTTCTGAAATAATTTCGTTTTGTAGATTCAAAACCTTGTCAAATAAATAATCTTTATACAATTGGTGTGTGGTTTTGGAACTTTTGGTACACATTTCTTCCCTCAAGTTAACAAAGGTAAAAGAGCAAAGTTTTTAAAGCATACAATGAGACACATCATAGTTGTAGTTATTTCATACAAGATAACATACGGGAATAATTGTAGGATGAACAGAGGAGAGGAGACCAAGTCAGGGAGTTGAATATAATTTGACTTTGATGTTTGTGTGTTTCTAGAAAGAGGAAAATATGAAAGCGCGTTCGCGTTCCCGTTCGTGTTGCAAACTTAAACAACCACCTCCAATCTGGAAGGGTGCCTACTGCTACTCCTGTTAGTCTCCGTCAACCCATTCTCATTAATTTATTACTACTCCTGCTCCTCAATAGACCCTTTCTTCTTCCTTCTTTTTCCATGTTCCACCACTCACGGTCCTCCTTTTCCGTTTCAGCCGCATTTTAAATTTGGTAAGGAAAAAAACAGCATATAACTACTTTACACGGGAAAATTCATAACAAAGAAGGGCCGGGACTTTATATACGTCTTGCTGTGTTTGAGTTTCATATCAATTCCTTTCTTCCGCGTTTCCAATATTGAAATTATTAGAATTAGGCGCGTAGGGGACGATAATTTATCCGTTACTTTTCCTACTATTTTAAGCATGGTCTTAACCATCTCCGATACTACTGTCAAATTAGCAAGTCAATGCTAAATTTTAGCATTTCACTACAAAATTTACTCTCCAATGCAATATTATCTTTCGTATAAAATAAAGCAGCCAAGGAACTAGGATTTTTTACGTAGATCATATCATGGTTAACTCCTTAATATTTGCAAAGAAAAAAACAAGGAAGAATCACGAAAACCAAAAGAAATAATTAAGTGCCGCTGCTAACCATGCTGCATGGATATGCAGCATAAAAGGAAGGAGCAGGTTATTAGCAGCCGCTCAACTCTTGATTAATTTGGTATCGATGTTAAAATGATATATTGGCAATTATCTTAATTGGAGGGATCACCTTCTGACGATTTTCAAATCAACACAGTATGTGAATTTTAGACTCGTTTTGTTAATATAAGACTGAATAATTTGGTTTATTTTGTTTTAATCTACTTGCTGGATTTTCCCGAACTCAGATCTTCACTCAATACACGAAATTCCCTCTGCTATATCACACACACACTCTGTCAAGAACCCCCCTCTTAGTCTTTCTACATTCTACCGAATTAACAAAAGAATTAATTCTGTTGTATTTATTTAAACTAACTAACTAAAAGAAAGTCTTGATCTTGTGTATGCCTGTGCACCAACGTCCACTTGCTTGTTCGTGCCACCTCACCAGTCCAAATAACAGCCATTTAACTAACACTAATTAAATAGAAATCTAAGATAAACTGGTACGTAGAGGAATGTTAATGATTAGTGCATGTGAGTATATATGTTTAATAATTCACGGGAATACACAAACCCCCTTCTATTGAGTCTTCACATGTGAAACATGCCTTTACCTTGTTTCTTTTTCTGTTGTATTATCGTATATACGACAACCTTTTTTTCCTGTTTTGTTTTTTTTTTTCTGCGCTTGATTTGGCCTCAAATAAAAAAGATATATATATATATATAAAGAAGAGTATATAGTTGATTAAAAATAAAGTGAAAAGGGTTAGCTAGATCAATTATCAATTAAAAAGGAAGAAACTACGTTAGCCAAAAAAGAAAAGAAAAACACGGAAGAAACTAGTGAAGTCGTGTTGCCAAAAAAACAATTTCGTCGTTGTTGATGTCGAGCTCTAAACTTCTATGCACCAACCCCACGGGCAGCTGCATGATAAGTTAGTTTTAGACTAATTAATTTGATGATTCTCGCTTAATATTTTGTTCGTTTTCGGCAATTTATAAGAATTTGATAGTGTTTTATGCTATTTTGTAGGTTTTAAGGAAAAAAGATACATAAAGGCAAATCATGGGACAAAACGGACTAAAAAATGAGCAAAAGTGGACTCGATGACAAAATGGAGCTAGGCGCTATAATCCTAGCACCGAGGTGCTACAATCTTAGCACCTAGGTGCTAACCTTTGAAGCCTAGGCGCTGTAGTCAGGGCGCCTAGGCGCCAATTCTAGAAAAAATTCTATGTGTCAGGGTAGCATTTAGGCGCTATTACGAAGCCTAAGCGCTAGAAAATCGAGCCTAAGCACCGTTGCTATCCCAATTTAATTTTCAGTCTAATTTTGTTCCAAAATTGCTCTTCTAAATCCTAGCCTATAAATAGAACATTATGAAGGGTTGAAGGACGAATTAAAGAGGAAAAATATATGGAAAAGAGGGGAATACTCACTGTTTTGGAGAAGAAGAATGGTGCAACCCGAAGATGGAACCCATCTTCGCACCCAAACATAGTTCTTTTCTTTCACTCATAATGTTTAAGATATTATTTAGGATTATTTTTAGTTTCATTAAGAACTAATTTCTCTTTTTCTAGGGCTACGATGTAGCCGGATTATGAAGGTTCACTTTTATTTAATTTAATTCAATTCGATATTTATTCATTATCTATGCTGAGTGTTTAATCTAATCTTAATGCTTGTAAAAGGTTGCGCACCTTTTGCATGCTTTCTGATTTAATTCGAGGCTGAAAAGCGACAATTAAATTAGATCATGATTGAATGCCATAACACCATTTTGTGATTTAATTCGAGGGTGAAAAGCGATAATTAAATTAGATCATGATTGAATGCCATGAAATCATCATAGGACAGAGATATCTATGAGACTTGTGTAACTAGTGAATTTCTTATTCTTAATGAATCTTGGTAAGTATAGAGTTTCCACATAGATGTAGGAAATTTGCTAACTGGGATAAATTGTTAATGCTTGAGAAAGATTAGCGATTACTTAAGAGAAATTTGTTATCGGCATAGGAGTAAATATCAGTTGATTAAATTAAATAATTTGAATAGGATTAATTTAGGTGAAATCAAATGCCCTAGTCTTTTATTTATTTAGGTTTTTATTTATATTTGTTTGCTTTGTTATTTTTCTATTTTATATTTGATTGTTCAAATAATTTTAGAGTTAACTAATTTCGATACTTAGTTAGATTAACGCAATTTTCGTGGGAACGATACTCTACTCACTCTTTATTACTTGTCTATGATTCTATGCACTTGCAAATTTTTCACAACACTACTCACGTTGGTCGGACGGCTCCTCATGCTCGTTTCGGCGTCCTAAGGTGGACATGCATAAGAAGAGGGACACCTGGAGATCAAGGAGGCACCAATGTGGTGCTGGCCAAAGCCTCTTAGACGCTTTAGTCAAGTACTTGTTCAGTAGAGTTCAGAAGCTAAGTTAGGTGAGAACAAGTACATTACCTTGAGCTGCAGTAAATGTGCTCAATTTATAGGCTACCAATTAAACCGGATGCTAGGTGGGATTAACCCATGACTTATGTGTCACATCAAGACCTGTCAGGGGCAGGTGACAAGTTTTATGATCTCTACCGGAGGTTTGGTCTCCAACTGAGGGTTGAAATAAGGCCATATGTCGACCTTCTATGGTAAGTTATTGCCTAGGCGTAGGCTCTGACTGTCCGACCTAAGCTTATGTTTTTCCTGAGGAAGCGATGCCTTGTGTTGTAGCCAGCAGGTGCTTTGAAGGGCACCTCGGGAGAAAGAACCGAGCACATGAAGTTGCAGATTTATCTTTTCAATGATCTTCTCAAGCATGGCGGCCGAACTGCCGTGAAGGCGGTCCTCGATAATTCAGCCAAACACATCCTCAACAGTCGTCATAGTTGTTTTGATCGTCATCCCTCCCTTTCCTACAAGTTTCTTGCGTTAGGTTCGTGACTGACTTTGACTTTTTATTATATGAATATATTATGACCGATCCATAAAGCGTAATCAAATATCAACGCACTCGCACCATATATATGACAATCTTCTCACTTCGTCCCCTTTATATATTGCATTATATTATGTATACGTTTACCAAATTACATGAAAAGCGTTCCACTCATCTAAATTATTAACCGGCCACACATCTTCATCTCCTCCATTACCATCCTGCACGTTCCCATTTCTTCTTTCAATTTTCTCATCATTCAATATCCACTTGCAATTTATAACATTGAAAGTTGGGACTCGGAAAGATGAAAAGCGAGCAAAGGAGATTATCAGGAGGAGAGAATACATGGAATAATATTAGAAGCACAACTAGTAGTAATACTAATACGAGGAGTCGTGCTGTTGGATCATCAGGTAATTTCAGCGGTCCTCTCATAACTAGCACTGGCTTAAGCTCGACGATGATGAGCAGAAGTTTGTCATCGCGAAAGAAAACAACAGCGGGACCGGGACCGGGATTGGGATCGGGTTCCAGAGATGATAATGAGGATGCGTACGTGGAGATCACTCTTGACATTCGCGATGACTCGGTGGCAGTCCACAGCGTTCAGGCGGCGAGCGGAGAGGAAGATCCAGAGCTGGCTCTCTTCACCAAGAAGACTCTTGAGGAGGCCACCTCCAAGTCCAGCTCCTTCCGAAGCGCCTCCTCACGCGTCCTCAATCATTTCTCTCAGGAGCTCAAGAGACTTGCCAAGAGACCCTCCACCTCCTCCTCCGTAAGGCGCTTCGATCGTTCCAAATCGGCAGCCGCTCACGCTCTCAAAGGTCTCAAGTTCATCGCCACCAAGAAGGGAGGAGCCTCCGCCTCCGTCTCTGATTGGCCTGACGTCGAGAAGCGCTTCAATGACCTCACTGCCAACTCCAACGGCCTTCTCCACTATTCTCTCTTTGGCGAATGCATTGGCACGTCTTACCGACTTTCACCTTTTCATTTTCGATCTTTCTTTTCTTTTTTTTCTTTTTTTTTGTTTTTCTTTCTTTCTTTGCTTTATATCCAGCTAGCTTCATCATGTTGAAATAATAGTTTCTTTTTTTTAGAGGAATGATAAATATTTTTCGATGATTAATTAATTGCACCTTGGACAAAAAAAAAATCATAATTAATTAATTAATTAATAAATCCCAACCGGGTGGACATGTACAGGAATGAACAAGGAATCGAAGGAATTTGCGGGAGAGCTTTTCAGAGCGCTGGGTCGGAGGCGGAACATTGACGGAGACTCAATTAACAAGGCACAACTCCTAGAGTTTTGGGAACAAATCTCCGACGAAAGCTTTGATTCCAGACTCCAGACCTTCTTCGACATGTACGTGCGGTCCCTGATCCGTACAGTACTATCCCTCCGTGCTTTTATTAATCAATTCGTTAAATTAATTTTGAGTTAGACTCGGCCTTGTACAATTATTTATTTGTTCAGTTTGTAATTCCAATATTCTGACCACTATCAAAGCGGTTCCACTTGTATTTTTCTTTTTTTCTTTTTTTTTTGAAATGAACTCCTCCTCTTGTTGAATATTCATTCATTCATTCGTTCTGAATAATTAATATGATTCATTTTAATTATATTTAACATTAATATGCATTGCAGGGTGGACAAAGACGCTGATGGAAGAATCACAGAAGAGGAGGTTAGAGAGGTAATTTCACTTAATTAATTAAGCGATTGACTAGGTACAGTGTAATTAATCAACATTAACTAAGTAATTAGCTTTAGTATTAAAACGATGCATGGATGCAGCATGTTGAAAGTCAAGCAATAATTTGTGTTGCAGATAATTAGCTTGAGTGCTTCCGCCAACAAACTCTCCAACATTCAGAAACAGGCTGAGGAATACGCAGCTCTCATCATGGAAGAACTAGACCCCGATAATGTCGGATACATCATGGTATTTACTCATGATTATTAAAAACAACTTAAACAATATTATTATTATCATCAATGTCTGTCTCTCTCGCTGGCTTATAATTGTTAAATAATCCTTCTGACGTTGTTTAATTATATATTATTAATTATAGGTTCAAAGCCTGGAAACGCTATTGCTTCAAGCCCCGAACCAATCGGTGAGGTTGAGCGACAGCAAAGTTCTGAGTCAGTTACTGAGCCAGAGGCTGAGGCCGACTCAGGAGAGCAACATCCTAAGGCGATCCTGCGACAGCCTTAAGTACTTTTTGTTGGACAATTGGCAGAGGCTGTGGGTTCTTATGCTCTGGCTTGGGATTGTTTCTGCTCTGTTTGCCTACAAGTTTGAGCAGTACAGGAACAAGGCCGCTTTTAAGGTGATGGGCTATTGCGTTTGTGTCGCCAAAGGTGGCGCTGAGACTCTCAAGTTCAATATGGCTTTAATTCTTCTCCCCGTTTGCCGCAACACCATCACTTGGCTAAGGAACAAGACCAAATTGGGCGTTGTCGTTCCCTTTGATGACAACCTTAATTTCCACAAGGTTATTGCCGCCGGGATTGTTGTCGGGGTGGGACTCCATGCGGGAGCGCATTTGACGTGTGATTTCCCACGGATTCTAAGCGCAACGGAGGAGGAGTACGAGCCCATGAAGCCTTTCTTTGGGGAGGAACAGCCGGAAAGCTACTGGTGGTTTGTGAAGGGAGTGGAGGGAGTGACTGGCATTATAATGGTGGTATTGATGGCCATAGCCTTCACTCTGGCCACTCCGTGGTTCAGGCGAAACAAGCTCAACCTTCCAAAGGTTCTAAAGAAGCTCACCGGTTTCAATGCCTTCTGGTATTCACACCACCTCTTTGTCATCGTCTACGCTCTCCTCATTGTCCACGGCATTAAACTCTACCTCACCAAGACATGGTATCAAAAGACGGTTAGTAAATGATTTTACTTTTCTAATTACTTCTACATTCCTTTCGAAAGTTGAATATTTCTACTTACCATTTCTCAATGGGTCGGATTGCAGACATGGATGTATTTGGCAGTGCCGGTTTGCCTATATGCTTGTGAAAGGTTGATTAGAGCATTTAGATCAAGCGTCAAACCTGTTAAGATTCTCAAGGTGCTAACAAGCTACTACTTCTGACAATTAACAATGTATTACTATGATGAATTATATATGTAATACGATGATGATCAGCTCATGATAATTAATTATCTCCAATATGTTTATATACGGGTGCGCAGGTCGCTGTTTACCCGGGAAATGTGTTGACACTGCACATGACAAAGCCACAGGGATTCAAATACAAAAGTGGGCAGTACATGTTTGTCAATTGCGCTGCAGTATCCCCCTTCGAATGGTATTGTTTTAGTTAGAAACAACCAATTAATTATCAATATTACCGTCAAGAATATGGTTGTAGATGATTTGATTAATATTAATAATTACAAGTTGTATGTGTGTGTGTGATGGAAATGCTGCAGGCATCCGTTTTCAATTACTTCGGCACCTGGAGATGACTACTTGAGCGTTCACATTCGGACGCAAGGTGACTGGACACGCCAGCTCAAAACTGTTTTCTCTGAGGTAATTATTTATTTATAGTTAGTAATCCTGCATTCAGGCTTAATTAGACGAAATGCTAAATCCTGTGTACGCATAAATTAGGTTTGTAAGCCTCCGGCTGCTGGGAAGAGTGGACTACTAAGAGCAGACATAGAGCAATTAGGAAATATAAACTTTCCAAAGATTCTGATAGACGGTCCATATGGAGCTCCAGCGCAGGACTACAAGAAGTACGAGGTGGTTTTGCTAGTGGGGCTGGGGATCGGAGCAACTCCGATGATAAGCATAATGAAGGACATAATAGGAAACATAAAAATGGAAGAGGAATCAATAATAGTGAAGAGCAACAACAGATTGTCATCGTCAGGGTTCAGGACAAAAAAAGCCTACTACTATTGGGTGACGAGAGAACAAGGTTCGTTCGAGTGGTTCAAAGGGATTCTAAATGAAGTGGCTGAGATTGATGAGAAGGGTGTGATTGAACTCCACAACTATTGCACAAGTGTGTATGAGGAAGGAGATGCTCGGTCGGCTCTTATAACGATGCTTCAATCTCTTCATCATGCCAAGAATGGGGTGGATGTAGTCTCAGGAACAAGAGTAAAGTCTCACTTTGCAAAGCCCAATTGGCGGCAGGTTTACAAGAAGATTGCTCTTCAACATCCACACTCAAGAGTTGGTGTTTTCTACTGTGGACCACCTGCGCTTACCAAGGACCTCAGACAATTGGCTTCCGACTTTTCTCATAAGACATCCACTAAGTTTGAATTCCACAAGGAGAACTTTTGAATTCTAATTACTAGTTACTTGCCTAGCCAATCACATTTGTTATTAATTGTAGATTCTACATATCGATCTCTTTAATTATAAATTTCTTGTAATGAATTAAAGATCATGAATAATTAATTAAGCCGCGGGCTGATCATGCGTGATATTAATTGTATATTAAAGCCTGTCCATTGTGGATTGAGATGGAGGATTTGGATGATAAGAATATCCCCCACCGAGGACGGAGAGTTAAAAAGGGGGAAATTATTGATTGATTGATTCTTTTATTTTGTAGCAAAGGTTGCAAGTTGCAACCAAACTTATCACAAAGTAAAGGCTTTTTGAAAAGGAAATATGGAAAAAACTAAGTGGTGGTTGTGGTGGTGTGGTGGTGGGTGTCCAAGCTATGGTTAGTCGTACGTCTTAGTCAAGATGTGGCCAATAATTGCGCCAAGTTAGTGCTTTAGGTGGATATCATAGCAATAACTAGCCAGCACTCGCCTGAAACATAAAAATATGTGGTTAATTTTGCATTCAAAGTCATTCTATCTTTTATATTTATATAATATATTTGCAAAGGTTGCAAGTGTTGATTAATTTGTACATTGCCATGGCACTTGAAAGGCAACGCCGTGACGCTATGACTCAGCCCAAATGAAGATTCTGCGTTTTTGCGCATTTTTGAGTTATTTTGAGCTATGGTTTGAGTCTACACACACACATATATATATATGTATATATACTTGTTATTTTTTATTGTTTACAATAGTCACAAATAATACAGATGTCATAGTGATTATAGTGTTGAGAGTGTTACAGAGAACTCAATCTTATGAGTTTGTGAGTAATTGAGTGAGTGAATTTCTGTATTTGAGCACTCTAAACACTATTGTAATATCCGTTTTGTGATTAGTGGATTGCTTCTCCTCTACCCGTGGTTTTTTACCTCTCATTAGGATTTTTCCACGTAAAATCTTGTGTGTGTTTTTCTCTCTATTTCTTATTACTTATTGCTTTAATTTCTAACAAGTGATATTAGAACTTTGGCTTTGATTGGCAATAGCAATCATGAAATTCGATATTCCACTGTTGGATCGTATAACGAGGTTTTCTCTATGGCAAGTGAAGATGCAGGCTGTTTTGGCGCAAATGGACCTTGTTGATGCACTATTGGGTTTCGATAAAATGCCCTCATCATGGACGAAGGAGGAAAAAGAGCATAAGGACCGAAAGGCTTTGTCCCAAATACACCTTCATCTGTCAAATCAGATTTTACAGGATGTACAAAAGCAGAAGACCACTGCTACTTTATGGCTCAAGCTGGAGCAATTATGCATGACTAAGAGTCTGACTAGCAAAATTCATCTAAAGCAGCATCTATACTCTCATCGAATGTCTGAAGGTATGTCTCTCGAGAATTACTTAACTGTGTTTAAGGATATTGTGTATGCTTTGGAGACTATGGAAGTTAAGTATGACAAAGAAGACCTTGGGTTAATTTTATTATGTTCACTGCCTTCATCGTATGCCACATTTAGGGATACTATCTTGTATAGTTGGGACACTCTTACCCTAGATGAGGTTTATGAGGCTTTATTTTCTAAAGAAAAGATGGAACAGTTAGTGACTAGATCCGAAACACAATTTAGAGGTAGAACCTAAGAGAGAAGTTATGGGACTGAGAATAAATGTAGGTCTAAATCCATAAATAAGGAGAAGTTCTATGACTATTGCAAGAAGAAATGGCACATTAAAACTAAGTGTTATAAGTTGCAGAATAAAAAACAAGAGGGCTGATAATCAGAAGGGGAAGAAACCGAATGTCGGTGAGGCTAATGTTGTTGAAGAAGTTTCTGATGGTGAGCTTTTGGTAATTTCTGATAGTGATTCCAAACCCTGTGAGATTGGGTTCTTGATTCTACAATTACGTTTCATATGTGTCCCAACTAGGACTGGTTTTCAACATATCAGACGGTTCCTAAGGGCTTTGTTTTGATGGGAAACAATGCCCTATGCAAGGTTGCTGGTATTGGTACCGTCAGAATTAAGATGCATGATGGTGTAGTGAGGACACTAGGTGATATAAGACATATCCCTGATCTTAAGATAAATTTAATTTCCTTAAGTACTCTTGATGTTAAAAAATACAAGTTGTTGAAAAAATAGTACGTAGCGGAATTTTAAAAATTTTATATCAGAGGCTATATGCATAAATTAACCAGATCTTACTAACCTTTGAATGCTAAAGAACTCTCACAATCCGTGAAGAGAAGTAACGTTCCAGAAGAGCCTCAACCAACTGGTCTTCTTTGCTATTCTTTATCCACAATCCGAGTGAGTGTGGGCTCACACGTACAGCTCTTCCTCCAAGTGACTCTCTTTCCAACCAAATGAGAGAACCCAAAGCTAGTGTTCGTGATTTGTGAACAAGAGCTCTTAGGGAGTTTTCAGATTCTCACGAGTAAAGTATTACTCTTAATCTCTCCATTGATCTGATTAACTCTTGAGACTTACTCCCTATTTATAGAGGTTAGGTCTAGGGTCAGTCCTTATCAGATTAGGTCTCAAAAATTAAAATCAGAATCAAATTTGGACCAATATCTAATAAAATCTGCATAAAACACGTGATCTTTTTCTTCGCATATCGGTAGGCCGAACTTGCCCCATTGGCAGGCTGAACTTGAGGATCGGTATGCCGAACTGTTGAAAAAAAATCTCAACGAATATTTTATTTTCCACCCGATATTCTATAGGATAAAGTCTTAATTTTAATTCAAATAACTCAATAGATAAGTTATCTAATTAAAACAACTTTATCTAGATAATCTCTAGGAAAAAAAATGAATTCCTAATAATTCTACAAGTTTATCTTGATCTAATTTATTCAAAAATTAAATCAACTGATAAACAGACAAGAATTATCTGATCCTAATAATTCAACAAGTTTATCTTGAATTAATTTTATCACAAAATTAATTCAACCGATAAACAAACATGAATTATTTGATTCTTCTAAATTTCAACCAATCTAATAAATCTGACATAAGTCACTAATTATTGAAAAAGCATACCATATCGTTATAGGATGTTGTGAGCTAGCAAAGGAGACCAAATAGACTTATATAGTTCAAGCTTCTGATAATTATGAAACCCAATATCCCATATATACATTTCATAATTGTCAACTTTAACGCTATTCCATTAAAAGCTTGGAGCTGCACTCTCAAACTTTATAGAATTACGAAGCCCGTATAGCTAAGTCTCCATGACATATCATAGTATATCGTATCCCCATAGGATTATCCATAATCGGCTTAAGGACAAGTTCTGTCTTACCTTCCCGACTATTTTTATCTTACATTCCATTATCTCACCATCGAAAAACTTACCATCCAAAGACAGTATACCATTCGGTTACACCTATGTATCCAAATGGTTGAGCGCTCTAGTTTTTCAATTACATGATAACGCATATAAGAGGATATCACTACTCCTAAAGAGGAGTTATGGATTCCATATCTATAAATAACAGGTCTACGCTATCAAGAGTCATGCCTCCAACGTACCAGCATGCATACCACTATTAAAATGTGGGTGTCACCCTTTAGTATATCAAAAGACACAAGTCAAGACAATGGGCTCACTATTCATCTCAAGATTAAGATACAATACAAATGATTGTCTAAAGTGAATTGATTTGCCAAGACACAATTATTAATCTAAATCAATTCACTTTATGTCCCGATCTAACACATCGTCACCTACGACAATGTGCCAATGTTTCTATCATGGAGTCCACCTCCGATGGTCAAGATAAACCATCTCCCAACAGGGATATAGACAACATAACAATCTTTACATGAATAAAGCACCCAACTTTATTCTCTCGATTGTGGATCTTATGATTTAGACCGTCACCTTAAGAATACATTCAACAAATATGAACGTAAAGAGGACAATATTTGGTATATTAATAATGAATAAATTCTGTATTGATAAAAATGTCTCCAAAAACATATTACATTTTTACTTCTTAGGGCATACATATCTAACAATCTCCCACTTGCATTAAATGAGTAAATATGACAAATCTCACATCCCCATAGCTTCCACATGCCTCTTGAAGACTCTCCTAGTAAGTGTCTTTGTAAATGGATCAGCTAAATTGTCCTCTAACGCGATTTTGTATACCGTGACATGCCCGCCTTCAATGAAGTCCTTTATCACATGATACTTTCGATCAATATGCTTACTCTTTTTGTGAAATCTTGGTTCCTTAGCATTAGCTATCACCGCACTGTTATCACAGTACAGCGATACTACCTTATCCATACCAGGAACTACCTTTAGATCTCCAAGAAACTTGTAGAGCTACACTGCTTCTTTCGAAGCATCACTAGATACCACATACTCGGCCTCCATCGTTGAATCTGAAGTGCAATTTTGCTTCACACTTCTCCAATTGAGAGCACCGCCGCCAAGAGTAAACACAAAACTCAAAGTCGATTTCCTAGAATCCAGACAGGATTGAAAATCTAAGTCAATATATCCTAGAGGAGTCAAGTCCTCACCCGAATACACAAGCATATACCCTCGAGTCCTTCTCAGGTACTTGAAAATATGCTTAACCGCAACCCAGTGGTTCGGTCCTGGATCTACTTGAAATCAATTTACAATCCCGACTGCATAACAAATATCCGGTCGTGTGCAAAGCATGGCATACATGAGACTATCCACTGTCGAAGCATAAGGCACCTTCTTCATGTATTCTCTCTCTTCCTCAGACTTTGGAGAGTCTTTCTCAGAAAGAGTAAAATCTTGTGAGACCTAGATGGTTGCCCACATTTCTTGAAATCCTGCATTGCAAACTTCTTGAGATTTTTAGCTATATAGCGGACCTGCGACAAAGCTATCATTTTGTTCTTCCTATCCCGAAAGATCTGGATACCGAAAACAAATTTAGCCTCACCCAAGTCCTTCATATCAAACTGCTTGGTCAACCATAATTTGACCGATAACAATACCCCAACGTCATTGCCAATTAGCAGAATGTCATCTACATAGAGCAGTAGAAAAACTACCTTCCTATCCTTAATGTATTTGTAAACACATGGCTCATCCACATTTTGTGAGAACTCATAAGTCTTGATTACCTGATCAAATCTTATGTTCCAAGAATGGGAAGCCTGCTTGAGTCTATAAATTGACTTTAGCAGCTTACAAACCTTATCCTCTTGACCCTTGACCTTGAACATATACTTCTCATGTTGACGCCCGATCCTCCCACTATGCTGAAGCCCCTTAGGTTGTTGTTCAAGTTTGTTTGGTTTTTCTACACTGATCGGAACTGTTTCATTCGGAACCTCCAGAGTGATCGGATCACTCCTTAACTCCTCAAGCACCACTTTGCTTTGAGGTTTAAAGTCATCCATGTAACTCTCCTCAAAGAAAGTTGCATTAGTTGAAACCACGACTTTATTTTCCTTTAGGTTGTAAAAATAACCCCTTTTAGTGCCTTTTGGATATCCTACAAACATGTAAACTTTTGAACGTGCTTCCAAATTATTTAGATCCTTAAACAGGACATGAGCCGGACATCCCCATATGCAAATATGGTTTAAGGATGTCTTCCTACCCGTCCACAACTTGTGAGGAGTTTTAGGGACCAATTTTGAAGGCACGTTGTTCAAAAGATAACATGCAGTTTGTAGTGCATATCCTCAAAAGGATAAAGGCAATGATGAATAACTCATCATGGATCTTACCATGTGTAATAAAGTCATATTCCTTCTCTCTGCTACACCATTCTGCTGTGGAGTGTCCGGTGCAGTCAAATGGGATAAAATCCTATTCTCTAATAAGTGTCCCAAGAACTCATCGAAAAGATATTCTCCACCTCGATCAGATCGAAGTGCCTTTATGGGTCTATCCAATTGCTTTTCTACTTCAGCCTGAAACTCCATGAACTTGTCAAAAGTTTCGCTTATGTGGTGCATTAGGTACACATACCTATATCTTGAGTAATCATCAATAAAAGTGACAAAGTACTCATACCCTTCTCGTGCCCGGATGTTCATTGGTCCGCAAACATCACTATGCATAAATTCTAGAACCCCTTCGATCCTATTGCCATTAGACCCGAATGGTCTTTTGGTCATTTTACCCTCTAAACAAGATTTACATTGAGGTATAGATTCCACCTTTAAGTGACTTAAAGGTCCATCCCTTACCAACCTTTGAATCCTATTCAGGTTAATATGACCAAGGCGCAAATGCCAAAGATAAATCTTATTAGAGTGAGAAGTTTTAAGTCTTTTAGAGTTATTATCATTTATCTCAGCATTAAATAGTAAGTCCATCTTATGTTTGATAAAATATAGATTATTTTGCATCCATTTAGAACAGATAAAAGATTTGACCACTTTATTATTAAAAGAAACCAAATATGAGTCTTTAAATAAACAAGCTACAAAAATTAAATTCCTTTTAAATTTAGAAACATAAAAACAATCTCGCAAAATTAAATTCCTATAATTATCAAAATAAAGATGGACGTCTCCCACTGCTTCCGTTAAGACCAAGGATCCATCGCCCATCCGAAGTGTGAAGTCTTCATGTAGCAAACTTCTTGTTTCTTTGAACCCCTGCAGTGAAACACAAACATGATTAGTTGCATCAGAATCTATGACCCAAATGTCACTGGATTCCTCAACCAAACAAGTTTTTAAATACAAAAGATCACACCTACCTCCTTTGGAAAGGAAGTCCTTGCAATGCTTCTTTATGTGCCCGACCTTTCCGTAGAAGGAGCATTTAAGCTTCTTCGGGTTCTTCTTTTTCTTCTTTTTGCTCTTGTTGTTAGCAGGAACAGAAGACTTCCCATTCTTGGCTGTTGTTTCTTTCCATTCCCAGAGTTGGGATTGGAACCAGAAGCAGCTACCAAATTGGCCTTTCCACCAGCAGGAGACTCCCTAATCAGCAGTTCAAATTCTTGTAACTGTTTCATTAATTCTGTCAAGATCATATCTCGTTATTGCTTAAATTAAATGTAGCTCTAAACGGAATAAATTCCTTTGACAGAGTCTTAAAGACCATAGTCATCTGAGTTTCAGCATCGATATCAGCTCCATTGGTTTGTGCCTAAGCAAGGTAACCCATGACCAACATCATGTGCTCCTTTATAGATGTCCTCGACCTCTGTTTATAGTTAAGAAGTTTCTGAAACGCCCCTTGCCGCTTTGTTATGGCCTGGCCTCCAAATATGTCTTCAAGATTATCCAAAATCTACTTCGCAGTCTCATAATCCTCATGTTGAGCCTGCAGCACATTATTCATGCTAGCCATAACATCACAGTGCGCCTGATCATTTGCATCTTTCCAGTGATCATATGCTTGAAATTACTCATTGGTGGAATCTCCCGTAGGCTCGGGAGGACAAGGGTTTGTCAACACAAATTTCAGTTTCTCAAAGGAGAGGACGATATCCAGGTTCCGTTTCCAATCATTATAACTCTCTCTTGTTAATAGGTTTTTGTCAAGTATCGAAGATAAAGCATTTATAGACATTTTTAATCTTCAATAAAGAATCATATACCAAACATAAGCAAATATATCATAATTTAGTAAGATAACACAATTATGTAAAAACAAACAAATGTGGTCATGTGTCAAAACCTTGAAAATATCACAACCTTACAACGATAATTCCCAACTCATAATTCAACAAGCTCCTAGGGGAGTCATGCCAAACTCAATTAGGAATACGGATCCCCTCTTAATTAATATACGCCATCCAGGACCCGTATGATCTAGTATATATTAATAATTGTTTCTTTGGCCATTAATTTTATTAAAAAAGCCCCTAGGGGTGGTTAATAATAAAATTAATATGAGTGTATAACCATCGTTTCAATATTTTATCCACGATTTATAATCACCACCTAGGGGTGTGCAACCATAAATCATGTTAAAATATGTTACCTTTTTGGAGATCCAATCTGGTACATGATAGAAATCCCTTCCTAGGGGTCGGGACCACCATGTTCTTCCTATGGACCAACGATGGAGGCCTTAGATCCTCTCTTGGAAAACCTTTTCCTACTCAATCTTTTGAAATCAAGGTTTTATTTTAAGAACATGCATGAACAATTTTAACATGAGCGGCACTCCCTATTCTGTATGACATGTTATCAATAACCATGGCAAATCATATTATAATGCAATGCAGACAAGCAAAGCTACAAGCAAAATAATAAATAACCGTAATATCATGGTTCCACCCTAGAGAATAGAAAATAAAGATTATAAGAGAATAATCGAAACATTTTATTGATTTTTCATCCTTGAATCTCCAAACTGTATCCTTCTTCATGTAATACCCATCTTCAAGACTTCAATCCCTCATAGATCGAATATCCATATTTCTGGTCAAATCTAAATTTAATGTTTCCCAGAATTGTCCCCAAAAATAAAATTAAAACTGCATGAAAAAAATTGCACCTTTTCTAAAAAAATTTCAGCTTTCTGTCGGCATCGGCCTACCGGTCATGACCCACCGGCCTACCGATCTACACAAATCGGCTTGCCGATTTATGACAGATCGATCTGTCGAACTTTCCTGTCGCCAAAGCCACCTGATTTCTGCCCCGCTAACGGCCTGTCGAACCTCACGTCTGGCCTGCCAATCTACAACCATCGGCCTACCGAACTGGAGGGTTCGACATGCCGACCAAGCAAAAATCACCCTTTCTAGAAAATACAATTTTTAATGCAATTTATCAATTTTATTTTCAACAATTCAAAAACATAAAATTAGAGACTCAGGAAATACCTTAGAGCGTCATCATCCATCTTTTAGATCTGCCTTCTAGATTCGTCTTCTCCGAATAATTATTTAATTACAAAATTCTTATAAATTTAAAATTAAATAATAATTCTTAGACAGAGATGATAGTCCGTCATCTAATTACATAAAACACCTAGATACATATTCTAGCCTCTAAGGAACCATAACCGGTATAAATTAATTAATAAATAATTAATTAAATAATAATTTAATCAACCATAATTAATTAATAAACATTCACCATATAATCCATGACAACATAAAATTATATAGAAACCTAGAGTGCCAACTCTTTATAAAATTAAATTCAAGCATAAGAGAGATCAAGATCACATAATTCATACATACAGCATGATCACAAACTCGTAAATTTATGTAAAAATCATGTCTCTGATACCAATTGTTGAAAAAATAGTACGCAGCGAAATTTTAAAAATTTTATATCAGAGTATTTTCTAAAACACAAGTTTGACACGCTATATGCATAAATTAACCAAATCTTGCTAACGTTTGAATGCCAAAGAACTCTCATAATCCGTTAAGAAAAGTAATGTTCCAGAAGAGCCTCAACCAACTGGTCTTCTTTGCTATTCTCTATCCACAATCGGAGTGAGTTTAGGCTCACACGTACAACTCTTCCTCCAGGTGACTCTCTTTCCAACCAATTGAGAGAACCCAAAGCTAGTGTTCATGATTTGTGAACAAGAGCTCTCAGGGAGTTTTCAGATTCTCACCAATAAAGTATCACTCTTAATCACTCAATTAATCTAATTAACTCTTGAGACTTACTCCCTATTTATAGAGGTTGGGTCTAGGGTCAGTCCTTATCATATTAGGTCTCAAAAATTTAAATTAGAATCAAATTTGGATCAATATCTGATAAAATCCACGTAAAACGCGTGATCTTTTTCTTCAGGTATCGACAGGCTGAACTTGCCCCATCAGCAGGCCGAACTTGAGGATCAACATGCCGAACTGTCAAAAAAAATCTCAATGAATCTTTTATTTTTCACCTGAGATTCTACAGGATAAAGTCTCAGTTTTAATTCAAATAACCCAATCTAAGAAAATAAATGAATTCATAATAATTCTACAAGTTTATCTTGATCTAATTTATTTAAAAATTAAATCAACTGATAAACAGATAAGAATTATCTGATCCTAATAATTCAACAAGTTTATCTTGAATCAATTTTATCACAAAATTAATTTAACCGATAAACAGACATGAATTATTTATTTCTTTTGAATTTCAACCAATCTAATAAATCTGACATAAGTCACTAATTATTGGAAAAACACGCCGTATCGTTACAAGATGTTGCGAGCTAGCAAAGGGGATCAAATAGACCTATATAGTTCAAGCTCACGATAATTATGAAACCCAATATCCCAGATATACAATTCATAATTATCAACTCCAACGTAACTCAACTAAAAGCTTGGAGTTGCACTCTCAAACTTTATAGAATTACGAAGCCCGTATATCTAAGTCTCCATGACATATCATAATATATCGTATCCCCATAGGATTATCCATAATCGGCTTAAGGACAAGTTCCGTCTTACCTTCCCGATTATTTTTATCTTACGTTCCATTATCTCACCATCGAAAAACTTACCATCCAAAGACAGTATACCATTCGGTTACACCTATGTATCTAAATGGTTGAACACTCCAGTTTTTCAATTATAGGATAACACATATAAGAGGATATCACTACTCCTAAAGGGGAGTTATCGATTCTATATCTATGAATAACAGGTCTACGCTATCAAGAGTCATGCCTCCAACGTACTGACATGCATACCATTATTAAAATGTAGGTGTCACCCCTTGGTACATCAAAAGACACAAGTCAAGACAACGGGCCCTATATTCATCTCAGGATTAAGATACAATTCAAATGATTGTCTAAAGTGGATCAATTTGTCGAGACATAATTATTAATCTAAATCAATTCACTTTATGTCACGATCCAACACATCGTCACCTATGACAACGTGTCAATGTTTCTATTCACGGAGTCCACCTCCGATGGTCAAGACAAACCATCTTCCAATAGGGATATAGATAACATAACAATCTTTACATGAATAAAGCACCCAACTTTATTTCCTCGATTGCGGATCTTATGATTTAGACCGTCACCTTAAGAATCGTGTCTTCTGCATAATCTGTCTGTCATATGCCTAATTCTTAAAGGTTTAGACTGACAGTCTCAGTCTATTATTTACTTAACATACATTCAACTATATGAACGTAAAGAGGACAAGATTTGGTATATTAATAATGAATAAATTCTTTATTGATAAAAATGCCTCCAAAAACATATTACATTTTTACTCCTTATGGTATACATGTCTAATACAAGTACACCGGTGAAGGTGGAGTTCTGAGCATTAGTAAAGGCACTCTTGTGATGATAAAAGGTGGGAAAAAAGTTGTTGGTTTGTATGTTTTGCAGGGTACTACAGTTATAAGAGATGCAGTTGTTACAACATCCACTATGTCTGATAGTGATGTCACTAAGTTATGGCATATGCGATTGGGGCATATGAGTGAGCTTGTGATGACAGAGTTAAGTAAGAGAGGGCTTCTTGGTGGCCACTATACAGGTGAGACGGAGTTTTGTGAGCACTGTGTGTTTGGAAAACAGACGAGAGTTCATTTTGGTAAAGGCATCCACAATACTAAGGGAATTCTCAAGCATGTTCATTTTGACCTTTGGGGACCGTCTACTATTCCCTCTCGTGGTGGAGCAAATTACATGCTTACAATCGTGGATGACTTTTCTAAAAAGGTATGGACATTCTTTTTGAAACAGAAGAATGATGTTTTTGTTACGTTTAAAGATTGAAATATCATGGTAGAAAAGCAGACTGGTAAGCCAATTAAACGTCTCTACACAGACAATGGCTTAGAGTTTTATTCAAATGAATTTAATACTTTTTGTAAATCAGAAAGAATTATGAGGGACTTAACAGCCTAACGTATTCCACAACAAAATGGTGTGGCAGAGTAGATGAATAGAACGTTGATGGAGAAGGTACATTGCACACTCTCCAATGCTCGACTACCTAAGTCGTTGTGGGCTGAAGCTGCTTCTACAGCTTGAGACTTGGTCAATCGCTCTTCTTCCATCGCCATTGACAAGAAGAAACTAGAAAATATGTGGTTAGAAAAACCTATTGATTATTCTAATTTGAGAATTTTTGGTTATCCCACTTATGCTCATGTTGACAATGGAAAACTAGAGCCTAGATCCATGAAGTGCATATTTCTTGGTTACAAGCCTGGAGTTAAAGGCTATAAGTTGTGGTGCCCAAAAACCAAGAAAGTTATTACTAGTAGAGATGTTGTGTTTGATGAGACTACTATGTTACGTGGGACATCTACTACGAGATCTAGTGATGTTGATCAGGGGAGATCTAGCAGACAAGTGGAGTTTCAGATTCAGACAGGTACATCATCTAATTCAACTTCCCAGTCAAGTTCAAAGAGTCATAGAGATCTTGCTTCCTCATCACCACCACCGAGACCACCACAGTACTCTATCACCAAGGATAGGCCCAGGAGAGATATTAGACCTCCATAGAGGTATGCTGAGGCTGACTTGGTGGCTTATGCTTTATCAGTGGCAGAAGGTATTGAGTCTGGTGAGGAACCTTCTACCTATTCAGAGGCGGTTAATTCAGTTAACTCTGGTAAGTGGATGATTGCTAGGCAGGAAGAGATGGAATCCCTACATAAGAATGGCACATGGGATTTGGTGAAGTTACCCAAAAGGAAGAAAGCTATTTGCTGCAAATGGGTATTTAAAAGAAAAGAAGATACATTGGGAGTTGAAGATGCTAAGTACAAGACTAGACTGGTTGCAAAAGGATATAGTCAGGTTCCAGGTGTTGACTTTACAGATGCTTTTTCTCCTATGGTTAGGCATAGCTCAATTCGAGCTTTGCTTGGTATCGTGGCCACTCATGATCTTAAGCTTGAGCAATTAGATGTGAAGACTGCATTTTTGCATGGAGAGCTCGAAGAAGACATTTACATGCAACAACCCAAGGGTTTCATTGTTACAGGTAAAGAAGACTATGTTTGCTTGTTGAAAAGTCTTTTTACGGTTTGAAATAGTCTCCTAGATAGTGATATAAGAGATTCGACTCATTTATGACCGCTCATGAGTTTAAGAGGAGTAGCTGTGACAGCTGTGTCTACTTCAAGAGGGGTGATGATGGGTCTTTTATTTATTTGCTCTTATGTTGATGACATGTTGATTGCTGCTAAGGATAAAGGAGAAATTAAGAAGTTAAAGGCTCAACTCAATAGAGAGTTTAAGATGAAGGACTTGGGGGCTACCAAGAAGATTCTCGACATGAAGATTTAGAGAAATAGAAAAGCAGGTAAGCTATATTTGAGCAAAAAAGGATACATTAAAAAATTTTTGCATAGGTTCAACATGCAGAAAGTAAAACCGGTGAGCAGTTCGTTAACAACACATTTCAGACTTTCAAGTGCATTGGCTCTACAGTCAGATGATGAGAATGAATACATGTCACGTGTTCCGTACTCTAGTACAGTCGGTTCCCTCATGTATGCTGTGGTATGTTCTCCCCCAGATTTATCATATGCAATTAGTGCAGTTAGTAGATACATGACTAATCTAGGTAAAGAGCACTAGAAAGCAGTGCAATGGATTTTCAGATACTTGTGCGGTACTACTGATGTTTGTTTTCACTTTGGGAGGACTAAAGATGGTGTTGTAGGATAAGTTGATTCTGATTTTGCTGGAGACTTGGATAAGAGGAGATCGCTTACTGGGTATGTGTTTACAGTTGGTGGTTGTGCTATTAGTTGGAAGGCTACCTTGTAGGCTATTGTTGCCTTGTTTACTACTGAGGCTGAATATATGGCTATTATAGAGGCTTTCAAAGAAGCTATTTGGTTGAGAGGCCTATTTGGAGAACTTAGTGAATACTTGCAGACTACTATGGTAATGTGTGACAGTCAAAGTGTTATTTTTCTCATTAAAGATCAAATCTTTCGTGAGAGGACGAAGCACATTGACGTTCGTTATCACTTTGTTCATGATATTGTAGCTTGTGGTGATATTGTTGTAAGCAAAATTAGCACGCATGATAATCCTGCCGATATGATGACTAAGTCATTACGTACAGCTAAGTTTGAGCATTGCTTGAACTTAGTTGGTGTTTATGTTCCTACTTGTTAGTTGCCCGTTGGGGCTTTGTGGAAGAGGTGGAGAATTTGATTAATCACATGTTGGAGTTTTTTATGGTGGATTTTGTGTCAATGTGGAGATTGTTATTGTGGTGACCCAAAACCACACTTAGCAAAAAGATAGGGCCGCGGTGCTACAATTTGGTAAACGAGCGCCGCGATGCTTAAAAGGCAACACCGTGGGGCTATGACTCGGCCCGAATGTGGATTCCACGTTTTTACGCGTTTTTGGGTTATTTTGAGCTAGGGTTTGAGTCTACATACACATATATATATATATATACTTGTTATTCTCCATTGTTTACAGTAGCCACAAATAATATAGATATCATAGAGATCATAGTGTTGAGAGTGTCACAGAGAACTCAATCTTATGAGTTTGTGAGTGATTGAGTGAGTGAATTTCTGTATTTAAACGCTCTAAACACCATTGTAATATCCGTTTTATGATTAGTAAATTGATTCTCCTTTGCTAGTGGTTTTTTCACCCTTTATTAGGGTTTTTCTATATAAAATCTTATGTGTATTTTTCTCTCTATTTTTTGTTGCTTATTGCTTTAATTTCTAACAAAAATGATGTACCTACTTAAAATATGACTTTACTATTTCCTTTCCTTTCCTTTCTAGTTAAAAAGAAAAAAGAAAAAAAAAACTGCCTAGCTTTTATCATTATATCATCTTAATTTCTTTCTTTGGACAAATTAATATTCAAGCCCCATATATGACATATCTTTATTATTCATCACTCAATTTGTTTGGATTAAGCAAGTAAATCAAGTTTAAAGTGCGCAAAGTGGAAAAACAAATTGTGGTGAAAGGATGCATGAGTTTCAGTCTGGATATAGATATAAGAAAGAAGTTGATCCCCATCCAACTTAAGTTGTCCGCTGCTTTGCAATATTTGCGCCACACATCAAATATGCATGAGTTACTGCTTCAACCTTTACGATTTCTACCTATTTCTTTCATCAACAATATATCTATCTATTCATTCCTTGATGGGGCCGGTCACTAAATATATATATATATATATATAACTGTCACGACCAGCTCTCAAAACAAACTACAAGCATTTCGTTTTGATTTAAATTGTACGTAATTAAAAATTAAAAATTTGTTGCGCGTTTTTGCAAGCGTCTAGATGTATCCATATCCATACTAATATAAAAGTAGTAGTTTCTGATCATACAAGGAAAAAAAAAATAGTAACATATTATACGTCTCTCCAGATGATTAGTACTCGTCAAAATCGTAAAGTTCAATGAACGTACTATTAGCTAGTGTCCCTAAAAAATGTCAGTCATTTTTTAGGGATTGTAAATATAAAGGGACGCATAGCAGGACTTGGCACATTCAAAAGTGTTGAAAAGTGTCCCGTATGACCATATTGGTAAATGGCAGGAGTAGTAGTTAAACTTGGAATTAAGCTACCGAGCAGTTCACACTTGGCCTTATTATTTGAGATTTTTCAACGCCGTGATGCATTTGGTAATTGGCATTTGGCATCAGTTGAGATATCAAAATGAAAATCTGCCAATTCAAAAAGATAGAGAGCAGACCTTTTTTGTTTTTCTGTTTGGCGAGCGGTCATTGAACAATAATGAGATTCCAGGGCAATGTCGTACGTGATGGAGGTGGAAGTGGAATTAGTTCAAAACGCACTCATCTTGGAACTTGTGGCCAAAGTCATTTTCTGAAACATCATCGGTGGAATCTTGCCCACAATCCATATATAGCTCAACTACAATCCACACAAACAAGCGCCATCATTAATCAAAAAAAAAAAAAAAAAAAAACCGTAATCCCGTATAATTTGTATACAAGGATCAAGATTAACTAAACTCTCAATTTTTAACCACTCGTTTGGTATAAGACAATAAGTAGATTGAGAGATTGGACTAGGAGAATTTAATACAGATTTTAATACTCGTAATTATTTTGTACGATTGACTAAAGTATGGATGGGAATGGAATGAACTTCGTAAAGAATTTAGAATCCTTTACGACAAAACTACAATTTTGAAAGAAAATTCCATACCAAACACAATGTCAAAAAAAAATAATCCCTTTCTCTCTATTTTCTTCTACTAAATTATATGCCTTTCCTGCTTTTCTTCTTTTCTTCTTACCAAGCCATCATCCAAATATCCCCATCTAAAGAAAGCAATAAACAAATTAAAAATCAGTATTAAAGCAAAATACTCCATCTGTTTTAACCATACTTGTATTTATGATACGAAAATCACAAAATAGAATACATCTTCTTAAAATCGTTTGATCATGATGCAAGGCACTCACAAATGCTAAGCAATAGGGAAAAGAGCATGAAGTTCATTGAGTCTTAAAAATGTCATGTCTATCGATGCGTCATCATCGTACAAGTTTACATTACCATCACATAGTAGTAACACAGATATATGAGAAAATTAGTTCAAGAAAACAATCACATAACCAGGTATGCACTGGATACCACTCACATAAGTTGTTTGAGCAAAATTTTGTGCAAAACTTTAGTTACACGCTTTGGTGACACTCACTTAAGCTTCAGTCGTTCGGCCAAGCATAAGCTCAGGAAGTCTAATGGTCAAGAATGATATCATTAGGAGGGTGGTTGAGCATGGGCTTAAGAGGTTGGTTGACGATGGGGTCGAGTTCGACTCTTGTTGCACTTTTTAACAACTCGGAATACTTGTTGCGGTGGCTCGATTATTTTCTCAATGTCAACCATCTCATCAGCTAGAATTGATACCCCATACTTACCTTTAGCAATATGCTCTAGGTGCATTCCAACTGGGTCCTGCGGACTTGTTATCTACGAGTTACCACGGATGCTTATGTTTGTTAAGCGTAAATTGTCCAACTAACATTACTACTTAATAACATCTTTTGGGACAGAAAAGCGCAGTTTTTCTTTTATGTAAAAAAAAAAAAAAAAAAAATCAATTACAACTCATGTTTTGTTCTAAACACGTGAAAACGTCATTTTACTTTGCTTCTATATGTAGGTGAAAACATTTTATGATGAAGGGAAATGCAATTTTTTTAAATAATTTTCCATCACTGAAATATATTGAAACAGAGTCAACAGATAGACGAGCAAACTCAGTTTATTAATTTCAGTTAATAATTTTTAATATATATATATATATATATATATAGATGGTATGTCACAAAACCACAATAGATGAACAATAATTTCATCAATAATCAGCTGGAAGATGTTTGTCAATGCATGAGATTTTAGAAATTGAATCATTCATCTTTTTTCAGACTTTTGTCTTGGGAGTCATGAAGGTGGTCAGTTGAAGAGATATCAGCCGAGTACTTTTTGATTCTCAAGGAAATAAGAATGCTTGAGACAATTCCAAGAAGGGGGAAAACATAAGACCAAAGAGCGACTTTGTTTGAGCCAGATGCAGAAGCAACAGCAGCACCAGCAAGGCTGCCGATAGATGTGTTCTGCAAGATCATTGGGAGGCATCCTATGACTGTTGGCAGCAGAAAATCTACAAGGAAGCCTACATTTGTAGCAGCCAGAGCATAATTTATAACGTATGAAGGCACTGGGGAGAAGCGCGCGAGAAGGACAAATCTCCAGCCGTCTCGCTCGACTCCTTTGGAAAGGAGATGGAAGTACCTATTTCTCCGGGCCCACTCCATTGCCGAACTAGAACTCCTGAATACCAACCTGCCACAATGAACCCACATTACAAAAAGAAGGGCACACTCATACTCCATAATCCAATATCAATTGAACTAAGGCTTGACCTCTTATGGTTAAAAAAGAAGCCACACCACGCATAGATTAAAGTTTTTGTTAGAAATGCAGATGCAGGGTCATATAATAGTTGATCGAGCAGTTTAAGTTTTAGTTTGCTGAGAGTTGAGAGAGAGTGTTGATATTACTCGAAAACTTTGGTCATGGCAATGGGTAGTAAGTCAGTCTTTCATTAATCAAAAAGCTGTACCTTCCTCACACTCACCTCACGTTTTTATGTTCTTTTCATTTGTAGCTAGATTATCAGATTGTAACAAAGAATGTCAAAAGGAATAAGAAGAAAAAAAAGAGTGTTTATGTTTAGTAGCTACTGACTGAGCAAGAATTTCATTATACTACAGAACACTAAACAATCATTGATAGTAGATTAGCAGCTACACACAAGTCACAACACGTGACATGTCATGAGGTAACTCACTAACTAATCGTCCCTACAAGCCTGGTAATCTGAAAATGGTAATTACATATTTATACCAATAAGCTAATTTAAGTCCCCATCTAAATACATTTCCCACTGGAATATTTTTAATAAATCAACTACTTTACATGTATTAGAGGTATATTGTGGGGATGAGACGGTGTAGAGATCACATGCTTTTGATGTTGTTTTTTTAAAGAAAAAGATGAGAAAAAGGAAATAGGAGTTAGTGAGTCAAAAAAGAAATTGGACTTTGATTTGAATGCGTGGATAGCAAGGTAGCAATTTGTTATCCTACGATAAGATCCCAAAGTCTAAATTAGAAGTACAAGCAAAAGTAGAAAAACGACGTACGACATGAATTTTAATTGGATTTGGGTTGGGTCATGCGTGCTTGGCAAGTTAGTAAGGTTCACGTCCAACAAATTTGAAGCAGCTAAAAATTGAACTGAAGACAAGATTTTAAAAAATAAATAAATAAATAAATTTGCCAGCAGATTGTAGAAACGACACCTCAAAAAGTCATTAAGATAACCGATGTCCATTTATACAAGGAGTCTTTAAAAAAAGAAAAAAAAAAAAAACTAAATTGGAAAGAACAAAACGCAGCAGCAAGCAATGAGGAATCTGATCACTCCATTTGATCATAATCAATCATTGTCTTAAATCATACATCCTATTCTAATCTAGCAAATGGCAGCCAAGTAGAACTTAGAGTTGAGTGTTGACCATGAATCAAAAGTCAAAATCCCTAAAACTAACAGACCTGAATTGGGCCAACGCAATGCATAATTAAATTTAAAAAATAATAAAAAAAAATGGAAAAGAGAAATCCGTGTGTGTGATGTGTATGTACCTGCCGATGGAGAAGGAGAGAGAAGCGCCGAGGAGTTTGGCGGAGAAGACGCAGAGAAGGGCGGGGAAGAAGCCGAAGAGGAGAGAAGCGGCGGCCTCAAAGAAGACGGCGTAAGGGAGACAGAGCGCCAGAGTCACCGTGTGGATCGCCACGTAGGCAGGGATAGCCCAAATCCCAAGCCGCTCCGACCACTCCCCCAACACCCTCACCGCCGATTCCTTTGACAATCCGCCCCATGAATTTGTTTTTGAATAGTGCCGTACGATCGCCACCACTCCCACAGCCACCCCAACTTTCCACCATTTCGCCATTATTATTATTATTATTATTATTATTCCCACTTCCCACTGATACTAATTACTGTTCATCAGATGACGTGAATATTATCAGATCTAACAAAACAGTGATACACACACACACATATATATTTCTCTGAAAATGATAATATTAGTTACGGATTTATAGAAGGAGAAGAAGAATTTGGGCTGATGGGCCCAACATGCATTTTACTCCATGGGCTTATGACAGGTTAACATATAATATATAATAAAAATTACATAATTGGTCTATTTTTTAAGAATTAAATTAATATCAATTTTTATTATACAAATATCACTTATATATATTTTTTAAAAATTTTATATATTCAGAACCCTAAAATACCCTCTAACTAAATATCATCACAATTTAAATTTTTATAACAAATTTTTTTTTTTTTAATAGTTAGATTAGAGAAAAAATATACACGTATATTTCTTATTTTAACATATTACATTGATGCATTATCATTATTACTTGAAGTCTTAAAAAATGAAATAAATGTCATTGAGTATCATTATCATTACGTATCATTAACTTAATAATATAACGATTATATAACCTATAAGATACACAAAAAGACTTAATAAATACTATATCATTAATTTAATTACACATGACAAAAAACAAAGAAATATCATTCGCTTGAAGTCTTAAGAAATTAATGTTATTTCGTATCGCTATCATTACGTATCATTAACTTAATGATATATTAATTATATAACCAGTAAAACACATAAAAAGACTTAATAATACTGTGTCATTAATTTAATTACAACACCTTAATTTTAATTTGTCAGTAAAATTATATCATTAATTTAATTACAACACCCTAATTTCAATTTGTTAGTTCCAACTTGTTGATAAAAAAATTTCATATTTTTAGGAAATTTTAAAATCGTTATTTTATATACAAATTTGAATTTAAGCAACAAACACCCTAATTTTATGGATTTTTTTTAAATATAATGATATCATAATCCATTTAAAATCTTAAATACGTGTATTGTAGTTATTTTAAAAAAATAAATTAAAACTAGCAATATCATTATTATGGTCATTAATGTCTTTAGACATATACATTGAAACATATAAAGAATATTCATGAACTATGGACATATTTTAATTCTACGAATAGAAAAGGGCTACATGTCTTATTAACCCTAACATGTATAGGCCTCTTGGGGATATTTTGGATCTTGGTTTTAATAACATTGCATTATAGTTATATAGTTAGTAATTAGTAAAATTTTCATAAACATTGTTCGTTAAGATTAATGTAAGGTATATTTATTTATGACATAACTTAATATGTATTGTAAGTGATAGTATGACATAACTTTTTTTTAAGTATGGCGTAAACAAAAATAACTTTTAAAAATATGAAATAGTATGTAATTTTTATTGTAATTATTTTAATGATATCATTTTGAAATATATGTATAGAATATTTACAAACTAGGTGATACCTTAATTCAATAAATCTATGAATCAATGTTTGATTAGATGGTCATATGTTTTAATATCCTTTGCTTCGTTAGCTTTAAATTGCTTTTGTTAGTAACGTATCGAGATTTACCAGCGGACATCATCGCCAAAAGAGGAAGAATGGGCTCAATCTCACGACAAGAAGGCGACTCAATCAGGTGATATCTAAACGTTTTCTTTTTTTTCTTTTTGTTTGTGTTTTTGCAAGTCAAAGAATGAAGCCTAGCTTTTTATGCTTTGATGTTAAAGAACGTGGTAAAAAAATTAAGATAAATGTATAAATTTTTACATGATTGTTTGAATAATGATAAGATTAGTTAGATAACAATTAGTTTGTTTCGTTTAAAAAAGAAAAAGAAATGAATGTTTATATATTTCTATTTCTTAATTATTTTTTGTGATCACTTCTAAAAAAAATAGCAATGGTTATTAATTTAATTAGATAAAGTTACATCTTGTTAACCTTCTAATTCACCGATTCTTGTTATTTATATACCTTATCATTTATGAGGAATTAAAAATATATTTTATTCATTTTTTTACTTTTTCATTAAAGTAAGATTACATTTTCACATGTTTCTATAATTTAATGTCGCTCATCAATCTAGCTCCCTAATCTTGTCAATCTAACAAGTGAGGACAGCTTAATTAGTTATAAGTCTCTCCATTCAATCATAAATTGAAGGTTCAAATCACGCTTAACCCCACTCAAAAGTGATAATATGCTCCCTTCTCTTATATAAAAAAAAAAAAAAAAATCTTGTCAATCTAAAATCAACAATGTCTTGCCCAATACCTATTTATATCTCTGTCAAGCTAATTGCCTAAGCTACCTGGATGAAACACGGTCGCAAATTTAAGACTAGTCCTATATTTATATTTATATGTATATTTATATTGTCGTATATCTGTTGTTGCGAGAAAGAGAAAGAAACAGTGGGGTATATTGCAACTATGTTAAAAACGTTGCACGACGAAATTGACCCCGCCATCTGTATATAGGATTTATGATTAGATATGATCAGTACGTAGTTCCAAAGCAGTGGTAAAGGTGGATTAGCTTTGATTGGATAAACAAATACCCTCTGCTGGATTTTTTAACTTCCGTATACGTACACGAAAAACGTGTGAATACAATCGATCTAGGCTCATTTGGCACAGATTTTATTTGTATTTTTAGTTAATAGAACAAAAATAAAAGTTGTAATTTTTTTTATATATGTTTAAAAATATATTTTTAAAAAAGTTTTAATAAATTAATAAGGTCTAAATGTTTTTAAAAAAAGTGATAAAAACATTATATTTACGCTTATAAAGTATTTATTAATATTTGGATATAAATTTTACAGTTTTTTATAAGTGTTTTTAAAAAAATTATATTTTATAGCTTTAAAAAAAACATTTTTAAAAATAATTTAAAAATAATACTTTTAGAAATAATTTTTCGACTTAAAAGTCAAAAACAATTTTTTGAAAGCTTTGCTAAGCGGGCCTAGTCTTTGGCCACTGCCGGCCTCGTTTTTGTCTTTGCTTTTGTTTTGTTAATTCAAAATCTAAACATGTGGGAAAGATTATTGTTACCGACCGTCGGTCAAACATCAATCATGCGCGCTACTGTGAATTGTGAATCGTGAATAGTGATGGATATATTTTGAAATTAACGCACATAGTTACATACTAGTATAATTGTCAATATTTTATAATGCAATATGCAGATACTGATGGTGATGGGTACTAGAAGAATGGCCAAGGTCACACACGCTTTTTATAAGGTGTTTGGTAGAATGGTTAGAATAGTTAGTTGTAGCATGTAAGAGTTTTACATTAGTAATTTTTTTATTGTTATTATAACATATAAAAATTTTATATTATTTATAACTGAAAAAATGGTTCAAATCACGACACACTAAACACCTTTTAGGTTGATTATTAATTCTGAATGGGCCAATATTTGGGTGTTTGTGATATGACGGTAAAGTCTCACGTGTATATATATACATATATGTATGCCAAGCCAAGGGTTCTACTTTCTAGAGGGACGCCTATTTTGACACAATTTAATATGTATAATTATGTTCATAATTGTTTCCCAATTGCAAATGCACGCATATTGCAGCCTATTACTCCTCCAATTTTCTTTTTCTCTCACGAACTCCTTTTCCCTAAGATAATATTCCATTTCTTCTTTATATTTCACAAACTATAACATTTAAAATCACGCCACACGCTTAATGATATGAGAGTTTAATATTGTGTGAGGGTGAGTGGATTTTTTTATTTTTATTTTTATTTTCCTTTTAACAGATACAAGTCGTCTGATTTTAAATTGTAAAGGAACCAAAACAATATTACAAAGCGAAATATAAAGGCTGATGTTTTTGACGTAATTAAAAAAAGTCGTGAATTAATTATCGCATAAAAATCAAGTAAGTAGCTATATCTATATGAAGTGAGTTGATCACATCACATCACTCACTCCATAGTCCATGCCATAATTATATATTGAGTTAATTAATGAATAATATATTAATTTGCTTCCACCAATATTTGGTCAATGCTGCGTACATTGGAAGTTTTCTAGATAGTAGATAGTGTATGCGGATTGCGGAGTGTCATCGATTTTATTAATATAGTTAATTAATACCCAAAAGATATTGCAATCTCCAAAATATTAGCATTGACCATTTAGTTTTTCAATCACAAATCACAATTTAGGCAAGAGACACAAATCCTTTTGTCATTCTTGCGTTGGTGAGCGTGTTAAGCCTTGGTTTTTTTTTTTAGTTTAGGCGAAGCATTAATTTATAATATTTGGTTCTAGAAATACTGTATAAGAAATTTTAGAGCATGATAAATAAATTGATTAATAACCATTGAAATACAAGTATGAAAAAGCGCAGATTAATGTAAAAGATGTTGAAAATAATTGGTTATGTCTTTGGCGTCTCTAAAGAGACAAGTTTGCAGTCAAAGAAATTAAAAAGAGTATACATGCTATGAGTAGCGACTGGCAGCGAGTGGCAGTAACAAGAAAAGCTTTACCCGGGTTCTCACGCTAGCTCTCTCTCATAAATTCTTAATTCCGAGACAAATTTTCTTTCTAGTCCTTTTCTCTCCCAAGTCCCAACAGCACTGGAATATATATATAAGGAAAATTAGTTAGCACGTAACCCTCAAATTAACGCTTTGGCTTTTGCTGATCATCATCATCTGCAGCCAAATTGAATTTAAATTTGAATTGTGATGAGGAGATCACCATCGATACCTGCATCATGTGTGGGGATGAAACTGATGAAGGTTGTCACGCGCATGAACATGCGGTCGTGCATGCATACACCAGATGATCATCATGATGAATTAATTAAAGGATCAGGCGGCTGCAATCACCAAATCAAAACAAGCAAAGGCAAAAGCAAAAGCAAATCATCATCTTCTTCTTCAATAATAAAGGTGGTGAATTGGGAAGGAGGAATAATGAAAACTTATTGGAGGCCTATAAAAGTTGGGGAAGTCATAATGGAATCACCAAAGCATCAGTCGTACATGGTGTGCAGCTCAGACTCGCTCTACATAGGGCAGAAGATCCCGCCTCTCTCCGACCACCATCTGTTGCAGCCAGGCCATACCTACTTCCTCCTCCCTTCCCACTTGTTCACCTCCGCCCTTTCCTTCGCCACCGTCGCCTCCATACTCTCCACTTCTTCTTCTGCTCCCCATGCTAGCTCACAAAATAACAATAACAGTATCCTTATAAAGAAGAAGAAGAAGAAGAAGAAGAAGAGCTTGGAACCCTTCCTCATTCAAAAGTCACCTTCCGGGTGCTCCACAATACGAGTTTCCGACGACTTCATTATATCTCATATTGTTGATGAAGATGAAGACGAAGACGATGACGATGACGATAAATATCGGAGCTGCTTGTGCACCACACCTCAGTTGCAAAAGGAGTATGCTCAACTGGTGCAACCACGGAGACCGCAGTGGAAGCCCAACCTCCCCACCATAACCGAGAGTAAAAGTAATTACAGTAAGAGGAGGAGGAGAAGATTAAAGAATAAGCTTAATAATAATATTTCTTCTAATGCTTCCACATCCTCTATATCCAACAACACAAAGGGCTATCGGAAGATGAAGTTGTTCAAATCCACAAAATCCTCTTCATCATCGCACTACAGCTGCCCCAAGTCTAGTTAGCAATTTTTGTTTTTCTTTTTAATTCTAATTTTGATTTTGTTAAATGTTAGATGTGGTTAATTTTCAATTGCCGTCTTCAAATTTCAAGACCAAACGTATATATTTACATAGTTTCTCTCTCTCTTTTTTTTGGGAGTGTATGTTTTCGTAGTTATTCGTCACATGCTAGCTCCATATAACTATAGATTTGGTTTGTATAATTTTGTTTTTGCATCTATGACAAACATATTACACCTTCAAAATTTCAACGTTAGAAACAATTAGGCCGCCTAATATTAAGCTAAAAATTAATTAATTAAAGAGAGAAAATTAACGATAATTAGATATTAATTAACAATAGTTAGTAGCTCTTTGTGGGCGGGGTGGGCTGGGAAAAGGAAGGGGTTGAATTGATGAGAGAATTGATGAGGTTCAGGAGCAGAATCCTAAGGAGAACGTGGAAATTAACGTTGCAAGTTTTGTTTAGAAATTAGAAATGAAATCGATCGTATGAGGAGACAATTGGACAAAGTAAGGGTCAAAAAAGATGGCTTTTCATATTATATAATTTTTGTATATATATATATATATATATAGGACCACGCGTGAATATTCCAAGTTGTACTACTCTCACAGGCACAAGCACAGCCTTGAACTTGAAGTTGTTGTACCGGTCAATCACTCAAACTCAATTTTCCAATGAATTGGTTTCGTTAGTCTACTAATCTAATAATTATTTATTTATGAATATCCCAAAACCTATTCTAAAGAATTACCCAGGTGGTCCCGTTTGAAAGTTGACTAGATTGACCGGGTCCCCCACGCCAAATCTGTAGTGGACTCGTTTTGAACTTGAACAATCTTTTTCAAATTTAATTTTAATTAATTATCGTCCATATCACTGTTAACATTTCAATTATTTTTATTTGTTTAAATATCTCATGGTGGACTTGCGAGCTCAAATAGATTCATCAAAATCTTCCCATCTCTCTGCTGCATGTTTATTGATGGATCTAAGTGGGCTGGGCCTTTTCTTAATGATCAATCTCATCCGGCCTAATCAAATCGAAGCAAACCCAAACCAATTATGTAGAAGATGCAATCCTTTTTGTACTTCAACGACCACATTTGCTTTTAAACTTGTCGTGGAATGTATTTAAAAAATCAGTTAAAATTTAAAAATTATATTATATAAAAATTTTATTTTTTAATAAATTTTTATTTTTTACTCTAGCATATGAAAACTTTAATACTATAGCAAACTGAACTTTATTTTTCTAACGTGCTTTGTAAATAAAGTCGTGATATTTTATTCTCATTTTAAACTTTTACATTCAACACCACTTAACAACTGTTTAAATCACATAGTTTTAAACCCATACAATTCAAACCATAAAAGATTCATGGCTCTTCAACTTCTTTATTGCCTTCTTTTTTTTTATTGCGTTTCTCAACTTCCATTAAAAAAAAATTGTACTCCATATCTCAAAGAAAAAAAAAACCTTAATGAGCATGGGCATGAGCCTGGTTTGATGGCTTCTTCTTACACTTGACAAAACAATATTAAGTAAATAAGAAATTACATAAAATGTCAAATTTTTAGATGCTAACAGTAAATAATGTCAGAAGTTTTGAAAATATTAAAAAAGTGACAGATTTTAAAAGAATCAATATTTTAAAGAAGCCAAAAACCCAAAAATACCTTCACAACCTAATCAAGATCTCAGCTATTTTGATTTTTTCCCTTTTTTCCTTTTTTTTCCTTCCTCTTCTCTCTCACTCGTTACTTTCTCTTTCTCCCTCTTTATCTCTTATTCCCTCTCTTCTAGTTTCAACTGACATCGTCGATCACCGTGCACAATCGTAGATTGCATCTTCCACTGCGACGGATATTCGAGATCTCATATTCCACGGCGACTGTAACGCCCCCTTAAGGACGTCACAAATGTTGTTACATTCATTCTTGTTAACAATATTTAAGATAAACCATTCAAATACAATAAGGTTTATTAAACATATTTCAGGATCCATGCGTACATTTTTTAAAAAAAAATTATTTTAAAACCCTTTTATATTTATTTAAATAGTTTATCAATGCCAAATCAATAGACCATAATTCAAATAAAATTTAAAACAAACTTTAAAATCTATTTAAATAGTTCGGTAGGCCAAACTTCAGAACCGACAGACTGAACATGACCAGCAGTCCAAACTTCAACCACTGGCAGGCCGTCTAAGGCTCTGCAGAATTCAGGGTTTCAAAACACTTAGACCGACAGACTAATACAGGGTAATCGGCAGGCTGATTGTAACATCAGTAGTTCGATAACTATTGATCGGAAGGCCGATCTTTTGCAAAATCAATATAAATGTAAAACAAGTCTTTTTATTTAATAGTGCAAAAATTTAACATACAAAGAGATAAAAACTCCAATGAGCAAGGAAAATTCATTAATAAAATCTAATATTTAATTAGGTTTAATTAATGAATTTACCCTTAAAAATTGTATTTTTTATAAAAATTATGATAATATACAAATAAAAAGTATCAATAGGAAACTCCACTGCAGACTTGATGCAATGTTGAACATTGTCAAATACAAATTTTGTAAGTTTAAGTACAAAGAAATTTATAAATAATATCCATAAAATAAATTTTATATCACAGAATAGAATTGCGATATAAATGGATAGGTAATTAAGGTATAAATAAGATAGAAAGTCCGCCAAAACTCTAGAGCAGTGAAAAATGCGGTCGATGTAGTGCAAGTATATTGCTAGTAAAAACACAGATATAAGAAATGTTATGTTTGGATTTCAAAAATAAACCAAAGGCAAGCATGATATTTTATACAGTCTAAGAATATATTTTGCACTGCTTTTACTACAACAGTATAAGAAAAATACTGTGTGGTGAAAATTACACTGTGTAAAGTTTTAAGGTCCACTAAGTGGACACTCAACAAATTGGGATTGGGCCACCAAAGCTTGACATGTGGCCCAATCATGGTTAGCCACCTAGTAACCCACTTGATTACTTGGTGACTCACCACTTTTTTATAAAAAAGAAAAAAAGAAAAAAAGAGATAAGCCTTAATTAAAGGCTTAAGAAACAAGGTTTTCTCATTTCTCTCTTCTTCATGTTCGGCAGCCATAAAAGTCCCCTTTCAAAATTTTTTTTCCAAGCTCAAATTTCTTGCAAAATTACCCCCACTAAGTTGCAAGCTTCAAGATTAAGGTTTTGCAAACTTTCAAGGTAAGAAATCCAAACTTTTTTCTTGAATTTTCTTAGGGTTTTACTTGGGTAAAGAGGGGAATTTGATCCAACGTTTCCTCATGTGAAAAGTGCTTAGGAAAAATTTGCAAAGGAGCCCTTGGAAAGCCTAGAATCACAAATTTTTCTTTGGGTAAGTTCTAATTCTCAAACTTAAAGTTTATTTGGTTTTGTTTTAATTTTGATTATTTCAAAAGGCATGTGGGTATTCAAGCAAGATTGTGGCTGAATTTCATGGGTGTGTGGTTTACGACCGGGTGGTGTTGTTGAAACTAAGGTTTAAATGTAAAAATTATTGGTTGTTGTAAAAGTAGAATAGTTTTGCAATTTCGATGCTAGTTTTAGAAAGAATGGTGATTTGACATGAAAATTGTTGAAGAAGGTTATGGCACTGTATAAAAAGTGGCTAGAATACTGTTTTAAAACCAATTTTACAAAAACAACCCAGGGACTAAATTGCAAAAAAAAAGTTTTTCTCGACAGATTTAAAAAATTACCAAAAACACCCTTGTACAATGGAAATTTTGAAAAAGTCAAAACATGAAAGTTGTAGATCTCGATGAAACTGTTGAAAAGCACAGGCGATTCGTCAAAAATCTCTTCTGTTTGTGAGTTATGAATTTTACAAAATTTGTTAAAATTGAGAAAATTTTTTCAAAAGGCAAAAACGTAATTTTGCAAAAGGAAATGGAGTATGGTACTTTGAGCAAATTTGATCCTTATGAAAAATAGAAAATTATAGTTTAAAGATATTATTTTTAGTTTCGAGGGTAAAATTATCAAAATTTTCAAATAAGGGGAGAAATTGCAAAGTTTTATTAAAATAGGCCATTGATGTAAAATAAGGAGACCCGACACCCTAGGGTATTGTTTTAAAATTAATAAGATATAATTTTCGCTAAAATAGTAAAAATGGGTTTGAAAAATTTAAAAGGCCCACCGAGGGCGAAATCGTCATTTTTCCTACAAGTGTCCGGAACGGAGGCGAAACTTTCGAAATAGAAAAAAGGAATATTAGTAAGATTTTTGCCCTTCGTTAGAGACGATAGGGTAGAGTAAGATAGGAGTGAGAGAATTCATGATTATCAGAGTTGTATATGATTATGCAACCCGATCTATTGATTAACGATCGTTTTGTATTGACACATAAATAATGCGACAACCCGCTTTTCGGGTAGTCACTTAGCTTTTTTAAACATCGTTCTTAAACATTAATCTTACTTAGTAAGAAAAATACTAAAATTTTTTTTTCTTTAAACATTCTTTAAAACGTACTTAAAAACTATTACGACCTCTGTTGCATTTTAAGTTGAGACCTTGCTCAACATTTGTCTTTAAACCTTTTCCAAATCGCTTCTTAAAACTTAATAAGAAACATTTATTTGAATCGTAACTTAAAATTTAACTTTATAATAATATAAAACATTTCATAAAATATATTGTAAAACCTTGAATATATTTCTTAAAATTGTGATTTTCTTAAAACTTTGAAAACTCTAAAACAAACAGTGAGAAATCCTTTTCTTTGAATAGCAGCGAAAACATACTATGGTGGTATTCATACCCAAATCTTCACACTTGCCCTCCGCAACACCAAGCTCTTCAAACATGTCCTACCGATTACTCATAAGTCTACCTGTAGCATGAAGAAACTTTTAATGAGCTTTCGTTCAGTAAGTTCAAACGAAATCTCACAAATTATTTAAACGTGCTTTAAAAACTTTTCTCATAAAAACCTTTTTCTTAAAACATTTCTGAAATGTTTTCATAAACGTTCTTCATAAACTTTCTCTTGAAAACATAAAAATGTGTCTCATAAACACTTAACATAAAACATTTCTCAAAATATTTTTCACAAGCATTTAACGTAAATACTTTATAATAGGGAATACAAGCAAATTCATAATACATAATTTTAATTATACTCAATCATGAACTTCAATTATGAGCATTTTATAAACATTCTTTTCTTACTTTAACTTTCTTCCTTTGTTCCTTAACTTTCCTTATCTTACTTTAACTTCCTATCCTTATTCCTTAACTTTCCTTATCTTATTTTAGTGTTCGTACCAACATCATTAATTATGAGATCATGAACATGATGCTTCCCTTGTGGAGGACCTGAGACCATCAAACATCGAGGTTATGTATCTCACATCAAGGAGGTCAAACTTTAATTTTACTTTCAATACCTCACAACAAGGAGGCTGATACGATACTTTCTTTTATCGTCTGTGCTTTACTTTCTTTTTAACGTTAATGAGCATAACAAATGCTAACACATTATATGCAAAAAACTTTGCAAATCATATCTTGTACTCTAAAACCTATTGCATAACAAATGCAACACAAAACGCAGCATATTTTGCAAATCAGAACTTGTACTTTGAAACTTATTGCATAACAAATGTTGTATAAAACTTATAACTTATACTATAAAACATTATGCACTAATAAAATGCAAAACATACTTTAAACATAATTATTGCAATTACATTGCAAACTTTTACTTGATCTTCAAAAACTTTATGCATATTATATGCAATCATGCTTTAAAAATACATTGCAAATCATAATTTAAACTTTAAAACCTTTTGCATAACAAATGCAAACATTTTTTTTTAAATCAACTTGCTTAACAATTGCAAACACATTTACAAACATATACATAAACATTTAAAAATCATTTACTTTATGCTGTAGGTGAAGTTTGAAACTTACTTGGACTTAACTCCAACGTTCTCTATTCCGTTCTTTTTCCTTCCATTAGTCGGCCTCTGTGTCCTGATCATACGACATCCGACTAATTAGTTAACTTTCTCTTTATCAATCTACTCGATTGATAATAAAACGTAAACATTAAACATTCATTCCTTTTTTCATAACTTGGTATACTATCAGTTTGCCCTTCTCTTTATTTAATTTTGTAACCCACTGGGTTACCTTTCCCTTAGCTTAATTATATAACCATCGGGTTATCATTCTTTCTGCTTAGCTCGGTAACCCATCGGGTTACCTCCTTCTTTACTCGACTTTATAACCTACCGGGTTACGTTTCTTTTACTTGAACATTCCTTATTAAATTTATCATCTCATGTGACGGTTTCATTACTTAATGTATTACGAAACATTTTCCATCTAAGAGTGTTAGGCTAGTTCGAAGTGTTGGACTCTATTCTAGCCGTTTCCTAAAAAATGACGATTTTACCCTTAACGGGTTTTTCGTCCATTTCATAACTTTATAAAACCTATTGCTTAACTTTACCATTCTATTTCTTACATGTTATGAAAAAATTCCCGTGAAGGAGCATTTCCCGACGTCAGGCGTTTCGGGTCCGTTTTGGCCATTTTCGCAAAATGACCATTTTGTCCTTAATCTCTTTTTCTTTCATTCTTTCCTTGATTAAACTTTAAATTCTTTAAAACTTGGCATCTATAATCACTTACTGCCTATAGCAGTGTAGAAAATCAACGTTTCCTAGTGAAAACCCAGTTTTTATACAATTTTACGGTTTTGGGCCAACAAACAAAAATATTTACATTTTTGCCCTCAAAACCAAAAATAACCACTTTATACCAAAACTCTCAGTTTCTTGCAAGGAATAAAACTTACAAAAGCACCATGGTCAAATTCTAAACTTTTCATAATCTTTTCATTTCTTGAAATTTTGTGCCTAAAATTTCGTAAAATTCATAACTTCTGAATCGGGCAGAATTTTAGAAAACAATTCATGTTGTCCTAATAGTTTCAATGAGTTTTACAACTTTCATGTTTTAACTTTTTTTAAATTCTATCATTTAGGGGGACTTTTTGGTTGATTTTTAAATCTCTACAATTTGGTCCCTTTTGAAATTTCACCAAAACCCTTACTTTCTTGTTTCCATCATCATCATCATCACCATCAACATATAACATAAAATAATCATGTCATATTATCCATATTACATGCCATGGCTTAAACATTTAACCAAACACTTTGAATGCATAAAAATAAATAAAACTTTTCAAGTATAAAGTTTAGAATTTACCTAAACTTTGTCCATCTTTTTTATCCTCCACTTTTGCAATTAAACTTGCTTAGATTCCTTTGTCATAATCCATGATAAAATTCTGTCAAAAACCCATCCATAACTTTGAATAAAAATCACTAAAACCCTTAGAAAAAAGTTTAGAAATTTACCTCTAAAGTTGTAAAACTTTGCACTAAAACATTAGGGCTTGCCTTAAGCTTGATTTGGAGGTTTGTATCTATCAAAATTTTATAGAAAAATTGCCCAAGTGCTGCCGGGTCCATGGGGAAAAAAAGGAAAATTTTCTTTTCTTTCTTTCTTTCTTCCCTTCCTTCCTTCCTTTGCACGTTCTTCTCTCTCTTCTTTTCTTTTTTTTCTTCCACGTTGGAGACCAAATGGTCTCTTATATGATACATTGATTCACTTTTTTCTTTTCTTTTCTTTTCTTTTCTTTTTTTTTTTAAATAAAAAGGTGATGAGTCATCACCTTGGTAATCAATTAGGTTACTTTGGGTGGCCAAATGTGATTGGGCCACATTTCATGGTGTGGTGGCCCAATCAAAATTCATTGAGTGTCCACCAAAATTTTTACGCAATCTAAGTTTATACTGACAATATTTTTCTTATATTGCCGGTATTCTTTTTCGTACAGTTCATGAGGTCCATAACCTCACATGCTTATTTTCATCTATCACATAATGAAATTTCAATATTATCTAACTTTGTTCAGTCTAAATTTATACTGACAGTATTTTTCTTATACTGTCGGTATATTCTCTATACTGTTATAGCATTCCTTATTCATATGTATTCTCCAAATAGTAATATTACTAGACTACTTTAACTTAAATAGTCCAATTTCTGTACTGCATGACCTTAAACAGTTCAATTCCTACACTACGTTATTTTTGCAATGTAATTTTCATACTACATAACTCTATCAATGTACTTCCTCACACTGTATTATTCTAATATTGTTAATTTCCTGTATTATTATATAGTATTTTTCTCCTTAAACTGTATTTTGTCTTAATATAATCCTTACATTACTGTATTTTTAATAGCTCAAAATGCTCAGGTGTTACAGATAAAATAGTGAAAAAGTTAGCTAATAGCGTTGTAATTGGCCAAACAGGCTGCTAGAAGATTAAGAAAGGGGAATTGAGGTCGATTCGTATAGCTATCCCACCTACAGTATGGAATAGTATGTATTGTATGTGATATATATATATATATAAATATATACCTGTGCGTATATCAAAATGTGTACCTCTATGTATATCAATATGTGTACTTGTAAATATATAAAAATATGTACCTGTGTGTACTATTCTATTAGAAGAATATTTATGTTATTGCACTTCACATGAGCATATGACCTCAAGCATGGTATGATAACCATAATAATCAGACTGGTAAATACATCACCCGAAATAGACAAAAGTGTCGTACCAGCTCCCGATCCAAGGTGAATTTGAGATTATGTTATGGTCTTGGTGTTACGAAGACCTATGTGTGCATATGGTACGAACACTTAGGTCCTAGTTAAAGATAAGACATAAAAATGATAAAGAATGTTCATAAGAAAACATAAGTGGCTCATGCATATTAGTGAATGTTGCATGTGGGTGAACTTGGGACTTACTGGGCACAAGCTCACTTAGTATTTCATGCTATAGGTATACCTACTAAAAGGTTAGAATAAATTTACTGATGAGCTGACGGAGGGATATAAGTAATGTGCAGAACTAGGAATGGACACCGCTATAAATACGTTTCTGCTGTTATGTATTTTAAGTTATTTTGAAACGTGTTGCATAAAAGCTATAATATGGTTAAGTATGATAAAACCTCTTTTGAGACTTGTTATACATATTATGTGACAAAAAGAAAGTTTGTTTCTGTATATGTATATTTACAAAAGACGTTTAAATATGTACGTGTGAAATTTAAAATATATATATATATATATATATATATATTACCAAGTATTCATAAATACGTAAGTAAGAAAAGTGTTTAATCACAGGCCGAGAAAGGCAGGTTGTGACAAAAACATAGTTCATAAACTTAAAAAAAAAAAAATCTATCTTGGCATTCTTCCGTTTCAATCCATCATTTTTTGCTCACACGCCTGTCATTGCCCTCTACTTATTCCATGATCCTTTTGCCTTTATCTGCAACATGATCATAAACTAAGTAAGCAAAAGCTTAGTAAGTACACTTTCTTATCTCACAACATAAAACATTTTATGAACATCTTTATGAAACATCATAATCATAATCATCATTAATATAATAGTGCACTTGGCACAGTTTCATATAGAACATATCTTTTATTATCATTATCCACATTAAAACTTTGTTCATTTTATCTTTGGGGGCCCAAGTCTTGCACCATTATCATCATTGTAGGCGCACCGTCATGAGAGGAGAGGGGTAGCTAATCTCAAACCAAACATGACAAGTCCAACGTTGGACATTATAAGCATAGATATAACATAGTGTGTGCAACACTTAATTAAGTGATACATATATATAGACACATTTTCAACATACCTCATCATTAAAACATTCGTTAAACTTTCTTATTGCAACAAAAGTTTTCATGAGAAAACAACATGTAAAAACAAACTTTAAAATTATCATAAAACATGTCCTCAAAAATTTTTCATAAACTTTTATCATGTTGCAAGTGAGAATGTACTTACTTGACTTGCTTACTTAAACCTTATCTTAGATGACGTCGCCATGGTCTCGATGTACTCACTTTTTGGTGTGTTCATGTCATACATTTATATAGAAATAAAATAAATTTCATTCTTATGAAATCATCCAAAACCATATGACATTTTTCATACTTCCGTCCCAAGAATTACAAAAACACAAATACACCTTACTAACTTATAAATATTCATACAAAAATTGCAATACTAATACCCGCCTGACCCTTATGTATTCATAAATTTATAACTCACAATTCATATACAATTAAGACATGAAATTTTGCAGGGACATAATTAACATATATATGAATTACCCTAATTTTTTTAGCCATAAAATTCCATTAGATAACTAAAAGAAGTCATTCAATTCATAACACAAAATCTGCCAGCAATACAAAACTGTGAGTAACCCTAACAAATATTCATATAATACATTATCTATATCATGAAATAATTTTATAAAATTCCTTCATGTATTAGACACCTAAATTACAACATATCCAAAAATTAGCTTCACATAAATTTTCAACAATTCAAAACATGCATTAGAATTCAGAGACAAAATAAACCTTAAACATATAAAGTAGTGAGCAACACATGATCATCATATTGAATTAATTAAAATAAAATTACTTTAAACCTAAAATTTTTATAACAACCTATAACATATAAATACAATACCACAAAAAGTCCCATTGTCAAATAAATTTGTTTGGTCATTGTTGATGCTTGAGTTTGGCACAACACTGCGTGCGGGGACGCACAGTGGTCGGGTTCCCTGTTCTGCCTAGCTTGGCCTAGTCTGGTCGGATCTACAAGAGGAGAGAAGGCCTCCGAGTAAGGGGACATCGGTTTGGTGTCTGCCAAGGGCACTCCAACGCTCAAGTCAGTGTTCTGATCGGGAAGAGCTAAGGGAGAGGCAGAGTAGGCAAAGGAAGAATGCCCATACCTTTGTGGTGGAGTTGATGCTCCTATTTATAGAGTTTAGCTTGGATCCAGGCATGGATCAGTTTGGCCCGTAACCCAGGTGTCCAACGATAGGTGTCACGATCTCTGGATAAAGAGGACTGCCCAACGGAGGGTTAAGATGGTGCGACGTGGTGGTCTTTGAGGAAGTCGGATAGATCCTGCTCGGACGGGTCTTGGTCGGATAGATCCTGTCCTGGTTGAACGGGTCCCTAGTCGGACAGGTCTCTGGTCGGACAGATCCCTGGTTGGACAGACTCTGGTCGGACAGATCCCTGGTCGGATAGATCCTTGGTCGGGCAGATCCTGTCCTGGTTGGACAGGTCCTATCCTGGTCAGATTGGACATTTTAGCCAACCTGTTTGGGTGCTCGGTTTTAAGAGGGTATGAACTTCAGACGGTTTCTCATCGTGAAGATTTCCCTCAACAGTAGCCCCCCAAGACTTTGGTGGTGGAGGTCATCAGCATCAAAGTCTTAAGGTGGTTGGGAAATATTTTTTATGAGCATATCCTGCCGGGACTATTTGTCCTAGACCTAGTCGGCCGTAGCCTAGACCTAGTCTTTTCTGGTCGACCGTAACCTTCTTAGACCTGGTCGGACTCTTTGTCCAGGACCTTTGGTCTCTGTCGATAGTAGCCTGCTTGGACTCGTCGTCCTTGACTTGGTCGGTCGTAGCTTGGACCTGGCCTTCTCTGGTCGGCTATAACCTTCTCAGACCTGGTCGGACTCTTCGTCCTAGACCTTGGGTCTCGGTCGTAGCTTGGTTGAACTCTTTGTCTTGGACCTGGTTGGCCGTAGCTTGGACCTGGCCTCTCTGGTCGGTTGTAACCTTCTCAGACCTGGTCAAACTCTTCGTCCTAGACCTTGGGCCTCGGTTAGTGGTCTAAGGAATGTCTTGGGGGAAAAGCTGAGGCTGTTGGAAAGGCGCGGGGCCCTCCTTCTAGTGCCAAATGTTGATGCCTGAGTTCGGCACAACACCGCGTGCGAGGACGCACAGTGGTTGGGTTCTTTGTTCTGCCTCCTGTTCTGCCTGGCTCGACCTAGTTTGGTCGGATCTGCAAGAGGAGAGAAGGCCTCGGAGTAAGGGGACACCGGTTTGGTGTTTGCCAATGGCACTCCGACGTTCAAGTCAGTGTTCTGACCGGGAAGAGCTAAGGGAGAGGCAGAGTAGGTAAGGGAAGAATGGCCGTACCTTTGTGGTGGAGTTAATGCTCCTATTTATAGAGTTTAGCTTGGATCCGGGTTTGGACTGGTTTGGCCCGTAACTCTGGTGTCCAGCGACAGGTGTCACGATCTCCAGATAAGGAGGACTGCCTAACGGAGGGTTGAGATGGTGCCACGTGGTGGTCTTTAGGTAAGTCGGACAGATCCTGCTCGGACGAGTCCTGGTCGGACGGGTCCCTGGTCGGAAAGGTCTCTGGTCAGACAGATCTCTGGTCAGATAGATCCTGGTCGGACAGGTCCTTGGTCGAACAGGTCATGTCCTGGTCGGATTGGACATTTCAGCCAACCAGTTCGGGTTCTCGGTTTTAAGAGGGTATGAACTTCAGACGGTTTTCTCATCGTGAAGATTTCCCTCAACAGTCATATAAATAGGTCACACAAGTAAGAAGTCCAAAATTCACTAATTTAACAGCCATAAAGACCTATCTTATAGAAAATTCAAGAATTCATCAAATATTCATCAAATCACCGTGAATTTTTTCAGATCATAACCTAACATATGTATGAATATTTTGGCAAAATTTCATTCAAATCATAATTCGTTTGCCTTATGAACAAAGACTATACTTTTGTGCAACATACCGATAGCAACCATTAAACTATGAGTAGCAGTGAATAAAAATTTTATAACTTAGCATAGAAAACTCCAATTGGTGTGAAATTTTGAGGAATATCAAATAACACATACATAAATATCATACTAAAATGTTAGAGCAAACAGAAATTCGTAGACCAAGTTATAGGGGTCAAATTAAGGGAAAAAATACAATTACTGCAGTAACCTAGAATGAATTCTTACCTCAAAATGATTCCTCTCTAATTTTCTTTGAATTCACCCTAGGAAAGACTCAATATTTCTTTCAAATTTTTGTAGAAAACAAGGGAGAGAAGAGGAAGAAAACATGGAGAAAATAAGAGAATGTCTGAGAAAATTTTGGAGAAAAGAGGGAGAAAAAATGATAAAGAGAGAGAAAAATTTACATGAATGATATTATAAGACGGGTTAATGGTCTCTTTGATATCAGAAAATATTTTATTTTTAGAAAAAGATGCTTACACGTGGGGGAATGGAACAAGATAAGGAAAAAAAAATCAATGATTTGCTATAACTACCAAATCTTATCTTTTCAAATTGGGAAACCTTATCACAAATCAAATTATCTTTTAAAAAGAAAAAGTCAAACCTTCCCAAACATGGATAAGGAAAGAGATAAAAATATATCAATTATTCAGAATTCTCAAATCAAATTAAATTAATCATCAATGCGACAATTTTGGAATTATCTATTGATTTCCTGTCAATAGCGTTCGGCCTCCCGATGGCTTAATTTGGCCTGCTAATTAAATCCATCGGTATGTCGTTCCATAAAATAAATTTGGCTGTCAAAGTGCCACTTAAAGATACCAAAAATAAAATATTAAATATTTATCATGCATACATTATAAATGGCATGAACACCTCAAACACATCAATTCTACGTGACCGTCACCTGTCATAATTCTCGAATAAATGGTCGAAAACATTATATCATAAAGAAAATACTTAACATTATTAAATATCTCTCATCAACCGTTACATGAAAAATGATAGATGTTACAGCGACAACATTCATTATTTCTCACTTGCCTTATTTGTGAGGCGAGATTTTGATTAAACTGACAATGGAGCTCTCTCTCTCGCCCTCGCCCTCAACCGCATCTGCAAGGTGCGATTTCGATGATGTCAAAGTGAAAGCTTGATGAACACAAAGCTAATCGCATCACTCTAAAGATGAAGCTCTAATCTACTCTAATGCAATCGAGGAGAAGCCAAAGCTTATCACTATTCTTTCCATCACGATTGTCTTTGGGTCTCCCATCACTGTCGTGACTCGTCCATGTCTACGGTGCTCCGTCAATAGAGTCATTGTGTTGGAGAGGTTGAGTTGCTGGTCATCGTTCTGCCATAGCGACGACAATGACTACTGGGCTAGAGGATGATGACAGAGAGGCTTTGATCTTCTCCGTTGTAGTTGCTGCCTCGTCTAAATTACAGGTATCAGAAGAATTATTCCTTGCTAGAATCAGTGTTGTCTGTCCATGCTGTTGTTTTTGTTTCTTTTTTGTTTATGTTTTTGTATTTGTATTTTTGTTGTGTTTTGAAATTTTCTTTTTTTTAATTGTTGTATTTATTAAAAAAAAAATGATATGAACAAGAAAAGGGTAATATTGTTTTATATTTATATGGAAATATAATATTTCCATCTAAATACTATGGGCCTGTTTGGCTCCATTCTTAAAATCAATTTTGGCATTTTTGGAAATATAAAAAGGAATTTTTTTGTTGGAAATAAGTTTGGTTACCAAAAAAACTAAAACAAACATGAGAACAATTTTAGGCCCTTTTCAGAATTGAGGTATCATTTTCTCTTCTTATTTCTTATTTAACCCTCTCTCTCGAAGACGACGCGACCTTGAGTGCTCTCACCAATCTCCCCTGCTCTTTAAAGATTTATCTCCTCTCCTCCCTTTGATCTGTCTTCTCTCCTTTTTTCCTCACCTCTCTTTGATCCCTGTTTGGTTAGTTGCCATCTATCTCTTATCTCACTCGTTTGGACAAGGGTTTGTTTATGTGTTTTGGTGGATCTCTCTCTCCTCTCACTCGTTGCTTCGACACTGTTGTCCGCTAAATCGCCAAGGTATGTTCATTTCTGTCTAGTCTCATATCCTCTCCTCCTTGATTCCAGGGATTCCCCCTTCAGTGATTGCTTATTCGAAGATGTGTGAGATTTAGGGAATCCCTAGGCCCGTTTAGGGTTGTTTTTTATTTTTTATTTTGAATAAAATGTTGTTCTCTTTACGTTCATATTTGTTTGATGTATTATAAGCAAACAAAAGTTTGAGACTGTCGGTCTAAACCTTTAGAATCAAGCATTTGATGGACAGATTATGCGGAGGACATGATTCTAAAAGTGACAGTCTTAATCATAAGATCTGCAATTAAGGGAATAAAGTTGGGCGCTTTATTCATGCAAATATTGTTATGTTGTCTATATCCTTAACAGGAGATGGTTTGTCTTGGCCATCGGATAAGGACTCTGCGAATAAAAACATTGATGCATTGTCATAGGTGACGATGCATTGGATTGGGACGTAAACCCGATGTTTGGCAAAAGTGATTCCCACCGCTTTTCCATTTATACTGAATTTGCCAGCCGTCAGCAGTCTGGTGAAGTCGCCTTCGGCCTTAGGCCGTCGAGATCTCCCATAACAATTTCTATTTTAAAACTAATTAATTTCTCATATTATGTTTGATCTAAATTTCTCTTCAAACTATCAATATACTTTCCAGCCTATGTTCTCAAAACTTTTGAGAAAATTATCCCGAGGTTAGAAAATCACTTTAAAACAAAAAAAGGGATTATAAAATTCTATTTGTCGACACAAACTCCTCTCGAGTTTTTAGGCTCTATTTATATTATGTTTAATCCTTCCATACCTTTCAAGCAATCAACTAAGTGTCTCAAATTTATGCATTCCAAATACAATCATGTAAAATTGAAAACACATTAGCGTGCTCTGCAGATTTGTTTGAATTTTTTTGAAGGAAAAACTGCTTTTAATCAAAACAATCGAAAGAGTATCCAAAAGGACTACACTAGAAGCCCATCGGGGCATTACATCAGTCCAAAACGATCAAAGGAATGAGCCACAGCATTAGAGCTGCAGAGGCCGTCATTGCAACTACAGTGTTTGAAATATTTTAAAGAGAAAACAAGTCATAAACATAACATTATGAACATTTTACGTTTAACATTCACTATTAAAGTAGCGTGAAATAGACCTTTTTTTTAATTAACAGCTCAAAATATACATATATTTTAACCCGGTTCATACTCTTGGGGTCAATTACTAGCTAGCTTGGAATGGAAACGGAATTCATTTTGTTATTCCTTTCGGTGGGAGGAGAATATCGCCTTTTTCTTCACATATATATATATATATATATTTTGGGATATTCGTCAATCAAGTGATGTGGTAATTTGTGATTGGTTCCTCTGAGTCATGAAGCCATTTGGTGGCTTCTTATTGGTTGTTAGGGGCAACATCTAGTCATACTCCGCTTTCACAAAACTTCCAAAATCACTTTTACTAAAATGCCCTTGAAATTACAAGCAATCATTGATTTTGAATAAACTTGGGAAGTGTTAGAAATGAGAAAAACAGTCCCGGCACGTGAGGAGGAAAAGGACAGCGTGTGTTGTATTGAATGGGTAAAGAAGAGAAGAGGACTGGGATGATATAAGCTCAGAAGAGGGGTGGAAGAGAAGGGCACTTTTGTAGACTCTGGAGAGAGAGAGAGAGGGAGGGAGGGAGCAATCGTCCGTATCTATCCATATCGGATTGGCCATCCTTGGATCCAAAGGCTTCTCCCTCAGATCCATCTATTGTGTTTTTTCTTTGTTTCTGTTTGGATTTTGTTAAATTTGTTAATTTTGTCGAATTAGGGTTTTGGCGATGCCGACCTTACGGAGGAAGATGATGATTCCTCAGCTGTTGTTCGTTCTCATTGCTTGCTTTGCCTTTCAGATCCGCTCTTCTTCCGACGCTGTAATCCCTCTCTCTCTCTCTCTGTGTTTAATATACGATTTTCTTTTTGAATTCCATTGGATCAGAATCAGATCATAATTTAGTTTCTTTTTTTTTTTTTTGCAGATTCTGTACGAGTCTTTTGAGGAGTCTTTTGAAGGGCGTTGGATCGTTTCTCAGAAGGACGACTATAATGGTCTCTGCCTTCTCCCTTTTTATTATTAGAATTATTATTGGATTAGATTGATCTCCTTTTATTATTTCCTCCAATCAAATTATTTATTTTGTAGATTTAGATTCTCTCTTTGATTCGTATTTATAAGTACCAATGCAGATCTTAGAGCCGTTTTCATTTCATCATAACTAATAAATAACTATTAACTAGTGTTGTTTCTCTGTTAAACATAATTGTATCTTTTCTCCTCTTACTATTTACATTCATATCTTCGTTTTCATTCGAACTTGAATGTGTTATGCACACATTAATTTTCTTCATTCTCCAGACCTAGAATTGTAATTTACATTTCCAAATAAATTTGTTGGAGGGTTTGATGCTGGATCTGTCAAAACTCTGCTATTGATCCTTTAATTAGTATATTTATACAGGGGCTCTTTTTTTTTTTTTTTTTGAAAGTGTTTCAGTATTAACTTAGGTTCTTATCTCATTCTTCTCTCAGGTGATCTACTTTCTCTGTGTCATAGAATTGTCTGCATTTTAGATTTGTCCAATGTTTGTTCCGTGGATCATTTATTACTGGAGGGTTTTTATTTTTTATTTTTTTATTTTTTAGAAATGAAAGTTTGAAAAATGATGGATGAAAACTAACGGATTTTCTTTTCTAATTTAGGCGTATGGAAACACTCAAAGAGTGAAGGGCATGAGGACTATGGTCTTCTGGTTAGTGACAAGGCTAGGAAGTATGCAATCGTCAAGGAACTTGATGAGACTCTGAGTCTTAAGGACAGAATGGTTGTCCTACAATACGAGGTCCGCCTCCAAAATGGGCTTGAATGTGGTGGTGCTTACTTGAAGTACCTCCGACCCCAAGATGCTGGATGGAAAGCAAAGGAATTTGACAACGAGTCTCCTTACTCTATAATGTTTGGGCCTGACAAATGTGGCTCCACTAATAAGGTCCACTTCATAATTAAGCACAAGAACCCCAAGAATGGGGAGTATGTTGAGCACCATCTAAAGTCCCCTCCATCTGTTCCCTCTGACAAACTCACCCATGTATACACTGCGATATTGACTCCTGATAATGAACTTAGGATTCTAATAGATGGTGAGGAGAAGAAGAAATCAAATTTTCTTTCATCCGAGGATTTTGAGCCACCGCTTATCCCTGCGAAGACAATTCCTGACCCAAATGATAAGAAGCCAGAGGATTGGGATGAAAGAGCAAAAATTCCAGACCCAGATGCGGTAAAGCCAGATGATTGGGATGAGGATGCACCGATGGAAATCGAAGATGAAGAAGCTGTGAAACCTGAAGGATGGTTGGATGATGAACCTGAGGAAATAGATGACCCCGAGGCAACAAAGCCAGAGGATTGGGATGATGAAGAGGATGGTGAATGGGAGGCCCCAAAGATTGATAATCCAAAGTGTGAGACAGCTCCTGGTTGTGGAGAGTGGAAGAGGCCAATGAAGAGGAATCCTGCTTACAAAGGAAAATGGCACGCACCCCTTATTGATAACCCAAATTACAAGGGCATCTGGAAACCTAAAGACATTCCAAACCCTGATTATTTTGAGATTGAGAAACCTGATTTTGAGCCTGTTGCTGCTATTGGCATTGAGATCTGGACAATGCAGGATGGTATATTGTTTGACAATATCTTAATTGCTGATGATGAGAAGGTAGCAGAATCATACAGGCTAACAACATGGAAGCCAAAGTTTGACGTTGAGAAAGAGAATCAGAAGGCTGAGGAAGCAGCCGATGGTCTTTCAAACGGTCTCTCCGCGTTCCAGGTAAATCTCAAATTCTCTTTCACTTGCGCCAAAGTTTTCTTGATTTTTTTTTGGGTATTTATTGACCTAAAAATCTTTGTGGACCAATAATTGCAGAAGAAAATATTCGACGTTCTCTACAGGATAGCAGATTTGCCTTTCTTGAGTGCGTACCAGCGAACGATCATTGTGAGTGGCAGCAATTTTGGACCTTATATATATATATATATATGTCTCTTTCAAATTTAACTTGGAAAAGGATTTAAAATTAAAATTCTGAAATAATGTCTTTTCATGCAGGAACTCATTGAAAAGGGAGAAAAACAAGCCAATATTACAATCAGTGTCATTGTGTCTATTGTGGTCATTATCTTGACAGTTCTCTTTAAAGTTCTTTTTGGCAGCAAAAAACGAGCGGTATGAAAGATCGTCTCCCATCAGTCGTGTCTGCAATTTTAAATTCAGTTGCGTGATGAACCACTTTGATGCTGTTTTAAAGCTAATCATCATCCTTGTTATGCTTTGCAGGCGGTGAATAATTCTGAAACAAGTGCGCCTGCGGCTGCAGAGTCTTCTAACAATCAAGGGAGTGGTGAAGAGAAAGAAGATGAGAATGAGAGGGAAGATGCCGCAGCTGCTCCTCGTAGAAGGCCCGTCAGAAGAGACAATTGAATATGAAATAGAATTTGCTGGTTCAGGAAATTTTTGAGATAGACCTTCTATTACTGGATTTTAGCGTCGTTTTGTTTTCGTAGACAGTTTCCATGAGTATAGACTTCTTAACCTTTTCGATGTTGATTTCTATTTTTGAATTTGGAATGTGTCTTCTTGGGCTAGACTAAATCTTAATTCTAAATGCATTCGACACATTCTCCTTATTTTCAGCATTCTAAGAAATAAAAGTTAGGAACTTGTTTGTTTTGCCCGTTACTCATGCTGGGTTTTTTTTTTTTTTTTTTTTTTTTTTTTTTTGGGGTTGTACTTTTGGTCAAGCATATGGATAACTTACGATTTGCAATCATGTTTAAATGGTGACTTGATGCAATTATCCAGCTTTGAATGGCTAGCTCATAAGATGTGGTGGTTGATCAAGTAAATTTTAGGACCCAGTCGTAGTAAAGATGGTTGCAAAAGAAAAGATTAATATGCAAACGATACAGAATCCAGTGCTGTAATGAAGGCAATGGGGTCACGCTCATAGGAACAGATTAGTGCTAGCTTTTAATATTTAGTATTTACTTATGAGAAGTGTACACATTGCCTGGTGGGCTGATTTAACACTGGTAAACAGAGCTCACCTTATATAATTATATAAAGCAGATGTAAGTAGTAACGATATTTGGTAGCGTGTGTTCTCTTAGACTTGGAGAGACTAGAGAGGGTGACAATAGACTTGGAAGAGATTAAGATTATAGTATTACTATTAGTATAGATGCAATATGCCATGACGTAGAGGAGTTGAAGGGAAACAGGAGGATCATATATCATTTCTGATTTCTGGAGTTGGGATTATTATTATGGGACGCAAACTTTGAGGCCTTTTCAACGACGCCAAGCAGTCGTGCACGTAAACGCCCTGCTGCCTTCTCGGCAGCGCCTGTTCCCGATATTGTTCGCTCCACCAGGACTCTGCTTTCCAACTCATTCTCAATCTTCTTCAACATATCAGCCACTTTTGAAGCTTTATGGGCTTGTTTTTTCTTCTGCAAATTATTATTGCTTTTACAGTTTAGGACGAATGTAATGTAATGTGACATATTGAGAGAGAGGTGCATAGATTAGTGGTTGTGGGAGATACATGTAATGTATATGAAACTTTTCTGACTCCGTCTTTTAGAGAATGTGGTGGTGGTGGTGTGATGTTCATCTTCATCTGATATGATAGGAATTGGGGAAACACCTGCCGGCAATACACAAGTTGGTTGATCTGCGAGCATAGCATCCTGCAACCAATTAAAATTGCATCCATTCTAATTCTAACTTGGACTTACGGACTTGATGTAATATTAACAAAGAATGTTTTTAGTTTCCGATTTTTCAGATTGAAAGCTAGTTGCTAAATCTTTCTTACATCAAGGAGAAGAGCCGTTTGGAAGGCATACGGCTGTTTGAAAGTCACCAGAGGAGATTGCGAACCACCTTTACCTTAAGACTCGGTTGTGCTACTAATTATAACAATATACATATTGAGCATAATGATTTAGTAAGAGGAATAATATTGAATTTGAAGGTTAAAACATAATAACAATAATAGTATCTCTGAATGCTGTGGACCGTTAGTTCCACCGTGAGAAAGCAAGTTATTGACGTCCCCAAGGGTGAGCGTGGGAGAGAGATTGAGAAGTTGAATGCTCAATTCCAACGTTCCCTGCATTCTCTTCATTGGTTTTATGCCCTCTTTTTCTACAAACAAACTTGAAACTTGAAACTTGTTACTTCTAAGAATGGAGACAATGTAGTGCCTAATGTTAATGGCTGTCTAGTCTTCCAATAAGCAAGTGAATCCAATCCCCCATTCCCATTATAAAGGAATTTCGAACAACTTTTTCAAGGGAACTCTTTCACAATATCTTTCTTCTCATCAAAAGGAACATATATATATATATAAATTGCCCGTCGCATAACAGTAGCATTTATACAAGCGGAACAACCTGGACAGTCCGTTCGTCTATATTAACCAACATACAACATCACCCATGAATTTCAGACGAGTATATTATAAAAAGTTTAAACATATGATCAAGGGGTTGGAGAAATTTCATTTTTGTATTACCGTTACACTCACTACAACGATATAAATGAGGTACTTCCATCATAGGATACTGCCAAAATATATGAAAGTATAGGTAGTAGTAGTCAATTGATTCAAGCGATATGATGGGGTCAAATAGTAGATGATGAGACTGTAAAAGTGTATATTTTACAATGCTTAAATTATTTATTTATGTTTTTTATTTCTCATTAAATCATCTAATTAATAACATTTTTGTGTTAATAAGTATTTTTGTTTCTTAGTGTGAAAATGTGTTTTTAGTGTGTTTTTATGTTTAATAATATTTTTGGTAATTTTTAAAGTCGTTTCGGTGTATTAAATAAGTGTTTAGTTTGTAAATAGTTAAAACCGTAAAAATAATGTGCGGTTATTTTATTTTAAGTTTTAATGTGTTTGATAGTGTGCTTTAAGCTTGTAAATATGTGCTACTATATTTTTAGTAATTTCTAAAAATATTTTCAAGTCATAAAAATCATATCTGTGCTGAACCGAAAAAGACTAAAAATTTTATAAGTTTTTATCTATTTTTAATTAATTTTGTGTGTTTTAATGTAAAATAAATTTTTTCAATATTTTTGTAAATATTATTTTTTAGTAAAATATTAATTTTAGTGTGTTTTTGAATTTTAGATTTGGAATCTGGAGAAAAAAAGAAGCAAAACGACATCAAAACGGACAAAATCGGACATCAAATGCATCAAAAACAATAAAAAAAATCTAATTCATCTAACGGGGACACGTGGTGAGTTTCTAACCATCGAATCCACTGCCAAATCAATCTCAGCCGTCCGCATATATTGCGTCATCAGCTGCGTCAGCATGCGTCGTTTGTGCAGTTCACATGGCTAACTGCAATTGGAGCGTGCATAACACGCGCCGACAAAGTCCACTCGCTTCAGAGGGAATCTCAGACAGCGTTGAATTCTATGCGGTCGTTCACACTGAAGCTGTCTTTGTAGCAGTTGGATTTGCTGACTTTGACCGATCTAATGGTCAGATTTTGTGGGTCACGTGGCCCCATTGGGCCCATTTTATTCAGCGAATTTTGGCCTTTGGATCACAAAATGAATGGACTAGATTGCACTGTTTCAGTGCTATCATTTTCTGCGAAGCAGAGAATCACAAATGAATTCTCGCATTCTGAGGACAGGCCCAGCGCTAAGAAATAGAGGAGAAAAATGATCACTATAATCCTAATTGTCAACGTTTCAACAGAAAAAAAAAATAATTACAAAAGGCAAATACTGATTTTAAGCTCCTATAAATACTGAGGCATTTGGCTCAGTTGAGGTATCCCTTTGGGCCTTTGGCCCTCTTTCCTCTTCTTTTTCTTTTTGTTAAGTTAGACTCAGCAGTATCTTCTTAGGTAATAAAATAATGCTTAAATTAGTATAAATAGTCTGGTGAGGCAGAGAGATGATCTTGTATGCATAGTATTTTGGTATGAATTTTATCTCTATATCTGTTTTGTAATGCTTATATTTTGTGGAATAAATTATATCTTTATGTTTTTAATAATTATTATTAATATTGTTATGCTGTCCAATTCTTGCATAAATTCAGTCATGCTTTCTTTATGTAATTTAATTGTGTTGCATAATTAATATTAATAATATTGAAGTCATGCTCGTTTATTAAGTTGAGTTTTTACTGCATTATAGACATAGACTGGCACAGTAAATATTTGGTAATTCTTGATTTATTGTAGATAGAGGATGGCATAGTGTATTCTTAAACCAATTAATAAGTCGATGTGCTGCCAAAATTAATGCAATAATTTATTCCATAAAAATATATTAATTTTGATTTGTTATTATCTTTTTTATCTTAAAATTATGTTAATTATAATTGAGTAACAGCGGTTATAATTTTCATAATTAGTGCACTAAATTATTAGTGAGATGATTATTTTGCTAGTTTTTATAGGAAAACCCTTACTGCATTATGGCTTGCTATATTCTCGCTCTCGGTTGACCTATATAATTAGTAAAGAGTGCTTGCAATTAATGAGAAAAGATATAATAAATCAAATGCTTTAGATAATTATTAATTAGAGTTAAAATTTCATATCAGTTGCAAAACATACAAGGGATTCTCAAAGATTCACCGTTTTAATTTTATGCTTTAAATTTTGAATTAAATAAAATAAAAACCATAAAATATTTATTTCATTTTACACTTTGATTTGAAAAAGTGCTTGCCTTTTTGAATGTTTATTTTTATCAATTTGTCGAGTTATAAATTTTTACCTCCTTGTGGATATAATAACTTTTCTATACTACAAACGTCCGCCGTTTAAAGAGAAATATTTTGGACGAATCGAACAATAAACAAAGAAAAGGACAAAAAAGCACAAAAGAAAATGGACATGAACAAGAAACTAATGACTAATTAGTAATTCCAAGTAATAACAAATTTTCCTTAAAAAAAGGAAAAAATAGTTATTCTCATCTATATCCCTCTAAAAATTATCGCTCTTTGCACTTAACTTTGAAACTCTCACTTTGTCTCTTAGAGAGAAAAAAAAAAAAAAACCTTTGAGGTTGTTTTACAACCATTAAAAATAGTATTCAGTATATCCTTAAATAAATAGTGTTTAATTCAAGTTCAAAAGAAAAAAAAAAGTAATTGAGTGAGATGTATTTTGTGTCCGATTTTACGAACATATAAAAATATTTTAGGCATGGTACAATAGAAGGGGCAAAAGTAGCATTTTATTCAATACGAGGGATGTTTTAGGTATTTAAGAAAAAGTTAAGGTGACGCTCTCATAGGCAAAGATTCTCGCAAAGCACAGCGCACGTCTGAGAATGTGTCAATGGTGACGTGGTTTTTTACTTTTAAGTTTGTTTTGGTGCATCAAGCTGAGTCCTGAGTCTTTAGTTAGTTAATAAAGTGCAAAAGAACGAGTAGAAATATGATTTTGATATGTTATTAACTTGAAAAGACAGAAGAAAAGATTATTCTTTGAAATAAAATATTTATTAGGTGCTTAGTGTAGGATAGTTTACATTACTAACTCAGTTGTAAACAGTATAAAACTCTCATATATGATAATTAAAAATTACTATAATATAAAATGTTTATATATTACAACTAAAATAGTTTTAATCAATAGTTTCTATCATCATGTCAAATAATCTATTAATATTTCATTATTTGCTCAGTGGTGAGGTAGGGGCACGCAACGCGAGACAATGAAAAAGCAAAAAAACCAAGAGTGAAATGAACTAATTTTTATTGCAATTTCCATTCAACATTAAGCAGGCACGCCTGGCCACTGTCGGAAATTGATTTATCTCGCCCTTCTCTAAAATAATAATATTAATAATAAATTATATTGAGAATTAAAAAAAGAGAAGAAAAAAAGAGGAAATTTAAAGAATCGGGGATCGAACTGGGCAGGAATTAGGATGATGATGATGATGGATCCAACATTTGCGTTGGTCGTGTAGAGATAGAGGTTAGCGGCTCTACCTCTGTTTTTGTTTATTGTTTTGTTTTTTTTTTTTTATGCCTTTTTCCAATTTTTTGCTTTGATTTTCCATTTTAACTTTCTCTTGCTTGTTTATCTAATGCAATGTCAACCCATTTTCCAAACCAAAATCAAAACAATCACATAACAAATCACAATTTTTTTTCTTTCTTTCTTTTTGTTTTGATTTGATTCAATACTGAAAATGAAATTTCATTTTTTCGCGATTGTGATAGATGGTCAGTCGTTAGCCATTGCATTTGCTGCTGATGCTAAATATGTAATGTCAACACCAAAATAATCAAATCACAAAATCAAAAATTAAAAAAAAAACAGAAGAAGGTGAAAATGAAGGCAAGAAATCAAGTGCCTTCAAAGTGGAAGCACTAATATCAATATGAAGATGAAGATGAAGTTGAAGATTGTTAATAAATTGGCAGATAATTTGGTAGCTATTTCCTTTATCTGAGGTGTAGTTGTTGGATTGGTTGGAGTTTATGCTACTGTTAAATTGAATGACATGTATACTTGGGATTGGACATTTTTTTGTGTACTTGGCTAGTCTTATAAAGCCAATATTAGAATTATAAAGGGAGAGGGAGAAAAACATTTTTTTTTTGGAGAAGCCTTCTTTCGAGAAAGAGGAGGCCCTGAGTGTTTGACTTCTTGTAAAGGAGAGCAGTGCATATTTCCCCTCCATTAGTGAGGCTTAATGAAAGTTGCAGAGAGTGTTTCCAAAGAGGATGTAGATCAACATTGATCGAACCTCTATAAGTTTTGTCTTCTTTCTTTTCTTCTTCTATATGTGTATTTGATCGATTTCTTGTGAGTTCTTGAAGTAGCTATCAGTGTTTCTCAGTTAAGGCAAATCAGATTTTCTACAAACTGGTATCAGAGCCGACGTCTTTGATCAAGATAGGTACGACTAAGTTTGACATTGAGAAGTTCACAAGGAAGAACGACTTCGGGCTCTAGAGATTGAAAATGAGGGCCTTGCTGGTATAACAGGGGTGGCAAAAGCAATCTATCAACATCTTTATCCAAAAAAGAAAGAAAAGATCTCCTCTCAAAGGCACATAGTACTCTAATTTTGTGCCTTGGAGACAAAGTGCTAAGAGAAGTGTTGAAAGAAATAAGTGTTGCAGCTGTTTGGGCGAAATTAGAGAGCTTGTACATGACAAAATCGAGCAAATCATCTTTTCTTGAAACAGAAATTGTTTGCTTTCAGAATGCCACTAGGGAAAACAATAGAAGACCATCTAGATGATTTTAATAAAATCATACTGGACCTTGAGAATATCGACATTAAAGTGGAAGATGAAGATCAAGTCCTACTCTTGATGAGGTCTCTCCTAGAAAAATATGATAACTTCAAAGATACAATGTTGTATGGTCGTGAAGCTTTAACACTAGAAGAGGTACAATCTACTCTTATGTCTAAAGAGTTAAATAAGAAATCTGACTCGATTGAGAATTCTGGGGATGGGCTAGTCGCTACCAGATAGAAATTAGACAAAAAGGGCTTCAAGAAAGACAAGAAACTACAGAAGGATAAAGCTGAGAAACGATGCTTCATTTGTCATAAATTAGGGCACTTCAAAAACAAATGCCCAGAGAAGAAAAGAAAGCAGGCTTTTAAAGATCTGGGTGAAGCTGAAGTAATTTCAGATGGTTATGAAAGTGCTGAAGTCCTAATGATAGCAGACAAGTCAGAAGAAGATGACTGGGTACTTGATTCAGGCTGCTTCTTCCATATATGCCCAAATAAGGCGTGGTTCTGTACGTACAACAGTGTAGATGGAGGACAAGTAATTCTTGGCAACAATCAACAGTGTTCAGTTATAGACATTGGCTCAGTGAAGTTGAAGGTTTCAGATGGGACGGTCAAGGTTCTTCAAGAATTGAGACACGTGCTTGATTTGAGAAAAAACCTGATTTCACTAGGGGTGCTAGACTCATCAGGATGTAGCTTCAAGGCTCAAGGTGGAGTCCTAAAGGTTTTAAAGGGGTCAATGGTTGTCATGAAAGGAAGCTTGCAACACGGATTTTACGTTCTCCAGGGTAAGGTGGAGACAGGATCTGCAGGTGTTGCAACAGGGAGGATAATGTCAAGGGCAAAGCTGTGGCACAACAGGTTGGGACACATCAGTGAAAGAGGCCTTAATGAGCTCAGTAGGCAAGGTCTTCTAGGAGGTGATAAGGTAACCAAATTAGAATTCTGTGAGCATTGTATATTTGGGAAGGCACATAGAATTAAATTTGGTACTGGAATACATAGATCAAAGAAGACTCTTGACTATATACATTCTGATTTGTGGGGGGCATCATAGTTAAATCTCATGGAGGGACTAGATATTTTCTGACTTTGATTGATGATTATTCAAGAAGATTATGGGTCTACATTTTAAAGAACAAGAATGATGTGTATGAGACCTTTAAGAAATGGAAGGTGCTTGTTGAGACACAAACTGAAAAAAGGATTAAAAGACTTAGAACCGATAATGGGTTGGAATTCTGTAGTAACTGGTTCAACCAGTATTGTGGAGAATGTGGAATCTCAAGGCATTTGATTGTAACAAAAACTCCTTAATAGAATGGCCTTGTAGAATGAATGAACAAGACCATCTTAGAGAGGGCTAGGTGCATGTTGTCAATTGCAGGTATGCCCAAAAATTTCTAGGCAGAAGCAGTTGCTACAGCCGCCTTCTTGATAAACAGGTGTCCTTCATCAGCAATTGGGTTCAAAACACCAATGGAAATCTGGTCTGGACATCCTGCAAAATATGAAAGTCTTAGAACTTTCGAGTGTATAGCCTATGCTTATGTCAACCAAGGAAAACTTGAACCAAGAGCCAAGAGGTGTGTCTTTCTTGGCTATCCTGAGGGAGTTAAAGGCTACAAGTTATGGTGTGTAGAGGTAGGCTATCCCAAGACTTTTGTTAGCAGGGATGTGACTTTTAATGAAGAGTTGTTCTACAAAGATGTTAAGGAGTTTCAAACAGAAGAAACTCATAGAACTCTAGATCATTACAGATTGGAATTTGAGGTGGAGTAAGAAACTGATACTGATTAAGAGGAACCTACTGTAAATGAAGAACTTGACAGGGATGATGATTTGCAGTCAAGACAATAGCCAACACATCTAGCCTCCAGAGATTACAACTTGATAAGAGATAGACAAAAGAGAAATATAAGGCCACCTAAAAGGTATGGATTTGCATAAATGATTTCATATGCACTAGCAGCTGCAGGTGAAGTGACTCAATTGGAGCCATTAACCTACTCACAAGCCATCTTAGGTAAAGAAGTTGAAAAGTGGTTAAGTGCAATGGAAGAAGAATATCAGTCCTTACAGAAAAACAAACCTAGGATTTGGTTGATAAACCAAAGGGATAGAAATTGGTAGGGTGTAAATGGATATTCAAGTTGAAGGAAGGGATTCTAGGAATTCAACCACCAAGATTCAAAGCCAGGTTAGTGGCTAAAGGAAACACTTAGAGGGAGGGTATTGATTACACAGAGGTGTTTTCTCCTATTGTAAAATACAGCTCCATTAGGTTGTTATTAGCCATAGTGGCAAGTCAGAATCTTGAATTACAGCAGTTGGATGTTAAAACTACTTTCCTCCATGGAGAACTGGAAGAAAGAATATTCATGTGTCAGCCAGAAGGTTTTGAAGTTAAAGGGTAGGAAGATAAAGTGTGTCTCCTCAAGAAATCATTGTATGGGTTGAAATAGTCACCCAGACAATGGTATAAACGATTTGATATCTTTATGGAATGGGCAGGGTTCACAAGAAGTCTCCATGACAGCTGTGTCATTTTCAAGGTTTCAAAATCAGGTTCCTTCATTTACTTGTTACTCTACATAGATGATATGCTCATTGCTTCTAAAGATAAGAATGAGATCCATGTGGTTAAACAACAATTACAAGATGAATTTGAAATGAAAGATTTGGGACCTGCTAAACATATGTTGGGAATAGAGATCAAAAGAAGTAGGTCAACTGGAATCTTATTTCTATCTTAAAGAAAGTATCTAGAGAAGGTACTTGATAAGTCTAAAATGGATAAGGCCAAAGCAGTTTTGACTCCCTTGGCACAACACTTTAAACTATCAATGAGCCAGTCTCCAAAGGATGGTCATGAATCAGCACAGATGGCAGGAATACTGTACTCAAATGCTGTGGGTAGTTTAACATATTCCATGGTCTGTACAAGACCTGATCTTGCTCATGCTGTAGGTGTGGTAAGTAGGTTCATGTCCAAGCCAGGCAAAGAGCATTGGCAAGGAGTTAAGTGGATATTAAGGTATATTCAAGGGACTGTAAGCGTTGGGTTACTGTATAGAAGTCTGCATGGGGCTAATAATGAAATTAAAGGCTTCGTAGACTCATATTATGCTGGTGATACTGATAGCAGGAAGTCTCTCACAGGGTATATCTTTAAATTTGGTGGAAGCACCATAAGTTGGAAGGCAAGTTTACAACCTGTAGTTGCACTTTCTTACACAGTAGCGAAGTATATAGCTACAACTGAAGCTGTAAATGAGGCCCTGTGGCTGAAGGGTCTTGCTTCTGAGTTGGGTTTCAAACAGGAAACTGTGAAGATAAGCTGTAATAACCAGAATGCCATACATTTGAGTAAGAATCAAATGTATCATGAAAGAACCAAGCATATAGATGTAAGATTGCATTTCATCAGAGATATCATTGCCAGAAATCAAGTCAAGATTCAGAAGATTCCAACAGAGGAAAATCCAGCTGAAATGCTTACAAAAGCGTTGCCAGCAACCAAGTTCAAGCATTGCTTGGACTTGGTACAGGTTGTTGAGAACTAGCAGAAGCCAATTGAGGGCCATCATGGAAACAAGCAACTAGAAAGCCAACAAATTATTGCCAAAGGTGGAGATTTGTTAATAAATTGGCAGATAATTTGGTAGCTATTTCCTTTATTTGAGGTGTAGCTGTTGGATTGGTTGGAGTTTATGCCACTGTTAAATTGAGTGACGTGTATACATGGGATTGGACATTTTTTGTGTACTTGGCTAGTCTTATAAAGCCAATATTAGAATTATAAAGGGAGAGGGAGAAAAACATTTTTTTTAGAGAAACCTTCTTCCGAGAAAGAGGAGGCCTTGAGTGTTCAACTTCTTGCAAAGGAAAGCAGTGTGTATTTCCCCTCCATTAGTGAGGCTTAATGAAAGTTGCAGAGAGTGTTTCCAAAGAGGATGTAGATAAACATTGATCAAACCTCTATAAGTTCTGTTTTCTTTCTTTTCTTCTTCTGTATGTGTATTTGATCGATTTCTTGTGAGTTCTTGAAGTAGCTATCAGTGTTTCTCGATTGAGGCAAATCAGATTTTCTACAAAGATGATCCCTCCTTCCATCTCCGAGTTTATTAACTGTGGAAGGGCAGCAACGTACGTAAGCCTTTCCATCTCTTTTTTTTTTTTGTCTTTTAAATCAAAATGTAGTTTCATTACATTTCAATCCATTTTATTCTTTCTGGTTTTATTTTTATTGTTTGTAGTTGGTATTAATAATGGTATTGTTGCAGAGATTTTATCTAAAGGGCACACTTATTCTCGGTCCGGATGTAAGATCCTTATTCCACACTGTGTTCCTAATCGTTGCTCCGGTAATCCTTTTCTGTGCTTTTGTTTCTCCATCGCTCATTCTTCAATTCCCTCACAATCTCGGCAATATTTTTGTGGCTATTTTCATTCTTTTCACCTTTTATGTGAGACAGACTTGTTTCTTATCCTCTTTCTCCTCACTCTTCACTCTTCACTCTTCTCCTCTTCTTTCACATTTTTAAAATAATAAGATTCTTCTAATATCATTCCAGGTTATCATTCTTCTCTTCCTTACTTCGGGAAGAGATCCTGACATAATTCCTTGCAACCAGCATCCTCCACAGCCAAAGCTAGAGCTATGGCTCTACCATACCTTCTCACGATGGACCTTCAACTTTACCACCCACAAAAGATGTTGAGGTTAATGGACATATAGTTAAGGTCAAGTATTGCCAAACGTGCATGTTGTATCACCCGCCCAAATGCCCTCATTGCTCCATTTACAATAACTGCGTTGAGCGTTTTGATCACCATTGCCCATGGGTGGGGCAGTGCATTGCCTAGGTATTCTTCACCAGAATACTTAGTCAGACTCTTTTATTGCGTCATCATACAAAGTTTCTTTTAAACTTGCTTAAACAGTTGTAGTTTGGTGCAGTATATTTTACTTTAGTATATTTGTTGGAACAAATTTAATCATAATCTACCAAGATCGTTCATGTCAAATCATTGAGAGAAATCATTCTAAATTACGGAAGCGTACCTTGATTCGTGATTTTGGATCGTTGTGGATTATTGCCTTCCAATTGAATACATATTCCTTGAAACTTTTCTAAAGATGAGATTTCAAAGAAGCAGGAACTTCTTTAAACTTTCTGAATGAAAAGATACGTATGAAAATTATAGACCATAACCAGAATAAATAACTTTCTTTAATTATTTTAATGTATTTTTAGTTTTGCTCATCATAAAATCTGAAAATTACAAATTGATATCTACACATATAATAATAATAATAACAATAACCCATACATTATATTAATACCCAAAAAAGCCTTTTAACTTATCTTAATTATATCACTTTAATTTAGGCTTTACCTTAAGATAGCATTAAACAACACATTTAATTACATATGTAGGCCCACATGAAAATTATTTGTCCAACAATCTCCCACTTGGGCCACATATGTTTCTTTGCAAAAAATGTGTTTACCTTAATGAGCTCAACTTTTGCTATCACATATAAGGGTATTCCTAAACAATTTCGTCCATTGATCATACCAACATAAAATCAAAACGGTCTTTGTCACAAATGTAACGTGACTAGACCCATCAATGATCACACATATTGATATAACCAAATGACATAGATCAAGTATGGATGTGTAGCATGAAAATTACATACAAAGTGATCTAAACACGTCTATTTCTAATTGGTCCAACCTTATATCTCAATGAGATCAAAACAGTACCAAAATCAGAGTGTAAGTGAACTGTATTCTTTATTTATGTAGAAAACATACACAAACACACAATGTCTATATATAAAGAAAATTAGCATTCAAATACAAACTCTCACTAAAAATGCATATCATCAAGTAACTGAACACCCATATGAGCAGTGTGCTCATGAAAGACCTTGGGTGGAAGCCCTTTTGTAAGCGGATCTGCAATCATAGAGTTTGTACCAATATGCTCTATAAACACCTGACCACTCTGAACTCTTTCTTTAACAACAAGAAACTTAATCTTTATATGCTTTGACTTTGAAGAGCTCCTATTGTTGTTGGAATATAAGACTGTAGATTTATTGTCACAAAATAACTTAAGTGGTCTTTCTATACTTTTCACAATTCGCAGCCCAGTGACAAAGTTTTGCAGCCATATTCCATGATTGGATGCCTCATAACATGTTGTAAATTCTGCCGCCATAGTGGAAGAAGCTATGAGTGACTGCTTAGCACTCCTTCAAGAAATAGCTCCTCCAGCAAGCAAATAAATATAGCCCGAAGTGGATCGACGACTATCTTGACATCTAGCAAATCTGAATTTGAATAACCAATGATCTCGAGTTGGTCTGACCTTCTATATGTAAGCATGTAATCTTTTGTTCTCTGTAAATATTGCATAACCCGTTTGGTTGCTTTCCAATGATCCATTCCAAGGTTACTCAAATATCTGCCCAACAATCCAACAATGTAGGCTATATCCGGATAAGTACAAACTTAAGCATACATTATACTCCCAATAGCTGATGCATATGGGATCTTTTCCATTTCCTTAACCTCAAGGTCGTTCTTAGGACACTGACTTAAACTGAACTTATCTCCTTTAGCCATAGGGGTATCTCTTGGTTTACAATCATGCATACCAAATCTTTTAAGCACCTTTTCAATATAGCTCTTTTGTGATAACCCAAGAATACCCCGAGAGCGATCTCGATGTATTTTAATTCTTAACATAAAAGAGGCGTCACCAAGATCTTTCATTTCAAATTTCTTTGATAGAAATCTCTTGGTTTCATGTAATAAACCTATATCATTGGTGGCAAGCAATATATCGTCAACATACAATACCAGGAGAATACACTTACTCCCACTGAACTTATGGTATATACAGTCATCTACAGCATTTATCTCAAAACTGAATGAGACTATCACTTGATGAAATTTGTAATACCATTGACGAAAAGCTTGCTTGCATAACATTTTCTTTGGGTCTCCCGACTCAAAGTTTTTTGGCTGTACCATATAGATCGTTTCATCGATGTCACCATTTAGAAACGCTGTCTTAACATCCATCTGATATAGCTCAAGATCAAAATGTGCTACAAGTGCCATATTTGTCCTAAAAGAGTCTTTCGTTGAAACTAGAGAGAAAGTCTCTTTATAATCAATGCCTTCCTTTTAAGTAAAGCTCTTAGCCACAAGACGAGCCTCATGTCGCTCTACATCACCCTTTGAATCCCTCTTGGTTTTAAATATCCATTTACAACCAATGGGATTTGCACCTTCAGGTAATGGAACGAGATCCCAAATGTCATTGTCCTTCATAGACTTTATCTCATCTTTCATGGCATCCATCCACTTTTGAGAGTTTGAACTATGCATGGCTGACGGACATTGATCAGATCATCATCCATCAATCCAACACTTTCCTCATGTTCTTGAAGAAATACTATGTAATCATCTGGAATAGCACTTCTCCTCTCTCTAGTGGATCTTCTTAATGACATAAGTTCCTGAGGTTTTGGTTCTTGAGGTTGTTGAGTTTGTACAACAAGGGGTTAAACGACTATGTTTGGTTGTTCTTAATATGTAACTTGATCAATGTCAGGGATAGAAGCCTGAACATTGTCAAAAGCAATTGTGGGAATAGGAACTAATCCTTCTTGAACAAGAGGAACATGATTAAATTCATCCTTAAAGACAAAGTCTTTAATCTTATTTCTGCCCCCAAACTCAACATCCTCAAAGGATGTTGCAATTTTCGTCTCAAAAATAGCCTTAGTGGTGGGATCATAAAATTTTTAATCCCTTGACCGTTTAGAGTAACCAATTAAATAACAGCTCACTGTTTTGGAGTCCAATTTCTTTTCATTTGGTCTATAAGGCCTTGCCTCTACTAGACAACCCCAAGTATGTAAATGCTTCAGACTAGGCCTTTTGCTAGTCCAAAGCTCATAAGGTGTTTTGGCTGCTGCCTTTGTTGGTACTCTGTTGAGAATGTAAACTGTAGTCTTGAGTGCTTCATCCCAGAGGGATTCAGGTAAGGTGGAATGACAAATCATACTCCTCACTATGTCCTTAAGTGTCTGGTTTCATCTCTCAGCTACACTATTCATGTTAGGTGAACCTGGCATAGTATATTGAGGGACTATCCTGCATTCCTCTAGGAATTTAGCAAAAGGTCCTGGACGTTGTTCACCTGATCTGTCATATCTGCTATAGTACTCACCATCATGGTCAGATCGAACGCCCTTAATTTTTTTGCTGAGTTGAAGTTCAACCTCAGTCTTATATGACTTGAACACATCCAAAGTCTATGACTTCTCATGTATGAGATATAGGTAGCCATACCAAGAGTAATCGTCTATAAACGATACAAAATATTGTTGACCATTCCATGAAGCCACAGGAAATGGTCCACAAATGTCCGTATGTATCAATTTTAAGACATCCGTAGCTCTATTGGCATCCAATCCCTTTTTGTTTGTCTGTTTCCCTTTAATACAATTAACACAGATTTTAAAATTTGTAAAATCAAAGGAATTAAGAATTCCATCTAACATAAGTCTTTCCATCCTTTTCCTTGAAATATGTCCTAATCGCTTATGCCATAATACAACGAAATTCTCATCGGTTAATTTACGTTTTATGCCACGAGAACTAACATGCAAGGTTTCATTATAAGAAGCAACTGTATCAAGCAAATATAGGTTATCTTGAAATGATAAAGAACCGGTATCAATAACATTTGAATTTAAGGAAAGACTAAACTAACTATTTTCAAATGAACAGTACTATCTAGATTTGTCCAAAGCAGAAATAGAAATTAAATTCTGCCTAAACGACAGTACAACAAAAGTGCCTTTCAAATCCAAATAATAACCAGAACTTAATAATAACCTAGAGTGCCCTATTGCTTAAACTTCTACAGATTTGCCATCGCCCACATAGATGAATCTTTCAGCATCAATTGGCTTTCAACAGCTGAGGCAACCCTGCATAGACATACTTATATGAGTAGTGGTACCTGAATCAATCCACCAAGTGTGTCTTGGCACTGAAGATAAATTAACCTCAGAACAAACCAAATTGAGAAGCATACCTTTCTTTGCACGTCAAGCATGATACTTGGTGCAGACCTTCTTCATGTGTCCAGGTTTACCACAAAAGTAACAACCAACATCTCTATCATTTTTATCCTTACCTTGTTTCTTTTGTGCTGGACCTTTAGCAGCTTCATTACTCTTCTTTCTTTTTTTCTTCTTGTCCTTAGAGGTGCTAGCCAAGTGAGCACTTTCAGTCTTCTCTTGCTTCAGTCTTTCTTCCTCTTGCACACAATAAGAAATTAACTCATTAAGAGTCCATTTCTCTTTCTGGCAGTTGTAACTGATCTTGAATTGGTTGAATTGGGCAGGAAGAGAAATCAAGACAAGATGCACTAGAAGGTCCTCAGAAATAAGAAATTAACTCATTAAGAGTCCATTTCTCTTTCTGGCAGTTGTAACTGATCTTGAATTGGTTGAATTGGGCAGGAAGAGAAATCAAGACAAGATGCACTAGAAGGTCCTCAGAAATTTCCAGATCTAGTGTCTTTAATTTTGAAGCCAGATGAGACATCTCCATGATGTACTCCCTTATGTTTCCTTTTGCTTTGTACCTCATTGAAATCAAGCTCGCCAAAAGCGTGCTTGTTTCAGCCTTATCATTCTTTGCAAAGCATTTCTCAATGGCCTCAAGGAAACCCTTGGCTATAGTGACCTCATCAGGCACGGTGCCCCTGAAGACTTCTGGAATGCCTCTTTTAATGATCATCAGACTCATTCGATTAGAATGATCCCATCTTTCAAGTTCTTTTTTATCCTCAGTAGAACTAGAATCCGTAATAGTGGGATGTTCAATCCTTATGGCTAAGTCTAGATCTAGGCAACCGAGAATGATTGATACATTCTCTTTCCAGTCCTTGAAGTTAGTCCCATTCAGCATAGGAATGGAATTAACACTTGCAGATATCGAGGAAGATGATGCTATAGCTGAACAAAAAACAAAATCACATATTCACATAAGAGATCACATAAAACAACCAATAAAATTCAAACAATGGTTAATCCCATCACAAGAAACCTATAACAACATTAATATTTAGTCTTTTGACATAAAAGACTAAAATATTAACTTGTAAGTGAATTCTTGGTGTAGTGATTAAATATTAACAATAAATCATGTTAAATAATAAGCTAATCTTTGGATCTACTTATTATTCATATGCTAAAAATAACCATATAATTGTTACATATTTATCACCACAGGTATGAATTTAATTCGGCCAAATATTAAACTTCCTTTGGGCCGATTAATATTCGCATGAATTAAATTCACACAACTATCTTAATATCACAAATTAATTAACATCCATAAAAGAGGCTGCTTTGGCAGCTTATTGGTTCAATCAATTAATGTGATAATATTAATAATCTAAAAACACAGTTTGAATTTAAAGTTGCACCCAAAAATTGACCCCAAAAAAAAATTTTAGTCAAAAAGTCAACGGGGTCAAAGTCAACGTTGATCGTTGACCCTAACCGAGTCAAAAGTGGACTGGGTCACCCAGGGGTTGAGCCCGTCACCCAGGGGTTGAGCCCCTGGGATTTTGCTGGTTACGGGCCCAATAAATCTAGGCCCGTGTCCAACCCATCCCTTTTTTTTTTTTTTTGAGTCTAGTCACCCAAGGGGTTGAGCCCCTGGGTTTCATCTGGTCACGGGCCCCTGTGGCCCGTGTAAAACCGATGCAATTTTGGACTTCATCTGGGCTGAAGCCCAGAAATGCTTCTTGTCCAAGGATCGCGACTTCTAGGAATCGATCCCAGGCGGTTGCAACGGCTGCCGCCAAAGGATCCTCCCCGCCGCTCTGGTCGCTGGCACGACCTGATGGCCGCGTCCATAGAGCGCCAGCGGAACAGCATGCTGCCAGCGAAAACCCAACAGCAGCCCTCCTTTCTCCCTTTGGCGAAACCTAGCATCGCCGGTGGAACAACAGCTTTTGGCCGCCGTTACCATGCATTGCCGCCACCAAAGGCCGCTGCTCTCCCTCTCCGGCGAGGCCTGACTGTCGCGGCCTAACTTCTTTGCCGCCGGCGGTGAGTTTGCCGCCGGTAGTGAGTTTGCCGCCGATAACCCTACGGGTTACTTAACCCATATGAAAACAATTTCAAAGAAATCATATCTGCAATACCGTTTTCATCAAAAAAAAAATTTATTTAACTCACTGAATCCATATTCCAGTTAAAAAATGGTTATTGAATTGTTCATTCTGAATTTAGGTTCAATAAAATTTAGTCAACAAATGCCAAAGTCATATATACATATTCCCGATGGAAAAATGTAATCATGAACCAAATCTTTATTCAACAAATCAAACAACCATAACCTTATTCAACCGTAAATTTTTGATAAAATATTTCTCAATAATTCAACATGAGAAGGCGTTGATGCCACTTGTTGGAACAAATTTAATCATAATCTATAAAGATCATTCATGTCAAATCATTGAGAGGAATCATTCTGAATTGTGGAAGCATACCTTGATTCATGATTTTAGATCGTTGTGGGTTATTGCCTTCCAATTCAATACGTATTCCTTAAAACTTTTCTGAAGATGGGATTTCACATAAGCATGAACTTCTTTAAACTTTCTAAATGAAAAAATACATATGAAAATTAAGGACCATAACCAGAATAAATAACTTTCTTTAGTTATTTTTATGTATTTCTAATTTTACCTATCATAAAATCTCAAAATTACAAATTAGTATTTACACATATAATAATAATAATAATAATAATAACAATAACCTATACATTATATTAATACCCAAACAAGCCTTTTAACTTTATCTTAATTATATTACTTGAATTTAGACTTTACCTTAAGATAGCATTAAACAATACATTTAATAACATATGTTGGCCCACATGAAAATTATTTTTCCAACAATATTTGCTTAAGAAAGGTTGAATATATAAATAAATATATATATATATATATATATGTATTTTCTCCTTGACAGAGGAATTGCAGATTCTTTTTCATGTTTGTCTCCTCCACAACGTTGCTTTGCCTTTATGTTTTTGCCTTCTGCTGGGTAAACATCAGGAAAATAATGGACGCTTACCATTGTAATCTGTGGAGGGCTTTTATGAAATCCCCAGTTTCAGGAATTCTCATCTTCTACACATTTGTAGCAGCTTGGTTTGTCGGTGGTCTCATCGTATTTCACGTCTATTTAATTTGTACCAATCAGGTTGCTAGTCCTCTTTTTATTTTAATTATTCTTGCTTGCTGTTGTGATTGCTTTCCTCTCTGAACACAAATCTTCTACTTCATGGCAGACGACATATGAAAACTTTAGATATCGCTATGACAGGAAAACAAATCCTTATAACCGTGGGTGCGTTCGCAACTTTGTGGAGATGTTTTTCTCTCAAATTCCAACGACTAAAAACAATTTCAGGGCTAAGGTGAAGGGGGACGCATCTTCTGTGTTCGACACTTCAATGCTGTTGGGGCATTTGAGGAGCCCAGAAATGGCCAAAACAAGTATAGAGATGGAGATGGAAAAGCGACACGCCGTTGCTGCTGAAGATTTCGAAGATATGCAGAGTCAGATGGACAGTGTTGGGGGATTGGAGAGGTGTGGTCCCGAGCCACAACATCATACGAACTGGGATCACAAAGCTAACTGGGAAATCACTCCTGATATACAGATGTTGGCTGCTGAGTTTGGAATGGGATATGGCTCAACGGACAGGCAGAAAATCAATGGACGCCTTTGAGTTTTTAACCTTTGAGCTCGTTTTTAATTATTCTTAGAAATGGACTAGCTCTCGAAAGTCAATTTTTTTTTATTGCTCTGGTTCAGGTAATATTTTACCGAGGTAGAGATTATAGGTCTAAGCACACGCTTGATGGTTTCTGTATGTAGCAGTTATAACGAGGATTCAGCTAGTTTAATGTGGATATGTTTGTTACGAAAGAAAGATTAAAAAAAGTCAATATTATGTAAACTTGATTCATCAAAAGTATTGTTCGAGATTCGAGCAAGAACATCAAAGATTCAAGATCAAGAAATAAAATTAACAGAACTGCACACCAAGAATTTTACCAAGGTTCGGACAAAGATTGTCCTACGTTCTCGTTGAGCTACCTCACAGGAAGCTCTTCTACCTATATGAGAAGAAAAATTATACCCTTAACCTCACCAAAATGTTCGGAACAAATCAAAAAGAAAGAACCCTGAAAAATGCTCAACAAAAACCCAAGGAAAAACAATCCTTTGTGTTTACAGAGAAGAACACCTAGTTGAACAATTCCTAGTCCCAAATTCTCTCAATCCCTAAACACTATAACCCTCTTTCTTCCTTTCTCTCTTTGAGCAACTCTCTCTCTTTCTGTGTTTTTCTCTCTTGAACTCATCGGAGGCAAGAAACTAAGAAGACTGAAGACTAAAAACAACCCTAGCAAAACATTACATATTTATACTAATTATTAACAGTGAGATTGATATCCACGTGTGAGGCTCAGATCACACAAACAAATACAACTAAGTCACCGACTCGTCGTAAGGCTTTAGGCACAATTTTCCTCTCTGCACATTGTCGTTTAGTGAAATTATCCAACAAGTATGTTAAAGGAGGAGCTTTGTTTTGCATTTTTGTTCCCTTGGGAATTGCAAAACAGACATGCCAAGTTTATAAGTCGCGGATTTTGTTTAGTTATGCCTTACCCAACATCTGTTGAATTGAAGTAGCCATCAGCTGTTGATGTGTGTTAATTCATGTTTGTTATTCCTAGTTGTGTGTTTTTAACTTTTTGTTAAGGCCTTTGACTTGTCCGATCACCCATATGTTGATAGAATCGGCAGGGAGTAACGAGGAAAGAACATGATCCTTATCAACACTACATACATATATGTATAAAGTTGTATATGGTGGTACAACGCAGTCAAAAGCCTTCATAAAAAGAAAGAAAGAAAGAAAATTGTTTTACACAATATGCTTATTCATATGCACATTGCACAGCACATACAATAAAAGCAGAGAAAAATCCCGTAGAGACTAATGCATTGATTCTTTGATTTGGGTTATGATGGATGACTGAAAAGTAGTCAAATCTCACAAGTCATTCCAACCGTGAGAAGCCTAGTTGAAGGGACAGCCATGACCTTCTCTCCCTGCCTAAAGTTGCTCCTCAAGAAACTGTAGGCATAGTTCACCACAACCTTTTTCAAAAATGATGACGTCTGTGATGCCACCACTTGGGTTTCTCCCAACAGATACACACCACTCCTTTCTCCATTGCCTGCTGCACAAACTCCATCTTCTCTTCTGCAGATCCCTTGGCCACCATGGGCCCTGATGCCGCCACTATTCTGCTAGAGGAACGCGTGGACTTGTTGAATGATCGAATGGAATTGTTACTAGACGAATTAGCTGATGATATCATGGAGACCTGATCATGAGATGCAGATGGAAGTGCTTCCTCCACGTAAACCATCGATGATGCTGACGATTGTCTTGCTTTGTGATCATCATTATTACCACTACTATGATCTCTATCTTCGTCTGAATTGGTTTCTAGCTGTTCTGCTTCGTTGATGAAGCTCTGATGGTGGGTGACTCCCTTGAGCTGCTCCACCAACCGACACTCGTACTCCTTAGGCTCCCCAAGCACATCGTTGTAGCCATACCTCACCACGCAGTGGAACATCCGGTACTCCCTGGGCTCCATCTGTCGCAAGAGAAAGCGCTCCTCCAGGGCCACTTTGCTGATGGGAATGGACTTGATGGAGACGACAACGAGAACAAAGTGAATAGAAGGGATGTGGGTGATGAAGTGAGTGAAAATGGGAGGAATTCCTGGAACTAGCTCCAAACAGAGAAGCCCCATTCCTGGGACGCGGTTGATGTTTGGGCTGCTGGCCAATTCTCTCAGGTATTCACTCGAAACCTTATTCCTCAGCTCGTACATGTACCTTTCCTTGTGAACGTAATGCCAAATCCACCTGATGGCCATGAGGAACAAAGAAGACACCAAAGGAAGGAAACCACCTTGTGTGAACTTGTACATCACCGACGACATATATATAACCTCTATCGATCCGAACACAAGAAAGAATAGAGCAATCAGCCAAATGCTAGTGCCAAATGCTAACTAGCATTTTTAGAGTCACCAAACAAGACAGTAACGACGGCGATTGCCTATCTTTTCGGTAGTCTTGAAGGAAGCAGTGACAATAACACAAGCAATCATGAGCAAATAGTTGACTTGAGGTATGGAGACTTGACCCTCGTATTTGGAAGAAGTGTGAACAACTTTCAGTCTTGGGAAGCAACCCAAACTCAGTGACTGTGATATTATTGAGAATGCTCCTGATATCATTGCCTGGCTTGCTATGATTGAAGCTGCTGCCGCCACTACGAACATCGGCCAATACAGCGAACATGAACATGATATTTATGAATATGAACGCAAGTTGATTAAGTCGCTGAATTGCTGGGATGTTGAAGTGACCAAGGCCTCAGTCCCAGTTATGCAGAGGAATATTCCACCAAGAGAAATCCAACCTTTTCTTCCATTTCTCTTCAAGTACACGATGATGTAATATGGATTAAAAGCACGTAAAACACCAATATCATACTTGAACAAGTTGTAGAGACCGATCCCAGTTAAGAAGGAAAACCACATCAAGATTATCGGAGCAAACGAGGATCTTACTTTGTCAGTGCGAAGAGAATCACCAAGATTGCTACGGATACCCCCACTACCACGTCTCAAAATTGAAATATCATACATTGCATGTCATCGTTAATGTGAGTATTCGTACTTTGCCCGTGATGTCTTTCTCTCTTTCATGTGAGTATTCATACTTTCATTGTTGTTGTTGTTGTTGTTGTTATTCAGCTCCATTTCTCAAGTACTAGTTTTTTCCCCTCAAGTTTGGACGATCATATGTAATATATACCTTAGAAAGAAACAAAAGACAAAAGTAAAATAATTAGTAAATAGAAGAAAAAACATACATAGGAATTTACGGCATTTTAACTTTTTATGAAAATCCTTGTCGAATTACCTTTCAACTAGTAACGTTTCTGTTGAAGGAGTAAAATGCTATACACATCGTCATATTCAAATGAGATTGGATTACCTTTCTTTTCAAGCTAGTCATAGAATTTAATGTAATCCTTCTTCATATGTCCCTTCTTTTTATAGAAAAAATACTTGGATTCTTTTTTTAATTCCACCTTGAATAAGTATTTTACCTTTCTTTTTTTGTTTGGTTTGTTTTTTATTCTTTTATATGTGTTGCCAACAATGCACTTTCACCTATTTTCATTATCAGCCTCCTTTCTTCCTGAACACACATGGTCATAAGTTCTTTAACTGACCACTTATCTTTATGTGTGTTGTAAGATAGTTTGAAGGGTTCATATTGCTGTGGAAGAATGTTTAATATATAGTACACAAAGAAAGATTCAGACATATTAACCTCAAGTATCTTTGATTTAGCCGTAGTGTCCTTCATCTTCATGATGTATTCATGTACGCCTTTGACACCAGTGAGCCTTACGGATGAAAATTTTATTATGAGGGTGCTGGCAAATACTTTATCTGATGTTGCAAACTGCTCATCAATGGCTTTTAGCAATGCTTTGACATTCTTAAACTGATCAACAGAACCTCTAATACCAGCAAAAATATTGGTCTTTATGAACATCATATTGAGGCGATTAGATTGCTCCCAACGTTCATAAAGAGCCTTTTCATCTACATTGCCAGTGTTAGTAATAGCAGGTTCGTCTTTCCTAATAGCATAGTCTATGTCCACCCACCCAAGATGAAGAAGAATTTTCTCTTTCCATATTTCATAATTGTCCCCTTTAAGTTCGGGAATTTCACATATAATGTCTGAGTAATTAGCAGGTTGCAAAGCTGCATAAAAATTAATAATTATATGCATACATTTCATAATTTTTGAGACTAATAAGCATATATCATGTTTTACCAATATAAATCATGTTCTAAAATTATAAATCTAGTGACATAGAACTTGCCTGTAGGCTAAAGTTCTAATTTAATTAGATTCACCTAACTTTAGATAAAACTATCAAATTATGTTCTTTTTCTTAATTTCTATTGGTAAATTAAGAAATATAATTTGATATTCTAATATCTTAATGATTTCTAATCTTAGTTTCCATAAAAAAAAAAAAAAAAAAAACTCCAAAACCAATAACCCAAAATCACAAAAAGTTTTCTATGAGTATCTTACAATCCAAATGGCAGATTACATAAAACAAGGCAGAGGCAATATTAACGGCTCTGAAACCAACTATTAGACTAAATATAATCTAGATATGTGTAAACCATAAGTATAGAAGATTATAATTATAGAAGTGTGATCGTTGCCATACTGATTGTATCGCCCAAAATATTTCTTTAAATACAAACATTTGTAGTATAGAAAGGTTATCGTATCCACAAAGAAATAGGAATTTAAAAGATTGAAAATTTTAGGTTTAAAGTAGAAAGGAATTTTTCAAAACAAAACTTAAAAGAAAACAAATATTTTTTAGAAAAATAAGAATTTAAAATATAAAATTAAAACGGTGAAGCTTCGAGAATCTCTTGTATATTTTGTAATTGATATGAAATTTTAACTCCAAATAATAATTATTTAAAGTATTTGATTTATTATATCTTTTTCTATTAATTCTAAGCACTTTTACTAATTTTATAAGTCAATCTAAAGCGATAATATAACAAGCTATAATGTAGTAAAGATTTTCTTATAAAACTAGCAAAATAATTGCCCCTTACTAGTAATTTTGCGCACTAATTATGAAAATTATAACTACTGTTAGGACAATTATAATTAACATAATTTTAAGATAGAAAAGATAATAACAATTCAAAATTATATTTAAATGGAATAAATTTTTATGTTGATTTTAACAACACCACGTCTTATAAAATATCTAAAATCGACAATATAGCAAGTCGTATTGCATTAAAAGACATTCCATAAAATTAACCATTATTTCATTACTATTAATATTAATTATGTAACACAATTAAATTATATAAACAAAGCATGACTGAATTTATGTAAAAATAGATAACATGACAACACTAACAATAATTACTAAAAACTTGAAAATATAATTAATTCTATAAAAATATAAACATTACAAAGCAGATGTAGAGTTAAAATCTATACCAGAGTATTATGTATACAAGATCATCTCTTTGCCTCACCAGACTCTACACTAATTTAGGTATTATTTTAATATTAAAAGTAAAGTTGTAGAAGTACCTTAACAGTATCAGGGTACTATCGAGTCAAAGACTCAACGGTTAAAAGAAAAACAAGAAAGAGAGAAATGAAGGCCAAATGGCCGTGAAAAAACTAAAAGGGAGCTATATATAGCTAAAGATTTTCCCAATTCAAGTATTTTTTTATTATTTTTATGATATTCTATTTATTTTTATTTTTTTTCTTTTCTTTGGATTGTATCTGAGTTAGGATACAAATCTAAATTCTTTTATTTTCTTTTGCTACCCAGCCACTGAGATTGTTATTGTTATTGTTTTTTTTTTCCTTTCTTTCACGCTGATCAGTGCTTTTAAGCGTGCAAATTCGAGTTTAGAATCTGGTGCTTTGTAAAACACGGGAGTGATGTAGGGATGCATTCTGAGCCTCTAGATGAATTGAGGTTGATGACTTGAATGGCTCGGATCAGAAGGACATGCTACGCATCTATAAAGTATGAGACGAGCTTTTGCAAGCAAAATACACGGCTAACAGAGAGAGCTCATGTGGGATCAAACGCAGTGAATTCGTGGGCTTAACAGAGACACGTATGTGGCTGAGATTTTCTAGGCAGCCTGATTGGACGGCTACGAATAAGCCATGTGTAAAAACTTTTAAAATTCCACTCTCTTTCGATTTAAAATAGATATGATTTTTAAGACTCGAAAATCTTTTTAAAAATTACTACAAATATTATAAAACATATTTACAAACTAAAAATTTATTTACAATCACTTTAAGACTCAAAATAAAATCACACTATATTATTTTTACGGTTTTGATTATTTACAAACTAAACACATATTTAATATACCGAAATGACTCTAAAAATTATCAAAAATATTATTAAACATAAAAATACACTAAAAACATATTTTTAAACTTATTTATACACTAAGGCACAAAATTATTTATTAATACAAAAATGTTATTAATTAGAGAATTTAACAAGAAATGCCAATGCAAAATAATAATATTTAACCTTAAAAAATGTATATTTTTACAGTTTTATCACATACCTCTGGCCATTGTCATTGGTGTGCAATCTGAATCGACCCGCACCTGTGCTTGGCCTAAGCCCCCACAGTTTTGTAGTTGGGCTTCACTCCAAAAGGCCTCATACTATTAGGAGGTGGTGTCATTACTTATGAACTACTATCTATGTCTGTTCCCAGGCGATGTAGGATTGCATAACCTACCATTTCTTAGCCCTTTTCGCCTCAAGGGAATTATGATTGTCATAATCACCCCACCTTTGGGGGCCCAACGTCTTTGTTGGCCACACTTCTAGCTGGGTCAAGGCTCTGATACCATTTGTAACGACCCGCACCTCTACTTGGTATGATATTGTCCTCTTTGGACCTAAGCTCTCACAGTTTTGCTCTTGGGTTTCATCCCAAAAGGCCTCATACCATTGGACGATGGTGTCATTACTTATGATCCACTACCTATGTCCATTTTCAGGCGATGTGGGACCGCACAACCCACCCTTTCTTGGTCTTCTTCGCCTCAAGGGATTATATTAATATAGTGCACATAGCACTTGTGTAGTGCACGCGACACATACAATTTGAGGATCTAATATCAAGTAAAGTCTTGATATTTTATCTTTTTTTTTCCTTTACCTAAAATTGAAGACTTCTCTTTTCTACTATCACATGAGTATTTAGGATTTGTTTTTTCATGAAGAAATTTTAGGTTAGTGTCACACCCCGAAGTACGGGATGTAACGTGATGGTTTAATTAGGTTAATTAAATGAACATTTAATCAAATCATAATTTAAGAAATTAATTTATTATGAAAAACATGATAATTTTAAACCCTTCTTTAAAACAAGCATTTATAATAATAATTAAACGAAATAAATAAAATGTCGGTAGGTAACAAGAAAAATAATAAAAAAAGGGAGGAATGCGAGTTGGGTCCACCGACCCACGAGATGTGTACACACATAGTATTGACAATAAATTATTACATTCACAGTCCAACATGAAAATAAAAATAAAATTTAAATAATACATGCATTGATTTACTACAGCTACTAACCTATTCAAGATCCTTTATTGCTCGCGAGCCCATGCATTGGACTCTCTGTCGGTCCTTTGCTAGATTCCACCTAAAGGGGGAAAGGGTTTGAAAACAAATAAAAAGTGAACGAAAGGCTCAACAGGATTAAGGTTTAAAAACATTAATTCTAAATATAAATTTCATGTCCAAAAATATTTTGTAAAAATTTCAGAAAGATGAACAAACATATTAAATTCATTCTTACCCTTAAAATCTCCTATTCATCCAGAATTACTCCTTATTATTTGTTCTTTGGCAAAGCCATATTGTTACTACCGTAGTGGCCCAGTTGGGTTTCGGGACCTGCCCTTAAGGTCGCGCTCCCCACGACCCAATCTCTGTACATGGCATCATGCCCTATTTTATCATTCCGGACGGTACTAACCAACACGTCCTGTGTCACATTATTATCATGTTTCATTTATCGGATATTCTCATTATGTTCATCATGATCATTCATTATTTAACCAATAATAAAAATAAGTAGAAAATTTCATTACTTGAAAACATTAGAAAGGGAATGCTTTGTAACCAAAACCCTTTTCTAATCATTCATTGAAAACATTTTGAAACAATCCTTTTTGAGGCCAAAATCATTTAAAAACAAGGCTACCAAAAAAGGGGTAGAAGTCTTACCTCGATACTCGTGCTAGTGTCCCACACTGCAGTCTTGGTCCGCTACACGTTGGCTCCGTAGAATCTCGAACAACCTTAAACATAAACTAAGCTCATCAATTTCTAGCTTAGGATATTTTACATTACTAACCTATCTCATGGTGTCCTAGTGTGTCATTTAGTTTGCAAAATCATACTATAAAGTTTAAATTCTCAATCGGGGTTTAAAACAGTAAAAGTGGGTGAAAAATGACAAATTTTTACTATGCCCGGTCGGCTTGTCAATCTCCCTGGTTCGGCCGGCTGAACTGCACCGGCAAGCCAGGTCCGGTCAGCCGAACCTTTGTAGGTTCGGCCTGCTGGTCGTATGAATCCGGCCTGTCGAGCCGAACATGAAGTTCGGCCTACCAAACTAGAAAATTCTAAATTTTCCAAGACCCGAGCCTCGGTTTCCCAAGCTCCAATCCTCAATTTCAACCTATTTTCTCAATTTCCAGGCATAGAAAACATTTATAGATGATGGAAAGACATTATAAGACACTTTTAAACTAATCTAAACAAGTTTTGCATAGAAAATCCAAGAAAATCCAAAAATAGGAAAAATGGAGGAAAAATAAAAAATCTTGATTTAAATCCGTTTTTGATCAAACCAAGCTTAAATTCTAGTCATTTTATGTTCCTCTAACTTAGATTAAAGGTTTTTCAAGCTTAAATGAACTTAGATCTCAAAATACAAAGAAAATTGAAAAATTGAAAAAGTTTTGAAATTTTAAAAACTAACCTTGATTCAATCCTCGAATCGAGTTTATAGTTGTTAAATCACGTTCCCGAGCATTCAATCCACTAAAACCCAAAGTTTGGCTTTATTTTTTATTCAAAAATTTAAGAAAAGAAGAGAGAGAAAGCGAGGCAGGGAGAGAGAGGAAGAGAGAGAGAGAGCGTGAAAGAGTGAGGGAAAAGGAGATAGAGGGAGAGTTTAAACAGAAGAGGGGTAAAACCAACACGAGAAAGCTGTGTGCGATACACAGTTTTCAAACGGCATATATTTGGTATTTAACAAATAGTTTTGTTTAAAAAATTCAAAATAACAAGTTAAAATGATCAAATTAATTTAAAAGTCAAATTTATTAAGACATCATTGCAAAATATTTAGATTAGGCTCGAATTATGATTTGGCATACTAATCCACCATTTTACACACTAAAACCACTTAATTAATTTTTGAGGTGTTACAACTCTCCACCCCTAAAAGAAATTTCGTCCTCGAAATTCAAAAACCATCTTAAATACAAAATAAATGCGAATATGACCTCCCACATGATCAACCTTGATTTCCAGGTTGTCTCATCAACCCTGTGGTAGCCTGTGGTGCTACCACACCACATTCATTAACGAAATCTCACAGCGCCTTAAATTTATCACTTTTTGGTCGAGAATCTAAGCCAGCACCTCTTAATAGGTCATGCTTTCTTGAATCTGCACATTACGAATCGAGACGATCTTGCTTGGCTTGAGCGAACATCCTAAAGTATCGACATGTAGAGCACAACATGATCATGAGAGAGTTTGGGAGGAAGATCAAGGCAATAAATGATCACTCCAACGCGTTGGGAATCTCAAACAACCTGATGTACCTCGATGTATTTTCCCCTCGCACACCAAAATGCAAAACTCACTTACACGATGAAGCCTTTAAGAAAACGGAATCCCCTATCTCGAATTCTAAGGGTCAGCATCTCTTCGGGACCCAAAATAATCTCACCTTTTGGTTCTGCCTGACCCACTAGCGATTAACACGACTATTCACATGGTGCTTCGAACGATATCATCCTGATGCCTACTTGACAGTTACTGTTGTACCCAACTCCGCCAGACATAAATGTCGTTTCCAATTTCTGCCAAAATCCAATACACGTGCAAACAATGTACCTCTAAAATTTGGATCCCTCGAACAAACCGCCTATCAGTCTAAGAATGAAAAGTCACGCTGGAATCCAAGTCTATGCCCCAAGCTTCCTGAAAGCTCCTCTAAGAACTCGTTGTAAACACTAGGACCTAATGGGAAATAAAACGCATCGATTTCGTCGACTTGCCAATGACGACCTAAATCGCATCTCGTCTTTGGTCCGTCCTTGGCAACTTGGAGAAGAAATCCGCTACGACATGCTCTCATGCTGAAGCTGACCAACAGGCTTCTGATGCTTGGCCGCCACCTATAGACAAATCACGTACTTAGCCATGTATGCTTAAACATCTTTCTTCATGCTTTTTCACCAATACTGCCCCTGAAAAACGCGATGCATCTTCAAGCTTCCTGGATGAATAGCGAACTGAAACTTGCGAGCTTCATCCGTCAAGGCTTTCATCACTCTCTTGATTGCAGACACTGCCAGATGTTCCCTAAGACTACAATGATCCACCGGTAGGAATACCTTCGATCTTCAAATTGCTCCCCAGTCCGTATTAGCGTTCATGCTCTCTGAAGGTATTGGTCTCGCCGCTAATTTTTGCCCCACCATCCGAACAAGTGCTAAAATCGAATCCTCGAAATACGTCGATGCCTGATCGAAGTCTTCATGGTACTGCAGCCCATTCTTGTTCACGGTAGCATCTCTCACTAATCCTTTAGTGCCAGATATGCACGGATCTCCCAAGACCTTCTGCTGAACACGTCTACAACTACAATGGCCCTACCCGGATGATACTGCAGCGAGATATCCTGGTCCCCCATACATTTCACCTACCATTGCTGCCTCAATTTAAATTTCTCTGAGTGAACAAATACCTTAAGCCCCTATGATCTGAGAATACCTAAAATATCACTCTAGCAAGTGGCTTCTCTAGATCCCCTAAAGCGTAAATCACTACGGCGTGCTCTAAGTCATGAGTAGGGAAGTCCTGCTCATGAGGCTTTTATGTTGCAGTCCATAAGTCACAACTCGTTCATGCCACATCAACATATATCCAAGCCTTTGTTCTACTGCAACGGTATAGATCTCATAAAACTCATCACTGTTTAATGTAGCCAGTGCAGAAGTGGTAGTCAACCGATCTCTCAACTATTGGAAAGCGCATCTACATCCCGCGCCCCATTCAAACCTATCACTTGTCCCGATCAACTACTCAATGGAGCCGCTACCTTTAAGGAAAACCTTTTCAAACTTTTATATAGTACCCGAGAAGTCCTAAAAAGCTGTGAATCTCGGTAGCGATCTTCAGTCACCCCTACCATACTATAGCCTTAATCGTAGACGAATCCATTGAGACACCTTACTCAAAATGATATGCTTCAAACTCAACCTTCTAGGCATACAGCTGGTGCTTCTGGATCGCAAATCTGTTCTCGAGAAATATCAAGAACTTCCTAGCTGGTCAAATAACTCATCGATCCTGGGCCTGGGATATTCGTCCTTCATGGTGACCTGATTCAGCTGTCGATAACCAATGCGCAACTTGAGCATACCATTATGCCTCTTCGCAAACCAAACTGATGTATCCTACGCAGTCTTGAATATATCCCTTACCGTAAGTTCTTAAAGCTGTTTCCTTAATTCCCTCATTCTTGCTAGCGCTAAACGACACGGTGCTACAAAAATCGAAGTGGTCCTTGGGAATAACTTGATACCAACTTAATCCTCTCGATGCGATGCTAATCATGATAACCCATCGGGGAAGACATCCTCAAACTCATTAGCCACCGATGTTGCTACATTTCTTCCTGTGGCATCAGATTCCTTCCCTAGATCTAAAAGGAACATATATATATATTGATATATAGCATGCTAGGTCTCCCTCGTACACCTAGACATGTTTTAATGAGTTACTCACTCTTTACTCGACCGTTATCGCCCTAGTAAACGGTCTTCGTCCCCCTATCGATCCCTAGGGTTACCCAATTAGCATGACAACTACAGTTGCACATTCATAGACAACCCATCCATTCTTAAGATCAATCATAAGTACTCATGGGGATCATAACCAAATTACTTCTCGAAGTTCCATCCCTAATCATTACCTCACAAGGTTTACACCTATGGTTCACACACACACCTGCTTCAAGGGTGAGGTATTTACTAAGGGTTCATCAAATTCCTCCATTTCAATTTACTAGGTATGTACAAATGAACTCAAAACAAGAGAATGAATGGCACTAATATCAAAGAGAATCGAAACTAAAGACTAAGAAACTGGAACCATACTGTCAACTGTCATGCCATTGGTTTAAGTATTCGAACTCCCTAAAGTTACTGTGCGAACTCGAATTGGAGCCTCTTCCTTTTCTTCTGCTAGAGCTGCCACGACCTGGGTTCATTGGCCGATAATATTGCGGAGAAAACTGATGAAGTTGAAACCGAAGAAGTTACTGAGGTGAAGATAAAGACTGAGGTTGAGGCTGACAGCTTGCACCTTCCCTGGCCTGAGATTCTTGTCGAGCACTTCTTACTGGATAGCTCCTCCTGATGCGTCCTGGCTGCTGCAGAAATGGCAAAGGTTGCTTCGTCTGCTGCTGATCTGTTGCTTCCATTGCTACGCTACCATGCCGATTCTTTACCTAAACTTGACGATCGCCACCTCTCCTATTGCTCCGCTAGGGCCCTCATGATGTTCTCGCCCGATCCTCGCCGTAGTGAGCGTGATTTATTCCTACCAATAAAGCTGACAACTCCAACCTACTAGAATCCTGAAGTCGCAAGACCACCAGTTGTCATTGAATGAATGCCTCAAGCCCTTCTTGAAACTTGATACACTTTTCACGTTCAGATACCATGACAAACGAAGCAAACTTGGCCAACTCATCAAACTTAACCTCGTGTTCCCGAACCGTCTTATCATCCTATTCCAACTAGTAGAATCTGACGATCCTTTGGTCTCTGCATCCCTGCGAAAATGACGCTCACGGAACAATTCCTTGAATCTTTTCTCGTCGATACTCCCACCATTCTCCAGATGCTTTGCTTACTGCCGGTCAACTTACAAGCCATGAATTCCACTCGACACACTATCGGTACACCAAAAGGTATCCAAACGTTTTACTACTGAGTCTAACCAATTTTCAGGCACCTGTGGACCCTTATTTTCCATCGAATGCCGAGGTAAACACACGCCTAAGCTTCTTAAGGCACTCATGCTCACGACTCCCCTCAGAAATTTTGGGCCTAACCCTTGCCGCCGTTTGCCAAAAAGCGGCAATGATGTCCCTATCATTCCTTCCTTAATCATGGGACTTATGTCAGCCACAGCTGGATGACGCTCAGGTGCCATTCTCTCTCTCAATTTTAGAGACAAAATTGGACTATCAGAGGCTTTTTACTGTCATACCTATGTGTGCACAATTCCCAAGGTTCATAACCTTGAGCTCTGATACCATTCTGTCACGTCCTGGAATACGGGTGCTGACGTGGCAGTTTAATTAGGTTAATTAAATAAAATTTAATCAAATCATAATTTAAGAAATTAATTTATTATTAAAAACATGATAATTTTAAACCCTTCTTTAAAACAAGCATTTATCATAATAATTAAACGAGATATATAAAATGCTGGTAAGTAACAAGAAAAATAATAAAGAAAGGGAGGAATGCGAGATGGGTCCACCGACCTACGAGATGTGTACACACATAGTATCGGCAATAAATTGTTACATTCACAGTCCAACATGAAAATAAAAATAAAATTTAAATAATACATGCCTTGATTTATTACAGCTACTAACCTACTCAAGATCCTTTATTGCTTGCGAGCCCAGGCAGTGAACTCTCCATCGGTCCTAAGCTGGATTCCACCTAAAAGGGGAAAGGGTTTGAAAACAAGTAAAAAGTGAGCGAAAGACTCAGTAGGACTAAGGTTTAAAAACATTAATTCTAAATATAAATTTCATGTCCAAAAATATTTTGTAAAACAAACATATTAAATTCATTCTCACCCTTAAAATCTCCTATTCATTCAGAATTATTCCTTATTATTTGTTCTTTGGCAAAGCCATATTGTCACCACCTTAGTGGCCCAGCTGGGTTTCGGGACCTGCCCCCAAGGTCGCGTTCCCTACGACCCGATCTCTATACATGGCATCATGCCCTATTTTATCATTCCGGACAGTACTAACCAACATGTCCGGTGTCACATTATTATCATGTTTTATTTACCGGATATTCTCATTACGTTCATTATGGATCATTCATTATTTAGCCAATAATGAAAATAACTAGATAATTTCATTACTTGAAAACATTAGAAAGGGAATGCTTTGTAACCAAAACCCTTTTCAAGTCATTCATTGAAAACATTTTGAAAGAATCTTTTTTTAGGCCAAAATCATTTAAAAACAAGGCTATCAAAGAAAGGGGTAGAAGTCCTATCTCGATACTTGTACCGGTGTCCCACACCGCAGTCCTGGTCTGCTACACGTTGGCTCCACGAAACCTCGAACAACCTTAAACATAAACTAAGCTCATCAATTTCTAGCTTAGGATATTTTACATTACTAACCTATCTCATGGTGTCCTAGTGTGCCACTTAGTTCGCAAAATCATACTATAAAATTTAAATTCTCAATTGGGGTTTAAAACAGTAAAAGTGGGTGAAAAATGACAAATTTTCACTATGTCTGATCGGCCTACCGGTCTCTCTGGTTCGGCCGGCCTGCCGGTCTCCCTGGTTCGGCTGGCCGAATTGTACAGTTCGACCTGCCGACAAGCCTGGTCCGGTCAGCTGAACTTTTCCAAGTTTGGCCTGCCGGTCGTATGAATCCGGCCTGCCAAACTCATGAATCCGGCCTATCGAACTGGAAAATTCTAGAATTTTCCAAGACCCGAGCCTCAGTTTCCCGAGCTCCAATCCTTAATTTCAACTTATTTTCTCAATTCCCAGGCATAGAAAACATTTATAGATAATCGAAAATCATATTATAAGACTTTTAAACTAATCTAAACAAGTTTTGCATAGAAAATCCAAGAAAATCCGAAAATAGGAAAAATGGAGGAAAAATGAAAAATCTTGATTTAAATCCGTTTTTGATCAAACCAAGCTTAAATTCTAGTCATTTTATGTTCCTCTAACTTATATTAAAGGTTTTCCAAGCTTAAATGAACTTAGATCTCAAAAGACAAAGAAAATTGAAAAATTGAAAAAGTTTTGAAATTTTAAAAACTAACCTTGATTCAATCCTCGAATCGAGTTTATAGTTGTTAAATCATGTTCCCGAGCCTTCAATCCACTAAAACCCAAAGTTTGGCTTTATTTTTTATTCAAAAATTTAAGAAAAGAAGAGAGAGAAAGGGAGGCAGGGAGAGTGAGACGAGAGAGAGAGGAAGAGAGAGAGAGCGTGAAAGAGTGAGGGAAAAGGAGAGAGAGGGAGAGTTTAAATAAAAGAGGGGTAAAACCAACACGAAAAAGCTGTGTGCGATACACAATTTTCAAACGGCATGTATTTGGTATTTAACAAATAGTTTTGTTTAAAAAATTCAAAATAACAAGTTAAAATGATCAAATTAATTTAAAAGTCAAATTTATTAAGACATCATTGCAAAATATTTAGATTAGGCTCAAATTATGATTTGGCACACTAATCCATCATTTTACACACTAAAACTACTTAATTAATTTTTGGGGTGTTACAGTCAGATTTATCAGTTGTTGAATTTTAATGGCAATTGAAGCAATTAATTAAGGGGAAAGAGGGTTTCTATTAAGTTGAGTTATCTCTCAATGCCTAGGTATAAAAAGATATGAGAGGTAAAATTTGAGATGTGAGGTGTGTAAGAAGGCGCAAGCTATGTGGATTAATCTAAACCATTGTATCTAAAGTGAAAAAAGAAATGGTAAAATTTAACCATTGGATTAGGTTTAAGTACTGCAAAACTCATTCTCACTGTATAAGTTGAGGGTTGAGGGTTAAGGATTAAGGATAATAGCTAGGTATATATACGATTTTTCTTCAACTAAACCTTTGAATCATATTCCGTCTTAATATCCGAGTATAACCAAAAGTCCAAGAATATTATATATTTGATAATTAAAAACCAACCAATACATATATATATATATATATATATATATATTAAAATCCTAGCTAACATTAATAGCTAGCTTTTTTACTTGTAGAAAAAATAAATATGATTTGCTTATTAATTTGCTAGTTTAACGTGTAATTAAGGTGATATATACTTTTGCCAGCTGCTTAACAATTATATGATATTGTAATGACTTTATTGGCACATATATATATTAAGCATGAAATGATCAGATTACAATATGAATATTCCCTTTTCAAATGCATGTGTGTATATAAAATGCACGTGTTCGACTTTGAGGATCTTGTTACAGATATTAATATCATTTTGTTTTGCCAACCTGGTGCACTTCAGTGATAAGGCCAGAAAAAGCATGGTTTTCCACCATCACCATCATTAGGATCACCAATATTTTTTAATATTAATTAATGCCCAAAACAGAAACTGTCGTATGTATGTTGTTTATACCTCATACCTAGCTACCTAGCTTCACTTTACCCGTCCTTTCTTTTATATTTATTCTCAATTATCATATTTGATTTCATAATTATGTTCCATTGCATTGGTTGGTTTCGATTCCAACATTCATAATTTGGATGATTTCAGAAGTAGGGCCCTCCTTGATATGACACATGATTCTCTAGCAATATTAGAACCCTTTGTCTGTGTCCTTATTTTCTCATTTTCCGTTGCATGATATATACATACATATATATATAAATATATATGTTTTTCTGATATTATTTCTTTTTAGTTTCTGTTGTGAACTTTACTCGATGAGTTTCGTCTCTTTTCCGTCGTTACTTGGAGAATGGAGAGCTAGAGATCGATTTGGTTAGCCGTTCACCACTTAGAAACTCTGCATAAACAAGTTTGATATATTTACACACATATATTAGTTGTTTTGCAGTTGCACTTAATTTAGAAAGTAAGTTAAAACTAAAATACTGTAGCATGTGAGAGCTTTACACTGTAGCAAACTACTATAGCATATTAGAGCTTTACACTAGTAGTAAATTGGAACGTAAAGTTTAAACTTATTTATCAAATAAAGCCTTAAGTGTTGTCATGATCGTGAAAATAGCATCTTAAAACTTAATGCCAGTCGAGTTGATTAACAGCCAAAATGACTATAGTTGCAGACAACAGTGGACAATATTTCAGACAGATCTGATTTCTAAAAGGCTATAATCCAAAACCCAGAGTAGCCTTGACCATATATAATATATAGTTTATACTACTTGGGGACTTATATATATATATATATAAATATAGACGAATTGGTACTAATTGCACTCATAAATTTACGCATTAAATTGAAACTGTTTAATTAATTAGGACCGAGATGTTGCCATTGCAGTTGTGATAATATTGAGATTTGGAAAACTGAACATGTCACTGTATGTACATTGGATAAGCAAGAAGAGTGTGGTTTTTTGAGAGTTTATTTAATAAAAATAATGATAATAATAATAGGCAACAAAAAAGGTGTTGGAGTAGGTGTAGTACATCCCTCATGGTGGGAAATCATAAATTATAAATCATAAATCACAAAGTTGGAGGCAATATAACAAACACATGGTTTGGCTCAAAATGTGACAGCAAACGGCTTAATGAGGTCATGCTGATTATTAATGATGGAGTATCCTACTTCTGTCCATGTGTAACTGCTTAACCCAAAATGGATGCTTCAATTGCACTTCCATCATATGTTTACTTACTAGAACTGGAGAATGAGAATCATCATTTTCTTTGAGCATGCCTTGATTCTTGAAAGAGGAACGATAACATAATGACAAAATATATCATAAACATGAACTATGTTTACAAAATAAAATTATAGCTTATGTATCATTTCATTTTTTTCTTCTTAATATCTAGGGTGTAGTTCAAGTGCCTCAAGTTTTTTTTTTTTTTTTTTTTTTTGAATTTATTACTTTAGCCCCTAAAATTTTCTAATTATTATACTAAATGTTTTAAAGGATTTCTCTATACCCTTAAGTCTAATGTAAGTTTATTACTTTGCCTGTCTAAAACTTTCTTACGAATTTTATGCAGAAAATAAAGAAAACGTAAAATAAAGGGGACAAATAGTAAAAGAGAAAAAAATATCTGGGGGCTTTGTGACAAAATTAATTTAGCCCAAATTTTTGATTTAGACCCTAAAAGATTTTTCTACCTCGGTCGCTGTATATATTCCAGATATAATATAAGTAATGATTAGTTATACAGTGTAAGTCCTTCTAAAAAAAAAGAAGAAGAAGTTATATGGTATAAGAGAGGCAATTGTTGGCCATCCATGGGGCATTGATGATTAAATATGTTTATTGATATTGCTGACCAAAGCTTATCTCTAGCGTATGGATCTATCATGTACCATACAAGGCTATCTATTTATCGAGTTTGTCTAAGATGCGAATTATTATTTTTTTTTTTTTCAATTGATCATCCTATTATATAAGCAGGTAGATCTTGTAGGTTAGTTTTGACCTTTTTTTTTTTTTTTAATACATTCACAACTTACCAGACAAGGCCACGTGTGTAGGACCTCCATGCCATAGCTCTCTGCTTCTCTTGCATTTCCTCACTTAAATTTAACAAAAAAAATAATAATAATAAGAAGATTTTTGAATACAAATCATTTCCGAAAGTCCCCTCATCAATCTGTTATTTAATGGTTTTTCCCCTTAGGCACCCCCACTCTTTATCAGCACTCAGCAGCTACATTGAAGCACTTCCAAATTCCAATAGAAGACACACAGAGAGGGAGGAAGTTAGACCTTTTAAAGTGTTGAAACACAGTTTGTCTTCTTTTTTGTTCTGTTCTTGCTTAACATATCTTCATTCCTATTGCTTTTCGACCCAAAAGGACATATCTATCATGTCCTGAATCAAAATTGGGTTTTCATTATTTCTTATTTTTTGGTCTTGGCTAGAAGCAGGCAATAATAGAGTTCCAAATTATAAATAAGGATGTCGTTGGTGAGGTATGAGTATGATCCAAACGACAACGAAGCCGGTATTAAGCTTTTGGAGGAGCTGACCACAAATGCAGACCTTATACAACAGCAGGTGTTGGAGAAGATACTCACCACAAACTCAAACACTGAATATTTAAGCACCTTTCTCCATGGCCATTCCCACAAGAATCTCTTTAAAACCAAACTCCCCATTGTTGACTACGAAGATATCAAGCCTTATATCCAACGAATTGCTCATCATCCTCACAATTCACACATCATTTCTTCCAAACCAATAACCGAGCTTCTCACCAGGTAACACACGACTAAACTAGCATACATTCAATTTTTGTTTTGATTAATTGCATTTTTCTTTTCTTTGTTAATCTTTATCATTATCATGCATATTAATATCGATTTTACAGCTCCGGAACTTCAGGAGGCCAGCCAAAGATGATGCCTTCCACTGCCGAGGAGTTGGACAGAAAGACATTCTTCTACAATCTGCTTGTGCCCATCATCAACAAGTCAGACCACCAAACTAGTTATTGCTCACATACAACTATATTAATAATCTTCTCCCCTTTCTTCATTTACTAGTTATGTTTTTTTTGTTGTTAAAATTAATGAACAGTCGCGTAACTTTAAACCAAATTAAATATATATATATATATATATAATTTTGAAAAATTTAGGTACGTGGAGGGGTTGGAGCAAGGAAAAGGAATGTACCTGCTGTTTGTAAAACCGGAGATTCAGACGCGGTCAGGACTAATGGCAAGGCCAGTTCTAACAAGCTACTACAAGAGCAGCAACTTCCGAAACCGGCCTTTCAACCGCTACAACGTCTACACCAGCCCTGACGAGACCATACTCTGCCCCGACACCAAGCAGAGCATGTACTGCCAGTTGCTCTGCGGTTTAGTACAGCGTCACGAGGTTTTGAGAGTCGGTGCAGTTTTTGCCTCTGCTTTGCTGCGAGCTGTTAAGTTCTTGGAGGATTACTGGAGGGACTTGTGTTGGGATATTAGATCAGGCCGTCTCAGCGACTGGATCACTGATGTCGCCTGCAGAAAAGCTCTGTCTTCTGTTCTGAGCGAACCAAATCCAGAGCTGGCAGATTCGATTGAACTAGAGTGCGGCAGCGGGAGGTCATGGGAGGGAATAATTCGGAGAATGTGGCCGAGGACAAAGTTGGTAGAGGTCATCGTGACAGGGTCGATGGCTCAATACATCTCTACGCTTGAATTCTATAGTGGAGGTCTGCCTTTGGTCTCCACAATGTATGCGTCTTCGGAATGCTACTTTGGAATCAATTTCAAGCCTCTAAGCAAGCCTTGTGACGTCTCCTACACTCTCATTCCCAACATGGCCTTCTTTGAGTTCTTGCCACTTCTCAATGGCCATGACCATGACCGTGACCACGACCACTGCAACAGCCAAGTTGCGAAATCACAAGCTGTCGATCTCATCGATGTGAAGCTTGGTCACTATTACGAACTTGTGGTCACAACTTTCACTGGTGATCGCTTCTCATAACTTATTGCATAATAATAAATTACTTCTCTTTCACTATTACTAGGATCAGGATTAGGAATATGTTTATGGTCAATTTAATTAGCATTTGTTCATCCTAGATAGCCAATTAGCTAAATTTTGTAAAAGCACGTGCATGCGTGGTGTGCGTGTTTGTTTATATGGTCAGGGTTGTACAGATACAGAGTAGGAGACATTCTAACTGGTGACAGGATTCCACAACAAGGCACCTCAGTTCCGATTCAGTGCAGCGGAGAAACGTGGTGCTGAGCATTGACTCCGACAAGACCAAGGAACAAGACCTCTTAAATGCAATGAACAGAGCAAAGCTGTTGCTTCACCCTCTGGGGCTGCTGCTTACAGGAGTACACAAGCTACGCCGACACCTCCTCAATCCCAGGTCATTACGTGCTGTTTTGGGAGATAATTCACTCCTCCAAACCAAACCTAGTAATAAAATCACATGATGATGCAGCTGTAGAGCTTGACTCTATTTTGATGGAGGAATGTTGTTGGAGGGTTGAAGAGTCATTGGACTCGGTTTACCGAAGGTGTAGGAGAATGGACAAGTCCATTGGCCCCTTAGAGATCAGGGTTGTCCGTCGTGGAACCTTCGACGCTCTTATGGACTTGTGCGTGTCTCAAGGATCGTCCCTCAACCAATACAAGACTCCGCGCTGTATTAAATCACAAGAAGCCCTTCACATTTTGAATTCTAGAGTCGTCGCCAGATTTTTAAGCCCTAAAACCCCCTCCCTGGGAGGCCACCCCTAATTAATATGGATTAATATTGTATAGGACCAATAAAAATAAATAAAATCGTTCTCCTTTAGTATGTATCATTTTCTTGTTCGTCAGGTGAGACTTATTAATCTTTTTAGTGTCCTATAATTCTGTGATTTAGCTCTGTTTAATTTTTCTGTGTTTATTTCTATTTGTTGTCAATCCAATGTATGATAATGGTATGATGAAGCATTATTCATGTTAGGATGAACTAAGGGTGCTTTAATTAGAGTTTTCATAATATGAATTATATACGAATGGTATGCAACCCTTACCTACAAGTGCAAGTGGAGATTGATGTTTTTCATTTGGAGCCAAGTCCAATGTCAGTTCATGAGACTATCGCTTTCTCGCACTATCCTTTTCTTCTTCTGCCAATCCATGTGAACTGTGGACTGTGAAGTGGAGAGATTATAATTATATGTATCTGTATGCATGAAGGTTGAATGCTCCGTTTCCTTTTCCTAGTTTTTCTCATGGAAAAAACCTTGACGATCATGTCGCATGTTGGATTGACGCCAACACAAACCACAAATTGCACAACTAGAAAACAGGAAATCAAAGAATTGAACACATTGAAAATTTTACCGAGGTTCAAACAAGAAAGTCTTACATCCCCATTGAACTACCCCACAAGAAGCTTAAGAAGTTCAATACCCTTAAACCTCACCACGACTACAGAGAAAATCCCAATCCTCGGAAACAAAGAAACCCTAGAAAGCTACCATTTGTGTTTCCCAGAAAAAATACCCAGTAAAAGTACTCCCTTACAGCTCTTAGACTTTCTCAATCACTCGAACACAGAAGAAACAAATCTCACAGCTTTCTCTCTCTAGAACTCGTTTCTCACTTTGATTTTCTCTTAATAGCTTGAAGAAAAAGATAGAAAATACAACTGAACATCAACCCTAATATGAGTCTAAGAACCTTATATACTAAAACCTAAAATGATCCTAAGGCTAAAAGATAATCAATGCCACTTGTATGGCTCAGAGATAGGCTTTCTCTTTATGATCAAAACATTGTAGTTCAGTTGACACTGCCTTAATAGAAATGACATGTCACGCGGTTAGGATATATTAAACTTCTCTTTGCTAACTGTTGTTTAATGAAATTACCTTAACAAACTCCACCTTAATTTCACCTAAACAACAATGAAGGAAACAAAAACACTTGATCTTCAAATGGGGGTCACAGCTCGATCTTGAGTCTTCATGTCTTGCCCATACTAAGCAAGTCCAAACACTCTTCAAACTTGCTTACAAGAACTAACTTTGTCGCCATGTCTGCTAGATTCTCAGCAGTATCAATCTTTTCCAGTGAAACCACCTGCTCTTCCACCTTCTCTATGATGAAATGATGCCTTACATCTATATGTTTGATCTTTCATGGTAAATCGGATTCTTACACAAGTATATTGCTGACTGACTGTCTGAGAATAATGTTGAAGTCCCTTTTAGAACTCTTAATTCTTTCAGTAATCCCTGAAGCTAGATGGCTTCTTTGAAACCTTCAACTCCAGCAATATACTCTGCTTCTGTGCTTGATGAAGCCATAATTACTTGCAACTGAGATTTCTAGCTTATACAACTATCACCTACTGTCATCACATAAGCTGGGGTTGACCTTCTTCTATCTCTATCACCTGTAAAATCAGAATCTACAAAACCATCTAAAGTAACACGTTTAGAATTAAACTTATAGATAAGCAACCATTTCATTGCTATCCAGTGATCCTAACCTGGATTAGACATGTATTCACTCAAGACACCCACTGCATAGGCCTAGTCCAGCCTAGGGCAAAATATAGCATACATTGGAGTGATCTGATTCTCTACCTTAAGATGCAACTCTTGAGAAGCTTCTACTCCATTACATGCATCATTCAACACACTAGCAATATCTTTTTCTTTTTCAAATAAGGCATATAATTCTCATTAAAGATCACATCTCTTATAATAACTTTGAACCTAGAGCCACCCTCACACATAACCTATAGCCTTTAACCTCTTCAAGATACCCAAAAAAAAATGCACGTAACTGATCTAGGATATAATTTCCCTTTTCTTTGGTTTGCATAAGCTGCACAACCAAATACTCTTTAAGATTTTTTAAGTTTGGTGGTTTTCCTATCCAACACTCCTTAGGAGTTTTTAATCCAATAGGTTTATAGGGTGACCTATTAATGAGATAACATGCTGTATTGACAGCCTATCCCTAAAAATGTTTATTCAATCTAGCACTAAACAATATACATCTGACCTTCTCCATGAGGGTTCTATTCACTTTCCTACCTATCCCATTTGTTGGGGTATTTTCTTCACTATTCTATGTCTCAGAATGCCTTTCTCAGCACAATATTGGGTAAGTAACTCATGAAAAACTCCATGCCATTGTTTGTCCTAAGGGCTTTCAATTGCCTACTTGTTTGGTTTGCAACTAAAACTCTCCACTGCTTAAACTTGTCAAAATACTCATCTTTTGTTTTTAGCAAAATAATCAGACTTGCCTAAATAAATCATCTACTATGGACAAAAAGTACCTACATTCTACAAAGGTGGAAGTGTTTTCTGGTCCCCATAAATCAGCGTGAACATAGTCCAATGGCCCTTTAGGTCGGAAAGTCGAAGTTGAGAACTTCAGCCTATGTTGTTTGCCCAAAACACACTACTCATAGAAATCCAGACATCCTATCTTGCCCTTTCCTAGAAGTCCTTGCTTACTCAACTCTTGTAAACCCTTTTTACTTACATGACCTAGCCTTTGATGTCAAATTTTTGTTGTAATAGCAGTCTTAGAGGTGGTAGTAGTAGTAATACTGGTTACCGTATGTCTTTATAATACATAGAGTCCATGTTGTTTAATGCCCTTCATTACCACCAAAGAACACTTTAAGACTTTAAGGGCTCCACCTTCTACTTTATAAGTATATCCTATATCATCAAGAGCTCCTAGATAAATCAAATTTCTCCTTAACTCTATGATATATCACACATCTTTTAAAATATGAGTTGTCCCATCATACATCTTCAATGAGACCATGCCAATCCCACTTATTGAGCATGAATCATTCTTACCCATTAGTACTTTACCACTATTGAAAGATTTATATTCTTAAAACCATTATTTCTTGGGACACACATGGTATGTGCACCCTGAATCCAAGACCCATTCATCATCTTGCTTCCTAGTTCCAAAAATTAGCATCTCAGAACTCTTATAACCATCTACCTGATTTACTACAAGAGTCTCTTCATCACTCTTTTTTTGTTCTTGTAGCTTCTTTTTTCACTCTTTGTAGAATTTTTTAATGTGACGAACTTATTACAGTAGTAGCATTTTATTACAATAGTAGCATTCTCTTTGATTTGATCTAGACTTGGATATTGAATTTGGCCTGTTTTTTGATTTACTTTGGTGGCCTTCCTCTAGAAAACAGGCCTTCATCCCTATGAGAATCCTTTCCTAAAAATTTCCCTTTTTCAACTCCAAATCTTTGGACCTAAGATCCTAGAGTATTTCTTCTAAAGTCAGGGATTCTCTACCATATTTAATAGCATTCTTAATGTCCTTATATGACTAGGGAAGAGAAATCAAAAGGGTTACTACCTAATTTTCCTCTTCTGTCTTCTTCCCAATATTAGCATGATCAATAACAATTTTGTTTAGAATGTCTAGGTCTTTCTCCAAAATCTTTATTGGGATCTATTTTAAATCCAAACACTCATTTTCAAATATATTTTGTTCATTAAAGACTTGATCATATACCATTGCTCAAGTTTAAGCCATACGTTAGCTGCGTGTCTTCTTCATTGACTTGTTGAAGTACATTGTTTGCAAGATAAAGAATGATTATTGAATATGCAATCGCCTTCATCTCTGCCTTTATTGCATCATTTCCACACACATCTGACATATCACTTAGTGTTTTCGCAACCTTCTGTTGAACCAAATTTGCCTTGAGCTTTTTTCTCCATAGACCAAAGGCCCTAGAGTCATCGAACTTATCCAGCTTAAACTTTGCAGTGCCCATGGCATTTGATTTATCTCCACCAGGAATTATTCCTTCAAGATGATGACATGAAATCCTCTTCGATCTCGTGCTCTGATATCACTGTTGGATTGACGCCAACATAAACCACAAATCGCACAACCAGAAAATAGGAAATCAAAGAATCAAACACATGAAAAATTTTACCAAGGTTCAGACAAGAAAATCCTATATCCCCATTGAGCTACCCTACGAGAAGCTTAGATCCACTATTAATTAATAGTCGAGAAAATTTATTAATTTAAATCCAAAATTGGTTTGGATTTAATTAATGAATTTTTCCTGATAGATTAAATTTTGTAAAATTACAATAAAACATAAATCATATATGAATAATATTATTGTGTATTATGTCTGTGGATTTGGTGTGATTTGGGATATTGTTAATACACGAGTTTTTATGAGATTAAATATACAAAAATTTGTGAAAAAAATTCTTAAAATGAAATTTATATCACATTAATTATAATTTTGTGATATAAGTTAAAAAGGTAAATATATTATTTTAAGTAAAAAATCATGCCATGGACCAAAACAATATAAAAATAGTTAATTACTAGTCAATTAAACTGGTAAAAGATTATGTGTTTGCAATCTATTAGTTGATAGAACATAGTAAAGAAAGACACACAAAGGTAAAAAGGTACACAATATAGTTTAATTATACAGTTAAAGCAAAAACACAGATATATGGGATACTGTGTTGGGATTAAAAAATGTTGGTAAAAAGTAAGTTATTATATCCCAGATTGTTTAAGAGTATATTTCCTCAATTTTCTATTAACAGTATAAGAAAAATATAGTATAATGCAAAATTGCACTATATAAAAAGTAAGTAGGGCCTACTTTTTGGACACTCAAAAGAATGAAATTTAACCACATCATCCCTTTATGTTGCATTGGTTTTCACCACAAATGATAGCCAAGATTTTACCACAAAAATGTTAAAATGATGACTAATTGTGATGGGTCATCAAAGTTGGACAAAAATCTTTTGTTTTTCTCATCATTTTCATGCAAAAAAGAACCACGATATTTTCTTCTCCCATAACCAAAACTGACATTCCTTTTTGCCTCTTTCTCCAAAATTTTCTCAAGAGATTTGCTCAAGAAAACAACTTCTAATCAAGGTCTCAAACAAGTTCAAATGTGTGGATCAAAGAATAGCAACTTTGGAAGGTAAACCCTAGACCTCTCTTCATGTGTTTTTAGGGTTTTTCCTGGGTTTGTTGGAGGGATTTTGATGGGACTTTACCATGATCTATGTCAAGGGAGATAGCCAAGGTCAAGCTCATTGTGGAGGATAACAAAGCTCACAAAAGAAATTCTTGGATAAATCCTAAACTTTACTCTAGAAGTTGTGTTTTTTTTTTCTTTTTTTAAAGTTTTGGTATGCAATAATTAAAGTAGAGACTATGGCATAATAAAGGACATAGTGGCATGGTTGTGTGAATTGTCTTGTGCTTGGTAATGATGTGGAGTGAGTAGAAATAGGGTTTATGTGCTTGAAAAGCAAGTTTTGGATGATTTTCAAGAAAATAAAGTTTTAACACGTTCAAACATAATTTATTTTTTGAGTAAGATCTAGAACATATCAAAAACAATAAGATTTACAACTTTTATAAACAAAATTTTGTGAAATTTTGAAAGGACTAAATTGCAAAAAATTGTACAAGTTCAGCGGAATTGTAAAATGGTAGAAAACTCTACTGTACAATTGAAATTTGAGAAAAGTTAAAACAGAAAAATTATAGAACTCATTGAAACTGTTAGAAAATTCTACATAGTTTATGAGTTGCAAACAAGTTTTAATCGTAAAAATATTCAAAAAATGTGTTAAAAAGAAAAAAGTTTTTCAACTAAGGAATTTGACTCAAAAACTTTTAGAGAATAATAATCCATGTGAAAAATTGAGCCCAACGATATAAAATGATCGTTTTTATTTTGAGGGCAAAATCGTCAAAATTTTATAACTTGGATAAAATCGTAAAGTTTTCTTAAAATAGAATTTTACCGCAAAAAGAAAGTCGACGCCCTGTTTTTCTTACCCTATAGTCAATAAGCAACATTTTGCAACAATTTATAAAAAACAAGCTCAAAAAATTTTCTACAGTCCATCGAGGGCAAAAACGTCATTTATCACAAAAATGGCCCGAATGGACCTCGAAACTTCTAAAATAGAAAATTGCCCCTCAGTAGAAACTTTTCCATAATTTGTTAAAACGAGAAGGCAATGTAAAATAAGAGAAAATAAATTTCCAAAAACACTCGGGTTTTTTTTTTAAGAAAACCAACCCATGGTTAGACTAAGTAATTAGGTGTCTAAGTTCTATTATAAACAAATTGTCGATAATAAACAAGTTAGCTAATACTAATAAAATTGTCTAAACATGACACTTAGACAGATAGTGAGGGCATCAGGAAGTTGGACAAGCGTGGAGCAAAATCCAAGTAAGTTCTGAAACTTTCCTACAACGTGGATAAAAAAAAAAAAAAAAAAGGAGTATACAAAAATGCTATTTACAACATTTTAGACAATTGCATTTATAATGCACTCGATTTAAGTTATCAAGCATCATGAATACTATGTCACTATAATTTAATAGAACTGATAAATGATTCACCAAATAAGATGAGAAAGTTTCATACTAGTCTCCCAACGCAAGGAGAGTTCTAAGTTTTATTACGGTCTCGGTGTTGTGATAACCCGTGTGCGCATTTGGTATAGCTTATTAGGCCCTAGTTAAAGTTAAGAGTGAAAACTAAACAATTAAAATTCATAAATAAACATAAATGAATCATGCATACGAATAGGATTTATTTGTAGGCTATGTTTGGACTTATTGGGCAATAACTCACCTAGTTATTTCATATTGTATAAAATCCAGCCAAGAGGCTGGAACAGAGTCACTACTAAGCTGGCATCGATGTATGAGTAAATATGTAGCTAAGGGTATGGATACCACAAGAAAGTATTCGTTGTATATTAAGTAATTTTGAAATATGTATTGAAGGAAATATTAAGTATAATATGATATATAATGTAAGATAAGTAAGAAGATTAAACTCTTTTGGGAACAATGTTGTTATAATAATATATGTAAAATGGAAAGTGTTCTGTTTATATATATATATATATTGGAAAAAATATTTTCCTATTTTTATAGCTATGTAAGTAAATAAAGTATTAAGAAACGACTCGAAAGATCGGGTTATGACAATCAAAAAGTTCAATACACCTCAAACTTCACCAAGATTATAGAGAAAATCTCAATCCTTAGAACTGAAGAAACCTTAGAACGCTACCTTTGTTTTTCCTAGAAAAAGTATCCAGTGAAAGCAATCACATACAGCTCTCAGAATTTCTCAATCACTCGAATACAAAAGAAACAAATCTCACAGCTCTCTCTCTCTCTAGAACTCGTTTCTCGCTATGATTTCTCTCAATAGCTAGAAGAAGAAGATAGAAAATGCAATAGAATATCAACCCTAATCTGAGTCTAAGAACCTTATATACTAAAACCTAATATGTTCCTAAGGCTAAAGGATAATCAGTGCCACTTGTACAGCTTAGAGACAGGCTTCCTCTTGATAATCAAAACAATACAGTTTAGTTCACACTGCCTCAATAGAAACGACATGTCGCACGGCTGGGATATATTAAACTTCTCTTTGCTCACTATCGTTTGATGAAATTACCTTAACAAATTTGATTTTTCATACAAAAGAATTCTGTCATTCAATTCATCTTTCATTGATTATTGGTAAAAACATAGTTAAAAGTGAAATATAAATTAAATGAAGTAGTACACAAGGACCTTTATATATCTGCCAATCATCTTTGGAATTTGTTGACTAAAGAAATCATACCGAGGTCCACATATACCATTGTTTTCCTTTTTTGCAGTAATGAGATTTCATGTTTAAACAGCAACACATGCCTGATCACAAGTTTTAGACAATAGATAGAGTCTTAACTTACACCAAAATTAACCCTGGGATGCATTGACGTCCACAATCTTTTGGGCAAATATATATATACACAATAAATTAGTTACAAAAATTTTCCTTGAATTATACCCCTTATAATACTTTACCCCTCGAATTTTAAAAAGTAACATCTATTTCTGTAAAGTATAAACCGTTATCAAAAACAGTGTTTCTGTTAGAATTTCAATGGAAATTTGACAAATGAATATAAAGTTAATGGTATTTTGGAAATTCCAGTTGTAAAAAGAATGATAAAAATTAAAACTATAATGAAAGAGTCTTTATTATTATTAAAAACAAAAAACTAAAACCATTACACTATTTTTTATATATACCAAAATTTTATTCAAAATTTTATTAATTTTTTTCATACTCAGTAAGTATTTTGAAATTTTAAAAATAATATATACTAGTGAAACAAAAAATATATATATATCAGTATATTCAATATAACAAAAAAATATAAGAAAAAATTTTCAAAGAGAAAAAAAACTCTGATTGTATTAATAAAATTTCTTTTATATTTTTTAAGTTTTTATTAGTATTTATACCTTTTAAAATATTAAATTACTTTTTGAGTATGAAAAAAGAATAAATTAAAAAAAAATCGGTGTATCAAAAAAGAGAGATCCAGAAAGTAATATGTTTGTAATTTTTTAATTTAATTTTTAGTCATTAATAAAGACTATTTTTGTCATAGTTTTAATTTTTTTTTAAATATTTATATAACTAGAATTATCAAAATACCCGTAATTTTAAAATTATTTTGTCAATTTGTCATTAAAATTTTAACAGAATGAGCATTTTTTTTAACAGTTCATATTTCATGGGAAACATATATTATGTTTTGAAGTTTAAAAGACAAAGTATTACAAAGGCTATTATTGAAGGAAAATTTTTATAATTAAGCCGAATATAATATAATAGAAGGTATAGAAGAGAGTTAGCGATGGATACGAAGACAATGGCTAAAATGAGGCCACGACTTATGGAGGCCGGGAAATGATGAATGATGAAATAAAGAAAGTAGCGCGTAACTGGAAGGAAGCATGGGGACAATGAGAGCAACACAAGAGAGACATTATAAAAAAGAGGAAAAAGAAAAAAGGAGAGAGATATCAATATTTGAATTTTGAGGAGCATGCATGCAGCTGGGCAAAGGCTTTTGGTATTTGTCTTTTGCATTTATGGGAAACATGTGGCCTTAACCACCACCATCTTTACCCCAGCTGATTTTCGATCGGGAGCAGCTAGCTAAGCTCTATTTTACTTGCCCCTCATCTTCAATATTATACTTGTGCACCAAATACATGGTTCCACTTTGTTTGTTTGTTTGTTTTTTTTTTTTTTTTGTATAAAAATAATCACGATCTTTTCACTAACAGGCACAAATATATACGGATATAGTATAGACGTGGAACCATATCATATATATGTATGCGTGTGTGTGTGGAGGAATGGATAACATATATATATATATATATATATATATATATATTTGTAAATTAGCTTAGGTTATGAGTGAATGGAATGGTGTAGTGGTGGGGAGCAAATTGAAGACATGATGTGAAGGGAGGGAGGAGCGCAGAGGGGGTTGGGGTTGTGGGAGAGCATTAATCAATGTCTAAAGTGGAATAAGACTGATCATAGTGATCAAATATTTCCAAGGCGAGAGGAGGGGTAGCCAAATTTGGCTGCTAGTTGGAGAGAGAGAAGCACACGTGTGTTGGGGGACCCAAGTGATGTTGCTTGTTCTTCTTATTTAATATAATGTTGGGAGAAAAAGAGGCCAAAAAGGGTTGTGCTAAGCTGTAGCTGTAGCTGTCTTTTTTACTAGTTCCAATTTTTTTTTTCTTTTCTTTGCAATTATCCCATGTGTCACTATGCATAATGCATGGCCCTCTCACTCTTAGAGTGAGGAGATGGCGACTTTTCCTGGATAGCTAGCTAGCTAAGCTACTCTCTGTCTCTCACTCTTCCCGTTTAAGTCTAATATTTGACACGTTGGTTTGAACTCAACCGTCTACAACATAAATAAAGCTCTCAATAATTACAAAATAAAGCAAAAATTATTTATAGTATAAAACTCTCACATAATATAATTTTTGAATTTATTTTTTCAATTGAAACCGATTTATCAAAACACCTTATTAATCTTGCGAATAGCTCGTGTCCTTGTTGCCCTTTATAGTTTGTACCGAAACCCTAACCCTCCTTCTCAACTGGGTCCTTCCCTGCTCTTCTGCTACCCCTGACCCCTCCTTATTAATTTATTTATTATAAGCTAGCTGGTTTTATTGTTAATATTATATCCACAATACCCTTCATTCACATTTATTAACATGAGTGAATAATTGAAAGAAAAAAAAAAAAAAAAGGGCTAGGTAACTAGCTAATTCGTTTTGATGATTGGGCAAAAATGGAACGGAAAAGCCGACACTATTAACAAAGTGAATTTTGGGTGAATATATGTACTGAAATGTAGAGAGGGAGATCGATGAGTGGGAAGTCAATTAGGTATGAAGTCAAGTGTCAACCATAAATGAGACTGCCCTGCAATGCAATGCATGATGCACTTGTACAGTTGTCTGGTCTGCTCACTCCCTGCGCGTGTGCATGTAATTATGAAAAATAGTCATTATAATATAATATTAATCCTTCTATTACTTATAATAATTAGTAATGATGATATTATGCATGCAATGCAAATCGTTTAAATGTAACTGCGTAACATCAACATGTTTGGAGAAAATGATTATTTAATTCAACATAGCATGTGTAGACGTTCAGAAAGTGATTAATTAACGAGTAGCTGCTAGCTGGGTTGATCATGGATGCATTCATACATGGCACCTCAATATATTCATCCTGTAAGTTGTACACTTGCACTGTAACCAAAGGCCAACAAGTCCGTTTGATCCATTTCCAATTTCCAATGCCCCAAACTTCTCTGAGACTATAGGAGTACACTTTGGGAGTTTTGCAATAATTCCCTTGTACAATACAAATTTTGCTGCCAAACTCAACGATTAGCATACTCCGTGGAGACGTTAACTGCATTTAGTGATCGCCGGGCTTATCACAATTTATACATAGGTAGGATTTTATTCATTTTCATTTCTTCACGGATTATTAATAATTGTATGCCCACCATGAATGCTTGCTGAACTGAAACTTTTCTAATTTCAAAGAAAACTGAATATTCTTCGGATGGAAGTGTGAATAAACACGAATTTCATTCAAGTTTTTTACATGGTGTTTGGCAGTGCTGGTCTACACCATTTTTTTAAGTTATAAACAGTGTAAAGCTCTCACATGCTACAATAATAATAATAATAATAAAATTGCTACAGTGTAAAGCTCTCACATCCTACAGTAAAAATAATTCTAACAAACAGTTTTAATTATCCTACCAAACACCTTATTAGTTTCCGTCATTTACACTTAAAAAAAAAGAAAAAAGGCAAGAGTATGAACCCACAAACATTGGACTTCTACACTCATTCAGAAGTCCAAGTCTTCGATAGCTTAAAATGGACAGTTAAAATGGTATATCACCTATATCAGGTTGCATTTTTGTTTACTCAAAATTATTTTCTTAAATATTGTCGTTCATTTCACGTTTGAGCCAGTTCACCCTTGTTGTCGTTAATTGATTCTAGTGTTGATTTTTCCATACTATCTTGAGGCCCTTCTTATTTGTCGTTAATAGATTTTAGTGTCGTTTATATTTGAGCCATTTTTTTGTCGCTATCAGATGATAGTGTCGTTTATTCCACATTATTTTGAGCCGCTTCCCCTTGCTTCTCCTTTAGTGTCGTTTCTTCAACGCTAATGTGTTCTTAAAATCCTTGGTGAAACTAAATTGAAAACCATACACCACTAATGCCAAATGTGAGATAGACACAAGAATCCTATTACACAATATTGTCTCAAAGGCTGTGTGAATCTTCGGTTCGAACTGAAAGGATATTCACTCAATTTAGTTACAAAATCTACTCAATTACTGAGCAACTTATTACATGAGGAAGAGCATATAACTGTCAAAAACTATCCTATCAGCAAAATGAAGAGTGCTATCAAATGAAAGAGAAGCTCATCTATTCCCAAACAAAGAAACAACGACAGAAAGCTGAAGTTAACAAAACACTCGAGCGACAGAAAACAAAATAAGATAGAAGAAACGACACAACTTTTCTATAAGCAAGCCTGACGACTTGTCGCGTGATACGACCATCCAAAAACTAATGCCCTACATAAAACAGATGACACTTCCAAGCTAGTATCAACCATTGATGCATGCAAAAGGTTTTGACTATCCTTCAAACAAAAAGTATGCGTGAATATTTAAACTCAGAAGTTAGGGTTTTATGGCTTTCTTTTCTCTCTCCCTAAGTGTGCCGTTTCTTGGGGGCTTTTGGGCAAAAGGCTATATTTTAGCAGAAAATTGTTAGAACGCTCCAAATTTTAACCTCAATTTTAGCCATCATCTTTAAAATTGTAATTGCACTTTGGACCATTGTAGCACGTCTTATCGTATCTTTAAAATTATAAATTTTTTATCCCAATTTCTTTTCGGACCATCTTTGCTCCCATCTGAAAGGCTATACTTTTGGCTAACTATACACATATTCAAACCTCCATAACAAACAATTTGTAGTTCTGTTTCAGCTGAAGTTTGAATCATTGTAGTTCATATGGTCATATCTTTAAAATGATAAAATTTTATTCCGACTTTTCACTAAAACATTTTTGCCCCTAACTCGATTAGGCTTTGGTTAATTGAACATATACTCAAACGATCATAACTTACTATTAGTAGCTCTTTTTCGGCCAAAATTTGGACCGTTATAGTTCAGTGTGGTCATGTCTTTAAAACGATAAAATTTTGCCTCAATTTTTAATGGACCATTTTTGTCATTATCTGGAAGGCTAATAGCCTTTGGCTAACCGAGCATATATTCAAACAACCATAACTAATAATGTTTAGCTTTGGTTCAGCTAAAATTTGAACCGTTATAGTTCGTATGGTCATATTTTAAAATAAAATTTCTAACAATTTTTATCTTTAACATGATAAAATTTTTGTTCCTATCTTGATAGCTATATCTTTTGACTAACCAATTACATATTTAGAGTAAATTGCTCGGCAATTCCTTAAACTATTTAAATGGTAACTCGCCAGTCTCCCTTTTTTTTAGTTCAGCTGACCTTGAACTCCCAAAATCGGTGCAAAAGGACTGAATTGATTGACAGACGTTAATTTTCTTCTTTTTTCCAGTCATGTGATTGTCACGTGATCATCATCTACTTCAAAAAAACCAAAACATCCCTAATTAAATCAACTACCATTAAACAAAAATTAAAAAAAAATCAAAAGACTTTCATCTTCCCCAATTCCAACCAACAAAACTCAAACCCAGTTACAAAAAAAAAAAAAAAAAAAAAAAAAAAAAATCAAACCTAGACTAAAACAATAACCCATTCCACATAATTGAAAACAAAAAAATTAAAAAAAAAACCTTCCTCAAATTAAAAAAACCTACAAAGGAGAAGAAACTTCCAACTTTGAAGAAGGAAGACGACGACCAGACAAAGAGATTAGACAATTCAGTCTTTTGATTTGATTTCCTAAAGAAATTTTCTAAATTGATGATGGAGCCAAAACTCATTCAATGAATACTATTGCAAAAAATCTGCAAGTGCATAGAATTGTAGACAAGTAATAAAGAGTAAGTAGAGTATCATTCCTATAAGGATTATGTTAATCCACCTAAATACCGAAATTGTTTCACTTTAAATTATTTGAACAGTCAAATATAAAATAAAAGAATAACAAAATAAAAAATAAATAACAGACTAGGGTATCTAATTTCACCTAAATTAATCCTATTCAAATTATCTAATTTAATCAACTAATGTTTACTCTTATGCCAATAACGAATTTCTCTTAAGTAATCACTAATCTTTCTCAAGCATTAATAATTTATCCCAGTTAACAAATTTTCTACATCTCTATGAAAATTCTAAACTTAGCAAGATTCATTAAGAACAAGAAATTCATAATGTTATACAAGTCTCATAAATATCTCTATCTTATGACAATCTCATGGCATTTAATCATAGTCTAATTTAATTATCGCTTCTCAACCTTAAATTAAATCACAATTCATGCAAAAGGTGCGTAAACTTTTACAAGCATTAAGATCAGATTAAACTACTCAGCATAGATAATGAATAAACATCGAATTAAATTAAATTAAATTAAAATAAACATTCATAATCCGACGACGACCCCAAAAACAGAAAAATTAATTCATAACGAAACTAAAAACAATTCTAAATAATGTCTTAAAAATGATGAGTGGAGGACAAGAACTGTGTTTGGATGCAAAGATGGGTTCCATCTTTGGGTTGCACCGTTTTGCTTCTCCAAAGCAATGAATTTTTCCCTCTCGTCTACAGTTTGTCTTTGTTTAAAACTATCCTTCAACCCCTTATAATATTCTATTTATGGGCTAGAGTTTAAAAGGGCAATTTTGGGATGAAATTAAACTCAGAGTTAAATAAAAATTGCACCGGCACCTAGGCTTCGTAATGGCGCCTAGGCTTTGTAGTGGTGCTAGGCCTCGTAATTCCAATGCCTAAGTATCATAATGGCACATAGGCTTCATATTTTTGATGACTAGGCTTCGTAATGGCACCTAGATCCTATGCTCTTGGGTTTTAATATTAGAATTCCTCTTACAAGAGTTCCTAGGCACCCATAAAGTGGCGTCTAGGCTTCATTTCGTCTCCGAATCTACTTGTGCTCACTTTTTGGCCTGTTTTACCCCGCAACTTGCCAATGTGCTTTTCTCCTCAAACCTACAAAAGAGCATAAAACACTATTAAATTCCTAGAAATTACTTAAAACTAACAAAATATTAAGTTAAAATCATCTAACTAATTAGCCTAAAACTAACTTATCAAGTACCAAAGTTTGAAGCTTTTCTTCTTCTTTTCTTTTCTTTCTTGGCTTCTCCAAACTCTTTTTATTTCCTCTGAGGCTAAAGTGTTGTGTGAGTTTTGACAAGAGAAGAAAATACACGAGTGAATAAATGAAGCTTGATCATTTTATTTTTCAAAAAGATAAAAAATAAAAAATAAAAAAACCTAGATCTTTTTCCTCCTTCCATTACCTTACGATTTAACTCCTCAGACCTAAACACGAATCAACCAAATGGACAAACACCATGTCCATTACCCAAAAATCACAAATATGTTTCTATAATGTGTTCAAACCCAAAAAAAAAGTCAAAATCAAAATCAAAATCAAAGTTAAAAGTAAAACCAAATAACAAATTAGAAATACTCAGAGTTATGCAAATTAAAATCTAGATTGAAACCAAATAATAAAAAAAAAAACCATGTTAAGAAATCGGCATTCACGGATTTGATGACGATGAAGATCGGCATTTATAATTGAAAGATGAGCTGGGTTGTCGACCATGATAGGAAAGAGAGATAATGAGAAGCTCAGACCCATATCCAACAAAAAAAACCCAAACAAATATGGAAAAAATAAATTCATACACAGATCAAATAAAAAAAAACCCAAACAAATCTAGGAAAAAAATTCAAACCCAGATTAAACAAAAAAATACACAATCAAATCCGAAAGAAGAAGAAAAGAAAAAGAAAAAGAAGATCGTCCTTGAAAGAGGGGTCATCGGGAGTGTTCTTAGGGAGGAGGGTTGCTAGAAGGAAGGGATCGTTTTGGAGGTAGAGGGCATAGGTTTTAAGAAGAAAAAGAAGAAGGCGATGGGAGAGAGACCATGGAAGGGTAGATTGCCACAGGAGGTCATCGGGAGAAGTCATTAGAAAAAGGGGGTCGTTTTTGGGTGGAAGATGGTGATGGGAGAAAGACCATGGAAAGTCTGATTTTTTTTGGCACATTAATCAATTTTTTATTTTTTATTTTATAATTGTTACTTAAAATTAGTTTAAATTTTTATGAAAATTTTTACTTAAATTTTTATGAAAAATATAATAAAAGATATAAATTTAATACGATACCTTTGATATATTCAATCATGTGCTTGGTACGTGATCGACAAAAAGCAAGGAAATTAATGTTTGATAGTCAATTTAGTTCTTTTGCATCGATTTTGGGAGTTCAAGGTCAGCTAAACTAAAAAAAATGACTAGCTAGTCACATTTTAAATAGTTTAGGGACTTGTCGAGCAATTTACTTTACATATTCAAATGACCATAATTAACAATTCATAGCTCTTTTTAAGTTAAAATTTTGTATGGTCGTACATTAAAATGATAAAATTTCATTCCATTTTCTTACTAGACCATTTTTGCCTATCTTGAAGACTGCATACTTAACTAGCCGAACACATATTCAAACGACCATAACTAAAAATTCATAGCTTTACTTTAGCTAAAATTTAGACCATTGTGTTTGTATAGTTGCATCTTTAAAATAATAAAATTCTATTCCAATTTTTTACCGAATAAATTTTCCCTATCTCGAACACTACCTTTGATTAACCAACCATATATTTAAACGATTATAACTAACAATTCATAAATTTTTTCAAGCTAAAATTTGGATCATATTAGTTCCAATTGTTGTACCTTTAAAATGATAAAATTTTATTCCTATTTTTTACCAGACCATTTTTGCCTCTATCTCGAAGGCTATAGCCTTTGGCTAACCAAGCATATATTTTAACAACTATAACTAACAATTTATAACTTTGTTTCAACTAAAATTTGGACCGTATTAATTTGTATAGTCATATCTTTAAAATGATAAAATTTAATTCCAATCTATTACCGGATCATTTTTGCCCTTTTCTCAAAGGTTATAGCCTTTAACTAATGGAGCACATATTTTAATGACCATAACAGACAATTCGTAGCTCTGTTTCAACTACAATTTGGATTGTCATAGTTTGTTTGATCATATCTTTAAAATTATATAATTTTATTTCAATTCCTTTCTGAAAAATTTTTGCCCCTATCTCAAGGCTATGGTCTTTGACTAACTGAGCACATATCAAATGACCGTAACTAATAATTCATAGCTCTGTTTCAACTAAATATTGCATCGTATTAGTTTGTATGGTTGTATCCTTAAAATGATAAATTTTATTCCAATTTTTTAGTAGATCATTTTTGCCCAATCTCGAATACTATAGCCTTAACTATCTGTAACTCTGTTTTAGCTAAAATTTGGATTGTTATAGTTTATTTGATCGTATCTTTAAAATTATATAAAAATTTATCTCAATTCTTTTCTAGACCATTTTTGCTTGTATTAAGGCTATAGCCTTTGGTTAACCAAGCATGTATTCAAACGACCGTAACTAATAATTCGTAGCTCTATTTCAGCTAAAATTTGGACCATATTAGTTCGTATGGTCTTATCCTTAAAATGATAAAATTTTATTCTAATTTTTTTACTAAACCATTTTTGCCTCTATCTCGAAGATGATAGCTTTTAACTAGCTAAGCACATATTCAAACGACCATAACTAAAAATTTGTAACTCTGTTTCATCTAAAATTTAGATCATTATAATTCATATGGTTGTACCTTTAAAATGATAAAGTTTTATTCTAATTTTTTATCGATCGTTTTTGCACCTATCTGGGCTTTGGACTTCTGATTTCTAGCCCTGTGGGTAGGTACCAGGGTGGCATAAAAGGAGATAGCGGGAGGTGGTTGGCTCACAGTTAGGCAAAGGTGGCATTTTGGGGCTGATTGGGTGGGTATCATTTGTAGGTTGTGCTACTGGTTTCGGTGGCAATTGTTGAAGTTCGATGACCTCATGGCTCTGGTGCTGGAGTGGCTGTGCAATAATGGAGACGGTGGAGGGTGCCTTTCCTTTTTGTTGTAGAGATCAAGTTTCTCGACTGCTAGAGACTCTTGAGTATTTGGAGACAGCTAGTCCATGGAAGCGGTGGTCCTATTAGTTGGCAGGGGGAGTGGCAATGGGTTATTCTCTCTCCCTCGATGTCCATTTCCTCTTCTATTTTTCTTCGGCCCATTGGTGCTATGGCTCCTTTGCCTCTTTCTCTGTGGTGGTGGGCCTATCCTAGGTTTACTTGTCGGCATCACTTAGAACCTTCCTTTTTGTTTTTAGTTTTGCATCTATAGAATAAACATGGTGAACTTTTCACTGGTTAGGTTTAGTGTGCTTTTTTGGTTGTTTTGGCCTTTGTTGTAATTTTAGAGGTGGCTTCTCCACCTTCCAGCGTCGTTTGTTTTTCTATAGCTTGTGTGTTATAGTTGTTGTGATTGACCTTGGTGCTTATAGTATTTTTGACCTTGAATGATTGGAGAAGGCCATCGTCTATAGTGGCATATTTGAATGAGCATTTTATGTGCTCATATAGCTGTATGCTTCTATAGTTTTTACTTGTTGGAACTTGGTACACGTGTTGCCCCTTAAGTGTTTCCAATCAAACCTATTGGTGGTTTTGATCTATTGTCGAGATTAAGTTGCTAATTATGCAAGTTGATATCGGAGTCGGAGGCAAAATGTTGTACGAGTAGGCGAGGCCGATCCTGGTCAAGGAGTGAAATGTTCAGCCAGCGAAATGCCCCATCATTGTCTGCAAAGACATCCATGGCTAGTTCCACAATCTCGTCGAGCACTTTCAGATTGGCATTTATGATTATTGTGTTACATTATATCATGATATATTTTGGTTTATCGCTGATGTATTCGAGTTTATTATTGATGTTCTTGGGTTCATCACTAATGCACTAAAGTATAAAATTGATTGATAACAATGAAGGTTACTTTTATCATTTTAACTTTATAAGTAATTAGGAGGGATTATTTTTCTAATTTAGAAAGTATGGTCATTTATTTTAAAGAGACCATTAAAAACTCTATTTGTCTTTGTATCCCTTATTATTATTGTTGTTGTTATTATTATTATTATTATTATTAAAGTTTCTAAGAGAAAACACAAAAAGCATCTATTGTGTTTGAGCTAAATACAATATTTGTTATTGTTTTTGTACAATTCAAAAAGTATCCCTTGTGTTTTTTAAACCATCTAAAAACCATTCTTTTTTTTTTTAACTTTTAATGAAATACATTATTTAAAAAGCAAATATACTATTAGAAATTAGGGAGGGGATCTTCGTGAAACTACGACCAAACACCCCTATATTTGGAGAGTGAAAAAATAAAACTGACTTGTCATCAATTTTATATAGCTAATATCTTTTGATATATACTTGTGATATTGAAATTCTATTTGAAAATATATTTCGTGTTGTGAAGTAAAACCAACTTGTTAAAAATGCTCAATACAACTAAGGTGACCAAATAATATTAAATTTTCATTTTTTTTTAAAGCTTTCACTTTTCTTTTTCAAATGAAAAAAAAGAACTTACGTCCTTAAAAAAATTTAAATAGGTGTTCAAAATTTTATTCATATTAACAGTGCATCTAAGAGGAGAGTTTGAAAGCTAGCATAATCCAACATATATCTTGGATTTTGTTTGTCATTCAAAAACGGTTTGGTCATTTAAAAAAACTAAACTAAAAAGTTATAAAAAATGATGGTTTTTAGGTGGTTTGAACAACATAAAGGATTTTTTTTTTGCATATTAAAAAACTCGGGGATAAATGTTGTATTTAAGGGGTTTTTTTTTTTTTTTTTTTTTTTTTTTTTTTTTGTATTTTCTCAAGTTTCTAGCTTGGAGGCGATTCGGAGTTCAGGTGGAGCCCAGTACGAGATGATCAGCGGTGAGAACGCTCCCGAAAGACATCATGCCACTGCCATCAGCCAGTCTCAAGTGAAGACAGGAGTTCCCAAGACTCGGCTCTGCCCTCTTGGAGACGGGAGTGTCGTTTCATTTCGGCTTGTGATTGTAAATTTAGACAAATAAAAAAGAATATACACAGGAACCAGCTGTTCTGTTGTAGTCGTCGTCCCCAGCACCACCACCCGCACCGGCGAAGATGATCCCGCCGGAGCTTCAACCTCGCTCCTTTCGTCCCTACATCTCCTCCTCAGGCAGCGCTCCTTCCTTCTTCTCCTATCCAAACCCTAACTCCTTCGATGCCGGCCCGTCTTCCCGCAGATCCTTCAACACCAACAACACCACTTCCAACCGCTTCTCCTCCTTCGCCCACAACTCCCTCATCGCAGTCGCTCTCCTCCCATGCGCCGCGTTCCTTCTCGACCTCGGCGGCACTCCCGTCGTCGCCACCCTCACCGTCGGCCTCATGATCTCCTACATCCTCGACTCTCTCAGCTTCAAGTCCGGTGCCTTCGTCGGCGTCTGGCTTTCCCTCCTCTTCTCCCAGATCGCCTTCTTCTTCTCCTCCTTCTCCTCTCTCTCCTCTTCCTTCAATTCTCTTCCTCTCTCTTTCCTCGCCGCCTTCCTCTGCGCCCAAACCACCTTCCTCATCGGCGTCTGGTCCTCTCTCCAGTTCAAGTGGATCCAAATCGAGAACCCTAAGTCCATCGTCCTCGCCCTCGAGCGCCTCCTCTTCGCCTCCCTCCCCTTCCCTGCCTCCGCCCTCTTCACTTGGGCCACCATTTCCGCCGTCGGCTTCTCCGCCGCCTCCTCCTACTACCTCATGGCCTTCAACTGCCTCTTCTACTGGCTCTACTCCATCCCTAGGCTCTCCTCCTTCAAGACCAATCACACGCTGGCCAAGTTCCATGGCGGCCAGGCTCCCGATGACTCTTTCATCCTCGGACCTCTCGAGAGCTGCTTCCATACTCTCAATCTCGTCTTCCTCCCTCTCCTCTTCCACATCGCCTCCCACCACTCCGTTATCTTCTCCTCCGTCGCCGACATCTTCCTCCTCTTCTTCATTCCCTTCCTTTTCCAGCTCTACGCCTCCACGAGAGGCGCTCTCTGGTGGATCACCAAGAGCGAGCACCAGCTTCACAGCATTCGCGTTGCCAACGGTGCTGTTGCCTTGGTCGCTGTGGTTATCTGCTTGGAGATCAGAGTTATTTTCCATTCATTTGGGCGCTACATTCAGGTGCCGCCGCCCTTCAATTACCTTCTCGTGACGACCACCATGCTCGGAGGGGCGGCCGCGGCTGGATCATATGCTTTGGGAATGGTTTCTGATGCTTTTAGCTCGCTGGCATTCACCGGTTTGGGTATTGTAGTTAGTGCTGCTGGAGCAATCGTTGTGGGTTTTCCTCTGCTGGTATGCTATCTTTGCTTCCTGATATTCAATGTAGATAGATATTTGTGTTTATAAACACAACTATGTCCCTAGCATGACCACTTGATGATAATGTGAAGGAAAGTAGGACAAATGGTATCAGAACCGCAGAAAGTACTAAAGAAACAAGAACAATATTAATCAGTCAACGTACTTCGGAGAAGTCAAGAACTTAGCCTTGAAGGTTTTATGAAATCTTCTAGGATGATAATGGATAAAAGGCTTGGAGTTGGTCGAACGTTTTTACTGCTGATCAACCGGAATTGAGTATTATCTGGCATTCGTGAACTGTATATTACTTGAAACTTTTCCTTCATAATCTTTCTTGCGTTTTTTGCCGGTGTTTCTGCTCGTCTTTGTGCTCTGTTGTTTGTCATTTAGTTTGTTAGGCTTGATGCAGAAAAGGTTAAAAACAAAAGATAGTTGTGAAATTGATGGTTCTATAACTATTTATTTTTTTATTCTTTATTTTTGTTAAAAATTGAAACGGTAACGATCAAGCATTGATGGTTAAGTTATCAATCTAAAGAATTGATGGTCTTGTAACATGTTATGGGGTCTGATTCTGTATTTGGATGAAAACTTTCTCCCGGATGTGTGTGTGTGCGTCTCTTTAGGATTTAGGAACAAACTGCTAATTTTGATTCATTATGTTGCAGTTCCTTCCATTGCCTTGTGTTGCTGGTTTCTACCTGGCTCGTTTTTTCACAAAGAAGAGCCTGCCGTCATACTTTGCCTTTGTTGTACTAGGTAGCTTGATGGTCATGTGGTTTGTGATGCATAATTTCTGGGATCTAAATATTTGGATTGCAGGCATGTCACTGAAATCCTTTTGTAAACTCATAACTGCAAATGTTATCCTGGCCATGGCCGTTCCTGGTCTTGCCATTCTCCCTTCAAAACTTCACTTTTTAACGGAGGTTGGTTTAATCTGTCATGCATTGCTGCTCTGCCACATTGAAAACCGATTTTTCAATTACTCCGGTATATATTACTATGGCTTTGAGGATGATATTATGTATCCGAGCTACATGGTTATTGTGACAACTTTCGTGGGTGTGGCTCTCACAAGAAGACTATCTGTGGATCATAGGATTGGTCCAAAGGCAGTTTGGATATTGACATGCCTGTATTCGTCCAAGCTGGCTATGTTGTTTATTACATCAAAGACTGTTGTATGGGTGTCTGCTCTCCTCTTGTTGGCCGTTTCTCCGCCTCTACTGCTGTACAGGTATTCTCTTGCTCTTTACATGCAATATGTTTTTCTGTGTTCTCCAAGCTTCTTCAACTTCGAAATTAATTTTCAGGGATAAGTCGAGAACAGCCTCAAAGATGAAACCTTGGCAAGGTTATGCGCATGCTAGCGTTGTTGCATTATCCGTCTGGTTTTGCCGCGAAACAATCTTTGAAGCCCTCCAATGGTGGAATGGGAGACCGCCATCTGATGGCTTTCTCTTGGGCTTCTGTATTGTCTTGACCGGTTTGGCTTGTGTACCCATAGTTGCATTGCATTTCTCTCATGCCCTGGTATTTTTACCTCTCTCTCTCTCTCTCTCTCTATATATATATATATATATATTTATTTATTTATATATTTATATAATATTTTTCCGTGCTTCTTGAATGTTATTACTCTTTCTCAGAAATTGGAAAAGGGGAAACCGATCTGTAATGTACAGATTATGCAGCTCTGTTTTATCATTGCCTTCTCGGAATTTCTTTGGTCATGGTATTAATGTGTCTCGTCATGCTTGTCTGCCATGTTATATGGTTGGAAAAAGGATTGATGGTGTTAGTTGTTTTTATTACCTCTTAGCTTGATAATGATTATCATGTGAAACTGACTTTCTTTTAGTCGAATACTTCTTAAAGCTGTATTGCTTTGAAAAGAAATCGTCACCATTATTTATTATTATTACTTATTAATTTACTAATCTCTCTTTTTTGATATCATTGTGCAGTCTGCCAAGAGATTCCTGGTGCTGATAGTTGCAACAGGTCTGCTGTTTATTCTGATGCAACCACCTATTCCTTTATCATGGACTTACCACTCCGACTTAATTAAAGCTGCACGACAATCTGCTGATGACATCTCCATATATGGCTTTGTGGCGCCGAAGCCTACATGGCCTGCATGGCTGCTTATTGTTGCAATTCTGCTTACGCTGGCAGCTGTTACATCGGTCATACCAATTAAATACATGGTTGAGTTGAGAGTGTTCTACTCCATAGCTATGGGCGTTGCTTTGGGTGTCTACATTTCTGCTGAGTACTTCCTCCAGGCAGCTGTTCTCCATGCCCTAATTGTCGTGACCATGGTCTGTACCTCAGTCTTTGTGGTCTTCACTCATTTTCCTTCTGCCTCTAGCACAAAGCTCCTGCCATGGGTGTTTGCTCTGCTCGTGGCTCTATTTCCTGTTACATATCTCCTGGAGGGCCAAGTCAGAATTAAAAGCTTATTTGATGATGGTGGAGTTGGAGAAATTGGAGAAGAAGACAAAAAGCTCACCACTCTTTTAGCAGTTGAGGGAGCAAGGACATCTCTTCTCGGTCTATATGCTGCAATATTTATGCTTATAGCTCTGGAGATAAAGTTTGAACTTGCTTCACTGTTGCGTGAAAAAGCTGTGGAAAGGGGTGGAGTTAGGTACGCTCAACCCAGTCAAAGCACGTCGGCTACTTTTCCTGCAAGAATGAGATTCATGCAACATCGACGTGCCTCAACTGTTTCCAACTTTACAATCAAGAGGATGGCCACTGAGGGAGCCTGGATGCCGGCAGTTGGTAACGTTGCTACTATAATGTGCTTTGCCATATGCTTAATCTTGAATGTGCATCTCACAGGTGGCTCGAATCGTGCAATATTCTTCCTGGCACCTATTTTGCTGTTGCTCAACCAGGACTCTGAATTTGTAGCAGGTTTTGGGGACAAGCAAAGATATTTTCCGGTGACTCTAGTGATATCAGCCTACTTAGTGGTGACTGCCTTGTACAGCATATGGGAAGATGTCTGGCATGGGAATGCAGGCTGGGGCTTTGAAATTGGTGGGCCAGATTGGTTCTTTGCCGTCAAGAATTTGGCTCTCCTCATTCTTACATTCCCCAGCCACATCCTTTTCAACAGGTTTGTGTGGAGTTACACGAAGCAAACGGACTCGACACCACTGATAACTCTGCCTCTTAATTTACCCTCTGTGATAATAGCAGATGTGCTGAAAGTTAGGATATTGGGGCTCTTAGGGATAATTTATGCTCTGGCCCAGTATCTCATCTCTAGACAACAGTATCTCTCAGGGTTAAGGTACATTTAGGCAACACATCATACTCTGTAGACTGTACAATATGTTTTTGTCAATTTTTCAAGTGAGGTGAAAGAAAGTTCAGGTTTTGTCGCTTGCTTCTTCTTCCAACTCCGAGTCGTTTTGTTCAGGCTTTTGCAAAACGCTGGACCAACCAGTACCCTTTTGAGTTTGGTTTTTATATAGCAAGATACTACTCCGAGACTTCCTTAATCCTTACATGTGATTTACCCTTAAAAGATATATTGATGGTTTGGACTGGTTCCTGATTTGTGGCCCATTGTTGGTTATTTACCACTTAAACTGAATATGCTTTATATAATGCGTTGAGCGCCTCGCGAGGTTCGGGGGTGCCAGTAATTGTATAAGCGCTCGAACAATGTTTATCCCAATATCTACTGGAACCAGGATCCAATATTTGGTAGTCAACGGATGCTTTTTACTAGTGCAGAGGTATGAATTCATCTGACGCCCATTTTTCAAGCAAATGCTGCTTGCGGTTCTCATTTTTGTGTTTCTTTCTTCCATGCTTAATTGCCTAGTTAACACCACAATCAATTTGATTCTTTCCTTTGAAAAAAAAAAGGGAAAAACTTTTTTGAAACTTTTGGGAGTAAATAGCATTTTTAAAATTATTTAATAGTATATGGTTAGTTCACATATTAATTTATTTATCTTTTATTCAAATTTAGTGGATAAAATTTTTACAAAAATCTGTTATTTACTATAAATATTTTTAAAATTTGCTACTTATTTAAAAAGCTATTCTTCTCTTTCTTTAAAAAAAAGAAAAGAAAAGACAAGAACCCAAAAACAACAACCAAAACCAAAAACCAAACCCCACAGTCGGTTTGTGGGCCGTTATTGGGCCAGGTGTCTTGCCTAGCCCAAACATTTGGGGCCAGACTGCGCCTAGATTTCTTTTTTGCGGGTTGGGCCTAGATTTATATTGTGCCACATTTTTTGAAAAATGATTTTATTTGTGCTACATTTAAAATAGTTCAAGGATCAAGTTGTGTACCGTATTTAAATATATGACATCTATAATAAATAAGTTTCCGAAGAAATATATATGAAAATTCTTTTTGCATTAAATATATGGGGCTCGACCGATATTTTGGCTTATTTGGTTTGGCTTATAGCAACAACGCATTGTTTAAAAATAGTTATACTAATAGCATATTAATAATAGAATGACGTATTATTATAAATAATTTATTCAAGAAACATAAATCGTAAGTAAACACGTTATTTATCGTAAATATTTTAAATATATTATTTACTATAAATATTTAAAAAAAAAAAAAAAGCTATTTGGCTCTTTTCCTTTTTGTATGTTGTGCTAGCCGGTATTTTCCTACTAATCGTTATCTCTACTCTCTTGTGTATATTGGCTTGGCCTAACCTGTATTTCTCTCCCAGCTTTGAAGGTCGGTCTAGGCCTGATTGGGAAACTGTCATAGTCATGACATTACGATGAAAAGATTGCATGTATCAAATTATTATAGTAAAATTAAAATTGAGTTAATAAGATAAATCCCCTAATTATATTTATAAAATCAAAATATAACTGTAGTTTATGAATATTTTACATATGACTTAAATTGATACCATTAAAATATTTTAATTACTACAGAATTATGTGGGTTTATTAGATAAATTCACTCCTAAAAAGGTTAGTTACAAACATAAAAATTTTATTATTACTAGTTTCTATTGTCCTTTTGTTTTACGGGGGTTAAAATGGAAAAAGGCGTTTGCCTGCCAACGAAATTACAAATTGAGCCAAAAAAAAAAAAAAAAAAGAATAAGGGGGAAGTGAGTTATAAAATGTGGAAAAGACTGGAACAAGGGGTACTTTTTTTTTGGGTTAGAAAAATGCTAAAAAGGTTGGTACTTATTTACTACTTATTTAATGAGCCGATGTTTAAGCACAAGCGACAAGTAAAGCTTCGTACGGACAAGTTTAGACTCGGAGTTGGGGAGCTCAATCTGGATCTTCGTCTTTCTTCTTGAATCTCGAATCTCTAAATTACACACACACACACACACACACACATATATATATATATATGTATATGTGTGCGTGTGTGTGTTTATATTTACTCCATTTCTGATTCGTTAAAAGGTATGTCTCTTGTTGTTTGTGGGTCTTAATTTGGGATTTCCTTTCCACCAATCAATCGGATCCCTAATTCATCCCCTCCCTATATTTCTTGATTGTTCCTGCCAAACGACGCTAATTTCTCTTCGCCATTGTCGTTTCCCTTCGCTGTATCCCTTCTCCTTTTCGTATCTCAGCCACTGGATTGGGTTGGGGTTGCAACCCCTACGCCCCACCCCCCAACCAAACAAGGAGAAATTTAATTTAATTTTTTCTTTAATTTTTTGTTGATGATTACGACGATTAGAATACTGAACCAATTTGTAATGTAGATTGGGCTGATTACATTAGTTTAAAACTATATGTATATCTTAATTTTATCATTACCTTTTTTTTTTTTTTGCAGGCTTCACTATAAAAGTTCAGTGCTTTGCCAATTTTTGGGAAATTCTGGAGTTTTTGTTTACTCATTTCAGTTGCCAATTGGGGTTTTCTACAATCCTTTCTTCGGCCGAAATAATTAAAAAAAAATATGGGTGGTTTATGCTGTTGTCCATGTGGTGATGAATTTGAGGAATATTCTCTTCCTAGCAATCCATTATACAGGCACTGCACCTGCCTCAGATTCTTTTTCCATCAGCTTTTCACCGGGGTATGTCTTCTAATACATTAATAACTATTACGAGTAGTTTTTTTTTATTCAAAGACATTAATCTCGGTTTACTGTGATTTTGGGATTATTATTTTTATGTCTTTTTCTTTTGTGTCTCTATTATGATACCTATGTAAGGATGATTATTGATAAATAAATTGCTGGCATTTGACTTGAACACTTGAGAGTTTTTTTTTTTTTTTTTTTTCCTTTTAATAATTTGTGTGCAAGTTCTCTGCTTTCGGTGAACCAAGGAGACTGTATATGTGTGTGTCGTTTTTGTTTCATACATCAAGTAGGTGTCATTTTCCTAGCATTGGTAATTGTTTCATGAATTTGTGCGTCTACGGTCTACACAAATCCGTTGACACTTGAAATTGTGTGTGGAATTGAATTTTAATACAAATGCATGTCAAAACTATGAACAGACTGCATCAATCCTCATAACTACCATTTTATTGCATTAATATGGGGTTGGATTGTCGACTATGCCTTGTTTGGAATCAGAAAAAAAGTCAAAGGATTAAAGGATGGATTTCAAAACATATGGTTGTTTTGTAGGATTAGAGAATAAAATGAATTCCAATTCTGATTCTTCCAAGATTGGAAGGATTGGAGTAGGGAATTCATACCAAACGTAATAAGAGCCCGTTTGGTTCGAGTATTTGAATAGAGTATTTGAATGAAGATTTAAATTTTTGTGAGAGAAAATACTGTAGCAAAATGATTCGAACCGTGATTCGAACTACGAAACAAACAGACCTTAAAAGAAAGGTCCTCTCTTTCCTCCATTTTCCTCATCTAAATTTTATACCTTCACTTCCTTCCAATTTTCTTTTCGCTTTACCAAACGTAGCCTCAGGTAAGTCTCTTTTCTAAGGAGTATTATAGTTTTGATAATTTATGGGTGGTCTTGTAATATACTATTAATTCCCTTTCCCGATGAACAAGCAGTATACTGCAGTATTTCAAAGACTTGAGGAGCGCTCAGTTTCATCACCTATGCAAGGAGCTACTGCTTTGACATCGTCATCAGGAATGACCTCAACTCTAGCAGAAAATTCCTTGAATGAACGTCAAATCTCGATCTCAAGGCCATTGCCCTATGACGCTGAACAAAGATACTCTCGGCCACAACGTGATGGCTTGGTTTCTAGGCGTGAGAAATCAATGACTCATCTGCAAGAAGATTCGCAAATGAGAAGAAATATAAGCGGTTCTGGCTCCGAGTCTTTGGGTTTTGGAACGAAACGGAATGGAGTTGATCTTGAAGAAGGTTGCAAATCCTCAGAAAAGGCTTTGGCAACAAAGGTTGCTTATGGACTTCCTTATATGAAACCATCTTCCGAAGATGAAGATGTCTGTCCTACATGTCTTGATGGTAGTAATTTCCTCATGTTGATGCTATAAAGTGATATGCTTTACTCCTATTTTGTAATGATTTTGTAGGGTTCATTTGAGTTATTTGCTTAAACAGTTCCTTAACCAAGATTTAATAGTGGTTTCTTTTTCTGCAGAATATACACCAGAAAATCCAAAAATCACAACAAGATGCTCTCACCATTTTCACCTTGGTTGTATTTATGAATGGCTGGAAAGAAGTGAAAGTTGTCCAATTTGTGGCAAGGTATATACAGAAAAGCTCTTTTCAATTTTTCTAAAACTTCCCCTTCAATTCTCTTAGATATGCTCTAACGTTGTTTAGTCTGTAAGTGGATCGAGTAGAACATTAATTTTCTTAGTGCTGTTACAAGAATAGCTTTTATAATATTTGATAATTGCCATTCGAAGGCATGGAAATATGTTATAGGTTAATTGCTTCCTCCCTTTTTTACTGGTTGTGAACAGAAATGTAAAAGGAGGAATGTTTACTTATCTTTTTTTTTAAAAAAAAAAAAAGAAAGAAAGAAAGAAAGAAAAGAAAAGAAAAGAGTATTTCTAATTTGGTCAGGGCATGCCACATGATGAAGAAAATGAGGAATGGGAAAACCAATCTTAAGTTACCTCATGGCACTGCTTCCCTTTCTATCGTAATAAACTACAAATAGGTTTCTTAGCTTTTTCAAACGTTAATTAATAACTAATGCACTAGGGCATTTTAGTACTTAAGCTATTAGGATTGCTAGTACACACATTAATAAATTCTAGAAAGGGAATTGGTTTCTTAATAGGTGAAAAGAGGCTAGAAAGGGGATCAATGATCCTCTTTCTAATTCATTTTTCTTTCCTGTCCGATACGTTCCCCTTTCTGATATACATTCCATTACAAGTTAGTAAACATGCCCTTTATGTTTGCATTCCAATTTCTTGGAAATATTTCCAGATTTATACGCGTTCAACTAGTAAAAGTGCTTTCTATTTTCAGTATAAATGAGTACTATGTGCTAATATTCTCATTTGGTAAAATTTTTGTTTTGAAATGTCAGGAGATGGAGTTCTGCGAAAGTCCTTAATCGTGCTTCGGACTTCAATGCCAAGGAGAGAATATACATATGAAGCGGCTGTCAATTTCTGTAGAAGAAAATATATCATATATGTATGTGTATAGATCTTGTTTACACTTATACAAGCTTGCATAGAGGGAATGGATTGTTCATTTTGTGGGAATATTTTATAGTATCTTGATGTTTCTCCATGTTTGATGTTTGATACTTGATGTTGGAATGTCTTGTGCTTTTTGCATAGAAATCCACAAATTAGTGGCATGTCATATAAACTCATTGTAAGCATTATCATGGCCTCATTCTAATGCCTCGAAAATCAGGTGTTTCTAAATTCTGCTGACTCTAAAAACAATTGAAATATCTCAGAATTGTAGAAGTTGATGAATGTTCCAGCCATGGCAAAATTGGAGCGTAAGTTCAAACATGGTTTTGCTAGTGTTATTTGTTATACAACCACCTTGTATCTTAAATACAAGAAGTGGATATTTTTGCCATTTGTGGCACTCACTGGATGAAGTCTAGGAGGTGGATGGATCATGAATGCGATAAACATTTTTTTCCTGTATGCTTTGCTTACAAGATGTGAACAATGACGACATTCGTGAAAGGAATTATAGAAGGAAAATAGGCACTAGTCAACAACCACTAAGAGGGAGGGGGAGTGGGAAAGCTTCGTGTTCTTTTTGTTGATATTGACTTCAACCCGCTCTACCATCTTAGGCCTCTGCTCTGCCCTGTACTTGTACCTACTTAGCTGAATATAGAAAAATGCAGTAATTGATAACGCTAAGAGCGGTAAGCAGCCAGCAAAGATAATCAAATCTGCCAGCGTTGATATTTTGTGACGGCCAAGAGGGCTCCCGACTTTGGGTTCCCCGTGACCACTTTCACAATGCTATTGATTATGCTGGCCACGAAGCAACCCAAACCTCCTGCATGAGCAGCATAAGCTGAACCTATACATTTCATGGCATCAGGGGCTTCCTTATACAAGAATTCCAACAATCCTGCTATGCAAAACACTTCAGCGATGCCAATCAGGCAATACTGGATTAACAGCCAGTATGCACGTAAGTTTGGCATTGAGGTCAAAAATATCATCTCAAATCCATGCTTGATAGTGTAATTTCTTAGATACCTTTAAAAAATGCCCGCCCATGCCACCAACAGGATGGAAATTGCCTAGTCCAATGCCGACCCTCTGAAGTTGGGAAGCACCATGAGGGTGCCCCCGTGATGCACCGGGACAGCAGAACAAATGTGGAGTAATAGAGGGAGAGGAAAAGGAAAATGCTAAGGCCAGGAAATACGGGCATGCATGCAACTGGGAGTTTGAGACGGCCAATATGAGTGTTCATTGTGTATTTCTGCTGCACTGAGAGAGTAAGGTACCCTGTTAGGAGCACACTAAGCATCATTGTGCAAGCTGGAATTGGAAAGAGCTTTCAAAGGATCTTCACTTCCTCTACTTCAGTCACAGTGCAGAGCCTCCAGGGACTAGGATCCACACAATCTTCCTTCAGCTGCAGTGCCGCTTTGTCCAAACATCTGCAACAGCCAAACAAGTACATTCTATTACTATGTGTAAGCGGAGTTGATATAACTGTAAATACAGTTCGTAAATATAGATTAGAGAAGTTTAGTTAGATTTGATTGATAAGTGCCAGCTTGGGTATGGGTTAGTTGCTGATATGTAAATGAAAGTTGTTATGGTACTATTTAATGAAAGCTTTGTTCAGATTTTCATTACTGAGAATTCAGAAAGTTTCTTTTGATTTCCTTTAATTTCTTCCTAACACAAATACTAATACTAATACTAATACCGTGCAGGTAAATCAGATGAATTAAAGAATTTGCATTTTATAAGACATACGAGTAAAAAAGATTCATATGCCAAGCAACTGAAATCACCCGTATGAGGGATTTTTCCACTACCCTTTATGGCAGATTGTTTTCCAGGGACCTCATACAAGCCTATCAACCCACTGCTAGAGAAAGACGCCTTTCTCTTTCAAAAGGCGGCAATCAGAACTTGAGCAACCCTCGTGAGAGGGCTGTTCCTGTATAAAGGAGTACCAAAGAAAAACACCAAGTTCGATATTCCCATAGCTGCTGCCAATGAGCCAAAGGCCGACCCCCATCCAAGTTTCATTTGAATGTAGACAACTGCAGTGAAGGCGATGATAGCACCAATCGTGACAGAAAGACAAAAGAAATTGATAAACCTATCTAGGTGGGACTTGTAATTTTTGCTTCTTTCATCAAACTGATCAGCCCCAAATGCAGAAATGCAGGGCCTAATACCCGCAGCTCCAAATCCGGTTATGTAGAGGACAGTGTAGAGGTAAAGCATTTGCCATGGTTTTGCTGGCTCACAACTTCCTAGATGCAGGGATATCTGCGAGCATTGGTCTTGGTTCAGCACAAAAACCTCCATTGTAGCACATAGGGTAATTCCTGTCAAACCCTTGAGAATAAAAATTGGAAAGAAAATAGAAGCACATTAACATGTAGAAATTCATATCAGGAACAGCAATATAAGTTTCTGTAATCGGCATATATGGTTGAAAAAGTCTCCCTTGAGTTCAAGTGAAGAGTAATGTTCATCCTTGTATTCTTAGGAAGTACGAACACAACCCCTCAAATTGTGAACCTCGTAAAATTTCATCCCTAAAAATTAGACATTAATGATTCCATTTAAAAAGGGTATGAAATTGCTGTGAAGAAAAGGATTTTTAAAGATAATGGTTGCGTCTTGTCTAATTAATTGACTTAAATTTTGTAAGTTCTTGATAATGTAAGGTTGAACATCGAATTTCAACAGAGGAACTTGTGGTTCAATATTTACCTGCTAGATGGTTAATGATTTAAATTCATGGATTTAAGTAAGGATCGTGATCATACCACAAGATAAATTGTCGTAAAGATTGCAATGGTCCAATACCGACCAAGATAAGCACCGGCTAGAAAACCACCTAGGACAGAGGAAGCTTGTGATATCCCTAAGAAATTGTTTACGGCGTTTGATGCACTGGAAAGGGTCTATGCATAACGTAAAACATGAAGGCCACCATATTAACTGAAAGCCCATAATAAGCCATTCTCTCTGCCATTTCATTCCTGCAACACAGATTTTTCAAAAGCCAATTTACTTAGTCACACAACAGTATGTGGCAAGATTTTTGCAACAGAAAAGAGAGAAATTTGTTGTTTACCGAAAATTAAAAAGGCCACAATCCAACCACCAGTCCCTGAGAGATCAGAAATTGGTTTGCCGCGGATATTAACCGGCGTGGTTCCTCTGGTATAACCACGGCCAAAAGCCATCCTTCTGTCATTGGATTCGATGACATAGATTCCGAGCTTCTTTCACTGTAATGACTCAGAATTTCCAGCCAAACCAGTACCACTACCTGGCCCTGCCATCTCTACCACCCGTTCTGGTGACTTGATCTCTCTTGTTCCCATATCCCCAAAGTAACCGTTATTCTTTTTGTCAGAGAAATAATCACATGTAAAAAGTAACTACCTAAAAACTACCAAATCTGATATACAAGTTTAGTTTCATGCATACATATACAACCTTAAATATCCAAAAACTACCAACACCAAGCTCAAAACTTAAAACCAAAGAACCAGGTAGTCCTCTTAACTTATACCAAAGCCAAGTTTCTGTATGCTGGTACATACAAGGCAAGCAACTAACTAAAGAGATAAACTAACTAGCAAGAAGAATAATATACGTGTATATATACAATATACATGCACACAATCACTTACAGCCTTTCAAGTAAACTCGGCGGAGCTGACACTGCATAAAATTTTACGATCGCTTTGGGCAATTGGGGAAGTTGGTCCCAAAAAGGAACAAGTTATCTATTTTTTTTCTTTCTTTCTTTCGGAAGAAGTAGTGATTTGAAACCACCAAAAAAAAAAAAAAAGAGGGCTCAAGTTTAATGAAGGAGACGTCAAGATCCAAGATAAATAGGACAATAAATGGTATCTGCCTTATTCCTAAAAACAAAAATGATCTCAATTCATTTTGATTTCTCAAATGTTAAATAAGAAGGAGAAGAAGAAGAAGAAAACGCATCTAATGGGCAAATTTCTAGGCTGTTGTTGTCCTATTTAATGGAGTGCGTTTGATTATTATCCCAATTCCCAACCTCCCACTCAACCTCCATTGCTAGTTGGCTTTACTAGTTTTTGTCATGAATACGGCCATTTGCACCAAATCACCATCATTACTGCTTATTCCAATTATGAGCCACTCCAATGTCCCACCATCCCTAATTCTTAATGTTTTTCACCCTTTTTTTTAGTAAATTGAATTTTACACGCTTCAACTATGGTTCATTTCACAAAAGTAGTTTTGCTTTTGTTCTGTTTGAGTTTGTCAGTTTGTACGTGTGTGTTCTCTAAGATTGGTTCCTGATGGAGTGTGTTCGATTGAGTATTAGAATCAAGCAGTGAGTTCAACAGTTCATTTCACTTCACAATCTGGGTACCCTCTTTGTTTATAAACTGACAAAATAATTACAATTACGTAGCACCACTTGTAAATTTATAATGTAAGACACCCAATTACTTTCATTTCCAATAATGATTCTCTCCAACCATCCACAATTGTTGATATGAAAACTAATATTTTTCTTTTTCTTTTTCTCTTTCTCTGTTGTGAGTTATGGTTCATTTGGCACTTTACTCCTTACAATTTTTTTTTTAATTGTTTTTGAACGGAATACGTACGTCATGTAAGCAGCCAAATGGATTTCTCAACGAGGGCAAACGTCGGAGTTTACCAAATATTTTAAATATGCCTATGTACTCTTACTTAATTATATTTCCTTTTAGTCTCCTTAATTTATTTTTTGTTCTCAAATGTGACCTTGTAACTAATTTTTTTCTCTCTCTAACTGCATTGCTGAAATATTTTTTTCCAAATACGTCCCTACTTAAACATATTTAAATTCTCAGCTTAGTTTTTTTTGTAAATGTTTTTTTTTTTAGTTTTTCTAACTTATTTTTTCCCAATTTTTCTACTTCTTTCTTTTGTGAACATGCTTAATACATAGCGCTTATTGTCAACTAACATTTTTAAAAGTTAGAGTTTCCTAATTTCAAATGAAGCACGACTTACCGTTTCTGTCATCATTTTGATTTTGAATTTAGAGTGTCTATGTTATAGCATACGACAACAAGTCATTTAAATTTAAATTTGTCATCAATTGTGTTTTTTAAATTTTTTATGTTTTTTTATTTTTTTTTCTCTCAAGTCAAATTTTAACGTCTTCCAACAGTAAAACGACAGAAGGACTAAGATGTATGCTTTAGAATATTCCATTCTTTTTTTCCCTCAAAAAAGTGCAATGCTATTGTAGGAAATTGTCATTTCATTATGGCTAAAAAGACATGTCGATGCACCTAAAAGATCTGCTGCTATCTCAATTTGTAATTTAACTATGAAAAGACACGCCGTTGTATTTTACAGAATTTACTGTGACTTATTAATTAAACATTGTGTTGGTCGTTTAACCTAGTAAACTTGATTTTTAGAATTTATTATGGTTTTTCCTTGGTAGCAAATTCTTTATTTTTTTTCTTCTTTGAATGGTCATTGGTATTTCAAATTAAGAGAATACACATACTAATATCAACTTCAATGACCTTACAATATAAGAAAACTTAATCCTGATCAAAGACCAGTTCCACCAGAAAATTTTAATGAAACGCACAAAAGGATCAAATGTGTACCATGTTCCAACAATAGAAACTTGATAAGACATACCAACTATCAAACACTCATATGCCTCTTTCAATAATACCTTTACAATCATACCTCTATAATTGATGAAAAACTCCAACCAATCGAGACTAAAGGCCTAAACCACAAAGATCCCACCCAACACTGCAAAAAATTAACTCTTGTGGGTGGAACGTGCAAACTAGACCAGAAAATGGAAAAACTAGGTCTGTTATTGCAAAATGGAAAACGCAACAAAACAATAAAAACCAACACCAACAAACACATGTCCGTTAAAGATTAGTGTGGTCATTTATCATTGTCGTTTAACATAAAAACGGCATGTCGTTGCTTGGAGTTTGCTTTTTGCTGTATTGGGCTAAAAAAATTTTGTTTCCCAAAAACATTAAAAATGCATGCAATAATTACCTACCACGACTTCACGCTATTCCTACTTGAACTATTATGTAGACGAATGGCTTAAGTTTCAACCAGTTTCAATTGTGTTTAATTAAAAATAATAATAATAACTAAAATTTTTGGTTTTTAGGGCATAAAACTCTCACATGTTACAACGATAAAAAAATAATAATAATAATAATAATATAAAACTCTTATATATACTACATTTTTCAATTCAAAATTATTAGTTCTAACCCCTCATCCCAAATACCTTGTAAATTAACCCTCTTCCATTTATTTGTTTATCATCAATGGAGTACAGCCTACAGAGTCACAAGTTACAGAGAACGTGCCCAAAAATACTTGATACGTCAATTTTTTTCTAAGATCCCGTCCAAAAACGTTTCAGCAAAATGCCGATTCCCTTGGCAAAGCTTATGGACCAGAAGTCTCAACATTACTCTTGGGAGTCTGTAACCTGTCCTAAACATGTAATCTACAATAAGCAAAGAGCAATCCAACCTATCTCTTGCGAAGAAACTCCATATCAATCCATCAAATCTTTCCCACTATGGTTTGAGATCATTCTTCAACATCTTCACTAACCATTCCATCCCCTCGTCAACATCCCTGATATCGCAATATCCTCTGATGAAAGCATCCCAACTATTGATACTTGGTTCCAAACCCCGATTAATCATTCAGTGCAACATTTTCTTTGCTTCTTTCATGTCTCCCATCTGACAAAGCTTTTTAATGAGAGGACTACAGGAGGCAGTTGATGGCTGTAAACCCTGGGCCAACAACTGTTTTAATAGATTAATGCTCTCTTCTATTTTTCCTACATTGCAAAACCCTCGAATTAAACTATTATATGTAATCAAATTAGGAACGGTTCCCTTCTGGCCCATTTTGACAAACAACCCATAGGCCTCACTTGTCTTTCCCTCTAAACAGAGCAGCCGAATCATCATGGTGCAACTCACCACCGAGTCTCCACAACCTTTATCACACATCGCCTTACACAACTTCCTGGCCTTCCTGAACTCGCCAATCTTACAAAAACCATGAATCAGCGAATTGTAAGTGTACTCATTCGGAAGATATCCCTTCATAATCATCTCAAACCACAGCTTCCGAGCGTCCCCAACCCAACCAATTAAACAGAGCCCGTGAATCATTGTCGTTTACATCACCCTATCCGGAGCATATCCTCTATCCTTGAGACCATTGAACACCCAAAAAGCCTCGAGCACCATCCGATTCTTGCACAGCCCATTTATCACTTCCTGATATGCACAAACATCCGGATCATGCTTTGTCTCAATCATCAGATGTAGGAGCTCAGAAACTCTTTCATAGTCTCCCTCCTTACAGAACCCAGATAACAACTTGTTAAAAGAAGCATTTTTAATAGGCATCCCATCTTCCACAACCTGCCTAAGGAGTTCCTAACCTCTAAAAACCTGATCCTCATCACAGAAAGCTCGGATGAGAAACCCAACAGTCTTAACATCCACTCCAACACCACACTCCATCATTTCCTTGTACAATTGCCAAAAAAGATCATTCCTTTTAGCTCTGAGACACCCCTAAAAAGCTGAATTCCAAGTCTTTGTCGACGGACACAATCCATCCCTTTTCAATTCCCCAAACACATCAATGGCGTGTTCAAGAAATCCAGATTCACAAAGACACCGAATATAACACTCCAACGAATCCAATTGAGGATTAAAACCAGTAATCTCAAGAAAACCTTTAGCAGCAATGCACGCATTCGCTTCAATTAAGGCCTTATAGAGCTCATTACAAGAGAATGAATCGGGAGAAAACCTAGGATCAGACGTCTTAAGCCACAAGAAAAACCTAAGAGAGAGAAAGGCATTGTTTTGGTGCTTGAGAAGCTCGCAAAGAATCTAGGGTTAGAGAAGTCGAAAGAAGGATAGTCGGAGAGTGGAGTTTGCTCCCACCTGGGTCTGGTTCGAGTGATTCTAGAAACTTCCTTAGCGACTTTGCTGAAATCATGTTCCTTGGCTGCAATGGTGGTGAAGTTTCGACGGAGAAAGCTTGGAGCCAGACACCGAATCCTCATGAATGTTTGTTTGATCTAGATTATTGGAGAGATTTATGAGTTGAGATTTAGGGTTTTGCTTTATTTGATTGTAAGCTTTACCTTCCGATCTCACGTCGTCCGCGACGCAAACCAGCTGCGCGGCCACAGCTGCAGCGGACACACACAGTGAACAAGTGAAGAAAAAGGTTTTTTTTTGGACGACAAATAGCGAAACACCATTATTACCCATTTCGTTACTTACGAAAATTCTCGTATAGCCTTGTAACACTTCGTTATCAAAATTTGAAAACGTAACGACTGTTTGATTAACAAAAATAAAATTTTCATAAAAAAATAAAAAATAATTAAGAAATTAAGTGTATTTTGGTGATCTCTTTATAAAGATAATCACAAAGTTAAAACTATAGCAAAAATAATCGTTATTGATGATTTAAAAATTAATTAAAACTATAATACCATTTGAGTCTCTTTTTTGATATACCAGAATTTTCTTTGAAATTTTTTTAATTTTTCACACAAAAAAAAAGTATTTAAAAGTTTTAAAAGTCAATTGGCAAGTAATAGAATCCGAATCAACTAGAGTCATCTTGTCTATAAGTCGTTGTTGCTGTTGTGATAGCAAAATGTTGTCATTGTCTAGAGACATAGTTCTAAAAGCTAGACAGAAACTAGGTTGTAACGTCCCGAAATTTATTTAACATTAATGTAATGTAAATGATGAATTAGTGTGCCATAATTAAAGTTTTAACTTTAATTAGATTATTTGGTTGGATTTTGAATTTTGGTTGTTTTGTTAAACTGATGTATTCAAATGATTTCTCATTTGTTTTAAAATGATGTTTTGAGTTTTAAAACACAACAATTTGTAAAATGTTAAAAATACTCTGTTTTACAAAACCGTGGGCGGCACATGGTTTTCGCACAGTAAAACCGCCCACCGATTTTCTCTATTTATTTTCCTTTCCTCTCTCTCTCTCCTCACTCTCACGAACTCTCTCTCTCTCTCTTCACTCTCCCTCTCGGCAGCCTCTCTCTCTCTCTCTAATTTCTTCAAAAAATTTTGGTTTCCATTCGAATCCAAGCTTCGGAACAGCAAGGAGGAAGCTCGGGGACGTGATTCGGCGACCGAGAACGCGGATTGAAGCTTCGATTCGAGGTTAGATTCGAAATTTCTAAACTTTTTCAAAATTTTCGATTTTGTGTGTTTTTGAAATCTAAGCTTGTTTAAGCTTAGAAAACCGTGGATTTGTGTTAAATGAGCTTAGAACAACTAGAATCTAAACCTAGATTGAAGAAAAACGGATTGGATTCAAGATTTTCATTTTTCTCCTCTTTTTCTCATTTTTGGATTTTTGAGGATTTCGAGTTCAAATGTTGTTTAAATGATTCCAAATATGTTTTAGAATGTTTTTCTATCAACTATAGTTGTTTTTCATGCCTGGGATTTGAGAAAAACAGGTTGGAATTCAGATTTGGATTTTGGGGATCGAGAAACCCGTGGCTGGGATTTCTGGATTTTCCCAGTTCGGCAGGCCGAAGTTCATGTTCGGCAGGCCGGAGTGATGATCGGCAGGCCGGTGTTCTTCCGATCGGCAGGCCGAATCTGGGGCAATGTTCGGCAGGCCGAACCTTGTTTCCGGCAGGCCGAACTGTGCAGTTCGGCAGGCCGAAGCAGGGCGTCCGGCAGGCCGACCGAGGCATGGAAAATTTTGTGATTTTTACCCGATTTCATTGTTTTGAACCCTAATTTAAATCCCAACCTTATAGGATGATTTTAATGATACAAATGGCACACTAGGACATCATGAAATGATTTAGTAACATAGAATGTCTCAAACTAGATATTGATTGACTTAGTTTGTATCTAGGACTGTTCGTGGTTCCGTGGAGCTAACGTATAGCGGACCGGGATTACGGTGTGGGGTACCGGCACGAGTACTGAGGTAGGACTTCTATCCTATTCCTTTGGTAGCCTGGTTTTGAAATGATTTGGCTTTGAAAATGATTTCTATCAAAATGTTCTCAACGGTTGTTTGGAAATAGTTTTATCGGTAGTATTTTAATACACCGTGATTACGAAATGAATTTCATAATGAATGTAATTGACAATACTCGGTAATTGGGTTTGAATGATAATGATAACAAACACTAAGGCATGATGCCATATCAGAGATCGGGTCGTGTGACGAACGACCTTGGGGGCAGGTCCCGAAACCCAGCTGGGCCACTACGGTGGTGATATCATGGTTTGCCTAGGTAAAAGTAAATTGGTGTTTTGATTTGACGAGTAGACTGTTCTGTGTTATAACGGTTCTACCTAATTTATTTATTTATTTATCTAACGTTTTATTTCTGTATACTCCTGATAATGTTTTGTTTCTTTGCATCGAATTATTTTATAAAACCTAGTCCTACTGAGCCTTTCGCTCACGTTTTATTGTTTTAAATTTCCCCCCCCTTCTAGGTGGTTTTCCATATAGGTTTGGAGGAGATTCTTCAGACCGGACTCAGGAGCACTAGGAGAATTTATTTATATTCAGTATTATTAATCAAGGCATGTAAGACTTAACTTTATTTGTACCTGGACTGTGATTGTATTTATGATATTGTCAGTACCATGTGTGTGCACAAGTTGTGGGTTGTGGAACCCATATTCGCGGTTTTTATTCAATTATTGTTATTTGTTTAATGATTTTAAATTCTTTATAAAATGTGGTGGAAATTCTTCTTAATTTTTATTTAATTGGATTCTTAAACTCTCGGTTTTTAATTAAATTCTCTTTTAATTAATCTAAATATTCCGCCACGTCACCTCCCGTACTCCGGGGCGTGACAGAATGGTATCAGAGCTCAAGGTTATGAACCTTGGGAATTGTGCACACATAGGTTTGACAATGAAATACATCTGACAGTCCAAATTTTGTTTTCAGAAGTGAGAGAATGGCACCTAGACGTCATTCGACAGCTGACGCGGAGTTCGGAAATGATGAGGGCCTGATGAGGTCTATGATGGCGGCTTTCCGGCAGATGGCAGCCAGGGCTAGACCGGAAGACTCCAGTGTTGGTAGTCGGCATGCCTTCTTTAAGGAATTTCGGCGGGCGTCTATTCCGACTTTTGATGGCAATGGGGATCCGCAGTTAGCAGAGTATTGGTTGGATTCGATTTTGAAGCATCTTGATACCCTTGGTGTGCCTGAGGAGTATCGTGTGGAGTTTGCGGCGTATAAGCTCGAGGGTGGCGCTAACACCTTGTGGAAACAAACTAAGCGTCTGGAGCGCGGTGGCAATATCAGTTGGGACAAGTTCGAGGAGCTGTTCTATGATCGGTATTTTCCGCAGGGATATAGAGACCAGAAAGCAGCTGAGTTTTATAGATTGCAGCAGGGTGATATGTCAGTTCGGGAGTATGAGGCAAGGTTTAACGAGTTGGCTAGGTTTGCTCCATCAGCTGTGGCATCGGAGCGTGAGAAATGCATCAAGTTTCAGGAGGGACTCAAGGCTCCTATTCGGCGGCAGTTGGTTGCTCTACGGCTTAGGAGTTTCGGAGAGCTTGTGTCGTCGGCGATCTCCGTGGAGAATGATTACGTGCAGTATTGTGAAGATCGAGCCAAGGCTTCAGGAGGACCGCAGAGGAGTGGCAGGAAGAGCACCAGTAGTCGTCCAACTCCGGGGAAAAGCAAGCAAGGCGGTGCGACCAGTGGTAGCAGCAGTTCGTCTGGCAGCGGGCGCAGCAATCCCTACAGCTTCCATTGTCATTTCTGTCAGCAGCCCGGACACATCAAGAGGAATTGCCCGATCAGGAGTGCTCGTCTTGGATCGCAGACCGGGGAGGATGCCAGTCGTTCATCTCAGCCTCAGCCTCAGACCCTACCTCCGCCTCCGCAGTACCCGCAGTTGCAGTATCCGCAGTTTTCTCCTCAGCAATTCTCATATCCGGCACGGGGACAGCAGCCGCAGTATTTTCAGCGCAGTGTTCCTCAGTATAGAGCTCCGAGTACAGGTAGTGTGCAGTCATCTCCATCTCAGCAGCATCGGCCGAGTAATGCAGGACCCAGCAATGTCGGTAGAGGAAAAGGAAAGGCACCAGTGCAGGTTCATGCGATGGCATCTGGAGGGTCAGATTCTCAGACTGGTAACGCAGTTGTTGATGGTATGATCTTGGTTTCCAGATCTCTAGCACGCGTTCTATTTGATACCGGTGCATCTCATTCTCTCATTTCGAGTTCTTTTATACATGCCTTGGGATTAGAGATAGAAGAGTTTAATGAACCCCTAGCTATAATTTCTCCCTTGGGGCGGGTGTGTGTAAATCATATGTGTAAATCTTGTAAAATAAAGATTGGGGATGAGATTTTGAAAAGTGATTTGATTATACTCCCCATGAGTTCCTATGATGTGATTCTAGGAATGGACTGGTTGTCCAGGTATAGTGCAGTTGTGGACTGCCAACTTAGAAAAGTGACCCTAGTGTCTGATAGGGGGACGGTAATCACTTACCAGGGTGGTGGTGATTGGCTAATGAGTGAGCGTCTCATGAAGTCATGCCTAGGAGGGCGAAGGAATCTAGATTGTTTTGCTTTTCTTGCCAATCTAGATTGCGAGCCCTATGTTTCGAGTAGTAGTGTAGCGATTCCGGTGGTTGGTGAGTTCGAGGATGTTTTCCCCGACGAGTTGCCAGGATTGCCACCGTATCGGGAAATTGAGTTTGGTATCGAGTTGTTTCCAGGGACATCACCGATTTCTATGGCACCTTATCGGATGGCGCCGGCAGAAATGAAGGAATTGAGGAAGCAACTTCAGGAGCTTGCTGATAAAGGATATATTCGGAATAGCACATCTCCGTGGGGAGCACCAGTTTTGTTCGCTAAGAAGCACGATGGGACTCTCAGGTTATGTGTGGATTATCGGCAGCTGAATCGTGTTACGGTGAAGAACAAGTATCCTTTGCCTAGGATTGATGAGCTATTTGATCAGTTGGGAGGTTCGCGATACTTCTCGAAGATTGATTTGCGGTCAGGTTATCATCAGCTCAGAATCAAGGAAGAGGACATTCCCAAGACAGCTTTTAGGACTCGGTATGGGCACTTCGAGTTTCTGGTTATGTCTTTCGGGTTGACGAATGCTCCAGCAGCTTTTATGGACTTGATGAACAGGATATTTAGGCCGTATCTGGATCAGTTTGTGATCGTGTTCATCGATGATATTCTTGTGTATTCTAAGACATGGGAGGAGCATGAGCAGCATCTTCGGGTCGTGCTTCAGACTCTGCGGGAGCACCAGTTGTATGCTAAGAGGGAAAAATGTGAGTTCTGGTTGACTGAGGTCAAATTTCTGGGTCATGTCATTTCGGAGCATGGTATTTCAGTGGATCCGTCCAAGATTGAAGCTATATTGGAGTGGGAACGACCAAGGAATGTAGCGGAGATTCGCAGCTTCTTAGGTCTTGCTGGATATTACAGGAAATTTGTAAAGGACTTTTCGAAGATTGCAGCTCCGTTGACGAGGTTGACCAAGAAAAATGTCAGGTTTGAGTGGGATGAAGACTGTGAGTCTGCTTTTCAGGAATTGAAGAACCGGTTGACTTCAGCTCCAGTATTAGTTATTCCTAGTAGTGACGAGCCGTATGAGGTTTATGCTGATGCTTCAGGGCGTGGACTTGGATGCGTGTTGATGCAGCATGGACGTGTGGTTGCGTACGGATCGAGACAGCTACGACCTCACGAGCGGAATTATCCTACTCACGATTTAGAGCTTGCAGCGGTGATCTACGCGCTGAAGATTTGGAGATGTTACTTGTATGGAGCATCGTTTCAGGTCTTCTCCGATCATAAGAGTTTGAGGCATTTGTTCACTCAGAGGGATCTCAACTTGAGGCAGCGCAGATGGGTGGAGTACATGGAGGATTATGATTTCGCGTTGCAGTATCATCCCGGGAAAGCTAATGTGGTCGCGGACGCGCTTAGCAGGAGGTCTTCAGGGATTCTCGCTTGTTTGATTTTTGAGGACTGGAGCAGGGATGCGACAGTGAGTGAGTATCGGCTACAGTATCATGAAGACGGTGATCGAGTTTTGTTATATCATGTGGAAGCGACTCCAGCTCTTGTTCGGATGGTGAAGCAAGGTCAGTGGCAGGATCGACATTTGCAAGGGATTTGGTCGCGGATTCGGAACGGGGAGCAGTTCGAGGAATGGAGCGTGCATGCAGATGGATCGTTGTACTTCCGGGAGCGTCTTGCAGTTCCAGTTATCGCCGAGGTGACGAAAGCCGTTCTAGATGAAGCTCATAGGTCTCAGTTCGCTATTCATCCAGGGAGCACCAAGATGTATCGTGATTTGAAGAGGCACTATTGGTGGAGAGGCATGAAGAAAGATGTTCGCGAGTACGTGGCCAAGTGTTTGACGTGTCTTCAGGTGAAAGCCGAGCATCAGAAGCCTGCAGGTCAGCTTCAGCCGCTTCCTATTCCAGGATGGAAATGGGAGCATGTGACGATGGATTTTCTCACAGGTTTGCCGAGGACGGAGCAGCGGCACGATGCAGTTTGGGTTGTGGTCGACAGGTTGACGAAATCGGCGCATTTCATTCCGTTTAGGTCGACGTGTTCCAGGAAGACTCTCGGGGAGTTGTATATGCAAAACATTGTGAGGTTGCATGGAGTTCCTTTGTCCATCACCTCTGATCGAGACACCAGGTTTAATGCTAAGTACTGGAGGAGTTTTCAGGAGGCTTTGGGTACGGATTTGAACTTCAGTACGGCGTTTCATCCTCAGACTGATGGGCAGTCTGAGCGGGTTATTCAGGTTCTCGAGGATATGTTGCGTGCTTGTGCGTTGGACTTCGGCGGAAATTGGAAGCAACATTTGCATTTGGCGGAGTTCGCGTACAACAACAGTTATCAGGCGAGTATCGGTATGGCACCATTTGAGGCATTGTATGGGCGACCGTGTCGGTCACCTGTGTGTTGGGCCGAGCCGGAAGATAGAGTTATTCTTGGGCCGGAAGAGATTCGTGATAGCAACGAGAAAGTCGCGGTGATTCGAGATCGGTTAAGGGCAGCTCAGAGTCGGCAGAAGAGCTACGCGGATAGGAGACGTAGACCCTTAGAATTCGCGGTTGGAGATTTTGTTCTCTTGAGGGTGTCACCTCGTAAGGGAACTATGCGGTTCGGAGTGAGTGGGAAGCTCGCGCCGAGGTATATTGGGCCGTTCGAGGTCACTCAGCGTGTTGGCGTGGTCGCTTATCGGCTTGATCTTCCGCCCGAACTTTCTCATGTGCATGATGTGTTTCATGTGTCGATGCTTAGGAAGTGTCCACCTGAGCAGGATAAGATAGTTTCGTTTCGCGATGTGCAGGTTCAGGAGGATACGACGTACGAGGAAGTGCCGATTCAGATTATCGACCGGAAAGTGATTAGCTTGCGTCGTCGTGAGATACCGTTGGTAAAGGTCGTGTGGCAGCATCACGGGGTTGATGAAGCCACTTGGGAACTAGAATCGAATATGCGGGAATTGTATCCGCATTTGTTTTGTTTCTGAAATGAGTTGTAAATTTCGTGGACGAAATTTCTTTTAGGGGTGGAGAGCTGTAACGTCCCGAAATTTATTTAACATTAATGTAATGTAAATGATGAATTAGTGTGCCATAATTAAAGTTTTAACTTTAATTAGATTATTTGGTTGGATTTTGAATTTTGGTTGTTTTGTTAAACTGATGTATTCAAATGATTTCTCATTTGTTTTAAAATGATGTTTTGAGTTTTAAAACACAACAATTTGTAAAATGTTAAAAATACTCTGTTTTACAAAACCGTGGGCGGCACATGGTTTTCGCACAGTAAAACCGCCCACCGATTTTCTCTATTTATTTTCCTTTCCTCTCTCTCTCTCCTCACTCTCACGAACTCTCTCTCTCTCTCTTCACTCTCCCTCTCGGCAGCCTCTCTCTCTCTCTCTAATTTCTTCAAAAAATTTTGGTTTCCATTCGAATCCAAGCTTCGGAACAGCAAGGAGGAAGCTCGGGGACGTGATTCGGCGACCGAGAACGCGGATTGAAGCTTCGATTCGAGGTTAGATTCGAAATTTCTAAACTTTTTCAAAATTTTCGATTTTGTGTGTTTTTGAAATCTAAGCTTGTTTAAGCTTAGAAAACCGTGGATTTGTGTTAAATGAGCTTAGAACAACTAGAATCTAAACCTAGATTGAAGAAAAACGGATTGGATTCAAGATTTTCATTTTTCTCCTCTTTTTCTCATTTTCGGATTTTTGAGGATTTCGAGTTCAAATGTTGTTTAAATGATTCCAAATATGTTTTAGAATGTTTTTCTATCAACTATAGTTGTTTTTCATGCCTGGGATTTGAGAAAAACAGGTTGGAATTCAGATTTGGATTTTGGGGATCGAGAAACCCGTGGCTGGGATTTCTGGATTTTCCCAGTTCGGCAGGCCGAAGTTCATGTTCGGCAGGCCGGAGTGATGATCGGCAGGCCGGTGTTCTTCCGATCGGCAGGCCGAATCTGGGGCAATGTTCGGCAGGCCGAACCTTGTTTCCGGCAGGCCGAACTGTGCAGTTCGGCAGGCCGAAGCAGGGCGTCCGGCAGGCCGACCGAGGCATGGAAAATTTTGTGATTTTTACCCGATTTCATTGTTTTGAACCCTAATTTAAATCCCAACCTTATAGGATGATTTTAATGATACAAATGGCACACTAGGACATCATGAAATGATTTAGTAACATAGAATGTCTCAAACTAGATATTGATTGACTTAGTTTGTATCTAGGACTGTTCGTGGTTCCGTGGAGCTAACGTATAGCGGACCGGGATTACGGTGTGGGGTACCGGCACGAGTACTGAGGTAGGACTTCTATCCTATTCCTTTGGTAGCCTGGTTTTGAAATGATTTGGCTTTGAAAATGATTTCTATCAAAATGTTCTCAACGGTTGTTTGGAAATAGTTTTATCGGTAGTATTTTAATACACCGTGATTATGAAATGAATTTCATAATGAATGTAATTGACAATACTCGGTAATTGGGTTTGAATGATAATGATAACAAACACTAAGGCATGATGCCATATCAGAGATCGGGTCGTGTGACGAACGACCTTGGGGGCAGGTCCCGAAACCCAGCTGGGCCACTACGGTGGTGATATCATGGTTTGCCTAGGTAAAAGTAAATTGGTGTTTTGATTTGACGAGTAGACTGTTCTGTGTCAGAACGGTTCTACCTAATTTATTTATTTATTTATCTAACGTTTTATTTCTGTATACTCCTGATAATGTTTTGTTTCTTTGCATCGAATTATTTTATAAAACCTAGTCCTACTGAGCCTTTCGCTCACGTTTTATTGTTTTAAATTTCCCCCCCCTTCTAGGTGGTTTTCCATATAGGTTTGGAGGAGATTCTTCAGACCGGACTCAGGAGCACTAGGAGAATTTATTTATATTCAGTATTATTAATCAAGGCATGTAAGACTTAACTTTATTTGTACCTGGACTGTGATTGTATTTATGATATTGTCAGTACCATGTGTGTGCACAAGTTGTGGGTTGTGGAACCCATATTCGCGGTTTTTATTCAATTATTGTTATTTGTTTAATGATTTTAAATTCTTTATAAAATGTGGTGGAAATTCTTCTTAATTTTTATTTAATTGGATTCTTAAACTCTCGGTTTTTAATTAAATTCTCTTTTAATTAATCTAAATATTCCGCCACGTCACCTCCCGTACTCCGGGGCGTGACATAGGTACGTCTGGTAATTTCTTTTATCATAATATGATAATTTGAGAAGCAAGTAACGTGATTCACAGGCGTAAAGCACGAATGATATAAGCAACAAGTAACTTAGAATTAGGTGGAACTAAAGGGTTCAGGGGAATGTGCACCCTGAAACAGAGCATCAAGAAAAGCACCAAGTGAAACGATTCATTGGTGTGGATTACGAACGATAGATAATCACAATACATAAATAATCATAACACAGTAAGGTACTTATATAGAGTTTTTGATACAAGTCATTTTTATTATATTGTCAAATAAGGACTCCATAACGAGATTTAAAAACCCGCCATGCAAGACACAACATTAAATAATAAAACATCAATTCATATTTGCTAATTTTAGCCATACAACGGGAATTTATACGACGGTATAGACTCAATGTTTAACTATACATACTAATATTACAATCATGGCATGTTTGACATATTTATGGTATTGTATTGTATTATATTATATTATATATAAAAAATACAATACAATATAATACAATACGCCTTAGATATTATTTATAATAAACTCTTTGGAACTTAAAAGGAGATAAAAGAAAATAGCATTTATTAACATATTAATAAAAAAAATTTGGTTTGAATTTTCACGAATCTGAAAAGTTTATTCTCTCTTCCTCCCTCTTCCTTTCTCTCTCATCTGCCCTTCTACTCTACGATCGCCGTCGCCACCCACACGTCGATGATGTTGCCGGAGACGCTGGTTTGTCTTTTCCGGCACCTGTAGGATCTGGATCCAGGCGTGAAATACTCTTTGTCAAAGCCTTGTGATCACAGCATCGTCTTTTTTGTCCCTAGGAAGATCTGATAGTGAACGTCGTTGTGAAAGAGATCGCCGATCGTGATCCGTCAATCCTAGACATCGTCTTCTCCGACGCTTGGAAGAGAGAGCGACAATGAGGAGGGCGAGAGGCATGAGGAGAGAGAGAGCAGATGCGATGAGAGAGAGAGAGTGGGCGTGAGTGTAACTATGTTAGGTAAAAAAGTGCAAGAGAAAGGAAAGAGAGAAAAAGACGGATATTTTGGAGATTCCATATTTTTGTTGTGTATTATGTTAATTACTGATTTTTGGTGGCAATAAGATCTGCCCAAAGGAGAGATCAAAAGGCGATGCTCGTCATGGGATCTATATGACTAGTAAATATCATATTTGCATTGTAAATGCTCTGTCTACCAATATAACAGATCTGTTTTTCCAGCATTGAATATCATATTTATATAGTAAATACTCTGTTTATCAATATAACAGGATCTGTTTTTCGAGTTGTGAATGTCATTTACCATGTAAACATAACATTTACTAAGATCTGTAGCAGACGACGACATGAACGATCTCAAGCACAACGCCAAAGACGCAAAGAAGTTGCTAGTGGGTTGCTATCGTGAATGTCTGTTGTGATCTCATCATTAGCAGTAAGAGAGAAAAGAGAAAGGAGAGAAAGAAAGGAAAGGGGTAGTGTAGAAATTCTGAGAAAAAAATTATTTAAATTGCAAATTTTTTTTTTTTTTTTTAAGATTATGCTATTTCGTTCTGTAAGTTTTAAAAAAAATTCTGTTGTTTACTATTTTTCAATTTAAAAACATTAATTGTTTGTTTAATGAGTTGAGCCGGCCCATTAACATGATAAAATAACATGATATGACATGTATTTAGCATGGTACGACACGTCACACAAGAACAAAGGTTGATAAAAACTTAAATGCGCTTAGCACGATTAAGCTCGTGAGCTAATACGGCACGCTCCAAAAGAGAATGGGCCAGCGAGCCGTGCCAAACCAATAGATTTTGGCATGTTGCATGGCACAACACCATGATAAATAGTAGGTCATACCAAACACAAGGCCATTTTTTAGTGTTATTAAATAGGCCGTGCCAACAAATGACTGTTAGATGAATTCTTTGTATTCAACTCATTAGAATATTTTAAATATGTGTTTGTTTGTTCCAATATTCAAGTCAAATGAATCATCTAAATTTAAGTTTTTAAAATTCTACTCCTCTTAAACTCTTTGGACTCATATATATTTACTACAGTAAAAGCTAAAATTCTTTTCTATATTTGAGAGAAAAAATTTATAACTTCTTTATTTGATATCCGATTGAGACAATTATTCTTTTGTTGTGTTCTTAATGAAAAAATGAATAAATCAAAATCCATATTGCATATTGTTTAGAATCATGAACGTCAAGAGTTTGTTAGATTTGTTAATAAATCAAAAACTTTTTCCACTATCTATTCAAACATAAATTTCAATTTTTTTTTCTATTCAGATTAACAATTTAAATGCACATCAAAACGTCAACTCGGATAACGATTCAAATTACAGATTCAAATCACACAACTCAAATCAAAATAATCAAAATCAACACAATTCAAATCACACAACTCAAATCAAAATAATCAAAATCATCGCAATTTGAATCCATGCTCCGTAATGTTGCTATCCAACGATCAGTGGTGGCTCTCTAATACCATCAATCCAATCTCGACAAAAAAGAATAAACATGTTGAAAAACCTATCTAGACTAGAATAATGCATGCCGGTTGGCATAAGATTTTGACATGCATGCTTGCCTCAGAGAAAGCCTAAAACAACGCCAGTGACCCCAAGAACACGTTTGTATGGAGAAAAGCACAAAAAAGACATCGAACTCAACAGCAAGCTGGAACATGATCACAATACATCATCCACGTCTTACAAAAGCATTCCAACAAATTTACATCAACACAAAAGCCACCAGCTTTTATTATTAATTTATAATGCACCAGGTAGGTAAAACTTCAAAGCTTTTTCTTTTTTTTTCCTTTTTAGTAATCCCACATCAACGATAAGCAAAACCTTTGAAATTACAGGCTGACTAGCTTGAGAGAGTTTGCCTTCTCTTGCAGCGTATCCAGCAGGCTGTCAAAACTTTTCTTGAATGCGTCCACTCCTTCAAGCTCTAATTGAGATCCCACATAGTTCCAGTCAACTCCTAGCTTCTCAAGTGCGCTGTAAATGCCCTCAGCCTCCGACACATTCGAATCAATCGTCCTTGAAATACTACCATGATCAACAAAAGCTTGTAAAGCTTGGTCAGGCATGGTTGATACCTACAAAAGAAACAATGGTCAACTGGCATTAAACAGACTAGAGCAAGTGATCGCCAAATTGAACTCGAACAAGCATTCAAATGCTTCAAAACACCAAAGCTAATATAGATCAGAAAAATTGTCAAAAACTTGTACCAAGCATAAGTTTTCTATAGATGTTATATTTTATATGATATCTTTAGGTGTTTTTACTTGGCTTTAGAGAGTAGCTTATCTTCTCATTTGCTATGTGGAAAATTAACGGCAGATGTGGATCAAGATTCAATATTGAAACTAACTTGTCCCTCTCTATCATCTTAGTTTTCTCTTTTTCCCTAGTTCAATTTCTCTCATTTCTATTTCTCTCTCTTTCTTTTCTTCTATTTCTTTACCCTCCTCTCTATCCCTCTGTCTGGCATCACAAATTTTTATGATGCCTTAAAACGTATATTGCAAGATATCAATTGGACTATCAATCATTCTATATCTCAAGACATTAGGTTTAAATCAGAAGATAGGTTACCGTGTCAGGACCAATAAGAGGAGCTACGTATAAAGTGTCGGCGTAGGCAGGATTCTTGACACTAGTTGAGGCCCACAGCAGCCTCTGCTTCTTAGCTCCTTTCTTCACCAAAGCCTCCCATCTTGGGCCGGAGAATTTCTTTTGGTAGAGTTTATATGCTAAGGCCGCTTGAGCTACTGCAGCCTAAAAACAGTTATTTACCATTGTGTGAGCAAATCTCTACCTTCTTGATTCTAATAGGTCCAGAGAGACAGAGAACATTGAATTACCTTTCCTCGAAGATCGAGGGCCTCTGGTGTTCCAATCTTCTCAAGCAACTTGTCAATTAGGGTGTCCACCCGACTAACAAAGAAGGAAGCAACACTAGTTACCCTAGAGAGATCATTTAGCCCGGAAGCCTCGAGGCCATCCAAATAAGCATCGATAACTGCTTCGTATCTAGCCAGCGAAAATATAAGCTGCACATGCAATGATACAAAGTGGCTTCCATATGATTTGTATAAACGTTTACAATAAAAACAAGCATAAATATAAAGTTGTGCTTAGAGGCCTAAAAAAGTCTGTCAGTCCTTCGTTATCAGTTAGCAGCAAAGCTTATTGTAGCAATAAAGTGTAACACATTGCTATTAATACTGTATGATTGTTGAATCGGTCTAACAGTAATGAAGCTTATTGAATTGAAAGCATGTAATGGGGGACTAGTTTGTGTTTGATCTTTAATTTTCTCAGTTTCCGATTTCAAAATCAATAAAGGAGGTTTCTCATCCAGATAAATAATGAAATACACTTATAACATGTCAGTCTGTCATTTATGAATTCCTAGAAAAAGCGGAGTGTAATGGAATTACTTACAGTAACATTGACACTAATACCATGTGAAATAACTTGCTTAATTGAAGGGATGCAGGGAGCTGTAGCAGGAATTTTGATGTAGACATTGGGGCGGTCGACCACTTTATGTAACCATTTTGCAGCCTCTACAGTCCCTTCAGTGTCATCGGCAAGTCTCGGTGAAACTTCAACAGAAACATAACCATCACCACCATCAGTTTCATCATAGATTGGCTCAAACAGCTTACAGGCATCCTGAATGTCCTTGACCACAAGTTCCCAGTATGCATCTTCAATGCCTTTCCCTGATTGTACAAGTTCTCTGTGCCATGCCATTAATTCAAGCTTTTATATTATTATAAGGAATTCAACGTTGGTATCAAGTTTTATATTTTAAACGCGTGAGAAAAATTATACTATCGAAAATCCCATCACCAGTCAGTCACCACGCAACAAAGAAAGTAAATAACATGATAAATTTAATTTATCCAAGTCTCTCTCTTTAATGAGACAGACAACTTGTTTTTTTTTTTTCTTTTTTTGGTTTCGCACCAAAATAAACTAGGCCGCCTAAATCTACCCCTTTGATGACCAAGACGAAGGAAATTTAAGCCAACATAATACTAGTAATCTTAATACCTGAACTGGTCGTTGTAAGCATTAGAAGACGATATTGCTTTCTGGAAAATCTGCAAGCAATTCATACATACATCATTTATAAGGAGCAAAATTGATGCAATTGTTTTTTTTTTTTTTCTCTTTCTTTAGGCTTGTTCCATCTTCAACAAATATTTTTTTTTTTTTTAATTTTTGGGGATGCAATAATAAGTTGAAAACTTGGAAGAAAGAAAGAGTGAAATTAGTATATTTATACCGCAGGGTTGCTGGTAACACCCCTGACACCAAGGTCAATAAGAGGAAGAAGATCGGTGACTGGTCGGCAGAGGTTGTCGTACCAAGGACTCTGGCCTTGTTTCTCGTACAGATCATGCAGAAGCGTTCTCCTCGCCGGGCTTCCGTTTCCCGAACATCTCACCCTAAAGAAATATAGTATCAAAAAAATAAATTATAAATCGAAACAAATATTAGATTCCGAATTTGATTGATCGAAACTTACACAAAGGAAGCGTTGAGGGGTGAGTTTTTGGGAAGCGAAAACTTGAAAGAAGACGAAGAAGAGATAGAGAGGTTGGTGTTGAAATTGGAGTTGGTTCCAAAACCGATCAAAAAAGACGAAGGATTAAGAGAAGATCTGGAGGGTCTGAAGGTGGCTGCTGAGAGAGAAGAAGAAGGAGAAGAAGAAAGCTTGGAAATGGACGCCATCACCATGGGAGATCAGAATCAGATCACTGATCACAGATCACAGATCACAGCTCACAGACAGAATAGAGAGAGAGAGAGAGGAGAGAACGGTGAACAGTGGTTTTGGTTTTGTTTTGGCCTTGTTTTTGTTAAGCGGTGGTTGGTCTTCAAGAGTTTTTGTTATGTCAATAATACAGGCGGGCGCGTTCACAACTCCCACCCAAGTCACTACCCGGCTCTTTCGTTGGTATTTATTATTTATTTATTTATTTTTATTTTTATTTTTTTTTTGCGATACCAGTCGTTGGATTTTCATCGCCTAAAGCCTTTTATATGCTTTGTGAGATTCTCATATTAAAAAAATACCCATGTTATTGACATATATATATATATATATATATATATACGTATCAACTTGAGATTTTTAATTAAAAAGCCAAATTTGAATATTTTATGTTCAAAAAAAACCTAATTAACTATTTTAAGTGTTTAGTGTTTGTTTGTTCCGTAAGTTTCAACAAAAATTAAAATTTTTTAAAAGAAAATATTGTATCAAAAATTTTCAATCCAAACCATTTTTTATAGAATACTGTTATTTATTCTGTTTCAAAACCATTTTTGGTAGAATACTTTTTCAAAACTTCTCTTCTTTTTTAACACCTCCCATTTCACTTCTTGTGTCTAATTTAGCCATAGAAATAAGAAAAATTAGGTCATGTGGCCTTTTTAATGGTCTCTTTAAAATAAATAACTATAACTTTTTAAATCAAGCAAATAGCCGTTTATCAGTAATAAATTGAGTTTAACTAATAAACTCCTCAAGTTTATCAGTATTAAACTTGATAAACTTTAGTTTATCACTGATAAACTCGCTAATAAACTCAAGGTTATCACTGATAAATGACTATTTACGTAATTTAAAAAAGTAATGGTCTTTTATTTTTGAAGTATTTTTAAAAAGGTCATTTACCACTAGATCCATTGTTGATGGTGAGCTCGGTGCCACCACCGAGGAGCTCTACTCCAGGTGGTTGGTAAACCTACTCGGCAGAAGCTACCAAGAGCAAATAACCGAACTCGATAAGCTCGAATCGTACGTTCGAGGTGCTTTTCAAGGCCCTCCAGGCCGCGCCACAGCTGGTTGCTGTTAGACATGTATGCCCTAAGGAGTAAAAATGTAATATATTTTTAGAGATATTTTTATCAATAAAGAATTTATTTATTTTTCATATACCAACTTTTGTCCTCTTTATGTTCATATTTGTTGAATGTATGTTAAGCAAACAATAGTCTAAAACTGTCAGCCTAAACCTTAAGAATTGGGCATATGATGGACAGATTATATGGAAGACATGATTCTTAAGGTGATGGTCTAAATCATACGATCCGCAATCGAGGGAATAAAGTTGGACGCTTTATTCATGCAAAGATTGTTATGTTGTCTATATCCCTTTTAGGAGATAGTTTGTCTTGACCTTCGGAGGTGGACTCTGTGAATAGAAACATTGTCACTTTGTCATAGATGACGATGTGTTGGATTGGGACATAAAGTGAATTGATTTGGATTAATAATTCTATCTCAGCAAATCGATTCATTTTAGACAATCATTTGTGTTGTATCTTAATCCTGAGATGAATAGTGGGCTCGTTGTCTTGACTTGTGTCTTTTGATGTACCAATGGGTGACACCCACATCTTAATAGTGGTATGCATGCCGGTACGTTGGAGGCATGACTTTTGATGGCATAGACTTGTTATTTATAGATATGGAATCCATAGCTCCTCTTTAGGAGTAATGATATTTTCTTATATGCGTTATCCTGTAATTGAAAAACTGGAGCGCTCAACCATTTGGATACATGGGTGTAACCGAATGGTATACTGTCTCTCGATGGTAAGTTTTCTGATGGTGAGATAATGGAATGTAAGATAAAAATAATCGGGAAGGTAAGACAGAACTTGTCCTTAAGCCAATTATGGATTATCATCTGGGGATACGATATACTATGATATGTCATGGAGACTTAGCTATACGGGCTTCGTAATTCTATGTAGTTCGAGAGTGCAGCTCCAAGTTTTTAGTAGAGTACCGTTGGAGTTGATAATTATGAAATGTATATCTGGGATATTGGGTTTCATAATTATCGGGAGCTTGAACTATATAGGTCCATTTGGTCCCCTTTGCTAGCTCACAACATCCTATAATGACGTGGCGTGCTTTTTCAATAATTGGTGACTTATGTTGGATTTATCAGATTGGTTAAAATTTGGAAGAATCAAATAATTCATGTCTGTTTATTGGTTGAATTAATTTTATGATAAAATTGATTCAAGATAAACTTGTTAAATTGTAAGGATCGGATAATTCTTGTCTGTTTATCGGTTGCTTTAATTTTGGATAAATTAGATTAAGATAAACTTGTAGAATTATTGAGAATTGATTTATTTTCTTAGAGATTATCTAGATAAAGTTGTTTTGATCAGATAACTTCTCTATTGGGTTATTTGAATTAAAATTGAGACTTTATCCTATAGAATCTCGGGTGGAAAATAAAAAATTCGCGAGATTTTTTATTCGACAGTTCGGCCTGCTGATAGACGTGTTTGGCCTGCCGATGGGACCTGTTCGGCCTGCCAATCAGGTGGTTCGCCCTATCGATCAACGAAAGATAAGAACACGCGTTTCCACGTGGATCTTATCAGATATTGATCTGAATTTAATTTTGATCCGAGTTTTGAGACTTAATCTGATAAGGACTGACTCTATGACCAACCTCTATAAACAGGGAGTGATTCTCACAAGTTACGAAGATCAATTGAGAGATTAAGAGTGATACTCTGCTAAGTGAGAATCTGAAAACTCCCTGAGAGCATTTGTTCACAAATCATAAACACTTACTTTGGGTTCTCTCGATTGGTTGGAATGAGAGTCACCGGTGGAAGAGCTGTACGTGTGAGCCCACACTCACTCCGGTCGTGGATAGAGAATAACAAAGAAGACCAGTTGGTTGAGGCTCTTCTGGAACGTTATTTCTCTTCACAGATTGCGGAGGTTCTTCGGCACACAAAGGTTAGTAAGATTTGGTTAATTTATACATATAGCATGTTAAACTTGTGTTTTAGAAATTACTCTGATATAAAATTTTTAAAATTTCGCTGCACACCCTTTTTTCCAACAGTTGCCTCTTCAGATTAGACACCAGCTCGGGTCGAATTTCTTTTACTTGAAAATGGGCTGCTACTTGCCATCACTGGCCAATAGACGGCGGACAAACTTGTGGTCAGATGGGAGATAATCCACTAACGGAGGGCATGACACTTGTTTTCTGCCTCATGACATGCCTTAATGTGGCACACGGGTCATGGGCAAAACTCACCTAACACCCGGTCTAAGTGATAACCTATAAATAGGGTGCATTTATTGCATTCAAGCAAGCATACTCCTTCCCACCTAACAAATTACTGTCCTCTGCCGAGCAACGCCTGCCTTGAGCGTTGGAGAGCTCTTGTCTATTGACTAACTCATCTTTTCTTGCCTCTGGAGTGTCCCTCCTCTTGTTGTAGGTCCACCCTAGTAGGTAGAGAAGATCAGGGAAGAGCTATCGACCGTGCGCAGCCACACATGGTGTTGATTCGCTGCCATATTACGGTAAGCATCAACATCCATAAAAACAATAGTGAATTAAAAAACTTATTAAAATTATGATTCATTCTTTTAACAAGCCCCCATTTCACTTCTTATGTAAAAAAAGCATACTAATTTAGCCATAGAAACAATAGCAAATTAAAAAAAACTAGTTAAAATTATGGCTCGTTTTTTTAACAAAGCTCTATTTCACTTCTTATATTAAAAAAACACACTAATTTAGCCATAGAAATAATAGTAAATTAAAAAACTTGTTAAAATTAGGGCTTGTTCTTTTAACACGCTACAATTTTCACTTTTTGTGTAAAAAATACACTAGTGTTTGGAAAGGTGGTGGGAACCATTAGTTAAAACCACTTTTACTGTAGCATGTGAGAGTTTTATACTGTTCATAACTCACCACTCAACCAAACAGCTAGTAATTTAGCTAAAAAATAATAATAAATAAAGAAAATTTCTAACAACTTATCTTTTATTTAAACATGTTCCTATTATTGTTTCACTCATTATATGAAAAACACACTATTTTCAAAACTCGTGTATTGAGATAATATACTAAATAGCCACATATCTGCTTATATTCGATATTATTCAAACCTTTTGGTGGTGCCATTTTGATATTTTGTTTTAAAAAAAGTATCAAGCACTTTTTTTTTTTGGGTGTGAGCGCGCCTAATGAACACTTAACTGTTCTTTTTTTTTTTTTTTTTTTGAGGTTCACTTAATTGTTCTTTTTAGGGAGCTTTATTTTTATTTTCTTCCCAATCAAAGCCAAAAAATAAAAATAGCGTATGGCTGTAAAACTCTTCGAGTTATTGGTTTTTATGTTTTTAAAACGAGTTATTTGTTCTGTTGCTTTTATTCAAGTTATTTGTGTATTTTGGGAGGAAAAAAAACAACAGTTTTTTCTAGGAAGCATATTCCATGGTTTTTTTTTTCCCAATGGCTTTACATCTCCCTTTCCAAGTTATTAATTATTTTTATATTAAATTATTTATTTTTTAACTCGTGTACTTCAAGACGGAAAAATAGTTTTAAAAAAGAAAAAGGCATTTGGTCGACCAGACTAGATGGTGGTAGGTGGTGAGATTGCCTCATTGAGAGCGAGGTGGATATTTTGGAAAGCTTGGTGGGTTTTTTCTCACATTATTCCGACGTCATTTTTCTTATTTTTCGATTCTTAAAAGAGAGAGAGAGAGAGAGAGAAATAAGAAATTTTTTGATGGAAGACAACCTTGAAAGCCACATCTACATCTATTTGTAGTTGAGGAGACGAGCATTTGAAGTTACTAATTCCCGACCAAGACATGCAACCATATATTTATTATGTATTACTCATGATATTGGATTTTAAACCAAAATTTGGTGCTTCTTCTTCCTTTCACATGTATAATAATTTGTATAGAAACAGAATTATAAGCCTTAAAACATTCAATTATCTCTTTTTAGGTATGGCTTATAAAACTAACCTGCCCTTCCTTGTAATTATCTTAAAATCCTCATACACCACCAACCTTCTAACCCTCTGTTTTCTTCTCATAATAAGTCATCCATATCCCAAATCCAAAAGTTTGCTGATGTCTAAATGAATAATATCTACTTGATTACCTCTCAAATTAAAGGACTAGTAAAAACCTACAAAAGATTATAGCATTTTTATTATTACGTTGAAGCATAGTTATGATTTGTCTTGAAAAATAAGGATATAATAATATTTTTCAATTATTTAGTGGGCCACGATTATAATTTTTAAGTATATCTAAAATCTTAAGGCAAAGATATATAAATATTTTTGGATTTTAATTATATATAAATCCATCCCGTAAACGAGGACAAAAACTAAAATAAAAATAAAGAGGAATATGAACGTTGTGTCAGCTATAACTGACGTTACAATTGATTAATGAACTAGAGTAAATTGCAGCAGACCTAAGAGTAATTGTCAGACAAAATTCAGACAGTGTAACGTCAAAATGCTAAAAAGTAGGGGGCGTTTTGCTTCAACCTTTTGGCTTGGCTTGGCTTGGCTTATCCTTTTTCCTAAATATGTTAATTTTATTCTTAGGAATGAACATATCTGACCCTTATCATACCTCAAGGGTTAACCCCAAACCATTCGATAGTTGTGTGCCCCTTGGATTCCTAAATTTTCAATGTGGAATTTCTTTTGTTTTTTTCCTTGTCGTTTTCCAATTAGCGCCAAATATAATAGTTAATTATGCTCCATAATGTTTGACGGTCTACCAGCTAAAAGGCAAAGGTGAAGTAACTACTCTGACACCAAACTTGATGCGCATCACATATACAAGAAGTGAAAGGAGCTAAACAAGAATCCACTGTTTCAATGAAATCGTATTTATTATTATTATTGCTCTTTGTAACTTGCATTGCTCAAACAAAGCTTTTCATTTGTGTGTGAATATCGACAAAATGCAGCCCAAAACAAGCACCTCTACAAAACTTCCAATTCATCTTCTCAAAACAAAAGATGAAGAAAGATTAAAAAGCGATTTACAACCGACAAAATTCTCAACCGGGTATAACTTGGGAACTCGCTAAACAAGTGTACTTCCAATTCTACCAAGGTTTCAAATCCCCCTTAGGCCCTGCAGTCCAATTCAAAGCCATCTCACCAGGCATCAAGTAGACACTTTTGTCATGAGGCAACTTGCGAGCTAGCCCGTTCAGTATCTGATGGAAAGCGTCTCCCGGCTGCGCAGGCTGCGGGAACATCATCGCCCGTTTCATGAAAGGATTCGCAAGCAACCTCTGCTTCCTCAATATCACTTCTGGCGGAATGGACGTGAGAATCTCATCCAGCTTCGGCACATCTTCCTCCGCCACAAACACTCCTATTTCCTCCCATGGGATGGCATCGGCAAAGGGCAAAACTATGTCGTCCGCTATAATCACAGGGATGCACCCAAAAACCACTGCCTCAACTAGCCTAGGACTCCACGGCGCCCACCCCAGAGGGCACAAACAGAATATGGCTCTCTGCATGTCTTCATAGTAGGTGGTTGGGTGATCAGTTGAGATGTCAAACAGAGCGTTGTTCTTGAAGTTCTCCCACACGGCTGCTCTAGCACCCCTGTTATTCAAAAATCAATTCCCATCTAGATTAATAATAAGGACAAAATTATCAATTCTAGTCTCTCTTCTAAGATAGTCATAGTGAAACATTAAATATGAAGCTCAAAATGGACCATAATTCAAATACATTGGTCATTGATGACTTTATTCTTGGTGCCTTTTTTGACAGCATGACAGCATTTGTCAATGAAGATCTTACGTTAGGACTGAATGAACGACATTTAGGCTTTGTTTCTGCTAACACGAAAATCTACAGCAAACATACCTTGCATAGTAACCACCTTCAGGATCATTATTAACATCATAAAATAAACCACGAAAGTAGACAAAGATGGACCGGGGAGTATCTTGGGGAATCAAATGGGCTTGCATCTTTTGAGGTGGAGCATACGGAGGAATGGTGATTGAACCCTCATTCAAGCACACATGATTCCGTTGTCCGAAAGTCTGAACCAAAGTAGCACGCTGGAGCAACGGAAGAATTCCCCGTTCAATTGCTTTCTCTTCCTGCACGATACACACAGAACATAAAGCTTCTCTTAGCAATGAATAAAATGAGAACCACTCAGTCAGTATTTGATTCTCTAAATAACAAGGGCCAAGTATTGAGCTAAATTGTGATTAATGCACTAAACACTTTCCCAAATCTGCAACAAATGCACTGTTAAGAGTTACCAAGAGACTGATTAAATGTGTTCAAAAACATCTTCTTATTTTTCTTTTGCCCCAAAAGAGTAGTCATGGTAGGAAAGGGTAGTATAAGTTCAAGCGCGTTTTATTTTTTACCTGATAATGAAAGCAGGCTCCAAAATCATGGGGAACAACAAAGAAATGATCTGCTCCTTCTGTTCTATTCCAAAAAGGCCAGTTTGAAGAGATGAGTTGAATGGCACTTCTCATCATCCTCGGAGATTTGAAGGGCAAAGGCAAGCCATTGGGAGTGAGGTCACAAGTTGTATATATAGGAGTGTAAAACCAGTCTGCTTCTTGGGGATTTAGAGTTCGAACAGGGCTGGAGAGGAGGAACCTGTGCATGAAGATCTCGGCAGCAAACATGTGGTTGAGGCATCTGGGGTCTTTCTGAAGGATCTTCTTGTTGTACTTGCTGGGAAGTTCATACACATAAACTTTCAACCTTCCTACTGGATTATCTTCCAATACATCACCAGCACTTCCTGTTTTCATTAATCACCTTCAGTTTTAGTTCCGATTTCCTCAACATATAATTCATGCGAAACACCTTTCCTTGCGTTCAAATCAAATGCAACATTCATCCCTTAAAAATTTAAAGTTTCATAAACAAATATTAATAAATACTAAAAGCTTCATGATACTCTTTTTTTTTTTTAACTCTCTGTGTCTCTCTTTTTACTTTTTCTTTTTCTTTTTTGGTTTATGTCTAGAATTCTTTTTTTTTTTTTAATCCAAGGGAAATGGACCATTTGCTTCTGTTTTGAAGTATTGAAGTCCAACACGTGAAAAGTCCACAAAAATGCTTTCAGCAGTTATATTATAAAGCTTTTACATGCTGCAGTATTTTCTAATCAAACACCCTAGTGGTGTCATTATGCTTTGGTTTGTTTGGGTTTTTCAATTTGAAAATGAGGTATAAGAACTAGGAGATTGATTGACTTTTTCTAAAAACTTGTGTATGACCTCACAACTGGAAATTTCAGAGATGGCGAAATAGTGTTACATATTGGAACCACATTGGGCCAGGGTTGCTTCCTATATCATCTTCCATTTTAGTTTCAATCTACTGAAGATAATTCGTGTAAAAAAAAAAAAAAAAACCAATAGAATAAAAACTTGAGCATGTGAAAAAAAAATGCATTGCGCTTAAGATTAAAATCAAACAAGACTAATTAGTCAAGAAAAATTGAGCACTTGCTATAATCCTAGCACATATTACAACAACAGCTTAAAAACAAAAGTTTAATGAGTGAAAAGAAAATGAATAAATAAATAGATGCATAGTGACATACCTGAAATCCTCTCCGTCCGGACATCCTGATGAGCATGGATCCTGAGAGAAAAACCAGAGAATAGTAGAAGAAGCAAAACCCACGTGCAAATATTCCTCATGTTGTCCAATGGTTAGTTGAGGCCTGAGAATTGATTGAGAAGAAGAAGAAGAAAACAAGACATAGGAGTTGAGGAATATGCGGTGGCAGACAGGGTGTAAGTCTAACAAATATCTATATATATACACACCATATATGCTTATAATATACACGTCAAGACTGAAGAAGAATTGTAAGATGGTTGGGACGTCGTGTGGGGTGGTAGTTGAGAAGCTTTCTTAGAGTGAAGGTTTTTTCTTTTTTTGTTTAATATGAAATATGAATTATTAACATAAATGGAGGTTTTCATTTCAGGTAGGCATATATGGTCGGAAATTGCTTTAAGAAACGGGGAAGATTCGGTCTTTGTTTCTTTCGTTTTTATTTATTTATGATTTAAACAGAAGAACATGTATATATATTTTGAAGAGGTAAATTTGCAGCAAACAGAATGAAAGCTTCATTTGCTTTGCCAGTTTGATGACAAGTCCATCTCACTCGCAAGTCGCAACAAAATTGCTTTTCTTCTGTTGATTAAAAAACGACGTATTCTGTCCTAATGTTTCAAAAGCTACGACACATAAAAACTAGGGGTGAACAACGGGCGGGTAGGCGGTTTTTGGGCGGGTGCGGAGCGGTTTTTTTAAGTGGCGGGTTGGCGATTAACCAACCCACAAACCGCCCATGGAGTGGCGGGCGGTTTCGGTTTGGAGGAGGGCGGGTGCGGGCGGTGCAGGCGGGTTGGGCGGGTTGGGTCTACACTAATGTATAATATAATTTTTTGAGCTCTTTTTTATTAAAAAAAAGTGAAGAAAATTTGGAGAAAATATAAGACGATAATGTATGAAGCATTCTCAACAACAACCAAGTTTGATGCCTAAAGACAATAACCATATTCACAACAAATTAAGAAACATAATCATTCATTGCAACAAGAAACATCAACTATATATGAAGTGATGAACAAAGTCAAGAATTCTTGTTCTTCCATAAAACCTGTTCATTGGGTTCGAAAATAACAGGATACTACAGATGAAATGATGAACAAAGTCAAATGTTCTTTTTCTTTTTAAAGAATGAGGAGTGGGAGAGGTTTAGATTAAGTTTTTTTTTTTTTTTTTTTTTTTTTTTTAAGAATTAGGCGGGCGGGTTCGGGTTGAACCCGCCCCCTAAAATTTAAAACCGTACCCGCCCGCCAACATATGTAGGCGGGCGGGTTGAACCCGCCCATGAACCCGCCAATGGGCGGGTTGAACCCGCATAGCCTTTTTTTGGGCGGGCGGGCGGCGGTTGCGGGGCGGTTTTTGTTCACCCCTAATAAAAACTCCGACATCATTTGCGTGCAGATAAAAGAATGGTAGGTTTTTTTTTTTTCTTGAAAAATTTGCTGCCGTTTTAGTAGTTAAACGCATGTCGTTTGTTTCTATTTAAACTACATCTCCGCCTCTAACTTAGAACTTGAGTTGAAGTGATGTTTTAAATTTAGCTTAGCGTATGAGAGCTTTATCTTATAATAATTTTTTACTTTTTACTATAACTATTGAAAGAAAGTTTTATACTGTTTATAGTTACGATTGATGGGCTTAAGCATATAATTCAGCCTTGCAAAATTGTTCAATTGCCCAAATTAACTTTTGTTTTGGGAAAAATAAAAGGTGTTACTACTGTATGTTTAAATTAGTGTCATTTTTGACATATTCGACTGGATAAGATTATGCTATTAGGATTAGATTAAATTGTGTTGAATTTTATCCAGCGCTGTTTTTAAAGCCAACTATTCGTTTTTTGCAAGTATTCGGCAATGAAATCCTTTTTTTGTAGCGAGAAGTGTTTGGGCCAAGGTTGGTGGAAGCAATTCTTAAGATTGAGCCTCGGCAAAAGCAGCAACAAATAAAACTGATGTGGCGGCCAAATGCGAAGGGCAATTTTGCTGTCAAGGGCGCCTATGGGGAAGATCAAGGTCATCGTTTGGGGGAGCAAAATAGCTTTATGGAAGGATATTTGAAAGGCTAAATTACATGAGAGGTATAAATTGCTCTTTATGGTGTATCCTTCAAGATTGCCTTCCAACTCGGAGCCATCTTCAAAGAATTTTCAATAACAGCCGAGTGACTTGTGCTTTATGTGGGGTCATAAATTGAAACAACAATCCACTTGTTCAAGGACTGTATGGTTGCTAAGCTGGTTTGTTTCTCTAGCAAATGGGCAATTCGATTGGATGCAAAACCAGGCTCTTCCTTCATGGAGTTTTTTTCTTGGCTGCTTATAGGTTTTAGGATGGAAGACACGCAAAAGCTTATTATCTTTGTAGGCTATGCGTGCGAAGCCTTGTGGTGGGCAAGGAATAGGTTGCGTTTAAAGGTGTGCCTTTGAATACTTTCATTCTCCAAGCTCGGATTAACAAAGCTTTTGTGGAGTATAATGCAGCTTTGGCGAAATGCTCTGATATCCTGACTGGGTTTTCTTAGATGAGGAGTTGAGTTCATCTGACCTCGCTATTCCCCCTAGAGGCAGGCTGTTTTGTCATTAATAAGGGTGCTTCTTGGAAAGAAGATCAAGCTGGTTTAAGGATACTGGTGAGGGACTTTGTCGGCTCGGTGATGACGGTGATGACTGATGTGAATTTTTGCAAGTGCATGAATCGCAACAAGTAATGAAGTGATGAAGAACATTTGTCCTATGAGAATTGTGTTCAATTAATTAAGTATTGAAATTAGTTAACTCTAAAATTGTTTAAACAACCAAACATTAAATAAATAATAATAATAACAATAACAATGAAAGAAAATATAGAAAAAGCTACCCAAACAAATAAAAAACAAGGGCATATGGTTTAACTAAAATTAATCTAATTTAATTTATTATTCTTACTGACATCGCCTATTAATCATGTGCTAGAACTAGAAACCCTAAATTATTTACTATTCTTTTTGGGGATGATATTTTTAATATCTCTAGTCTATAAATTCACTATCGCTCGATGTGAATTTCGCCACCCTAAAAACTCATTAAGATTTATGGTCCTCTCAATTGTTCACGCAAGTCATACTATAATCAATTAATATCGCATACATCTTACGGTTAATTTTGTGAGAAGTTATTCTTAAATATGTCATTCTGGGGTTTCAATCTAGGTCTTCTAATCAATTCAAATATTGGCCAAATATTCAAACGCATTAAAAACAATAAAATCAATAACAATCATGAATAATAAACTCTTAGAGAAAATATATTCCTTAAAAGCAAAAATAAATAAAATAAAACAAAAATAAAATTAATAATTTCATAGCCTTACAAAACCACAAATCAAAAGTATAATATCTCAAATAACCAAAAAAAAAAATACAAAGATAAAAAACTTGAAAAGAAAAACCCATACAAAAGTGTCACAATTATCTAAGCTTGAATTTTCAATCTTCAATCTTCTCTTCTTGCTTTTCAATTTATCTTATCTTTTGAATTTATTGAAAATAAAATCCTAAACTAAAAAGAAAATAAAAATGTATCACCTATGTGTTTCTCTCCTGCCCTCTATTGGCCTCTTCCTAAATGACCTAGGCATTGACACATGTAGCATCTGGAAGGGCCGAGCATGTAGGATATGTCATCGAACAGGGTGCGCTGCTGCCCATGTTTGTGCCGCTCCTTTGCTGTGCCGTTGATGTCCATGTCAGAGAGCAGGTTCAATTTCATAAAAGAGACACAATGGTAAAAGAAAAGTCTAAAACTAAATAATTGATTCTAACTGGTCCCTATAACCGGTGATAGTAATTCGCCCCAGAGTGTGAAGATGATTAGTCAAAATGACGTGCACAACTTGAGCAATTTGGTTGGAAAAATATCTATATATCTTACAGAGATATTTTTAATAATAAAGAAATAAACCGAATGTGGGAAAATGCAGGTGTGCTGGCGATTGAAGTAGGTGGGAAGGGTACAGAGTACAGCTAAGCTATAATTAAATTAATTAAGCTCAACTGTCTTCCGTCCCTCTTTCTGTTTCTGCAATATTACAATTATTATATGCTATAACAACCCAGACAAGAGAAGAGAGATCATTTGGAAGAAAAACATGGACCAAAACGACATCAACAATAGAAAGGAGGAAGAAGTAAACGAGGAGAAAAACAATACAACCACAAGCATCGTGGTGGGCTTGGAATTCAGCGAAATCGAGAAAAGTAAAGTGGCCATTATGAGGGCTCTTGTCCAAAGAGAAGACCCTTCTTCTCCTTCATCCCAGGTAAGGTTTAAAGATTAAAGATTTTTGGCTTCTTTTGTTGTGGTTGTGGTTGTGGTTGATGAATGAAAACGACAGGAATTGGATGATTATGAGCTTCGGAGGTTTCTGAGAGCGAGAGACATGGACATAGAGAAGGCCTCAAACATGTTCCTCAAGTACACCAACTGGATCAAGTCATTTGTGCCCAGTGGCTCTGTATCCGCCTCGGAAATACCAGACCAAATCTCCCACAACAAACTCTTTATGCAAGGATTTGATAAGACTGGCCGTCCCATTGTTGTCGTTTTTGGTGCCAGGCACAAGCCAGGCAAAGTCGACGACTTCAGACGTACCTTCCCTAACCTACCCTTTTATTTTTTTTATTTTTTTACCATTTTCAATGCATTCATCATATTCATTATAAGATTTTTTTTTTCTTTTTTGGGGCAGGTTATGTTGTTTTCTGTCTTCAAAAAATATGTGCCAGGTGACTCTAAATTACTCACTCTTATGACATTTACTCTTATATTTCTCTTGATGGCTTTTCGTTTCTTTTTTTCTTTTGATTTGTTTGGGAATAGTTTACTGTAATTGTAGAGAGAGATAGCATTGATGGTAGAAAATGGATGAGTTGCAAATCCTGGTCTTTTATAGATTTGATTGGGTGAATCAGAAAGAAGGGACATAATTGTTAGGTAAAGCATACGACATGAACATCAACTAGATTGGAGTGAATGCAGTTTGAAATCCAATGTAGTGTTGTGGCAAAATTCATCAGATACCAACCAATGCTCACCCCTCTATCTTCAGTTGGTTGATGGTTTGTGGCTTTTAGCAGATGGCCTTTTGAGTTCTTCATACAGTTTCTTTGATCATTAGTTTTTACCAACACTCTCAAGTTCCTTTTTTTCACTTCTGTTCCCATATTGATGAAACATCATATCCATAACGGTTTGCAATGTCGTTCTAGAATCCCCAGAGGCGAGGAAAAGTTCACGTCCATTGCAGATCTTCAAGGATGGGGATATTCTAATAGCGACATTCGTGGATACCTAGCAGCTCTATCAATTTTGCAGGTTTGTTTCATCAACAAGATACCATAAATGATTAAGATGTAGTACTGATTGTATAATTGTATCTGTATGCTAAAAATGACTACAAGTACCGGCAGAGTTTAGAATTAACTGTATTTGAATTTTGTTCGACAGGATTGCTTCCCGGAAAGGCTTGGCAAGTTATTTATAGTCCATTCGCCTTATATATTCTTGACTGCTTGGAAGATGATATACCCATTTATAGACAGCAATACCAAAAAGAAGGTAATCATTGTACTGAAACACTTTTTAAACCGTACAAATAAGTCTCTCTCTCTCTCTCTCTAACTTTGTCTAACTTCCTATTTTTACAATATATATATATATATATTCACAGATAATGTTTGTGGAGAACAAAAATCTCAAGTCCACTCTGTTGAGTGAAATCGATGAGAGCCAACTCCCGGAAACATATGGAGGCAAACTACCGTTAGTTCCCATCCAAGAGTGTTGACCCCTTCAATCCATCCCCGCCTTCTTTGTTCTTAATTTTTCTGTTTAACTAGCAGGCCTACATCATAGCACTATATAGCAATGGTAGGACAAATTTGGCTGGAATGTCTTGTAATTTGAGATTACAAATAGGCTTTTCCCATTGAACAATTTGAGATCATTGGTCTATGTAAATCTTACTATTCTCCTCAAATAAAGTTTCCTCAATCTCCATTTGTTTCTTCTTACTGTTTTGCTAAGCTATGTAGTTATCTTCTCCACCTGACTTTGCATTTTACTTGTGCCAATTAGAACCAGAAGCCACCTCTAATCCAGAAGCAGGTCCAAGGTAAAAGAGAGCCATCTCCTCTTTCTACCCCCTAAAACCGAAAAGAATGCGACGGAAGGTATGGCTTTTTTTTTTTTTTCTTTTTTTTTTATCGGTCTCTGACTCTCTGGGATGGAAGCAAAGCAGAAAAGAGTTCGTCCTGAAAACAGCATTCTTAGGCTTTAACAACTCGTTAGATCAGCGGAATTGCCAATATGAGCCTAAAAGTTAAAAAAAAAATGTCAGATGTGTAATATTCAGACAACAAAACATGTCCTAAACCGGACTGCAGAGCGGACACCAAATTCAAATATGTCGAGCATATCCCAATAGAAATTTCATGCGGCAAATGGGTGGGATTACCTCTAGAGATCCATTATATTGCCACTCAACGCAAAATTCACTTAAGAAAATCCCTTAGGAGCAAGATTCACTCGAGGAGAAGACAAGGAAAACCACCAAAATGTTCATGTGAGCAAAGAGACAAGGACAAGTATCGAAGATCTAAGAGAGAAAGTGTGGAATATCTCGTTTCAATGGAAGGTGCCGCCGCTTTTCCTGGAACACCCAAATGAACAAGACAAGTCTTTGCAAGCAAAGCAGAAAAGAGTTTGTTTTAAAAACATCATTATCCACCATTAATAAGTCATAGATCACCGAGACTACCAATGCGAGCCTAATAGCTTAAAAAAAAAAAAAATCAGTTGCGTATTATTCAGACATTGAAACCTGTCCTGAACCGGACAGCAGATACGAAATCCCAATAGGCAAAAATATGAAAGTTCTAAATTTTCAAGTTATTCTCCTCCGACAGAGAAATTTATCGTTTATGAAAATCTCATTATAGAATAACTGCTCCAGAAATTATCCTTCCTTGCCACTTCTCACCCAATCAGCAGCTTGTTCTCGCTCAAGAAGCTGTAAGTGGGTACCTCTAGATTGTAAGGTGCAGGCCCCTTGCGGATCCTGCCAGAAATGTCATAGTGCGAACCATGGCACGGACAAAACCAACCACCAAAGTCACCAGCATTTGGCAACGGGATGCAACCCAAGTGAGTGCAGACCCCAATAACAACTAGCCACTCTGGATTCTTAACCCTTTCTGAGTCCTCTTGTGGGTGACGCAGGGACCCAACATCAATGCTATTGGCCAAGTTGATGTCATCTTCAGTTCGACGTCTGATAAAAACCGGCTTTCCTCGCCACTTGACTGTAACGGTAGTGCCAGGCTCAATGCTAGACAGGTCAACCTCCAGGGAAGCAAGCGCAAGGACATCTTTACTGGCAGACATGCTAAGAACAAACTTGAGGATCAAAAGCCGGATCAAGGAGGCATAGACGAACCTCCCACCTGTTAGGACAAAATAGGCAAATGCACGCTTGCTGGGGTCACCAGGTGGATAACGTTCATGGTTATGCTCATCATACACGATTTTTGAAGTGGGGTTCTTCACAGCTGCTACTGTAGCTGGAAGTTCCGAGATCACTCCAATGTCATGTCCAGGAACAAGAGCTTCAGAAGAAAATCCTGAAGAAAGAAATCAAGATTTCGTATCAACTATCACACGCTATAGAACCTCGTGCAAACAATTTCCAAGGCAAAAATAGAGAAACACCATGTTTCTTCAAGAAGATGCATCATAAGGCATTTACTAATCAACTGGAAACATGTTACTATATTCTAAGCTCAACTTGAAAGGAACAAGTTACCCAATTTACACATATAACCAAGCAGAAACTTAAAAACAAGATCACAAATAACCAGTTACATAGTGAAAAGGTGTATTTCTAGTCTCATTACCTAGTGAAAGCCACAGCTCACAACGAGGAAGGGAAAACAAAAAACTATATGCACCATAGATGTTTTCTGGAAATGAAAATTGTCTAACGCAGATTCATAAATCTCAAGGGTGTCTATGTTGCTGCCCTTCAAGTTAAGCTTACCATAAATTGTCCCAAGTTCTTCAACTTGTATTGCAGCAAATCATTCTTTATCCATCACAGCAGTTATTGCACACATAAGAACTTAAGGCATCAATTCATCAAGGTAAGGCATCAAAATCATCCACTGAGAATAAGAGACTAAGGACTCCAAAAAAATTATACACAAATGTAACAAATAAGACCTAAAATTAAACAGAAATTAAGGAAATGAAATTCCTACGCTGTTGCATATTAACAACCAGGAGAATGTAGCAAAGCCATATTAAGTATTAACAAACCAGAAGTAGCTCGAAATTCAGCCTAAGACCTAACTAATACAATAACAAGGAGCCAAATCACAACCTTAAAACTCCAATCATTATAACCAAAGCAACAAACCATAGGAAAGCACAAAGATCGCTGCCGGAAGTCGTAAAATCAACAAACAAATCAAACACATGGGACATGTCAAGAAAATTCACGCAATAGTCGTTCGAATTCCCAATTCGATATATAAATCCTAATCATATTCCAAAGTTCCAAGCTTTGGATATAAAAAACATCTTTTTCCAAATGAATAATAAATCAAAGCACAAATAACCAATTGTTTTTCTTTTTTCAATTGAATAAATCAAAACAAATCGTAAATCATAGGCATAAGGAAAAAAAGCGTGAATCTGAGAGAGAGAAAAATGACCTCTGAAAACAGAAGGAAGGGCGTGAGGATTGGAAGAAGAGAAGAAGGAGGAGGAGGGAGATCCAGAAGAGGAATCGTGCGAATCATCTCTCGGAGAGATGAAAGAAAAAGCTGAGGTTGTCGTCTGGAGAGGCCTCAGCCATTGAATCGATGACGACGACAATCTCTTCCCTGCAATTCGCAGCATCTTCAGAATTGGATTTGTATTTGGATTCTGGAATTGGATTTAGGGTTTCTGCTTCTTCGTCTTCTTCTTCTCTGGCTCGAGCCTCCAGAGATGAAAATTGAAGAAAGGAACGATGAGCGGTTACTTCCCAAAACGACGACGAGCACGACTCCAAGGAAAAAAATTATTTGTAAAACACCACAGCAAGATGGTAATTGATTATGAAGGTACCGCAGTGTTGTCAATGCGTAATATTGCCACGTGTCTGCTGTTAATGCAATTATGCTAGATTTGTGCTCTTTCGTTGGTTAGTAGGACCTGCACAGTAAATTAGGCTACACTCTTTTTCCAGTTCCAATCTTTTTTTTTTTTTTTTGGGTTGCAAACCATAATTACTCTTCCGTCTCTATAAAATTCAACTCTAAATAACATTTTGACAATTTTATCAAACACAAATTTAGAGTATAAATTATAGTCCAGATTTATTTTTTAATTCCAACCAATTAGTTTTAATTGCCCTCTCATATAAACGTTTAGTCATACCGACTCACTAAACCTATTTTTTCGATTGTTTATTGGTTTTTTTTTATGTTAAGCATCATGATAAGTATTTTTAAAGTTAAACTAGCAAATGTAATAGAAAGTACTTATCAAAAAAATGTGATAGTTACTATTTTTTAAACTTACAAATTTCCGTCATGTCTGAATGAAGGTTTTAGGCCTAAAGCTTCAACAAAATTAAAAGAGAAAAATGAAAACATTAAAGTAATAAAAAAATATTTAGTGTAAAAAGAAAAATGATTTTTTAAATAATTTTATGGATAAGTTAGGAGTGATTTTGATATTATAAGATTGTGTAATAAATAAATAAATCATTTCAAAAAAAAATAAAAAAAAAGTGACAATAGAATCACCCTTGTTTCTAAATTTAGAGGTATTAAAATTAATTAAGATTCTTATATATTTTTTTTTTTAGGATACCGTCTGGGTCACATGACTCTTGTTTGTCTTTACATACTCAACTACTTGAGCTAAAAAAATATATGCTGAGAGCACCACAATTAATAAGTGGATCTTATTTGTAAGACCTATTATCTATTAATATGTAGTATTTAACATGTTATTGATTAATTAATGCATAGTATTTAACATTATTGGTACATGTAGCATTGCATCAGGAGAATCTTAAATCTCTCACAAAATTCTTTTTTTTTTTTTTCTATTAATCCATCCTACATGACTATGAATCTAAAAAATCATACATTAATCTTCTTATACTTATTTCGTAGAAGTCTTCACTTTTATTTTATTGGGAACATCTGTGGTAGTGCCCAGTTGAGAGGCACTACGCATAGTGCCAATTTGAGGCCACTAGGATTGGATCAAACGAGAAAGAATTTCAGGGTTGCACTAATGCTAGTATGCATGCGACCGTGGGCTAACCAGACAACAAGCCATTTAAGAGAAAGCAAAATAAAACTGAGAAGTGTTCTTCTTCCTGCCTCGATGCCACCTTCAACCAACATAAATCTGGCAAAAATTATTAAAGAAATTACTAGTTGATATCTCCAGGTGCTGCGTGCAGTGGAAATAAGCTTATATGAATTATGTGAAGGGTCGACATCAACCAAAAGCCCAAGAGAGATTATTCAAAAGCTCCAATAAGAAAGGGATTTGTTGGTTTTCCATAAATGGCTAAAACAGAACAGATACAGTGAAGATTTGGAGACTATCCTATTCTCAGACTTGGGGAGTTTTGGATTTCAACTATTACTTCGACTTGGATTGCAGGATCTTGATTTGGTTTGCGTGACCTTTGTTCAATTTTATGGAAGTTGACGTTGTTGTAGTTTTCAGTTTTGCGAATTTTTTTGAATTTCTATTTCTTTTTAATGGTGCGGTTTCAGTTTTTAAAACATAAATTGATATTACAACCAATTTGAGCAGTGAGTTCAGATCAAGAACTCCCCCCAAAATTTTTTATATACAAAAGAAAATAAAAGTTTTTTGCTCAATATTGCATATCTAATCGTGGCTCTTCTTCAATACACCGTAAATCGGTGGGGTTTTTTTTTTAAAGATAAAACCAATTGTTAGGACAAAAAATGCAGGTAAAAAATTAATATAAAAAATAGTGTATACAAGACTACATTAAGATTTATAATACACCATATTTTATAATCCTTCATTTTGCCACACCGCTTCTCAATATTATTGGATTGAACCCTATGGCTAGTGCCTCTGAGCTGGACACTACCATAGATGTTCCTTATTTTATTTTATGTGATCAGTCAGTGTTTGGAAGCTCCACAAGCCACGTAGCAAAAATGTCACGTCATAAATATATTAAAATCATTATTTTAAAACATCCCATCCAACAGTAGCAACAATGATAGTAAAAAGAAACCAGTAATTAAATTCAAAAAAAGTACAGTATTTAGTTGTTGATCAACAATTTAATATCTGTTATAATGTCACACAATTAACAAACTGGAAATAATAAATATGTTAATAGGTGTGAAAATGAGTGCATGCAAGCAAAAGCAAGCTCAATCATCAGCAGACGCAGAGGAATGATGAGGAAATGAAGACCACACATCTTCCCAAGTCCTGCGACCCTCAGTTACGTCCTTCACAACGGTTGCTGCCTCTTCCACGTTGACCCGTATTTGATCCTTGCTGTCCCTCTCCCTTATCGTCACCGATGCTGTTGAGTCCACCGTGATCGCAAACGGCACACCAAGCTCATCGGTCCTCGCATATCTTTTGCCTATGGAAGTGCCTGTCAAAAGAAAAACATCAGTCATCAGTCCACAACCCACAAAAGCATATAATTATAAGCTCTTAAGAGCGCGTATCAGAGAATTTCAACATTAAGCTGCTTTTAGTAGCAGTACGAGTATATTTTGTAAACGAATCTGAAAGTGATTAGGATAGAATTCAACCAAATTTCATAGCAGTTTTGAAATGTAAAAAGCTTCTACTATCGGCAGATCAGAACATAAAATTCTTTATAGAAAACACACCAATTTGAACTGGCCTATTAAGTGCAACAATCATCACTAATCAGCGAAAGCCATAAAGTGACAGAATATAAACATTTTCTTAACTGAATATAAGAGAGTCATTAATTATTGCAAGACACGATGCAGAGAAAAAAAAAAAAAAGTAATCGAACTTTGTGAATGCATAAATATTTGCGAATGCTCTATTGGAATAGATTTCACATGCTAAGGAAAGAGAATCTTTTATCTGGGTCGCAAACCTGTGATGTCAATCTTATGAGAGATTCCGGCTGCAGTCAATGACTTGGAAATGTCTTTTGCAACATTCTCAAAATCTTGATTTTGAACCAGTGGGAAAACTGTGCACTTAATAGGTGCAACAACTGGGGGGAACCGAAACACATTCAACTGTTCATCTCCAGCTTTGCTTGGTCTCATGTAGTATGAGTGCTCATAAAGGCAATATATAATCCGACCAATACCAAAAGATGGCTCGATTACCGATGGTGTGAAGACTCTTTGGTGCTCTTTCTTTTTCTCCTTCAAAATTGTCACCATGCTCTTCTTAATAGTTACATTTTTCTCAAGAGTGCAGACATAAAACTCCACCTCTCCTTTGGATTCTAAATTGGCTTTCATTTCCAAAGCTTCTTCTTCTTTCATTGCCTAAGACAAAGGCAAAAAAACGCATCATATGTTACGGAATATACACTACATAAACTACAAAAACAAGGACCAAAGAAAAGCTATTTGAAGATTCACCTCCAAAGATTCAACAACATTCTTTTGGCTCCCCTTGAATGCTAGACCCAACTCTTTCTTCACCGGGGTCACAACCAATTTCTAAAACCACACATTGCACCAACAATTAAACAGAGATAGCTAACGTCAAGAAGCATGACTAGAACAAAACAAATAAAGGAAAAAAAAAAAGAAGTGGAAAAATGAACAAAATATGGCATTACCTCCACTTCTCTGGGCTCTGAAAACCTTTCAGCAGCAACAAGAGCAATGCCACTTTTATCCTGCCATGAAAAACAGAAATCATCACTCAATCAGTTTGTACCCTAATCAAAAGTGGACCAAAACAGGTTATGTATTCAAATCTCATTTAAGTTCTTCTTCTTCTATTCCGATGGTTACTCTTCAGCAAGCTTAATCCTACCATCTCACTGCTAAGTATATTTGTTTTTATTTGTCTTATTTAAAAAAAAGAAAAAGAAAAAGTGGAATACATATAATGACAGGCATAGATGCAAAACCATTTTAATCAAACAAAGTGTTAAAGAAGATAAAGCAATGCTTACTGAATGAGCAAGTAAATCATATGCAGATCTATCTGCAATACCAACGCACTCAATCCATCCGTATGAGGACTCAATCTCAGCATCCCAACAGTCAGCAGCATAGTGAGCCATTTCATTAGCAAGGTGCTGGCGGAACCGTAGACGCTTTGCATCTATGCCAAGACGTGTAAGAAAAAGATATACTCTCCCAATGAAGTAGCCAAGAGTTTGATTGTTGACAATTCCCTAAGTGACATTGAACAACACCATTTATCAAATGCTTACACATAAGAAAAAAGAACAATAGAAACAATATCCAAAGTCGACATGAGCCAACCTTGGAAACTGCTTCACCCAGTCGAATTATCTTCGCAGATTGCCCAGACGTTTGTTCCTCCCTTGGGAACATCAAAAACTCGAGATTTGCAACTTCTGCAAACTTTGGGTGAGATTTGTCCTCTGGATCAACAAAGTGCTCAATCTCGGCAAGTGTGAACTCACGAACTCTCAAAAGGCCTTGGCGAGGAGATATCTGCACACGTAGAACAAAAAGTGAGACGGCTTCGCTTGAAGAATGGGCCAGACCTTGCATGACTGCTTTAGGTCAATAGTGCAAGTATTGGCCACAAAAACTCACAGCAATAAGAAACACACAATGTTCAGTACCTAATATTTTTTCATATTCAGTTGAGACATGAGAAGGCCGAAATGACAGTTTCAAGGATGCCACACAAATAATGTAATAACCATTGCCAAGCAGAAGGACGTATGAGAATGTTCCCAAGCAGCAAGAGTAGTATGAAATAAGCCATGTTAAGTACCAAGTAAAAAATTCAAACCTCATTCCTAAAAGCCTCGCCAATTTGAGCGGCAGCAAAAGGGAGTCTGTTGCCATTGTAATAATACAGGTCCTTAAAATTTACAAATATGCCTTGAGCAGTTTCTGGGCGCATGTACCTACAGCAAACAATAAATAAATATAACCTCATCATCAAGACTTAAAAAAAAAAGGGAGCACACCCAGACCAAATTTAATTAATACCAAAAACGCAACTCACCCAGGGCTCAAACCAGATGGGCCAATTGATGTTTGAAACATCAGATTGAATGGGTAAGGATCGGAGAGTGGATTCTTAGTGTCCGGGGCCGTGATGCCATACTCCTTGATTTTTGCGCCAAGCTCTTCAGCTGATAGATCATCAAGAATTGCAAGAACGTGTCTCAACTCAGCAGCCTTCTCCGCAGAGATGGTAAGGTCCTTCTGAAGCTTTTCATTGCAAAAGTCCTTGAGCAAGTGATCGGCCCGGAAGCAGGTACCAGTTTTCTCATCCTTGACCATAAGGTCGGTGAATTTATCAACATGACCAGAAGCTTTAAGAACAATCTCAGGGGTCACAGAGGGACAATGAACTTCCAACATGTTCTCCTCAAGAACAAAATGCTGCAACCCCAAAACAATTTAAGAATTTGCTCAAGTGAAACGAATTCAGCAATATAATTTCCATTACATCAACAACTTAACCAAAATTAGACTTAACTTCGATGCTCAATGAATGAAACGAATAAAATTAAACATGTATATACATATATAAATATATAGAGAGAGAGAGAGATTTGAGGTGCAAAATTAGAATAAATACATGAAACTATGAATTGATTTGATAATTCAATCGTTCATGAAATATGAAATATATATATATATATATATAGAGAGAGAGAGAGAGAGAGAGAGAGAGAGAGAGATGGAGATAAGAGATAAACAAACCTGACGCCAAAAGGCGAGAACATTAGACCTGATAGCGCAACCAGGAGGACCATAGTCATAAAGCCCTGCGACGCCACGATAGATCTTGAACGAGGGAATGTAAAACAGACGACGCTCTAAAGTGTTTACCACCGCCTGTCGGAAAGCTTCCCCGGTGATGGCGGAGCCATCGGCGGCGCCGGTGACAGTGGCCTGGAGGTCCTTCTCGATGGAAGCTTTCTGCAGCTTGAGCGCGTTGAGAGCTTCGATGGCGGCGTCAAGGTGGGGCTTGGGAGCGCTGGCGGCCTTGAGAGCGCGAACGCTATTGGCCTGGGCTTCCACGGCCGATTGCTTATCGGCGAGAGCTCGGCGGAGCGAATCCTCCGATGGGGCCATTGATGAGAAGCTGAGAGCTCGGGGGTTGAATAAATGGCGAGCAAATGAAGAAACTGATCTAAAACGGATGTTGCGCATGCAAAGAAAATCTCTCTCTGCCTCTCACTCCAAAGCTTTCTCTAGTTGGTAGTCACTGCTCCAATCAACTCCGTTAGGGTTTGGGCCTCAGTACTTGAACGTATTGTTATAAACCGTCAGATTTTATTCTAGCATTCGTTTGACCTAATTGGATGGTTCAGATTTAGATAATAATGCCTTCCAATATATATGTGTGAGTACCGTATTACGCGTCAGATATTATTATTAATTTTTTTAATGGAATGTGTGGGATATTTTTCGAAGGAAGGAAATATTGGGTGGCATTTATGATGACAAACGAGGATAATGGCCGCCCAAATTCTCGGTCGGGCGTACACAATCTCCGCCGAATTACATTTTGCCCTACCACAGCAATGTTTAAGATTGTTTTGCAAGGTAATTCGAATCCGTTTTTTTCTATAAATTTAGTTATAAATAATATATAATTTTTATATATTTAATAATAAAAAAATTATTATAATATAAAATTAAAATTAATTTTTATTATAAATTTAATTATAAATAATATATAATTTTTTATATTTAATAATAATAAAAAAAAATTATTACAATATAAAATTTTAACGCCTTACAAATTAAATTAAGGTGGCTCTAAAAATTTTAAAAACGAGAATACCATTGGGTGTCTATATGGTTTTTAGCTTGGGCCAAAAACAGAAATGAAAACATTTTTGGACTGTTTGGAAAATTAGGTTCAAAATGAAAACGAACTGCTATCATTTTCATTTCTTCTTCCTTCTTCGTCTTCAACCATTTTAGGGTTTAGGGTTGTTCATTTCTCTCTGTCGATCTACCCCGCTCTTCATGCCCCTCAACCCCTCGATCTCTCTTATCTCCATTTTCCTCTCTTCTGCATTATACTTGTTCTCTATCTTCTTCTAACAAGGCGAATTCGTGCATTTTGGTCATGGGTTTTCGCCGTGGGTTTTGATGGATCTCTCTCTCCGACGCTGTTCTACGTGAAATCCAAAAGGTATGTTCTTCTTCTAGTGATCTGCTTTGAAATATTTGCGACTAATGATCCTTTCAAGTAATGTTGAGGGTGAATTTTCATTTTATTTCGGTCTTTTTTTTATTCAGCTATGACTTTTTGGAATACATTTTTATGTGAGAAAAGAAGTAGTTATTATGCAAATCATGTAGACGAATGATGTTTGGGTTACGATTTACTAATGTGATTGTATAATTCAAAATGAATTTCTAGTTAGACACTGAGTTGAAAGACTTAGGTTGACTACTGGAGCTTGTGCGACATCTTTCTGTTATGGGGTATAATGTTGGTGAAATTTGAATGCTTATGGATTTAAATTGGTATGATCTTTTTTCCAGAATGTTTAGGTATTCGTACTCATGTTTTGATTGCTTTTTTCTTCTCAAACCCTAAGCCGCTAGGGTGGTATCTGTCCAAAACATCACTCAGATTGATTTCTACAACAAGCAGTAGCATAAGCTTCAGTGTTGAACTATAAAATAGATGATACAATTAACATTGAGTGATAAGTTAAGTTGCTCTCTCTCTGTTTTTTTTTTTCTTGTCCTCTTTCATATATTAGTACTGCCTTATTGCAACCCTTTGATGAATTTATGGTACAGTTACACTCAAGCCCACCTGTAGATTACTAATACCTTATTAATTTGCTTATGCATTTTCTTCAATGAAAATAAAAATAAGCTTAAACGACAGATTAATTTTATTTAGAAAGAACTAAACGAAAGCCAAAAAATAAATAGAAAGAAAGAAGAGGGCTTATTGAAACATACTTCGCAAACTGTGTAACATGCAAACATCAAGCTGTAAACAAGTAACTCTCAAAATGTAAAGCTGTTCCACAGTTTATAATCACGTCAATTCAAAAATTGAAATAATTCAAATCGTAGTGAGAAGAGAATGTATATAAAAGAAGGCAATTACTACAAACTCAACGTTTACACCAAAATTGAAAAATTTAGTATAGTTCACAAGGATTTAAACTAATTTTCATAAAAACATGTGTGTATTTTCATTTTCTACCTCAGGCTCTTCGAAATTTTGAAAACTCTACAACAAGTTCACAAACTACAAATAAAGTTTCAAAAACCATCAAAATTATTAGAATTTCTATAGTTCTAAATGACCTCTAATCTAATTTTTTTAATTAGTTTAGAATTATGTTTATGTAAATAATCAACCAATTGTCTAATTATAATTGTGTCTCTCTTTTATGAGATTGTATAGTTAATGTGATTCATTACAGATGTTTGATGTTGCTTCTTGTATGTGACTGCATCGTTAGGTTGTTGGATAAGTTAAGTTGCTCTTTCTTTGTTTTGTTTTTTTTTTTTCCTTGTCCTCTTTCATAGATTACTAATGCCTTATTGCAACCCTTTGATGAATTTAGGGTATAGTTACACTCAAGCCCACCTGTAAATTTGTTCATAACTTCTACATTGTGTCTGCCTTTTATGAGATTGTATAGTTAGTATGATTCATTGCGGCTTGTTTGATGTTGCTTCTTGTATATGACTACATAGTTGGCGTGTTTGACTATTTGATGTTTGCCGATCAAAGAACAAAACAGTGTGGTTAGAGATAAGAGGGCGGTTTGTTGCATTGATCAATTATTTCTTGCACCATAGATTCCAAGATGAGTAATAGTAACATGTTTTTGTTATTGAATTGTGTGCATTGATAGATGACCTCTAACTTCATGCATTTATCTCTAAAAATCTCCAACACTTGCAATGTTGATACTCTTTTTGCTCTGCCTGTACTTACTGATGTTTAGGCTTAAAACCTTGGTTAATCTAAGTTCTTTGCCTTCAAGCTTTCTTGGTGATTTGTGTTTATGTCCTTTATCTGTTTGGCTAATGATCATGTTCGTTTGATAAGAGTTATGCTACCTTGATTGAGATTCGTATAAAGACGATGATGAGTGTCAACTTTTAGGTTATGTCATTTACGAGGTTAGAGTGTGCTAATATACCTTGGTTGTTATCTGTATGACTGTGCCGGTTTAACTAACCTCGGAATGACTCATGGATTTTCTGCCTGTTATTGCACATTTTGATCTTATGTTTAATAAAAACCTAAGACACCTGAGCCACCTGTCCTAAAAAATTCTAAACGAAGTACAAGTAATTTCTAGTTTCATACTTATTTATAGACAAGTGATAGTGTTGAACACGCTACTTGGACAGCGGAAAGAGAAAATTTCCTCATTGACATGTTACATAAGGAAACGAAGTGGGATTGCATTTATCCACATTAGACAACAAAATTTGGCTGAAAATTGAGAACGAGTTAGCAACAAGATTTGGGGTTCATTACACGCTTGCACAACTGAAGGCAAAGTGGAATAGACTAAGGATTACTACCAAAGACTTTGACAAGTTAATGCAAACTACAGGATTTGGTTGGGATCCTGAGTCTAACACTGTCACTATTACTGAAGATGTATGGAAGAATTATTTAGAGGTAATAGTCCTTCAATATGAGTTTTTGAATATTGTTCAGTAGCTGTTAATGACTGGTATACAATAGTCATTAACTGTTAATTGTTGAAAAAAAAATTCAGTAGAAATATCTTGAGGGAAAACAGTACAAGAAGAAGGGCTTGGCTAAATATGATGTCCTATCCAAAATTTTTGGTGGGCCACTAGCCATAGGGAAGCGGGCAATGGGTCCACACATCGCTGCCAACATTGGAGGTGCTGCCAATAAGTTCGTTCAGGAGGTGGAATCTAAGGAAGAGACGGGGGACTCCGATGACATATTAAACACCCCACTAGCGAAGGTCAAAGCTTCCGAGGGAGGTAGTGGCCATTTGAAGAAGAAGAGTGCCACTAAGAGTCTTGTGGAATCTGTTCAGCGCTGGTCCAAAAGTGAAGTCTTTGTATGTGCACAAGAAGAGTTCTACCACTACACTGCCAAGAACCAAGCTCGTTTAGCTACCGTTCATAGTTGTGCTGATGATGAATAGTATGCCTACTTGCATAGGATTGCTGAATGCAATTAAGGACTTGCAAGATAGGGTTTATGCACTGGTAGTGAAAGAGCTTGCAATGAAAAAAGAAATGAGATTGGCGTTTATGAATGTACCCCCCTAGCGTCGCCGTGGGTTTCTCCTTGCCATGTTTCCATAGTGTCCTTTGTGGTGCCACTAACCTTGGAACAATTTTTTTTTTTTTTAACATCGCATGAACAATTTCTTCTATTATTGTTTGCTTATTTTCATTGATCTTCGGATGTTGTGGACATTGTTTATGTTTTTGATTTAAGTGCTGTAGACTTGTTATTCATGCTTTGCTAATGTTTAGATTTATTTTTTAAGTCATGCTAGCCTAATAACGTTTTCGCATATGTTAGGTTAATTATGTCTTCCACCTCTTCAAGTACCAATGAAGATTATGCAATGATGCTTGGGATCTGTAGTGAGGAAGATGAAGAAATTAATCAAGACATAGAAATAATAACGATAAGTATCAATTACACCAACAGGCGTCCTCTACGTAGCAGTGCATTGATAGGACGCGGATACATTTCGAAGCAATTGTTAAATGACAACAATAGGTTGTATTAAATGTGCCATATGCATAGGGAATCATTTTTAGCAATTGTCGAACTAATTCGACAATGTAACATATGTTGGAAACAAAGTGCGCAGTGGAATTTTAAAAAAAATTTCATACGAGTATTTTCTAAAACACAAGTTTGACATGTTATATGTATAAATTAAACAGATCTTACTAACCTCAGTGTGCCAAAGAACCTCCACGACCTGTGTAGAGAAGTAACGTTCCAGAAGAGTCTCAACCAACTGGTCTTCTTTGCTATTCTCTATCCACAACCGGAGTGAGTGTGGGCTCACACGTACAGCTCTTCCACCGGTGACTCTCCTTCCAACCAACAGAGAGAACCCAAAGCTAGTGTTCGTGATTTGTGAACAAAAGCTCTTAGGGAGTTTTCAGATGCTCACTAGAAGAGTATCACTCTTAATCTCTCAAATTGATCTGAGTAAATCATTAGACTCACTCCCTTTTTATACCAATTGGTCCTAGGGTCAGTCCATATCAGATTTGGTCTCAAAAAATCGAAACAGAATCAAGTTCGGATCAATATCTGATAAGATACGCGTGAAAACGCGTAATCTTATCTGCGCTGATAGGCAGGCCGAACTGTCTGATAGGCAGGCCGAACAGGCCAGTTCGGCAGGCCGAACACGTCATCCGGCAGGCTAAACTGTCGAGAAAAAATCTCTGCAAATCTTTTATTTTCCACCCGAGATTCTAAAGGATAAAGTCTCAGTTTTGATTCAAATAGCCCAATAGAAAAGATATCTGATCAAAACAAACTTTATCAAGATAATCTCTAAGAAAATAAATTAATTCACAATAATTCTACAAGTTTATCTTGATCCAATTTATCCAAAATTAAATCAACCGATAAACAGACAAGAATTATCTGATCACAATAATTCAACAAGTTCATTTTGAACTAATTTTCTTACATAATTAATTCAACTGATAAACAGACATGAATTATTTGATTCTTATAAATTTTAAATCAATCTGATAAATCCGACATAAGTCACCAATTATTGGAAAAGCACGCCGTGTCGTTACAGGATTTTGTGAGCTAGCAAAGGGGACCAAAATGGACCTATAAAGTTCAAGCTCATGATAATTATGAAACTCAATATCCCAGATATACATTTCACAATTATCAACTCCAACGCTACTCCACTAAAAGCTTGGAGCTGCACTCTCGAACTTTATAGAATTACGAAGCTCGTGTAGCTAAGTCTCCATGACATATCATAGTGTATCGTATCCCCAGTATGATCATCCATAATCGGCTTAAGGACAAGTTCTGTCTTACCTTCCAGATTATTTTTATCTTACGTTCTATTGTCTCACCATTAGAAAACTTACCTATCCAAAGATAGTATACCATTCGGTTACACCTATGTATCTAAATGGTTGAGCGCTCCTAGTTTTCCATTACATGACAACGCATATAAGAGGATATCATTACTCCTAAAGAGGAGCTATGGTTTCATATCTATGAATAACAAGTCTACACTATCAAGAGTCATGCCTCCAACGTACCGGCATGCATGCCACTATAGAGATGTGGGAGTCACCCATTGGTACATCAAAAGACACAAGTCGAGACAACGGGCCCATTATTCATCTCAGGATTAAGATACAATACAAATGATTGTCTAAAGTAAATCGATTTGCCAAGACAGAATTATTAATCCAAATCAATTCACTTTATATCCCGATCCAACACATCGTCACTTATGACAACACGTCAATGTTTCTATTCATGGAGTCCAACTCCGATGGCCAAGACAAACCATCTCCCAAAAGGGATATAGACAACATAACAATCTTTACATGAATAAAGCGCCCAACTTTATTCCCTCGATTGCGGATCATATATTTTAGACCATCACCTTAAGAGTCGTGTCTACCGCATAATCATCCCATCATATGCCCAACTCTTAAGGTTTAGACAGACGGTCTCATACTACTGTTTGCTTATCATACATTCAACGAATATGAACGTAAAGAGGACAATATTTGGTATATATAAATGAATAAATTCTTTATTGATAAAAATGTCTCCAAAAACGTATTACCTTTTTACTCCTTAGAGCATACATGTCTAACAATCTCCCACTTGCACTAAGTGAGTAAATACTGTAAATTTCGCATCCCTATAGCTTCCACATGCCTCTCGAAGACTCTCCCAGTAAGTGTCTTCGTGAATGGATCAGCTAAATTGTCCTCTGACGCGATCTTGCACACCGTGACATGCCCGCTCTCAACGAAGTCCTTTATCACATGATACTTCCGATCAATATGCTTACTCTTCTTGTGAAATCTTGGTTCCTTAGCATTAGCTACCGCCGCACTGTTATCACAGTACAGTGATACCGCCTTATCCATACTAGGAACTACCTCAAGATCCCCAAGGAACTTGCGGAGCCACACTGCTTCTTTCGAAGCATCACTAGCCGCCACATACTCGGCCTCCATCGTTGAATCCGAAGTGCAATCTTGCTTCGCACTTCTCCAACTGATGGCACCGCCACCTAGAGTAAACACAAACCCCGAAGTCGATTTCCTAGAATCCAAACAGGATTGAAAATCTGAATCAGTGTATCCTAGAGGAGTTAAATCCTCACCCGAATACATAAGCATATACCCTCGAGTCCTTCTCAAGCACTTGAAAATATGCTTTACCGCAACCCAATGGTTCGGTCCTGGATCTGCCTGAAATCGACTCACAATCCCGACCGCATAGCTAATATCCGGTCGAGTGCAAAGCATGGCATACATGAGACTACCCACTGCCGAAGCATAAGGCACCTTCTTCATGTATTCTCTTTCCTCATAAGACTTTGGAGAGTCTTTCTTAGAAAGAGTAATTTCAGACCTAGATGGTTGCCCACCTTTCTTGGAATCCTGCATTGCAAACCTCCTGAGAATTTTATCTATGTAGCTGGCCTGTGACAAAGCTATCATTTTGTTCTTCCTATCCCGAAAGATCTGGATACCGAGAACAAAATTAGCCTCACCTAAGTCCTTCATGTCAAACTGCTTGGTCAACCATAATTTAACCGATGACAATGCCCCAACGTCATTGCCAATTAGCAGAATGTCATCTACATAGAGTAGTAGAAAAACCACCTTCCCATTCTTAATGTGTTTGTAAACACATGGTTCATCCACATTTTGTGAGAACCCATAAGTCTTGATCACTTGATCAAATCTTATGTTCCAAGAACGAGAAGCCTGCTTAAGTCCATAAATTGACTTTAGCAGCTTACAAACCTTACCCTCTTGACCCGCAACCTTGAACCCGTCTGGTTGTTCCATATAAATGGACTCATCAAGATAGCCATTCTGAAAAGCCGTCTTGACATCCATCTGCCAAATCTCGTAGTCGAGAGCGGCAGCTATGGATAAGAGAATCTGGATGGACTTAAGCATGGCTACAGGCGAAAAGGTTTTCTCATAATCGATTCCTTCCTTTTGGGTATAACTCTTAGCTACCAGTCTAGCCTTAAAGGTTTCGACCTTTCCATCCACTCCTCTTTTCCTCTTGTAGATCCACTTACACCCTATAGGTTTTACCCCTTCGGGAAGATCCACAAGCTCCCAGACCCGATTAGTTTCCATAGACTTCATCTCTATGTTCATGGCCTCTGTCTAGAGTCTTGAATCAACATCCTCCATGGCTTCTGCGTAAGTATAAGGATCCCTGACATGTTCATCCAGTTCAGCCAAAAAGACTTCCCCATTGAACATATACCTTTCAGGTTGACGCCCGATCCTCCCACTACGCCGAAGCCCCTGAGGTTGTTGTTCAGGTTTGTTTGGTTTTTCTACACTGATCGGAATGGTTTCATTCGGAACCTCCGGAGTAAACGGATCACCCCTCAACTCCTCAAGCACCACTTTGCTTCGAGGTTTAAAGTCGTTCATGTAACTCTCCTCAAGGAAAGTTGCATTAGTTGAAACCACGACTTTATTTTCCTTTGGGTTATAAAAATAACCCCCTTTTAGTCCCTTTTGAATATCCTACAAACACGCAAACTTCTGAACGTGCTTCCAACTTATTTGGATCCTTAAACAGGACATGAGCTGGGCATCCCCATATGCGAATATGGTTTAAGGATGTCTTCCGTCTTGTCCACAACTCGTGAGGAGTTTTAGGGACCAATTTTGAAGGCACATTGTTCAAAAGATAACATGCGGTTTGTAGTGCATATCCCTAAAAGGATAAAGGCAATGATGAATAACTCATCATGGACCGAATCATGTCCAACAAAGTCCTATTCCTTCTCGCCGCTACGCCATTCTGCTGCGGAGTGCCCGGCGCAGTCAAATGGGATAAAATCCCATTCTCTAACAAGTGTCCCAAGAACTCATCAGAAAGGTATTCCCCACCTCGATCTGATCGAAGTGCCTTTATGGGTTTACCCAATTGCTTTTCCACTTCAGCCCGAAACTCCCTGAACTTATCATAAGTTTCGCTTTTGTGGTGCATTAGGTACACATACCCATATCTTGAGTGATCGTCAATGAAAGTGACGAAGTACTCATACCCTCCTCGTGCCCAGATGTTCATCGGTCCGCAAACATCACTATGCACAAGTTCTAGAACCCCTTCGGCCCTATTGCCCTTAGACCCGTATGGTCTTTTGGTCATTTTACCCTCCAAACAAGACTCACATTGAGGTATAGATTCCACCTTTAAGTGACTTAAAGGTCCATCCCTTACCAACCTTTGAATCCTATTCAGGTTAATATGGCCAAGGCGCAAATGCCAAATATAAGTCTTATTAGAGTGAGAAGTTTTAAGTCTTTTTGAGTCATTATCATTTATCTCAGCATTAAGCAATAAGTCCATCTTAGGTTTGATAAAATATAGATTATTTTGCATCCAGAGCAGATAAAAGATTTGTTTTTATGAATCACCACTTTTTCATTAAAAGATACCACGTAGGAGTCTTTAAATAAAGAAGATACAGAAATTAAATTCCTTTTAAATTTAGGAACATAAAAACAATCTCGCAAAATTAAACTCCTATAATTATCAAAATAAAGATGGACATCTCCCACTGCTTCCGCTGAGACCAAGGATCCATCGCTCATCCGAAGCGTTAAGTCTTCACGAAGTAGACTTCTCGTTTCTTTGAATCCCTACAGAGAAACACAAACATGATTAGTTTCACCGGAACCTATGACCCAAATGTCATTGGATTCCTCAACCAAACAAGTTTCTAAATATAGAAGATCACACCTACCTCCCTTGGAAAGGAAGTCCTTGCAATGCTTCTTTATATGCCTGACCTTACCACAGAAGAAGCACTTAAGCTTCTTTGGGTTCTTCTTCTTCTTTTTCTTGCTCTTGGTTGCAGCAGGAATAGAAGACTTGCCACTCTTGGCCCGTTGCTTCTTTCCATTCCCAGAGTTAGGATTGAAACCAGAAGCAGCTACCATATTGGCCTTACCACCAGCAGGAGACTCCCTAATCAGCAGTTCAAACTCCTGTAACTGTTTCATCAGTTCTGTCAAGGTCATACCCCGTCTATTGCTCAAATTAAAAGTAGCTCTAAACGAAATAAATTCCTTAGACAGAGTCTCAAAGACCATAGTCATCTGAGTTTCAGCATCGATGTCGGCTCCATTGGTTTGTGCCTCAGCGAGGTAACCCATGACCAACATCATGTGCTCCTTTACAGATGTCCCCGGTCTCTGTCTACAGTTTAAGAGTTTCCGAAGCGCCCCTTGCCGCTTTGTTATGGCCTGGCCTCCAAACATATCCTCAAGATTACCCAAGATCTGCTTCGCAGTCTCATAATCCTGATGTTGAGCCTGCAGCACGTTGTTCATGCTAGCCATAACATAGTAGCGGGCCTGATCATTAGCATCTTTCCAGCGGTCGTACGCTTGGAATTGCTCATTACTTGAGTCTCCCGTAGGCTCGGGAGGACAAGGAGTTGTCAGAACATATTTCAGTTTCTCAAAGGATAGGACGATGTCCAGGTTCTGTTTCCAATCGTTATAGTTCTCACCGGTTAATTGATTTTTATCAAGTATAGATGATAAAGCGTTTTTAGACATTTTCAATCTACAATAAAGAATCATATACCAAACATAAGCAAACATATATAATAATTTAGTAAGATAACACAATCATGTAAAATCATACAAATGTGTTTATGTGTCAAAACCTTAAAAATATCACAACCTTACAACGATAATTCCCAACTCAGAATTCAACAAGCTCCTAGGGGAGTCATGCCAAATTCAATCAGGAACACGGATCTTCTCCTGATTAATATATGCCATCTAGGACCCGTATGATCCAGCATATACTAATAATCGTTTCTTTGGCCATTAATTTATTAACAGAGCTCCTAGGGGAGGTTAATAATAAAATTAACGTGAGTGTATAACCACCGTTTCAATATTTTATCCATGATTTATAATCACCACCTAGGGGTGTGCAACCATAAATCATACTAAAATACCTTATCCTTTCAGAGATCCAATCTGGTACATGATAGAAATCATTTCCTAGGGGTCAGGACCACCATGTTTTTCCTATGGACCAACGATGGAGGCCTTAGGTTCTCTCTTCGAAAACCTTCTCCCACTCAATCTTTTGAAGTCAAGGTTTTATTTTAAAATTATGCATGAACAATTTTAATATGAGCGGCACTCCCTATTCTATATGGCATGTTATCAATATACATGGTAAATCATATTATAATGCAGACAAGCAAAGCAATCAAGCAAAGCTACAAGCATAATAATAATAATAACCGTAATATTATGGTTCCACCCTAGAGAATAGAAAACTAAGATTACAAGAGAATAATCGAGACATTTATCGATTCTTCATCCTTGAATCCTCAAGCTGTATCCTTCTTCATGTAATATCCATCTTTAAGTCCTCAATCCCGTATGAATCGAACACTTCATATTTTCGGTCAAATCCAAATTTAATGTTTCTCAGAATCGTCCCAAAAATAAAATTAAAACTGCATTGAAAAAATTGCACCTTTTTTGGACACCTGGCAGCTCTCGGTCGGCAGTCCGATCTGGGTGATCGGTCTGCCGATCATGGTGGTTCGGCCTGCCGAACATGAAGGTTCGGCCTGCCGGCAGAGCACCAAAATTTCTGCCCCACTGTCGGCTTGCCAGACCGTACGTCCGGCCTGCCGATTTGTGACCTTCGGCCTGCCGAACTGTGAGGTCCGGCATGCCGACCGAGCAGAAGAAACCTTAATCCAGAAAATACAATTTTAATGCAATTCATCAATTTTATTTTCAACAATTCAAAAATATAAAATTAGAGACTCAGGAAATACCTGGAGGCGCCATCATCAATCTTTACGATCCGACTTCCCGTTCCGTCTTCTCCGAATAATTATTTAATTATAAAATTCTTACAAATTAAAAATTAAATAATAATTCCTAGACGGAGATGATAGTCTGTCATTTAATTACATGAAAAACCTAGATACACATTCTAACCTCTAAGGAACCATAACCGGTATTAATTAATTAATAAATAATTAAACAACAATTTAATCAAACATAATTAATTAATAAACATTCACCACATAATCCATGACAACATATATATTATATAGAAACCTAGAGTGCCATCTCTCTATAAAATTTAATTCAAGCATTGGAGAGATTAAGATCACAAAATTTATGCATATTACATGATCACAAACTTGCAAATTTATATAAAAACCTCGTCTCTGATACCAATTGTTGGAAACAAAGTGCGCAGCGGAATTTTAAAAAAAATTTCATCAGAGTATTTTCCAAAACACAAGTTTGACATGTTATATGTATAAATTAAACAGATCTTACTAACCTCAGTGTGCCAAAGAACCTCCACGACCTGTGTAGAGAAGTAACGTTCCAGAAGAGCCTCAACCAACTGGTCTTCTTTGCTATTCTCTATCCACAACCGGAGTGAGTGTGGGCTCACACGTACAGCTCTTCCACCGGTGACTCTCCTTCCAACCAACAGAGAGAACCCAAAGTTAGTGTTCGTGATTTGTGAACAAAAGCTCTCAGGGAGTTTTCAGACGCTCACTAGAAGAGTATCACTCTTAATCTCTCAAATTAACTGAGTAAATCATTAGACTCACTCCCTTTTTATACCAATTGGTCCTAGGGTCAGTCCATATCAGATTTGGTCTCAAAAAATCGAAACAGAATCAAGTTCGGATCAATATCTGATAAGATACGCATTAAAACGCGTAATCTTATATGCGCTGATAGGCAGGCCGAACTGTCTGATAGGCAGGCCGAACTGTCGAGAAAAAATCTCCGCGAATCTTTTATTTTCCACCCGAGATTCTAAAGGATAAAGTCTCAGTTTTGATTCAAATAGCCCAATAGAAAAGATATCTGATCAAAACAAACTTTATCAAGATAATCTCTAAGAAAATAAATTAATTCACAATAATTCTACAAGTTTATCTTGATCCAATTTATCCAAAATTAAATCAACCGATAAACAGACAAGAATTATCTGATCACAATAATTCAACAAGTTCATCTTGAACTAATTTTCTTACATAATTAATTCAACCGATAAACAGACATGAATTATTTGATTCTTATAAATTTTAAACCAATCTGATAAATCCGACATAAGTCACCAATTATTGGAAAAGCACGCCGTGTCGTTACAGGATTTTGTGAGCTAGCAAAGGGGACCAAAATGGACCTATAAAGTTCAAGCTCATGATAATTATGAAACCCAATATCCCAGATATACATTTCACAATTATCAACTCCAACGCTACTCCACTAAAAGCTTGGAGCTGCACTCTCGAACTTTATAGAATTACGAAGCTCGTGTAGCTAAGTCTCTATGACATATCATAGTGTATCGCATCCCCATATGATCATCCATAATCGGCTTAAGGACAAGTTCTGTCTTACCTTCCCGATTATTTTTATCTTACGTTCCATTGTCTCACCATTAGAAAACTTACCATCCAAAGATAGTATACCATTCGGTTACACCTATGTATCCAAATGGTTGAGCGCTCCAGTTTTCCAATTACAGGACAACGCATATAAGAGGATATCATTACTCCTAAAGAGGAGCTATGGTTTCCATATCTATGAATAGCAAGTCTACGCTATCAAGAGTCATGCCTCCAACGTACCGGCATGCATGCCACTATAGAGATGTGGGAGTCACCCATTGGTACATCAAAAGACACAAGTCGAGACAACGGGCCCATTATTCATCTCAGGATTAAGATACAATACAAATGATTGTCTAAAGTGAATCGATTTGCCAAGACAGAATTATTAATCCAAATCAATTCACTTTATGTCCCGATCCAACACATCGTCATCTATGACAACGCGCTAATGTTTCTATTCACAGAGTCCAATTCCGGTGGCCAAGACAAACCATCTCCCAAAAGGGATATAGACAACATAACAATCTTTACATGAATAAAGCGCCCAACTTTATTCCCTCGATTGCGGATCATATATTGTAGACCATCACCTTAAGAGTCGTGTCTACCGCATAATCATCCCATCATATGCCCAACTCTTAAGGTTTAGACAGACAGTCTCAGACTACTGTTTGCTTATCATACATTCAACGAATATGAACGTAAAGAGGACAATATTTGGTATATATAAATGAATAAATTCTTTATTGATAAAAATGTCTCCAAAAACGTATTACATTTTTACTCCTTAGAGCATACATGTCTAACAACATATACCCTTCAAATAGATTAATAATGCAAGAATTGTTGATTATGTTTTTAAGAACCATTTTTCACTTGGATTGAAATAGGCAAATTTAAGATAGGTTCCTACACTTTGGGGAGACGGTTAGTCGGCATTTTGGGGTGATATTGAATGCTATTTATACATTGGCTCCATAAGTGATCTTGGAACCTGACTACAATACCATTTCTCTAAAAATAAGAGATAACAACAAATACTGGCCATGGTTCAAGGTAAATTGATCTTTAAGTTGAATTATTCGACAACACAAATGTTTTGTTATTTGTTATATTAATAATTTGTTATATAGGACTATGTCGGTGCTATTGACGGAACACATATTTAAGCTATCGTTCTTGCTGCCCTTCAAACAGTGTATACAGGAAGGCGACGTGTGTACATGCAAAATGTTATGGCAGCTTGTAACTTCAATATGTTGTTCACTTATGTCTATAGCAGATAGGAGGGCACAACTGCTGATTCTAGAGTGCTTTAACATGCACAGGCAGACCAAGAAAACCGTTTCAGGCATTCGTTAAGTAATAAATATTATGTTGTCGATTTGGGGTATAGCAATGTGCGAGGATTTCTCGCACCTTATCGTGGTCAGAGATACCACCTGCAACAATTTTAAGAATCTGGGGTTTCAATAGGACCTCAAGAATTGTTTAATTACAGACACTCTTATTTGTGCAATTGTATAGAGAGATGTTTTGATATTCTTAAAGCACGGTTCGCCAACCTCAAACATATGACCAATTACTCATCTTAAGTAGTCATTGCATGTTGCGTAATTCATAATTTAATTAAAATACACACGCACTTAATGATCCTCTATTCGCATTGTACAATGTGGACGAGCCAATAGAAGCAATTGAAGGTCAAAGACAATGAAGACAGCGACATAATAATGAAGATTCTTTGGTGCTATTGCTGCTGACATGTAATATATGTTTGAGTTTAGAGACCAATTAACTAATCAAATATGGGTACATTACCATTAGTTGAGGATAGACAACAAAGATTCATGTATGTATCATATTTGTTATTATGATGTCTGATTTGTAATGTACTGTGAGTTAATGAGAGGTGACTCCATTGTATTAGTTTGTAGAGTACTTTACAAGTAATTCATCATTTAATTGTAATTGTAATTGTAATTATTTTAAAAATTGATTTACAAGGAAGAGGAAGCTATGGAAGTCATTAAAAAAAACTGTAAATATGTTAATCGATCGAACACAGTAATAATAATGATTTGGTTTTAAGACATAATCATCCAAATTAGTTTAAATTTTTTAAACGGTCATTTTCAAAAAGCAGGTACACCAAACACATTTTTATTTTTCTCAGCTATTCTTAAAAAGGACAAAAAGTATCAATCAAACACAATTTCTAAAACAGGCCAAATATATTTTTTAAAATATTCTCATTTTTAAGTTTTTCCAAAAACCAAAAATAAAATAAAAACAATACAAAACGAGCCCAGATTTTTTTAGCACGAGGCCGAGAGAGGGCGGTGCTTCAAGCGACGTTTCCATGGGAGAGCTGGGGAGGGCGAAATTCAATAGGGATTATTAATGCACAGTTTCGTTCATTGGTTTAAATTGTGTTAGTTTGAACGTTTCTGGTTTAAACAGAAAATTTTGAATTGTGTAGTTTAAATACTAACTCAAACTAGCGTTTGGATGTGTAATTAAAGTCTTAATTTGAACGGGATATCCAATCTGAATTTGTGTTTGGATGAGTATTGAAAACTTAGTTTAAAGCATAAAAAAATTATTTAATTAAATAATAAATATGAAATATATAAAAAGAAGTTATTTGATTAAAAATAATATGAAATAACAGTGTTAAATTATAAATACAAATATGTAAGAATGAAATCGCTATTCAATTTTGGTTCAAAATGTTGAAATGGAATGGGTTTAAACTGTAAGTTGGCAAGTTCAGCTCTGTTTGAACTGTTAGTTTAGTTCGAATTAAATGTTTTATCAAATACCAATTTAAACTACGATGGTTGTTCAAATTGAGCCGAACTAAACTGAACTAGTCAAGCAAACAGAGTGTAATTTATTTGCTAGGCTATAATGAAAGTGAATAGAAAAAAGCTCTTCAACTTCGACGAGATTGAATAGGTATCGGTTGGTGTTTTGCCCTTCATGGTCTTTTTACCTTTTATAAACTGCGGATAGTAATTGCCAAAAATGTTTAAAAAAAACAAGATAATTTACTCTATCGGTTTTTGGTGCAGCGGAAGTGTTTCAAAGTGAAACAAGGAAAGAAAACTCAGAACAAACTCACAGAGTTTAATAATTAGGAATAAGTCTGATTATTGATCAATGATGCTCCAAAACAATTACAATGAGCCTTTATATAGTGTTTGTAGGAAAGTAGAATAATAGTCTAAATAGAAGTAGAATAACAGTCTAAATAGGAAACTAATAATAATCCTAATAATAGTCTGAGTTGTAATCCTAATAATAATCTAAATAGGTAATCCTAATAATAATCTGAATAGGTAACTAATCTTTATGTGCTGCATCAATCCCTTTCTCATGAAGAAAACTCGTCCTCGAGTTTTGTGGGTGCAAAGAAAACTCATCTGGCGAAAAATACTCAAAGATGTCAGCAACGTTGAAAGTGTTGGAGATATTCATATCAGCAGGAGGATCAACTTTGTAAGCATTATCATCCAGTTTCTTCAAAATGCAAAAAGCACCAATCTTCTTATTCTTGAGCTTATTACAATTACCAACTAGAAAGTGATTTTTACGCAAATGCACTATAACCAAATTTTGACAAATCACACTCCAAACCCACAATAGAACCAAAGCAATGGTCCACCCAAATGCCCTAAAGTGCCAAGCGATTTGCCATTGATGCCGACTCACCCTTTTGGTCCTGAAATCCCCAAGATCAATTGCAAGTATGCCAATAATTTGATCAACAAAAATTAGTGACTTCCCCGTCAAATCTTCAAAAACAATGCACTCAATTTTTAGCTTTTCAAGTTGTGTTCCAGTTGGTCCAATCTCTTCAACAACTTGACTTGTTGGCTTACTTTGAATTTCATCTTTATGTGTTGGCATGGGATTTTGATGAAAAATTGGATCAATTTGCTTAATGGAATTTAAAATCTGATGAGTGCCACTGTCGTTGCTAAACATGGAGATTTGGATAGTATCAATTTGCATACTTTGCAACTGATTTTGACCATTTGACTTGCTGGGCTGCAGATCTTGATTTGGGCCAAATTCCTCTTCAAAAGTCAAAGCTGGCTCCAATTTCTTTTGGGCTAGGGGAATGTTGTCGGGCCTATTTTGCTCTAGGGTCAGCTCAATAGAATTTTGAAGTTCCAGTGTACTTCGGGAAGAAGGGGACCGCATATCAGTGCTGCCACTGGTGAGCAACTCGCCACCATTCACTCCACACTGGCGCTGATTAGATCCAACCCCGTATGATGATGGAAGAGCCTCTTGTAGCTTTGATGGAGAAGGAGGTCTGTTGCACGGGAGAAATGGCTGTGAACTGAGATGAATGACTTCATCACGAGCGCCGCCGTAATGTTGGGAAGGAGGTGAATTGTAGATGTCAGGGATCAACTGACCACCATGTTGAAGTTCTCCATCGCGCTCTGGAGGTCGTAACGCGGACCGATTGATTTGAGTCTCCACCTTCATAGCCAAATTAATTGCATCCGTTATAGTCCAAACTTCTCGCAATGCCACTTGATCTTGAATAGCCAAATTTAATTCATCGATGTATCGAGCAATTAGTTGGTTTTCTGTCTCGGGCATTTAACCGATAGAATTCTTATGTGTACTCGTTAACACTACGATTGGCTTGCCGACAATTCTGATATTGTTGGTACAGCACTTGTTCATAATTCGAAGGAAAAATCGTCGTTGTAACAACCGTTTCATCTTGGGCCACGTACGTACTCGTGCCTTGCCTTGTCGTTGACGATTAAATTGCAATTGTTCCCACCATGCTGATGCTCCGCCTTTCAATTTATACGCCACCAATTTCACTTGATTGTCTTCTGAAATATTGAGATAATCAAAGAAATTTTCAACATTGTGGATCCAATCGAGAAAATCTTCAATGTTCAACTTGCCATCAAAAGTTGGCAAATCCATCTTCATTTTGAATTCCTGTGTATTTTGGCCTCTATTATTTGTTCGATATTCAGTACGGTAGTCTTGAAAATCATATTCCTCACCGGATGAATAATCCAAATTTTGTTGTCGTCGATGTCGGGGATTTCGTCGTTGTTGGTAGTGAAGATCTTGCCTAAAAAATTCATGTGGATCCAGATCGTGCTCTGGAAGCCCATTATAATCATCTAAACCATGTATACCTCTGAGTTGAACTCTAGTGCCAAGACCAACAGTGCCATCAACTTCTCCGATCATCTATGTCGTCGACACGGTCAAACTCCCGTTGGCGTGGATTCATGTCGTTGTCGGCGTTTGCCCTTGGGTTTTGCATTGGATCTCGTCGACGGAAGTGCATCTGGACGTTGGGTTGCGTCGGATCGGGAGGAGGAGGTCGTGCGCGTATCGTTAAGTCTGGGCCTAGCAGAATTTCTTCGCCGCTGTTGTGATCGTGTCGGGGCTTTGGTCTGTCCTGAGCCCGTCGTCGATCATTGCCAGTCGCCATAGCCTGTTGCAGATCGAGCTTGGGTTCGCCCAGGTCTAAAGGTTGTAGGACATCTTCCACTAGATCGTCGTCTGAATCGAAGGTGCCGTACGCCGGCTGATCGGCCGGCGGTTGTGGAACCTCGGTACTGCGTCTGACTTCGAGTACGAGAGCGGCAACAGTCTGCTGTACATCTCGAAGTGTTTTGTCTATTCCCTCGACTCGTTGTTCGAGGTTTTCGAGCCGCCGTTCGTTGTCGACGGGTCGTTGCCCACTAGAACCATCCTCGGCCATCGGATCAAGGTAAAAATCCTTCACTGATACCAATTTTGGTGCAGCGGAAGTGTTTCAAAGTGAAACATGGAAAGAAAACTCATAACAAACTCACAGAGTTTAATAATTAGGAATAAGTCTGATTACTGATCAATGATGCTCCAAAACAATTACAATGAGCCTTTATATAGTGTTTGTAGGAAAGTAGAATAATAGTCTAAATAGAAGTAGAATAACAGTCTAAATAAGAAACTAATAATAATCCTAATAATAGTCTGAGTTGTAATCCTAATAATAATCTGAATAGGTAATCCTAATAATAATCTGAATAGGTAACTAATCTCTATGTGCTGCATCAGTTTTGTAGGCAAAGAGGATAGTAATTGGCAAAAAATGATGGAGACCTTGAAGGCTTGGACCTAGGTTTAATGGTCAAGGAGCACAAAATCAATGGCGAATTAATAATGTGTTTGACGATTTTGTAGTTTGAATTATAGTAGACATTTTATAGGCATTAGAAGTATAAGAATAAAGGGAAAAAACCTAAGGAGAACAGAATTAGCTGCTGGAGGGTTGTCACCCCTGTCGCCAGTCGCGGCTCACAGGGGAGCGATGGCAGACAAAAATGGAGACATGAGTTGATGAACAAAGTGTAGACAGTGGAGGTGGAGGAGATAAACCCTATCTAACATAAGCCCAAAATTGGAATTGGGCTGACTTCCCATAAATTAGGAATTCAAAAAAAAAAAAGAAGAAATTCTATTCACACCCTAATATAATAGGAGAATGAGAAAATTAGACCATCATTTATTAGGATTATAAATAAATATACCAAAATATAACAATATTAAGTAAATAATTCATATAGATTAAAACAAAATTTATTTTGGTATAAAATGACATTGAGAAAAACGTGAAACAACATTGAGATAACTAAAAACTAAAACAAAAAGAAAGATAAGAAGAAAATGAAAAAAAAAAGGAGCTAAAATTGAAATTTCAAGTGTTTAAAAAGATCATATGAGTCCAAAAATACCATGTACTTAAATATTTTTGAACTATTTGCTTATACAAAGAATTGAACCTGTGCTTTTAAGGCAATTTTATTATTTTTTTTAATGGCACCCCAAAATAAATTGTTAAGTTTAAACTTTTAAAATTATTACTTTTAATATTAAAAACTATCATATTCCTCAAACACCCTCACAATATACCCCAACAAACATTTATAGACCGTTTGGAAAATGGTTGGAACCAACAATTTTAATTTGAGAACTATAGCATGTGAGAGCTTTACACTATAGCCTTTTTATTGTAACATATAAAAGCTTTATATTATAATTTTTTATTGTAACCAAATATGCTTGCTTTCTTAATTGTTTAGTCTACTACAAATAAAAACATATTATTAAGATTATCTACAACAAAAAAAAAACGATAATCTTCACTGTTTAAAAGAAAAAAGAGGAAAAAAAACTGAGTTACTAAAAATTTAAAGATTGTTGAACAATAGAAATAGGGATTTAGCTCTTAAATATTGATGGTTTGTTGAGGGTGTATTTGGAGGGATATTTGAGGAATATGATAGTTTTTAATATTAAAAGTATACAATTTTAAATTTTAAACAATATTTTTATTTTGGGATGAATTTTTGAAATATTAAGAGTGTAAATATAATTTCTCTAAAAAAAAAGGTCAGTTATATATACATATATATATATATTTTATGTAGGTTGTAAAAAAAATTTCTAATTAAAGAAAATTACACAATTTGTCATCCTTTTATCCACATTATTTTTTCATGCCAAAATTTCTAAAAACATTAAAAAAAAATTATGCCACAAATTTTTTTAATATGCTACACATTATGATATCTTTCAAAATGAAAAAAAAAAACCCTCTTTTTTTCAATTTTTTTCTACTTCTTTCTCTCATCTCTTCCTATTTCTTGTCAATTCTCTCTCTACTGCTTCGAATCTTCATGTTATTTGTTTCTTCTCGTTGCAAGAATGTCGCCTTTGAGCACGATCCAACAACAATGGGCAATGACCAAATGGCATGACTCAGATCTCCACGCAACCATTGGTGGCATGGAGGTTTTTTGCAAGTGGTTATTTATAACTTTATGAAAAAAAAAAACATTGTAATTTGAACTAAATTGATAGATCTGGAAAGTGGTTGGAGGTTTTTCACCCTGAAAAATTCTACCTTTTCTTATTCTTCTAAAATTTTGCTTGAATGATTTTGACTTTGTTTTCCCTAGGGGAATTATGTCTATGTTTATGGTTTTTATAGGTTGATATGCTTGAATGATTGCCTATGAAGAATTACTTTTAATTATTGTCTTATTCAAAGTTTACATATTTGCTGAGTATTCATTACCATGCATTAATGCTTTTGAATATTTGGTTGATATTTGACTTTTTTGGTGCACGGGTTTGAAATTATGTGGTTTATAATTTTATGGTTTGAACTATGAGTTTCAATGTGTATGGTTTAAACGGTGGTTTTAAATTGACGTTTGGAATATAAAGGTTTGAAATGAGAATAAAATATCACATTTAAAATAAACAAGAATTAGTGTTAGGAAAATTTATCGTTTATAAAAGAAAATGAGAATGAGTATAGTTTTTATTATAGAAAATTGGTCAAACCGTGTGAACTTGAAGGGGGAAAGGGCAGACAAAGTTTAGATTTTGAATGTTTTGGCCAGTTTAAAACTGCCTCAATGGTTTAAGCTGATCTTGGTTATTACTCCGCCAAACATTAGTTTGAACCACCTCCATGATTTGAACTAGCTAAAACAATTTTGAACCTATGCACCAAACAGGCTATAAGTGATATGTTTTTTTTTCTGGAATGAATGCCATGAATTGTATCAGACATATATAGATTACTATATTGATTTGTTGGTTTGTGCAATTAATTTATGAGTTTCTATTGATCTCGATGAACTTTAGTGTTTTATAATTTGTATAGATATATAATGGGTTAATATATTACAAAATTCAACTATCAATATGAGTAATAGTCTTTAATAAGACAATAATAATTATTAGAGTGAATTGCTCCAATTATCCACATTCTATTAAAAAGATAACAATCAAGTTGTAATTTTTTTTGTTTTAGCTAAGACACTTTGGGAAGTCCTAAAAAGGGTACAAAATGACTAAAATTATCAAGCTCCGTTTAATTATTCGTGATTTTTTCATCAATGCTTAACGTGTGACTTTAATTTATTGTAAAAAGAACAAAGTACCCCCTAACAAATCAACTAACCATTTTAAAAAATAAAATAAATAAAAACATTCCTTTATCTTCTCCTTTGATTCAAGCACGCAACCAAATTGCAAAACACCAAACTTCACGCCACACCTAAATTGGCTCATCCTCCCTAACAAGGAAGCCCTAATTCGCAACATTGAACATTTATAAACCTCAACTAATCAACAAAGATAAGAAACGAAAGAAAAATGTATTGTTACATCTAAAATTAAGTGGGTTGACTTATTATCAAGGTAAAGGAAAATTTTGATCGGTCGAGGTAGAGTGCCAAGGTGAGCTTATACTTGAGGTGGTCCACAGCCTTTAGGTTTGTCGACGTGGGGTGTGACGGCTTCTAGGGTGGTCTAGGTAGGGTGCAAATGTGAGCTCGTACTAGCGGCAAAGGAGGAGACTTCAATTGTAATGACCAGGGAAATTCATTAATAAAATCTAATATTTAATGGGGTTTAATTAATGAATTTACTCTTAAAAATTGTATTTTTTTGTAAAAATTGTGATAATGTATAAATAAGCAGCATTAATTGGAAATTCCACTGCGAATGTGATGCAATGTTGGATATTATTAATACAGATTTTATGAGTTTAAATACTCAAAAATTTGTAAATAATATGCATAAAATAAATTTTATATTATAATAAATTGTAGAATTGTGATATAAATAAATTAGTACTTAAGGTATAAATAAGATATAGAGTCCACCAAACCCTAAACCAGTGTAAAAAGAGGGCCCGATGTGGTATAAGTATACTGCTAAGTGAAAACACAAATATAAGGAATGTTATGTTTGGCCTCCAAAAATACACCAAAGGCAAGTAAAATATTTTATACAGTCTAATAATATATTTTGCACTGATTTTACCATGGCAGTGTAAGAAAAATACTGTATGATAAAAAATTACACAGTGTAAATTTTTTAGGCCCATCAAGTGGACACCCATTAGGATTTTATTGGGCCACCATGCCATGAAAGGTGGCCCAATCACATTAAGCCACATTAGTAAACCCATGGATTACTTGGTGAGTCACCCTAATGGATAAGCATGAATTAAATGTAAAATAAGCCAAAAAAAAAATTTCATTTCTTTTTCCTCACCCCCACAGCAACCATTAGAGCACCATCCCAAAAATTTTCTCAAACCCAACTCTTTGACCCCAATTAAGTTAAAGAAGCAAAGTTCAAGGAATTTTAACAAGTTTAAGGTAAAAACCTGAACTTTTTTCAAGTTTTCCTAGGGTTTTTCATGGGTTAAAGGAGAAATTTATTCAAGGTATTTTTGCATGAAAATAATGCCTAGGAAAAAGGTTTTAATGGAGCCCTTGGAAGGCTAGAAGCACAAAGTTTTCATTTGGGTAAGTTTGATTTCTTAAACTTAAAGTTTGTGTGATTTTGTTTTTATTTTTATTATTTCAAAAGTATGTGAGGATTCAAGTAAATTTTTAGTTAAATTCCATATATATATGAATTATGGCATGTTGGAATTGTGAAAATTTAGGATTGAATGCACAAAACGGTAGTTTATGCAAAATAGATTATTTTTGTAATTTTAATGCTCGTTTTGCAAAAATGGAGATTGGGCATGAAAATGGTTTAGACAAAGGTTGGAACTGTCCTCACAGGGATAGATATGCTGTTTAAAAGCAGATTTTTACAAAAATGACCCAAGGACTAAATTGCAAGAAAAAGTTCTTTCTCGGCAGAATTGAAAAATGCCCAAAAAACCCCTGTGTAATGAGAATTTTGAAAAAGTTAAAACATGAAAGTTGTAGATCTCAATGAAACTATTAAACATCATGAATAGTTCATTGAAAATCGCGATCATTTGTGAGATATTAATTTTATAAAATTTGTTAAAATTGAAAAAAAAAATTAAAAGGGCAAAAATGTCATTTTTCAAAAGGATTTAGGGTATGGTACTTTGAGCAAAAATGATCCTTGTAAAAAATAAGAAATTATGGTTTAAAAAGATTAATTTCAGTCCTGAGGGTAAAATTATCAAAATTTTCAGATAAGGGTTGAAATTGTAAAGTTTCATTAAAACGGGGCATCGATGTAAAATAAGGAGATCCGACCCATTAGGGTACTATTTTAAAATTAGTATGCAACTATTTCCATTAAAATAGTGAAGTCAAGGTCGGGAAGTTAGCAGGGCCACTGAGGGCAAAATCGTTATTTTTGCCCGAGTAACCCGAACCACTCCGAAACGTTCCAAAAGGGAAAAAGGAATGATTAGAAAGATTTCTGCTTTTCGTTAGAGATGATAGGGTAGAATAAGATAAGAGTAGGAAAACCGAAATTATCGAAGTTGTGTATAGTTACACAACTCAATTTATTAACTAACGAACGTTTTGTTTTGAGACATAAAGGAAATAGTAAAATTTGGCTAATAGCTTTATAATTGGCCAACCGAATCCTAGAAGTCTAGGAAAGAGGGAACTGAGGTTGACTTGCGCAGCACTCGAATCAAGTAATTACCCTTCCCACCTACAATGTAGAATTGTAGGTATAGAATATGATATATGTATACGTATACCTGTACTATATCAAGGTGTATACCTATGTGTATGCTATAATATGAGTACCTATAAGTATATTGGTGTGTACCTATAAGTATACAGAATAAATACCTATGTGTATATTTGTTGTATACTGTGTGTATATTAATGTGTACCTGTGTGTATTATATTGTATAAGAATATTTATGTTTTGTGTATAACATGTGATTATAACTTCATGCATGGTATGATAACCATAATAATTGAACTGGTAAATATATCACCAGAATTAAGAAGAGTGTCGTATCGACTCCTGACTTAAAAGGAGTTTAAAGATATAGTATGGTCTCGGTGTCACGTAGACTTATGTGTGCAATGGTATGAACACTTGGGCTCTAGTTAAAGATAAGACATGAAAAGAATAAAGAATGTTTATAAGAAAGCATAACCGGATCATGCATTCTATTGAATGTGCATGTGGGCTGTATTAGGACTTATTGCACGTAAGCTCACTAAGTATTTCATGCTGTAGGTATTCCCACAAGAAGGTAAGAATAAATTCATTGATGAGCTGGCAGAGGGATGAGTAGTGTGCAGAATGGGTATGGATACCGCCATAGTTTTGTTTCCGCTGTAATATATTTTATGTTATTTTGAAACAGTATTGTAAAAGAGGGTGTATTATGTAAATATATGTATATATTTGTGTTTCAAAAGATGTTAAAATCTGTATATGAAAAAAAAAATTCCCAAGTTTTTGCCTATATGCAAGTAAAAAAAAGGTTTATCATAACCTAAAAAAGGCAGGTTGTGACATCAATGGCGTATGGGTTGGTCAAGCTGGTGTGCGACAACAGCTGGGTTGCACCGAAGGAGGTGTTATCCAAGGCATAGAGGTGCTAGAACAATAGACTGGTTGTCAATGACGTGGTTTTTAAGAGAGATAGACGGGTCGGGGGAATAAGGTGGGACCCATGGTCGGAGGTGGCATTGGAGGGGGGAGGGGGTCACCGAAGGTCGAGGGTGGTTCTTTTTATAGCATTTTTTTTTTCTTAAATGGATTTCTTTTTTCTTTTTTCTTTTTTTTTCTCCCTTTTTATGTTTTATAATTTTTGACTGAGATTTTTGCACTGCATGTCCATAAATATTGGGTTTGTTTAGTAAATATATTTCAATTGTGTTGATTTAAATTATCTTGATTTGAGTTGTGTGATTTGAATTACTATCTGAATTAATATTTAGACGTGCATTTAAAGTGTTAAGCTTAATATGAAATAAAATTAGAATTTGTGTTTGAATATCTATTGGAAAGTGTTTTTGATTTATTAACAAATTTAACAAAATCTTAACGTCCATAATCTTAAAGATATATGCAATATGGATTTTGATTTATTCCTTTTTTTTTGTTATGAATGCAATAAAAGAATGATCATTTCAATTGGATATCAAATGAATAATTATAATTTTTTCCTTAAATATATGAAAGATAATTTCAACTTTTATTGTAGCAAACATATCTAAGTTTAAAGAGTTAAGGGGGATAGATTTCTAAAAATTTAGATTCAAATGATTCATTTGATTTGAATTTTGGGAGAAATAAATATATATCCTAAAGATTCTAAAGATTTAAATCCAAAAGAGTTGGCCAAGTATGTGAAGCAAATAGGCCCATTGTAACTTTGACACTTGGATTCTCATTTTAAGATTTTGGATACTTAAGATCCTCATACTCTTAAATTGTTTGCATCATTAGTCTCTTTTTTTTGTTAAATGACATAATAGATCTTAATACTTTAAGGCTTTTTTTGTAACACCCTCGTATTTTCAATACACTAAAAATACAATGAGTAAAGAATTATATAAGATAAAAATACAGTTTAAGGAGAAAAATACTGTATAATAACATAAAAATTATACAGTATTAAAATAACACAGTGTAAGAAAGTACACTGATATAGTTATACAGTATAAAAATTACACTATAAAAGTAATATAGTGTAAGAATTGGACTGTTTTATGTCATACAGTATAGAAATTAGACTGTTTAAGTTGAAGCAGTATAGGACTAATACTGTTTAGAGAATATGGATGAATAAGAAAGGTTATGTTTGGCCTTCAAAAATTAACCAGAGGTATATAGTCTAAGGATAGGAGGTACACTGATTTGACCACGACAGTGTAAGAAAAATACTGTATGATAAAAAATTACACTGTGTAAATTTTTGGGTCCCACAAAGGGGACACCTAACCGAATTTGATTGGGTCACCAAGCTTAGAAATGTGGCCCAATAGCATGTCGCCACCTAGGGTATCCTTGTGGATGACCATGAGTCATCAAAATGGGATAAGGAAGCATTTAGTACAAAATTATCAAAAAAATTTCATGTCTTTCTTCCTCCCATGTTCGGCAGCCATAGCTAGATCTCTCAAAAAAATTTCTCAGCCCCACACTTTGCAAAAATAACCCCAAACAAGTTTTAGAAGCAAAGCTCAAGGATTTTTCACAATATTTAAGGTAAAATCCCAAACTTTTTAGTAAGTTTTCAAGGGATTTTTCATGGGTTAAGAGGGAAATTAATTCATGGTGTTTTTGTATGAAAATGAAGCCTAGAAAGGAGTCCAAGGAGCCTTGCAAGGTTATAAATCAAAAGAGTGCCATTTGGGTAAGTTTTGAATTTCAAAGTTTTGAAATTTTGAAATTTTTGTTTTGATTTTTATTCCTTTGAACCTATGTGGCTTCTTGAGCATGTATTTGATGGAATTTCATGGATATGTGATGTATAGTAAGTTGAAGTTGTGAAATTTTGGTTTATGGTGCAAAATTATAGTTTTTGCAAAAAGTTTTATTTTTGCAATTTTAGTACTAATTTTGCAAAAATGATGAGGGGCATAAAAATGATTCAAACAAGGGTTGGAACTGCCTTTGCAGGGGTAGATTTATTGTTTAAAAATGAATTTTTACAAAAATGCCCCAAGGAGTAAATTGAAAGAAAAAGTTTCTTCTCGGCAGAAATGAAAATTGCCCAAAAATCCCTGTATAGTGAGAATTTCAAAAAAGTTACAACACGAAAGTTGTAGAACTCATCGAAACTATTAGAATATCGTGAACAGTTTCTTAAAATTCTGCTCGGTTTAGGAGTTATGAATTTTACAAGAATTTATTAAAATTGGAAAAAAAAATTAAAGGGAAAAAATGTCATTTTTTCAAAGGATTTTGAATATGGTACTTTGAGCAAAAATGTTCCTCATGAAAAATGGGGACTAATGGTGTAAAAAGATTATTTTTGGTTCCGGGGGAAAAAATGTAAATATCTTTGTATTTTCAGCCAAAACTATGAAATTGTGTGAAAACTGGGTTTATACTAGTGAACGTTGGTTTCCTACACTGTTGTAGGCAGTAAGTACCATAGATGTTAAGTTTTAAGGAATTAGTTAAGAAAATAATGGAGGAAAAAGAGTTAAGGGCAAAATGGTCATTTTGCAAAAATGGCCAAAACGGACCCGAAACACCCGATGTTGAGAAACGTTTCTTAGTGGCAATTTTTTTCATAATATGTAAGTAATGAAACGTTAAAGTTAAGCAATGGGTTTTAAAATTACGAAGTTAACGAAAAACCCGAAAATGATAAAAACGTCATTTTTACGAAAACGGCTAGAACGGAGTCGAACACTCCGATTTTGCATAACGTAATATGTTACGTAATGTAACCGTCATGTGAGACGAGAGATTTAATAATGGAAAGATAACCCCGGTGGGTTACAAAGTTAGTGAAAGACCGGTAGACCGATAGTATACAAGTCAAATTAAAAGGAAATAAACGTTTAATGTTTACGTTATATTATTAATCGAGTAGATTGATAAAAAGAAAGTTAATTGATAAGTTGGCTGTCTTTTGATCAGGACACAGAAGCCGACCAATGGAAGGAAAAGGAACGAGATAGGAACGGAGAAAGAAACGTTAGAGTAAAGTCCAAGTAAGTTCAGACTTTACTTACAGCATGAAGTAAATAGTTTTCAAATACTTATATATGCATTTGTAAATGAGTTTGCAATTATTATGCAAGTTTCTTTTAAAGTATATTTGTATTTATTATGCAAAGAGTTTTAAAGTACAAAAGAAGATTTACAAGGAACTTGCAATTGTTATGTTTAAAGCCTATTTACATATTGATATGCATGAATGTTATGAACTATGATTGGTGTGTCTATTATAAATGTTACATGACTTAAAGTATTACATGAATATAATATGAAATAGTTGCTATCCAAAGAAGAAAAATGTATAGCAACTCTATAATATGAAAGTATGAACGACGTGTGTATGTATAATATGAATGACATGTATATGTATGATATGTTTATGAACGTTATGTGTAAGTATGATATGGATATGAATGCGAAGATTGATGCTTGTTATCTAGATTATAAACAATATATAGCATACAAGCACAGTGCCACATAATGCATGATGAATATGTACAGTAAGGTCCATAAGAAACCCATTAAGGACATAACTTCATAGATTACAACATCCTGTAGAACCAGAATTTTGGTAAGAATAAACACACAGATCCCTACAAGAAAATTTGGACGTAAGTAGAAGTTCAAGATATAAGAGAGGAACTTCCGAGAGGTCACAAGAGCAAAGCCAAGAGAGATATATGAAATGTTAAGTTCAAGTGTTATGAACCCTTTGAAATTTTCAAACAACTACGTAAACATGTTTTAGATAATCATTATCACTAGTCTGGAATGACTAGATGATAAAAGACCTATAGACTGAACAATAAAAAGATGAATTTACTGGCCAGTTTTTATGTACCAGATTATGATTTAGATGCGGGTGTGCAACCTAGATACGAAATAGGATTAGTATAAGTCATGGATTTCGACAATGCATAATGTTTTATAATTTAAGTTATAAGTTTTATGAAGCATTTGTTATGTAATATGTTGCATTTGTATGCAATATGATTTAGAATAAAAGTTATGATTTGCAATATGTGATTACGTTACATGTTGCATTTGTATGCAATATGTTTCAGAATAAAAAGTTATGATTTGCAATATGTGATTGCGTTATATATTGCATTTGTATGTAATATATTTCAGAATAAGAGTTATGATTTGTAATATGTGATTGCGTTATATGTTGCATTTGTATGCAATATGTTTCAGAATAAAAGTTATAATTTGCAATCTATGATTGCGTTATATGTTGCATTCGTATTCAATATATTTCAGAATACAAGTTATGATTTGCAAAATGTATTTGCGTTTCGAGTTGCATTTGATGTGCAAGAGGTTTACAGTACAAGCTATGATTTACAAGTGTGTTTGCACGTGACGTGATTGCCTTTGATATGCTCACTAAAGTTAATAAAGAATGTAACGTAAAGTTAAAAAGAAAGTGTCGTACCAGCCTCCTCGTTGTGATGTAATGAAAGTAAAGTTAAAGTTTGACCCCCTAAATGTGAGGTACACAAGCTTGAAGTTCGATGGTCTTAAGTCTTCCACAAGGGAAGCATCATGTTTATGATCTCATGATTAAAGATGTTGGTACAAACACTAAATGTTATAAGATAAAGAAAGTTAAGGAACAAAAGGTGGAAAGTTAAAGTCAGATAAGAAAAGTTAAAGTGTAAGATAAGAAAAGGTAAGGAACAAGGATAGAAAGTCAAAGTAAAAAAGAATGTTCATAAGATGCTCATAATCGAAAGTTCATAATTGAGCATAATGAAAACATGCATTGTGATTGTACTTGATTTGCTTGTTATGAAACATTTATATACTATGAAAAACATTATGAGGAATGTTTTATATTAAGTGTTTATGAAAACATAAATAACATTTATGAAAAGCAATCTGAGGATTGTTTTATGTTAAATATTTTATGAAAAGCGTTTATGAAAAATGTTACAAAAATACTTTATGAAAACGTTTTAGGAATATTTTATCAAAAATATTTATGAAAAGCTTTTATGATAAAAGTTTTAAGAAAAAGGTTTATAAATGACGTTTTACAAAAAGCATTCTAAGGATTAGTATATGTTAAATGTTTTATAAAAAGCGTTTATAAGAAACGTTCTAGAAAAGTTTTATGAGAATGTTTACGAAAGCCGTTTTTAAAAATGTCTATAGAAAATATTGATGATATATGTTTTAAGAGAAAGGCTTTCATGAGAAAAGTTTTTAAAGCATGTTTCAAATGATTTGTGAGAATTTGTTTGAACTTACTGAGCGAAAGCTCATTAAAAATTTCTTCATGCTGTAGGTAGTTTTGTGGGCGATCAATAGGACCCGTTAGAAGAGCTGGGTGCTGTGGATGACAGATGCGAAGATTTGGGTATGGATACCACCACAGTAAGTTTCCGCTGTTCAAAAGAAACACTTTCCACTATTTAATATAGTGTTTTCAAAGTTTTAAGAAAATCAGAGTTTGAAGAAATGTTTTCAAAGTTTTAAGATATAGTTTACGAACTGTTTAATATAATTATAAAGTTAAGTTTTAAGTTATGTTTTAGTAAATGTTTCTTATTAAGTTTTAAGAAACAATTTGAAATAGTTTTAAAGTCAAGTGTTGAGTGAGGTCTCAACTTGAATGGTGATAGAGGTCGTAACGGTTTTTAAATACGTTTGTTTAAAGAAAAAAAAATATTTCAGTATTTTTTTTACTAAGTAAGTAATATTACTGTTTAAGTAATGATGTTTAAGTAAGTAAAGTGACTGCCCGAAAAGGCGGGTCGTCACATTTTTGTTCCTTAGATTTCGTAAATATTTTTTTTTTAAATATCAAGTTCCCAAAAGCTATCAATTTTTAATTATGACTTGTTATTTTTTGTTTAAAATAATGTTTAAACATGAAGGTATTAATATGAAGGTTCCCAAAAACTATCATTTTTTAAGTATGATTGTTATTTTTTGTTTAAAATAATGTTTAAATGCCCTAACATAATGTTAATTATGATAATTGTTGACATAATTATGATGACAAAATAATTATGATAATTGTTAAGATAATGCCCTATCATAATTATTGGTGACAAATGATTGATTACAAGTTAAAAAAAATAAAATTCATAAAAATTCCTTATATTTTATTTTTGGTATGCTGGCATTAAAGTACAATGATGTATCTAAATAATTGTAATGCAACAATTAATCGTTCAATTACATACTTTAATGGACAACTAATTGTTGTATTTTCTTTCCTAACGAAATTCGTCTTTCATGTCATTTTGCCATGTTTAGCAAAAACAATTGGAACTGTTTTCGTAATGATTAGAAATGTTTTTTTACTACCGTGTTTTTCTCATAAAATTTAAATAAAAAATAGTTCTAACCATGAAAAATAGTTTTAACTACTCTCTTAAACACATGTTTAATATCAAAAAGGTCCCCAAGACATTGACAGTACAAACAAAAGAATTTTTGGACTTGAAATGTCTAAATTCTTAAAACAGGGACCTGCTTTGCCAACAAATTGAGATTTTGAGAATTTGAGTGTCTAAATTCTTAAAATGCAGACCATTGGCATCAAAAAATTAATGGCTAGTTTGTTTTGTAGATTCAAATTACATTTCAAACCATTTTACTACAATATTTTCTTTTGTAAAAATTAAAATTTCTGTTCAAACTTTATAATGAAACCTAGAAACCAAATGGGGCCATAAGCGTTTGAGGATCTAAGTGTTAAAATTCTTAAAATAGAAACCCAAGTGCCAAATGCTACAAAGTTGAAGAACTTGCATGCAAAAATCTTTTTTGATTTAATTTAGGTTGTTTTTTATATTAGTGATATAAGAAATTATTATCTTGCTAAAATACGCCTGATATCCAGTCATGTGTATGGCACAAGGTCTCTCATGTCGGATTTTTAATAGACCTTTGACTATTGTAGTCATTTTGCACCCTTTTTATGAGTTTGAGGGCGTTTCAACTAAAAAAAAAAAAAGAATTGAAACTTGATTGTCAACTTTTAAAAAGATCAAAGACTATTTGAGCAATTTATTTTAATAATTAATTTGGATTAGCCTTTTTGAAAGAAATAATACTTTGTGTAGATAGCTGTTCAAAAGATTTGAATCTAAGAGCTCCTATGTAATCTATCCAAACTTAACTATTGAGCTAGCAGAAGTTGTCCTAAAGGTAACTTTTTTTTTTGGTAGTTATAAAAGAAGTTACCCTTGGATATGGAAGGAAAAAGTTTACTTGACGTAAATAAAATCATTACAAGAAAATATTATGAATTAAGTATTAGAGAAAACGGTAATTAGTTTATGTAAAAATAGGTAACTAGTTTTTATCTTTTTATTTTCTCAAACATAAATTGTACTTCGTAAAAGGAAAATTCAAATGCAAATTCACACTTTAATAGTCTCTTATTACAAGAAACACAGCATGATCAAACATTCAATTCTAGTTGTAAACTTAAATAAAACGCTTAAAGGGAAGGGATAGTTTGTATCATGCCCTACAAACCACCACCACCCTTCTTAATTAAATTGGACATGTATGTCTAGAAACAACAAAAGCTGCTACTACCGTCGTCTTGACCTCATCATAACGAGTTTGTAGATAAAAACATAAAATTGGTAGCCAATTAACACGTCTATAGACGGTATTATGGCCAAAACACCCATTTTCTTTCTTGCAATTCAAAGTATAATTAGACATACAAAGTCAACAAATTTTTTTTTTCCCCTCATAATTCGATATACAAAGTCAACAAAATTTTTTCCCCTAGACCTTGAAAATAAGAAAGTCAACATAACATTTTTGATTAAGGCGCATAAAGAAAAACAAAAGGATGATAATACGCCAGAATGGAGCATAAATCACGCCTATAATAAAAGTGGAAAAAATAAAGCCGAAGAGATGATAAAGATGGAAAAAAAATAAAATAGGATTTTCGACAAAGTAAAAAAATTGTTTAGTCACGACGAACCCACTAACAACGCATTTACGGGATTTTGGGGAAGAAACATGCCTCGATCATCACCCACCAATCAGGGAAATACGCACATATATGGAGCCCACAAGTGACAGCTCAGCTGTGCAGTGCATATTTGCCCATTGGCCCCCATAAAAAAACTTTACCAAACACAGACCCGAAAACAGAGGAGACGAAAAATTGAGAGGGAAAAAAATAAGCGCAACAAAATTGCATTTCAAAATGCCCGCCCGATCCAAATCTTACAAATACGAAGAAAACCATCATCTCTCTCCACCAACCACCCGCCCTTTGAGTCCCGAAACGTTAATAAAAAGAAACTGTTCGTTTTTCTTATCCTACGCCACCGTCACCCAATGGCGGCGCAGGTTAGCAACAGCGACCTCCCTTGCGACGGCGACGGCGTTTGTATGGTGTGCAAGGTGAAGCCGTCGTCCATGGCCGACGAGACCCTCACCTGCAAGACCTGCGCCACCCCCTGGCACGTCCCTTGCCTCTCTCTTCCCCCGCAATCCATGGCCGACGCTCTACAGTGGAACTGTCCCGACTGCTCCTCTCTCTGCTCTCTTCCTTCCTCCGCCGCCGCCGCTGCCACCGCCGGCCAGTCGACCTCCGACTTGATAGCGGCCATCCGCGCGATCGAGGCCGACACCTCTCTCACCGAGCGTCAGAAGGCCAAGCGACGCCAACAGCTCATGTGTAAGCAAGATGGCGACGGCGACGGCGACGCCAAGCCTGTTCCTTCCGATGGCAGTGGTGGTTCCGATGCCAATGCCGGTAACGACCTCCTCGATCTTCTTGGAGGCAATCTCAACTGCTCGATTTGCATGCAGCTTCCGGAGAGGCCTATTACGGTAAATGTCAATAATGGGCTCTTCTTTTCTCTATTTTCTTTTCCTTTTAATTTTTTGCTGTTCATCTGGTTTTGCATTACGGAAATCGTGCCCAATCACGGCAAAATTTCATTTTTGTCACTTTCCTGTGAAAGAAACGGACAGAGAATTGCATGTTTTTTTTTTGGTCACGTACTGTTCGTCTCGTTTTGGGTTTTGATACTAAAGAAGGCATCACGTTACGGAAATCGGGCCCAATCGCGGCAACGTTTCGATTTTTCTGTTACTCCCCTTGGAAGGACAAAACAGCAGCATAAAATTCCTGTTTCTGCTGTTCCTCCTTTTTTTGAAAAAAATCCAATTGATGGACGAAAAGTTCAAAGCAGAGAATGAGCAAAGTAATAAAGCCCTAGGATTCCCTTGAATCTTTTAAGATTCTTTTTCATTTATTTTATTGATTTTTTTTTTTCGAGTCTCAAATAAATTGGTTTAAAAGGAGAACAACAGATAGCTTAGAAAGTAGAAAGCAAGGTCGTTCACTCATAATGCTAATGGGAATACTCACCTGTAGCATGTCTTGGCATTTTCCCCATTATGGCTGATCCTGTTCCTTTTAGACGTTCATGGTTTTAGGGCGATTGCTGATTTGCGATTACCCTTATCAAGGAAGTGGTATATAAGCATAGATGAGAAAAGGTGATCTTTTTCCTATTGTGTTTGTTATGATTCTTTCCTTCGATATATCTAATTTTAGAAGGATCAAAATTAAAGTCGTGCGCAGGATTTTGAATCCCTAACCCAAACAAGCACAAGTATTAAAATCTATTCACTAAGCCTCACAACCCCCTATGCTTCTTTCCACTGTTATTAGAAGATTGCAATGCATGATTTCCATTTTAGTCTCTGTTCTACTTGTTATTTGTTCTCTGTCGATTCAGGCACCTTGTGAGCTTGAGTCTTAGAAATGAGTGGCTAAACATAAGAAAAGGGTAGAAAACGAGGTGGTTTGTTCTCAGTACTGATGAGAGTACCGACCCATATTATTTGCCTTGGCATTTTTCATTTCACATATGACTCACTTTTATCACTGGTTCTGTTTCCTTCAGAGAAATAAAATGCCAAGGTGACTTCTCAGTACTCCCATATTAGAATCTTAATGGGAGATTTTCAAGTGTTTTGCATGAATATCATTTCGTTCCATTTCTGTTCTATTTGTGACTTGGTTGCTTTGTGGTTGCAGACACCCTGTGGGCACAACTTTTGCCTCAAGTGCTTCCAGAAATGGGTTGGGCAGGGGAAGCGCACATGTGCAAATTGCCGCAACTCAATCCCCCCCAGGGTGGCAAGCAATCCTCGCATCAACTCGGCACTTGTCATGGCCATCAGAATGGCCAAGGTCTCCAAATCCAATGCTCAAGTGGGACAACCCAAGGTTTATCATTTTGTTCACAATCAGAACCGTCCAGACAAATGCTTCACGACTGAGCGTGCAAAAAAGTCAGGAAAGGCCAATGCTTGCTCTGGAAAGATCTTTGTCACAGCTCCTCCTGATCATTTTGGCCCCATTCTTGCAGAAAATGATCCAACAAGGAATCAGGGTGTGTTGGTCGGGGAATCGTGGGAGGATAGGATGGAATGCAGACAATGGGGGACCCATCTTCCTCATGTTGCTGGGATTGCTGGCCAGTCAGGTCATGGTGCCCAGTCAGTGGCTCTTTCTGGAGGTTACGAAGATGATGAAGATCATGGCGAGTGGTTCCTTTATACTGGCAGGTATGATATTGCTTGCCTTATAGTGTTGCATCTTTTGATGTGTTATCCGATAAGTATGTTTGAGTTGATTAGCAGTACACATCTATTACTACATTGTAAAACCACATCCCCAATTGTATTACGGTTTTAGTCTTCGCTTAGAAAGCGATGCCTATTTTTTGATTGACTTTGTGCTAAGGTTGCAAGGTTGCTAACGCCTTATACTTCTCATATTGGTTATTCAAGGCCCCCCTCTTTTTCTTTTCTTCCTTTTTTTTTTTTTTCAATGTTATGATGTCTAATTACCATCTTCTGATTTGTAATTGGCAGTGGTGGGAGGGACCTCAGTGGCAATAAACGCACAAATGTTACACATTCTTTTGACCAAAAGTTTGAAAAGTTGAATGAAGCATTGCGTGTTAGTTGCCGAAAAGGTTATCCTGTCCGAGTCGTCAGGTGTGTTTGGCATTGAATAAATTGTCTTTGCAATCATGAAATTATTAAAATAAACTGTACTAAAGGGTTGGACATGAGAATGAGCTATTCCTGCTTGAGTTTTAGGCAATCAGAATGAGCTATTCCTGCTTGAGTTTCTTTCTTGCACTCACCATTTTGCAGATGTAGAGAACTAGTTTAAAGATCTGACACGATGTTTCTGTAGGGCAAAGGTTTCTTCTCTTACCACAAATTTTTCCCCCTGGCAGGTCTCACAAGGAGAAGCGCTCAGCTTATGCCCCGGAAACGGGAGTGCGCTATGATGGAGTTTACAGAATTGAGAAATGCTGGCGCAAAAACGGAAATCAAGTAAGATAAAAATGCATTGGATTGCAAGAGAAATATTTGACGATCAGTTTGGTAGGCCTTTCTGCCTTTGCTTTGCATGACCACTGACAATATATATTTTTTGGGGTTTTAGGGTTATAAGGTGTGCAGATATCTTTTTGTTAGATGTGACAATGAGCCAGCTCCATGGACAAGGTCTGCTGATAGTCCTCCTCTCTGTCTCTCTCTCCCCATTGATTGGGCCTAATTCTTTGGTAAATCAATATGCAGCAATGATCATGGGGATCTACCCAGGCCACTACCGGCTATTCCGGAGTTGAATACAGTGATTGATCTGACTGAACGAAAGGAATCTCCAGCCTGGGACTATGATGTAAGTCGGTGCTGTTTCAATTTAAGTTTGAAATACCTCTCTTTTTTCCCTGGTTGAAGATTTCAGCTCTGAGTGAGCTAATATTTCAAAACGTTATAACATGTGCTAAATGATATCATGCTAGGAGGAAAAGGGTCGCTGGTTGTGGAAGAAGCCTCCACCACCCAGCAAAAAACGAGTGAATACTGATGGTTTGGTTAATGTTGGAGAAGAAAGGAGGAAATTTAAACGCAGAGCTCAGAGCAATACTGTGAGAGAAAGGCTTTTAAAAGGCACAGTAGTTTTAACATATTCTATATTTTAACCTGTGTTTATACTTTTGTGGTCTTCAATATGCTCTCTTTTTCCAAGTATCATGCTGCCCTCTTCATGCATTTACGAAGCAAATTGTGGGATTTGCAGAGTTTAGCTGTAATATCTGTCGGAAAGTGATGACTCTTCCAATAACAACCCCGTGTGCTCATAACTTCTGCAAGGGTTGCCTTGAGGGTGCATTTGCCGGTCAAACTCTTGTGAGACAAAGGAATTGTGAAGGCAGAAGAACATTGCGAGCTCAGAAGAATGTCATGAAATGCCCTTACTCATCCTGCACCAACGACATAGCTGAGTTTCTCCAGAATCCGCAGGTATGACATCTGATCAGTACACTCCATTTAGTTAGGAAAGAAAAAGCACAAGAGATGGAAAATAGGAATTGTAGGAATGACATTGGTTTTTCCCAGTGAGTTTGGTATATGAGAAAGAAAAGAAAATATTTAATTTGCATTATTTCTGTTTTACCCATTGTTAGAGCTTTTTTGTTTCCTACACGATATTCCCTCCAAATATTGATGGTTTAAAATGGTAGGATACCAGATCCACTGGTATACGTTTCCATTTAATCTTCTTTTCCCTCCTACCAAACAAGTCACTGTGCTATTCTCCATCAAACAATCCCTCTACTGTTGTTTTCTCTCTCTTCTTTTCCTTCATACCAAACGTAGTGTTGGGTTTCATAATGCAAAAAGACTCTAATGGTAAGAGTTCTCTGCTCAGCATATTATTCAGGAGTATCTCCTCATTCTGATTCTTTGTTATTGTGACAGATTAATAGAGAACTGATGGGTGTCATAGAATCACTTAAGCAAAAGGACACAGAGTTGGAAGAGAATGGAGAGTCGTCAAGCAATGATGGTGATGACGTGCAGGAAGAGCATGGAATCAGTGACGATGATGATGAAACCGAAAATGCGGCTCAGGAAGAAGCCAAAGAGAACAATTCTGTAGAATCTGACACTAATGTTACTTCCAAGCAGGAGAAAGCAAACAGCTGCAGTCCTAAATTGGTTGTCAAGGCATCCATTGAACGACAAATTGGCACCAATGATGGGAAAACAGAGAATTCTGTGAAACCTCAATCAGATGACAAGGCTTCGCTTGAGCAGCATGACGGTGTTAACGATGAGAACACAGAAAATATTGTGAAACCTCGAGAAAACCCAAAAGAAAGCAAAGCCAAACAGCCTCGCAAGCGAAAGAAATCTGAAAATGGCGCCAATGACGAGAAAACACAAAATTCTGTGAAGCCTCAATCAGATGTGGAGGCATCGCTTGTGCAGCATGATGTTGCCAATGATGAGAACACAGAAAACATTGTGAACCCTCAAGAAAACAAAAAGGAGAGCAAAGTTAAACAGACTCACAAGCAGAAGAAATCTGAAAATGGAGGCAATTTGCCATTGGTGAATGTTGGTGCGACAACTAGGAGCAAGAGGGCCAAACTGGCGGCAGCTTAGGCATCCGATACATTGTGTTGAGTTTATGGGCTTTTTAGGCTTCTTTAGTTTCAGAACATTGCATATCCATCGTTTTCAATATATATATATATATATATATATACATAACGTTGGCTTCCCCTTTTTGGTTGGAATGGTCCAGCGCTGGAGTTTGCAGCCAAAAAACATTTGTTTTGTGATTTAGCTAACGGGGAAAAACTAGGACACATTTTGGAAAAAAAAGCATGATGCTTTTTAAATTTTTGTGATGAAATATTGCAGGATGAAAATGTCATAGCTGCCTCAAGTTCCTTTCTACCTTGTTAAGTATTATTTATTATGTTTCTTTCTAATCATGATTCTGGCCTAACTTCTGTTGCTCAAGCTTCTCAATCAACACCTTTTTTTCATCTTCTGGGATAGAACTGAACATGAAGACGGACATGTCACTGGTATCATCCTGGGAAGAAAACGCCAGTTTGTAAAGATTAAATCAAGGCTTTGCATTGATCACTAATTAAATTGATTTCATTAGCGCAAATCTCTCATTTACAACTTGAAAAGACTTAATTGGTTGAGAAAACTTCCTCCCAGCAAATGTAACAAAAAGCGCCATCCACGAACCAAGGAGTGTCAATTTTACCCATTATCCATCAAACCAGTCTGCGTCTCAAGCCAAGCTCATCAAAATCCAAGACTTGTTTATTCTGGACAAGATAAAAAGAAAACGAAAATCGTAAAAAAGTTTTTATTAAAAGCTACAAAACAATGTAAAAACTACGTTGAAGAAGAGGCAAGAAGAATACCAGGTGGCCAAGAAGAACAGAGGGCATTATGAATGTGAGAAAGTCCCGCTTCAAGCTTTCCATAACAAAGACCTGTTTTGGTGTTGTTAAAAAAAAGAATCAATCATAGATTGGCATATACAAAATACAATGTAAGGAGGAAGGATTTGGATTTGGATTCAGAATAAAGATTAAGATAGTAGACACAGCAAATATGAAGTGGACATTACTATTTATTACCACTAGTGGTGATTAGTCACCATCTAAGTAGCAGTACATTAAAACCGCCACAAGCAGGATTCGGTTTTTTACTTTTTGCCAACGTGACAGTATCTTTTACCTTCCTTGAAGACAAGACTGGTCAGCGCTGCAAAGAGGGGACCGACAAACCGAAGAGCCCCTGCCCCGCCGGTGCGGCCAAGGTCGTGAAGGTCACTGCAAAACCAACCCCACAACGCTTCTAGTGTCCGCTTAATATATGTGAATCAAAACCAATGACAACCCCAATCCACCTTCTCCAATTACGTACACCAAGTCAAGATTGTGCTCAATTAACCCCCTAATGTTATCTGGTAAGAAAGCCGCAAATGAGGCAGCCTCTGATATCACCTACAAACAATAGAGTTTGATCTGATTAGAAAATTCTTTTATTACAAAAAACAAAAATAATAATAATAAAGCTCGGATTATTAAGAAAGAGTTATAATTAGCTAGAGAATGTGAGGTTGGAAATATTCAATATGATTCCACTCGTTTTGTTTCGATGTATTGATTCAATAGTGATAATACTGATTTAAGTGGAATGGATTTGTTAATGTATTGATTCAATTTATTTATAAACGCGTATTTAGATATTCTTTGAGCATTAAGATTGAGCTCTTCTAATTCAATGTTTTGGAACACTCATTTCTTAAAAATTTTGAGCAAGATACCTCCAACTAATTCCAACTAATAGAAACCTTAGCGAGTCTGATATCATAAAAAGTAAAAATTATAATCCACGTGCCTCTCGAACATCGGAGGGATGGACAGTCCAAGGACCATAAATTCCTTGATATCTCCGACAGCCTTGCACTTGAACCTCGTTGATGAATTTGATCCACTTCCACTTCTACTACTAGTTGTTGGAATATTTGTGGATAAGCTTGGGATAATCCGACGCCTTGGCGTTATAGTTGGAGTTGGTCAGTCTCTGCTTGTTGTGATCAGAAGACGCAGCCGTTGCCAATACCACTACTGCTCCTAACGCCGCCACCATTTCCCCTTTTAATTAATTTACTATTATTAATTAGAAGACTAACTCAACGGTACTCACTTACTCAACCTGCAACGTATTATCAAACTCCCGTGTGTTAATTTGTCTTTTACTGAACGAACAAACATGGCCATGACGATGACGATGATGTTAAGCTTGCAAGGAAAAATCGACACCCCCCTTTACTACCAACCACAAATATAAACACATCAAAAATAAAAATAAAAATAAAACTAAAAATTAAAATCTCGTCTGTGGGCAGAAGATGATTTTGTTGGCCCATAGCCCGATAAATCAGGTGCTTCAACCCAACCCAACACAACACAACCGAGGTCCACTTCATGCAAACCCAGCAAGGATATGAATTGTCATTGGATCCACAAAATTAGATTTTTTTTCTTTTTTCGAGATACTGCTGCCTCCTAAGATAAAACATCAACGTTGTATACTTGAGAAGAAGTATAAATCTTTATATTCACTCACTAAACGGACATAAGATTTTCTTGAAAACAATCTTCGTTTTCAAATGCAATAGAGCCTTGTTAGTCATCACTACGAGTGCATTGTTAGTTGTTACGTATGTCAGCAAAATATATATTCCATAATAAAACATAAAGACAGCTGAATTCCTTTTTATCTGTGTAATAGTTTAATTTACAATCTTTAATATGATAATTACACTACCATAAATGGTATATTTATTTAAATAAAAAAGCAGGTAGTGTATTGATGTGCCGCTAAATTTGGAAGTATAATAAGATGATTTACTAATATAATAGCATTGCATGCATGCTCAAGTTGCGTCAATGTGAGGTTGGGTTTGGCAGTATAATAGAAACTGACCGTGACACTCTTAGTGCTTGTTTGAGTGAGTAGATTCAACTTTTTTTTTTTTTTTTAGTTCAAAACAAAACTATTGTTTGATCTATTTAAAGTTCAAACTATAAATTATAATTTAAATTTATTTTTTTGTTTAAATTAATTAAAATTAATGTTTTGATAAACTTAAATTTAGATTTTAAAATATAATTCAAACTTATTTTTTTTTCTAATTAATATTAATTCCAACCGTCGTTATCAACAAGGACATTTAAGGAGCATGCAACAGCTCATTATAATTAGACATTCGAGCGCTTGCAGAAAAGGAATGGAGTGGCTGATCATGAGCCGCAAAAATTGACATTTAGAGAAGCCGAAAGCAATTAACCAAAAATATCCCATGCGCCTGTCAAACTCTTTGTCCTACTCTTCTTATTCTGGACAAGCGGGCCCCATTCTCAAATTCTTTGTCCTACTCTTCTTATTCTGGACAAGTGGGCCCCATCAACCTGGTTGCATTTTCTATATTTTTTTCATTAAAAAAATTAAAGAGATAGTTGATCCAATTACGTTTATTAAATTGAAGTATGATTTTAATTTGTAAAAATTTCATAAATGTCTTATAATGATATTATTAAAATTATTTATATATAATCATATAGTACAATATGTAATATCATTAAAATAATTACTCTATTATTAAAGATATTTTTTAAATATTTTAAATATTATGTTAGATTTTAATTTTATAACAATAATTGAGACACATATTGTAATTTTTTCTGTAAAAAAATCCAAAAATAAAAAAAAAAAGAGAAAAGTCTTAAAACGGAAAGGTGACATGCGCTCAAGCGTGTCGCAAGTATTCATGCGAGGCCAAAATCAAGCAAAATATTATGAGATCAGAATCAAATATCGTATCAACAATACAAGGCTAAAGCCAAGGGCAAAGGAAGTTTCTTTTTTCCTTTAACTTTTCCTTGAATCTTTCTTTTTCTCCCTTGTTTTCTTCGCGCCTTTTGTTCCTTTGTCGTTTTCTCAGCTCTTTCCCTGTTCATTGAAAGTGAAACACAGTTACACAAACACGCAAATACATTTGATTAGATCTTTTTTTTTTTCTTCTTCTTCTTCTTCTTTAATTGATCATCTTTCTTGGCTTTATGACGATTTTCGTGGTGTCCCAGCTAGGCTTGCTTTCTAGGACAAGTGGGTAAAAGCGCCTCTTCAGATTCCGGTCAGCATGCGTAATGCTTCTTAGTATATAACCCTTAATTTGTAAACTCATGCCAACTCGATGTATATATGCTTTTGTTATGATCTACATAGTTCTTTCAACATAGCATATAGTAGAAAAAGACATAATGACAACTACTAAGTGACGTTGAAGAGGCATAATATAATCAATATTATGTGCAATGATTATGAAAGTGTTTGAAGACGAAGTTGAAACTTAAACATTGTAGCATGTAAGAGCTGTACACTATAACAAATTTTTGCTTTTCACTGTAACAGTTGGTGTTAGATTAATCATAAATATGATTTACCACCATATTCCTAAATACTAAAAACATCGTGCCAAATTGTTAAGAATAATAATTGAGAATGCGTACCTAAATCCATGATGGTGAAATTTGAGTGGGATGGAGTCTTCTACAGTCAAATCTGTCTTTAGTGTTCAAAGAATCTCTCTCTTAAATGGGAAAGGGAAGAGGAGAGCAAATTGTTCGTAAATTTGACTTGAGGATCACAATCTCTTTATATACTAAGTCAAACTAAAATCTCATTATGTAATACTCAAGAAAAATTCATTATTAAATCCAACACTTATTTGGATTAAATTAATGAATTTGTCCTTATAAATCGTACTTTTGTAAATTATGATAACGTATATATGAACAATATTGATGGGCAATTGGTTTCTGAAGTTTGTGCAATTTTGAATATTGTTAAAATACAAATTTTATGAGTTTAAATATTCAAAAATGTGTGAATAATACCCTTAAAATGAAATTTATATCACAATTAATTATAGTGTTGTGGTATAAATTAATAAATGATTAAAGTGCTAAATAAATGATGTGCACTTATTATAAATCATCATGCATACTATATCAACCTAAGTTAACGGAATGGTAAATTGAATCACCAGACAAGAAGAAAAGTGTAGTACTAGCTCCCGGCTCAAAGAGAGGTCCTAAGTTATGTTTTGGTCTCGATTTTACGATGACCCATATGTGCATAAGGTATGAACACTTGGGCCCTAGTTAAGTTAGAGATATGAAAAGAATAATAAATGTCCATAAAAAAGCATAAATGGATCATGCATACAAGTAGGTTATACATGTGGGCTACGTTTGGACTTACTAAGCATTAGCTCACCTAGTTATTTCATGTTGTAGGTAATTCAGTTAAAAAGTCAGAATAGATTCACTGATGAGGTAGTGATGGATCATGAGTAATGTGTAGACAATGGATATCGCCACAGGAACGTTTTTGCTCTAAATGTATATTACATAATTTTGAAACTTGTTGTAAATATCAAATATATGGTACAATGTACTACAAGTAAAACAAAATCTTTTGAGAAATATTATGTTAATTATATCATTAAAAAAAAGAAAAAGATGTTTATACATATATGTGTGTATAAAAAAAATATATTCCATATTTTCTTAGCTACGTAAGTAAGAAAGGTACTAAAGTATGATTTGAAAGATGACAGGTCATCACACATTTTTCCTACTCTGATTAGAATTAGGTTTCCATATATTTAAAGCCCATACCCAATAGATTTTTATAGAAACCAAAATAATAGATCATTTATTAGGCCCTATTAAATTAGATAGCCATAATATAATTGTCACTTAAATATATAAGCCCATATAAGATATTAAATAATAAACCTAACAATCTCCCACTTGGGCTATATATGTTTTCTGAAACAATTATATTAGATAGTTTTGAGTGCGTATTGAAAATGCTATCTTGCCTTGAAATATCTCCTTCGTTACAATCTGGTCCATCTACTATATTAGCATGGGATCAAAGTAACCTTTGTTACATATACTCATAACTAGACTCATCAATGGTCACCACACCAACGTATTCAATGCATAAATCAAGTATGGATGCGTAGCATAGAAAGTACATGCAATGTGATCTTAAGCATGCTTATTTCCAACTGGTCTTACCTTATTCTTTAGTAAGATCATATATAAAAACAATTTAATTTAGAGTTTGTAAATAAAAAAGCTACCTTATTCTATAGAAAATAAATATAAAATGTGTCTAGAACAAAAGAACACCAAAATATAAACTCTTATTAGCCATGCATATCGTCAAATAAAACAACATCTATACGAGCAGTGTGCTCATGAAACACCTTAGGTGGTAAACCATTAGTGAGTGGATCTGTAATCATGGACTTTGTCCTAATATATTCTATAGACACTTGATGACTTTGAACTTTCTCTCTACAACAAGAAACTTAGAGTCTGTTTGGTAAATGGATTCGAAGTAGTGATTTGATTGGAGTTGTGTGATTTGAATTAGTGATTTGATTGTTATCCGAATTGACATTTGGATGTGTATTTAAGTTTTAATCTGAGTATGGAATAAAATTAGAATTTATGTTTGGAGAGGTAGTGAAAATAGTTTTTGATTTATTAACAAATTTAATAAAATCTTAATGTTAATGATCTTAAAAAATATGCAATATGGATTTTAATTTATTCCTTTCTTCACTAGGAACACAATGAAAAAAGAATAATCTCAATTGGATATCAAATGAAGAAGTTATGATTTTTTTCCTCAAATATAGTAGAAAGATTTTCAGCTTTTACTATAGCAAAGATATTCGAATATCAAAAGTTTAAGGAGAGTCAGAACTCTGAAAACTTGGATTCTTGATACTCATTTGATTCAGATTTTGGGAAAATAAACATGTATCCAAAGGATTCTTGATACTCGCATCCAAATTTGACTCTATTGAGTCCAAAGAATACCTATAACAAACATGCCCTTAATGATTATGTGCTTTGACTTCGTAGAGCTCTTGTTGTTATTGAAATAAAGCACATCCGAATTACTTCTTAATACCATTCACAACACGCAACCCAATGATAAAATTTTGCAGCCATTTTCCATGGTTAGATGCCATATAATAGGCTATGAACTTAGCTGCTATAGTGAAAGAAGCTATGAGTGTATGCTTAACACTTTCCAGGAAATACCCCATAGCTAGCAAGTAAATATAGCCCAACGTGGATCTTTCACTGTCTTGGCATCCAAAAAAATAGGAATAAGAATATCCAACGATCTCTTAATGCTCTGATCTCCGATAAGTAAGCATATGGTCTTTTGTTATCTGCAAATAACATATAATCTTTTCGGCTGCTTTCCAGTGATCTATCCCAAGATTACTCAAATATCTACCTAATATTCCCACTATGAATGCAATATCTAATGCATTCATACTTGAGCATGCATAAGACTTCCTATAGCTAATGCATAAGGAATCTTTTGCATTTCTTTCTTTTCAAACTCATTCTTGGGGCATTGACTGAGACTAAACTTGTCTCCTTTAGCAATTGGGTATCTCCTGATATACAATCTTCATGCCAGATTTGTTGAGAACTTTTTCGATATAACTCTTTTGTGATAATCCAAGGATACCTCAAGAGTGATCTCAATGTATTTGTATGCCTAATACAAAGAGGCATCCCCAAGATCTTTCATTTCAAAGTTTTGTGTCAAAAATCTCTTGGTTTCATGTAATAAGCCTATATCGTAGCTAACAAGCAGTGTGTCATCAACATATAACACCAAGAATATATATTTACTCCCACTAAACTTATGGTATATACAATCATCAACTTTACTTGCTTCAAACCTATACGAGGCAATAACTTGATGAAATTTGTTATATTATTTACGAGAAGCCTGTTTGAAACCCATAGATAGACTTCTTCAGTTTCCAAACCACTTTCTTTGGGTTACCGGACACAAAGTTTTCCAGCTATACCATATATATCATTTCATCAATATCACCATAGAGAAACGCAGTCCTTACATCTATCTGATAGAGCCCCAAATCAAAATGAGCCATAAGTGCCATTATGATCCTAAGAGAGCCTTTTATTAAAACTGGAGAAAAGTCTCTTTATAATCAATGTTTTCTTTCTAAGTGAAACCCTTAGTAACTAAATGGGCCTTATATCTCTCAACATTGCCTTTTTAATCCCTGTTGATCTTAAATATCCATTTGCAACTAATGGGTTTTGCACTTTCATGTAATTCAACGAGATCCCGAATGTCATTATCCTTTATGGATTTCATCTCATCATGATTCATGGGTTTCGCACCTTGAGAGTTAGAACTCTGTTTGACTTGAGGGAAGTTGATTGGATCATCTTCCTCTATTTCTATGTCAACCTCATGTTCTTAGAGAAAGATGGCATAGTCATTTAAAATAGCATTTCTTCTTACTCTAGTGGATCTTTTCAATGGCATATCTTCTTGAGATTGTTGAGTTTGCTCTTCAGGAGCAACTTCTTCATTTTGGATAGGGAGCTGCTCAACATTGTCTTGATATTCTAGATTTACATTTTGAACAATGTCAGGACTTAGAGCTTGATCATTGCCAATAGCAATAGTAGGAAGAGAAACGAATTCCTCTTTAATAACAATGTCTTTTATCTTATCTCACCCTTCAAACCCAACCTCCTCAAGAAATCTTGCATTTTTCGTCTAGAAAAAGGTCCTAGTCGTGGGATCATAAAACTTATAACCTCTTGATCGTTTAGAGTACCCAACAAAGTAACAACTCATAGTTCTTGAGTCCAGTTTCGTTTCATTTGGCTTGTAAGGCCTTGGTTTAGTTGGACAACCCCAAATGTGCAAATGCCTTATACTAGGCTTCTTGCGTGTCCATAGTTCATAAGGAGTTTTAGCTACCACTATTCTTAAAACCCTGTTAAAGATATATTTTGTCATCTTTAGTGCTTCTCCTTGAAGGGATTTTGGTAAAGAAGAATGTCTAATCATACTTTTTACTATGTCTTTAAGTGTTTTATTTCGTCTCTTAGCAACACTATTAACACTAGGTTTGCCTGGCATTATGTATAGTGGGACGATACCGCATTCTTCTAGGAATTTTACAAATGGTCTTGGACATTGTTCAATCTTTTCAAGGAATTTCTTAGCACTTTCCTCCTCAAACATTGAGCCCCTAAATGTTTCTGGAATTAAACGTTTCATGATCATAAGACTTATGCGGTTAGAATGCTCCTACTTCTCTATGTCCCTTTTAGCATCAGAGGAACTTTCAGTAGTAAGAGGAGGGGGAGTTTCTATCCAAAGTGCAAGGTCAAGATCTATTTAACCAAGAACAATCATAACGTTCTCTTTCCAATTCTTGAAGTTTGTGCCATTAAGCACGGGAATGGAATTAACATTGGTAGATATTGTAGAAGTAGAAGTAGAAACTGAATAGAGAACAAAACAAGGTAACAAGCTCATAGTCAATAATCATATCATAGCATAAGCATAATCATTTAATAAATACATACACGACATGATTAAATAATTCACACAATGGTGGACCCCATCACAATATACCTAGTATAACATTGATATTTGGTCTTTGGACAGAAACATCAACTGTAAGTAGTACTCTCCATGTAATAATCACATATTGACAATTAATCTTGTCAAACAATAAGCCTTTCTTTGGACTGACTTATTGCTTATATGGAAAACTTAATAATTATCACATATTTGCTACCACATGTATGCCTATTGTTTGGTCAAACAATACCTTTAGGTCGGTCATTATTTACATAAAAAATTGACATACACATTGTTACATTTCAAAATAAATTAATTTACACAATAAAGGTTACTTTCAATTAATTTATTTTGAAATATCAGACATACCTTACAAAAAAAATTCCAAAAGATTTTTTTATCAATCGAAACATATATATTATATACATTTAAACTTATATACATACTGTCAGAAACTTTGAAGCGATGTATTCCTGTATTCAATTGGAATGTAATGACCAACAAAAATGCATTAATAAAATTTAATATTTAATTAGATTTAATTAATACATTTACCCTTAAAAATCGTATTTTTATAAAAATTACGATAACATATAATAAACAATGTTAATAGGAAATTTCACTGTAAGTTTTATACGATGTTAGATATTACTAAATAGATTTAATTAATACATTTATCCTTAAAAATCGTATTTTTGTAAAAATTACGATAATATATAATAAACAATGTTAATAGGAAATTTCACTGTAAGTTTTATACGATGTTGGATATTACTAAATACATATTTTGTGAGCTTAAAAGCTCAAAAATTTGTAAATAATATCCATGAAACGAATTTTATATCACAATTAATTATAATATTGTGGTATAAATTAATGAGTGATTAAGATCAAAATAAAGTAGAAAAGTATGCCAAAACCCTAAAACAGTGTAAAAAGGGTACGACATAGTGTGAGTACACTACTAAAGTAAAAACACATATATGGTAAATGTTGTGTTTGAACTCCAAAAGTGAACTAAAGAATAGGTATGATATTTTATACAGTACAAGAATATGTTTTTCAATGGGTTCACTCCAGCAATATAAGAAAAATACTCCGTGGTGAAAAATTATACTGTGTGAGATTTTGGGGGCCCACTAAGTGGACACCCCATGAGTTTTTATTGGGCCACCACACCATGAAAGGTAGCTTAATCACCTAAAGCCACCCATTGCCTTAATTATGAAGGTGATGACTCACCACTTTTTTTTTTTTTAAAAAAAGAAATGTAGAGATAAGTCTTTAATTAAAGCTTAAAACATCAAAAAAATTTCATTTCTCCTTCTTTCAAGATTCGGCAGCCCTCTCTAGCCTTCCTCTCAAAATCTTCTCAATTCTTGCATAACACTTTTCAAGTGAGTTCCAAGACCAAGCCCAAGATGTGATAAACTTTTAAAGGTAAAAATCCAAACTTTTTCTTAAGTTTTCCTAGGGTTTTTGCTTGGTTTAAGGGGGGGAATTTGACCCAAGATTTTCTTATGTGAAACATGCTTAGGAAATTGCAAGGAAGCCCTTGAAAGGTTTAGGATCACAAATTTTTCTTTTGGTAAGTTCAATTTTTCAATTTAAAGTTTATTTGTTTTTTTTATTGTTTTGGTTTGCTATTTAAAAAAGGCATGTGATCCTTTATGTAAGTTGTAGTTTGATTTTCTTAATTCCATGGTTTATGGTTGAAATTTAGGTTTGAAGGTGAAAAAAGGCATTTGGTGTAAAAAAGGATAGTTTTGTAAACTTTGAAGTGGTTTTAAAAAGAGTTGTGAATTAGCATGAAAATTGTTTGAGAGGGTCTTGAAATTGTATGAACAATAGCTAGAATGCTCTCTTAAACAAATTTTTGCAAAAATTACCCTAGGGACTAAATTGCAAAACAAATTACTATTCTCGGCAGAATTGAAAAAAGGCCAAAAACTCCCCTGTTTAGTGGGAATTTTGAAAAAGTTAAAACATGAAAGTTGTATATCTTAAGGAAACTATTAGGTGACATGGATGGTTTGTCGAAAATCACATTTGGTTGTGAGATATGAATTTTACAAAATTTGTTAAAATTGGAAAAAAAAATTTAGGGGCAAAAATGTCTTTTTACAAAAGGAATTAGGGTATGGTACTTTGAGAAAATTTGATCCTCCTAAAAAATGGGGACTAATGGTTTAAAAAGATGATTTTTGGTCCTAGGGTAAAATCGTAAAAAAATTTCAAATAAGGAGTAAAATTGTAAAGTTCTGTTTAACTTGGGCTTTTATTGCAAACTAGTAATTTGATGTCCTAAACACTTGTTTTCACGCTAATAAGCGACGTTTCATGTTAAATTAGTTAAGTCGGGCTTAGGAATTCAAAGCGGCCCGTCGAGGGCAAAAATGTGATTTTTCACGAAATAGGCAATACGGACCCCGAAACGTATAAGATAGAGAAAAATGATCTTACTAAGGTTTTTTTTTAGAAGTTTTAAGATTGGAATGAAACTAGAGGACGGTCGAACTTTAAGTAATCGAAAAGTATACCTATTGACGTACAGCTAAATAGTGATGATTTGGCTAATAATGATATAATTGGCCAAACAGGTCCTTAGAAAAGCTACAAAGGAAACTCAAAGATAGTCTTTTTATCAATCAAAACAAGTAAGTTCCAAATCCACCTACAGTATGGAAAAGTAGGTTTAAGAGTATGGTATACTTATGTGAATGTGCCTGTGTGTGCTGTGCAGTTGAAAAGAGTAAATGTTTTGCACTTATTATGTACATATATTGACATACATGGTATGATAACTAAAATAACTGGACTAGTAAATGAATAACCAGAAATAACGAAAGTGTCGTACCAGCTCCCGAAGTAAAGGAGAGTTTGAAGCTAAAGTTATGTTATGGTCTTGGTGTTACGAAGACCTATGTGCACATATCGTACCAGCACGTGGGCCCTAATTAAGGAGAAGATATGACAAGAATAAGGAATGTTCATAAGAAAGCATAAATGGATCATGCATATTAGTATAAAATTCATGTGGGCTATGTTTGGACTTACTGAACGTAAGCTCACCTAGTTATTTCATGGTGTAGGAATTTCCACTAGAAGGTCAGAATGAAAGTATTGTTGAGCTGGGGGGGAATATAAGCAATGTGCAGACCAGAGTGTGGATACCGCCACAAATATGTTTCCGTTGTTATGTATTTTAAATTATTTTGGATCTTGATGTATAAAAGATATAGTATGGTTAAGTGAGACAAAACCTATTTTGGACATGCTAAGTATATGATGTTCTAAAAAGAAAGTTTGTTTATGTAGTTATAAATATAATTAAAAAATAAAAAATAAAAAAGAGGTTACAATATGTATGTGTAATATATTTATTGAAATATAAAAAAAAGAAAAGAAAAAAAGTATTCTCAAAATTTTCATAGATACGTAAGTAAGAAAAGTATTAAAGCACAGCTCGTAAAAAGACAGGTTATGACATGGAATGTATTTAAAAAACCAATGCAAAATCAACAAAGAAACATTTTACGATGGTTCTCATACAATAACGTTCGCCGTAAAACATATATACATATATATATATATATATATATAATAAACATACTTATATATTCATAATAATGAAAACGTATATAACAATCAAAACATACTTTTATAATAAACCCACGTTCATATGATTGGAACTGTATGTATATATACATATATATATATATATGTTAATATATGCCAAAAAGTTGTTTTGATCTCTCGGAGAAATTAGTCAAAAAAATCTCTCAATAATTTAACATGATAATTGCTTTGATGCCACTTAGATTCAATCACAAATATGATTTACCACCACATTCCTTCATTTGTTAGATTTAATCATAAATATAATTTACCCCCATATTTTTAAATCCTAAGAGCCATCATGTCAAATTATTAAGAATAATAATTGAGAATGCATACATGAATCTATAGTAATAAAATTTGAGTAGGACATAGTCAAATCTGTCTTTAGTGCTCAAAGAATTTCTCTCATAAATAGGGCAGGGAGGAGGAAAGTAAATTGTACGTATGAATTGACTTGGGGATCACAACCCTTTTATATACTAAGTCAAAGTATAATCCTATTATTCCTACTCTGATTAGAATTAGGTTTCTATACATTTAAAGCCTATGTCTAATAGATATCCTTAGAGCCCAAAGTAACAGATCATTTATTAGGCCCTATGAACAACTTATAAGAATGTCCCCTAAAGGAGCATCTTTTCAAAATTACCCTTCTAAAAGGCTCTTTTCAAAACTGTCCCTTTAATAAAAAAGGTAATTTATTAAAATTCTAAGTTACCCTTACTTTTACAATAGAACCTGCTAGGTTTCATCCTGGTACCGTCAGGTTTTGTCATGGAACCCGTTAGGTTTCATCTTGGAACCCATCAGAACCTGCCTTTAGTCGCTGGAACAGATTGTAACATGCCAGGTTTCAACTTGGAACCTACTAGATTCTAACAATTTTTTTGAAACAAAGAAGCGGCGATTGGAAGCGATCGCCGGTGTGGGTGACATGTTGTAACCTGTCATATTTTAACTTAAAACTTACCAGATTCTAACATGTTTTTTTGAACCTACCACATTTCATCTTAGAACCGACAGGTTCCTTCCCCGAACTAGCCAGAACTTGCCAGGTTCCAACATGGATCTCGTTGGGTTCCATCCTAGAACTCTTCGAAACTTGCCAAAAAAACAAAAACAAATCTACAAATACAAAACTCAAGCAAAGGAATTAACATCAAAATTTTTAATTGTTAGTACTATGCTGAAAAAATCTCATAAACGAAATTCCTATGATTTTCTCACCAAAACACTTGAGAAATCAAAAGATCTACAAAAGAAAAAAAAATCAATGTGCACAAACAAAAAACACAAAAAATTGATGAAACAAAACACAAATCATATTGCAAAATCTCAAAAAACGAAATAATATCGGTGGAGGGCAGTTGCGGATCTCCTCCATGCCATTGTCGTTACCGTTCGACATAGGACTGTCGTAGATCTCTACAACGGCAGAAGGTGGAGGCCATGGATGCATGAGATCTTCGTTGTTTCGTCTCAACGGCACCTCAGCAAGCAGAACGACGTCTCCATGATCTGCTTGTGCTGGTTGTTGCATGATCTTAGACAAAGTCTGACAAAGGAGGATTGCACCAATTCTTCCTCGACGAACAATGACCGGTTTGGTGATGGAGATTCGCGCAAGGAAAGAGCCGCCGTGGAGGAGATTCATGGGAGAAGAGAAGGGGATGTCGGGGAAGAAGGCGGGAAGGGAGGGAGAGGGGGGAGGCCAAGAAGATGGCAAGGAGAGAGAGAGAACGCAGTAGGGGAGAAAAGAGAGGAGAGAGGAAGAGAGGAGAGAGAGAGCATGGGAGGCTCAAAGAGAGTGTGTGTGGGAGGAGGGAGAGAGGCAGATGAAAACACAATAAGGTTTTTAAAAAATTTTGAAATTGAATTATAATGGGTAGAATAGTAAATTTTTAATTAGTATTTTAAAAAATAAAATAAAATAAAGGGTAGTTTTGATAAGTCAAAAAGAGGAGGACAATCTTGATAAAGGGGTTGCATTTGGGGGCATTTTATGTAAAATCTCTATAATATAATTGACACTTAAATATGTAAGCCTATATAAGGTATTAAATAATAAACCCAAAACAATTGGAACTTATTAGTTCCAATTAACTTATCAAACTAAGCATATCGTGTTAACCAAACATCAATGTTATGTTTAATAGCTATCATGTTATGTCTTTTTTTTTTTTTTTTCATATGTTGGATAAACTATCTAACGATGAATCATAACCACACCTTATACATATGTGTGTGTGTATAAAGGGTTTTTTTTTTTTCATAGTCCCTTCGCTAGAAGGTCCTTCATTTGTGGCTTTATTTTTCTTAGACTTATAATTTATTTCAATTATGATCATAATTGTAATAACAGATCATTAATAATATAATAGCAAATCATTTTTTTCCCAAAGAAATATACATTTTGTTTAGAAAGTGTTTGGGAATCAAGTTGGAACTTAAAACTAGAACTTAAACACTATAGTATACTTTTGTTTTATACTATAAAATGTAAGAGTTTTATATTGTAATAATTAAAACTTTAGTATTCGAACTTAATTTCTAAACACTTTCTTCGTTTTAACATCCACGTAAATATTTTCAAAAGAAACGAAATATTTATAAATCACATTGTCTTACGTTAATAAGAATGTTTTTATGAAATTTTCCAATATTTCTATATTTTCACCGTATCTATCAAAATATCTTTAAGTACCAATGTTTTATTCCTTGCTTATCATAAACTATAAAGCACAGCCAAAAAGAGAAGAAACAAATGATAATCTTTGTTTATAAATTACAAATCTTTGATCACACTGCCATGGATGCACAATCCCAACGAATTAAAGCTGAAAAAAGAATATGTCGTCTCAAAATAACTATTGGATTGTCCACTTTCTAAAAAAATGTGTAATAAATTAAAGCGTCTTCTGTTGGTCATGATCAAGAACCAAATCGCACATGATGAGATCGATAGCATGATTTCTGCATCTAAAAGTTAACGTATGGACTTCTAAAAGTTTGATTATCATTCCACTTAGCCTTTCACATTCCTTAAATGTATACTTTATTATTTTCTTTTTCTTTTTCTTTTTCTCTTCTTTTTCTTTTTTACTTTTCTTTTTAAAAAAAAAATTCTAGAGAACTCTGAGTCTTTCACGTAAGCGACGTAAGTTTCCACTTCAAAGTTTTCCATTTTCTTGAGTGAAATTTCAATTAAGTTACTCCTAGGCTATTATTGTTGTTATTCATTCTTCTTAAAGCGTTCATAGTTTTTAGAAAGTAAAATAAAAAGGAAAAAAAAAACAAGAAAATTAAGTTGTGTTGTTTAATATTTGTTTCAGAAAATCTATTTCAGTTGAAAATGCTATTTATTAACATCGTGATGTAATTACAAAATGAGTTTGTGATTTTTTATTTTTTATTTTTAATTTGTATTTGTATTTTTATTTTTTTGATAATCAACAAATAGTGATACATGGCTGGTGATGATTATTAATAATAACAACACTCATTTTAGTTTTTCCCCTTTTGTAAGAGAGCGCTAATTGATTTGATTGAAGCACAACGCCAAAATTCCTATCAAAATATTCCCTCTTGGATGTGAAGTGACGGCACCAAAAATTGGATCATTTGATTCGAGATTAATTTCTAAGATACACATAAGAGATTTTGAATGATATGATATTGCTAAAGAAGTGAAAATTTCAGCCCATACTTTAGCCCTCAACTCTTATTTCGGTTATTAAATATTCTTTTATATATATATATATTATATACTTGATTACTAATATATTTTAGGTTGTTATAATATAAACTAGTTTAATTCCAACTTGTAATGTGTACATGATGTAAAAGAAGATGCTTAGTACTTAGACATGCACTTACAAGATATATATATATATATATATAGATGTTTGAGTTTGGACAGTCATGGTCAAGCCATGAACTTGAACCTGTCTTTGTCAATTAACACTTCTAAATATATAAATATTAATATATATTCCAGTCTTCTATTTTGTGGTGTGTATGATTATTCGTCAAGGACTTCCAACGAATCACAAAATGGTGTGTATATGTGACAACCATAATTCTCTTGAGGCAAAAAGGATAAAAAAAGGTAGGTTATGCAGTCTTATTTTGTCTAAGACTGGTCATAGGTAGTGATTCATAAATAATGACACCACCTCCTAATGACATGAGACCTTTTGGGGTAAAATCTAAGAGCAAAACCGTAAAGGCTTGTTCTAAAGCGGACAATATCATACCATACCGAACGAAACATGCATCATGCATGTAATGTAAAAACACAAACTTATGTAGCATTTATTTATAGTTATAAATTAAAATAGAGGAGAGTCTAATAAAATAAGACATTATATATAGTTATCATGTCTCTCGTTTAAAATGCGCATGTAAGTTGAATATCATTTCTTTTTTGGAATTTTGGCCGATGATGGTTTTGAAATCTATACTTAAGAATTGGATGTGGAATTATCGTTGTGCCAATCGTACAACCACAATATATCTTTTTTTTTTTCTTATAAGAAAAAAAAAAAACGTAATGCATTCACAGATATCATCAGTTAATTAGAAATTAGAACAACATCGCAGATAATGAATTCATAAAAAAAAAAAAAAAAAAGAAGATAAAATGACCACAAAATTGGTCGAGAATATAATATTAAATGTCGCCAAACTAAACGCGCATGCAATACTTTTAAACAAGTTGCCCAGACAAATTGAAAGTTTCAACCGCGAGATACATATAATATAATCGTAACAAACATATAATTGAATTATAGCTCGAGCTAGCTGGCTAGCTCGTACTATCAAAGTCGTCTTTGCCATGACGGTCTTCTCGTTTGGGTTGGGGATGTTGACGTTGATGTTCAGAAGAAGATGAAGATGACAAAAATGAGGAGGAGGAAGAAAAGTAGTGATCACTAGAAGCAATATTAAAAGGAGCTGATCGATTCAAAAGATTGGAAGAGTGATAATTAAATTCATGATCATCATTGCTTGATAGAAGTTGTGCATAATGGTAGAGGTCCGGGAAAGTCGTAGCTTCAGATGCATATGGCCATGGATTGGAATAACTACCACTAGGAAGAGGAAGAGAAAAAGTCGGAGGAGGAACATTGATATGTTGTACCAAGCCCGCACGGCTCTGATCTTGCTGAGGAGGCTGTACAGCCATGTTGCCTCTACCACTACCGCCACCGCCACCGCCACCGCCACCGCCACTTCCGGTTACATAGGTGCCTTGAACTCGTTCAGGAAAATTAAGCTTAGCTTTGGTGCCTTTGAATTTGAGAGCTGCTTTGTCATAGGCAAGGGCAGCATCCTCAGCAGTGTCAAAAGTGCCAAGCCAAACCCTGGCTGCTTTTTTAGGATCACGTATTTCTGCTGCCCATTTTCCCCATGGTCTTTGCCTCACTCCCCTATAGTGCCGTTTTCTCACATTCCCTTCACATGTCAATTTAAACACATTATCAATGAAATTAAGCATCTAATCATTTTATAGCAAAATTATGAACCATACGTTTAAATTATGTGTTCACATATATAACGTTCGAGTCTTATTTTTTGGAACTACCACCATATGAAGGCGAAATTAGGTATAATGCACCAATCTCACACACACTAAATTAAAATTTTGTTTTACAAGGAACATTCAATTGTTACATATAATACAAAAAGAAAATAATGTATTATAAATGCACGTATATATAAACGTGTGTGTGCAGTATGCCTGTGAGAGCATCATGTGTGTGTGAATATTAAATATGAAAATATAGTGCGGCGGTAGTAGAGATACATGCACACACGCCTCTTCCATTTACTACTCGCCATGCACTAGCTTAGACCTATTGTGAAGGGAGAAGAATAATATTAGTTGAATTAGTACATAAAATTTGACAAAAGAAAATTTGAATGGTCAATTTTGAATAAAACAATAATATTCAATATCATATACAACGTGTTTGGTAAAACTTTTAGCATTGAATCTCATTAACATATGGGCTTGAATATAAACATGTTTGAAAGGGTTTTCATATAAAAGGGCTAGGGAGCCCATGTTTGTGATATACACACACACACGTATATATATACATATAGTAGGGATTTAAGGAGTTTAGAGAAGGAAGGTTTGTAAACTCCAGCATATTGTTCAAGTCTTGCCTAAAACCATGCAAGGATATACACACATATATATATGCAAATGCAAGGTTTTGAGTTTAAAAAGGTTTGAACAACATTCCAGCAAGTGGAGTTGTCGTTTTCAGGATTGAGTAATTGGTTGGGCAAGCGTGTGTAGGTTTCTATCCATTATGCAATATTACACTTATTTGGAAAGCAAAAAAAAAAAAGTAGAGAAAGGCCAAAGGTCAAAGACGGAGAAAGATGGAATTGTAGCTGGATGAGAACTCACGGAAGCGAACTCTTTCTAATGGAATTAAATTAGTGCTACAATTGAATATTATTACATTTATAGACGTCTGGTAACTAAAAAATATGACTGATCTTCGAAACCAAGATTTTTGGGTAATAGATCAGAAAGACAACCAATCAAGTCAAGTACAACACATGAGAGGTACAAGATGTGTTGTTCTGTAAGGATTGGGGGAAAACAAAAAATAGAAAACCCAAGTATGTTCTTAAGTACTATACCCAATCAGAATAAATGACTTCTTTTTTTTTTTGCACCACAAAGAGAAGGCTCTTTACGGAAAGGAAAAGCATGATACATTGAACTTGTCTAATAAGTGTAACATGCTAGATCAGACACTTTGACCCCCAGATCAAGTCTTGTATGTATGCGCTACCTAGTCCTACTGCATCTACTCATCACCTCCAAAATGTAATACATATGTTACTGATCAATATATAGATTATATGCATATAATTCTCGGAGATAAAGATCAAGATGGAAATATTGCATCATGACAAAATTTTGAACATGCATTTAAGCAGCTAAGTAGGAAAGGGGGAAAATGAATCAGTTTGACCTACAGAGAAGGTAATTAAAAACTTTTAATTAGTATACTATAATAAAAGGCATAACCTAATAGTAAATCTACACTTACCCCTAATATCAAGGTGTAAGAAAACTCTTAAGAGTGCAAATCCCCCTTTTCCCCTTAAAAAAAAAAAAAAAAATTTACCCCAAAAATTTTGAGAGGTTAAAAGTGATCAAAAGGAGAGGTAATATAAGAGATCAACCCCTAAAACAAAAATTTATTAATCTAGGTAAGTAAAAAATGTTTGTACCTTGATCTTGATCAGGAGGCTGTTGACGAGCTTCTTGTTTGACATGAATATTGGTAGACTCAGAAGAGATGATATTGGCTGAAGGAGTAGTAGTGGATTGCACCAAATTATCTGATGGACTAGTACTACTAAAATGGGAATGAGGGAGATCGAAATTAACCATAGCCGATAAGTAGGCGGTGTGGGACCAACTAGAAGGTTGTGAATGATCATAATCATGATAGTGAGGCTGAAGATGATGATATTGATCGACGTATGATGATCTCTCATCTTTAATGATCTCTTTCTCCTCCGATGCTTCTGAAGGAAGTGGCCGCTTGCCATGCCTCCGATCCACCTTTCTTTTTTATTTTGAGCTTTGAGCTTTGATGTGCCCTTTTTGGCTTATATATAAATAAATATATATATATATCTTGTGGAGAATTTGCTAATTTAATTTCCTAGCTAGTACTAGTACTTCAGATTAAGACATCAACCATGAAAATACATGGAACGATTCTTGAGATGAGCTCTAGCTAGTGTGTTTTGAAGAAACGGGTGAGCTAAAAAGGAAGCACTAGAAAAGGGAAAAATAGGGTTAGGTATAGTCCAAGAGTTTTTATAATTGGCTTGTATGTGTATTCTTCCTTCAACTTTATATATAATCTTCACATTTTAGAATGAGAGTGATATTTCTTTGTTTCTTTTCTTTTTGGCCTCTGTGTGTGCGCGTATTTTATTCTTTTCTTCCTTTTTGAACAAAAAGAAGAAAAAAAAAACTATATATGTATTTAACTAAAGATACGCATGTGAGTTGTGATCCTTTTATATAAATTGCACTATTATGCATCATGTTGGTGATACATCATTATTTATGTCTTAATAAATTAAAGAGAGCAGTCAGATAATAAAAAGTAAAAGAATCGGAACCCATTTTACTTTCGTATATATAATTATTCCCTTACCTGATCAAGTGGCGTAAATTAAAAAAAAAAAATTGGCACAGGTTAAGAGGCAACCTTTTTTTCCTTTTTGTTTTTAATACCTTTTTGTGTGTTATTATTTTTATTGCATGGTAGCACTATTAAGAATTAAGGATTACATGGCGGTTTTAAACTATCGTGAAAAGCAGTGAAAAGCATTCACAACGGTTAAAACACCATTGTAAAATCGTCTGTTGTGATACCAAAAAGATTTTTCGCGACAGTTCTTTATCATCGTAGGATGTCGCTAATGACAGGTATTAAGGGTGCTCTACAGGAGGCTACTACGACGGTTTTGACAAAAAATTATTGTGGAATGGGTAGAGTACACGACGGTTTTCATTGAAAATTGTTGTGTAATCTTGGTAATTTTCTACCTTACAAAATAGTTTTTTATAAAAACCATCGTGTAATGTATATTTTCCATGACGGTTTTTATGAAAAACCATCGTGAAAGATTGGTCATCAACAACAAAAAAATTATTAGAATTTTTAATTTATCACAAGATGGCCAATCCTGTGTTATTCATTAATACAAAGCCCTGATTGCAAAATCATATATTTACACTAAACTATAAAATCATATATCTACTCTATTACCTTTATCTAAGTAATCATGCCCAAATAATAATTCACTCAAACATATACTAATAATGCTAAAGCTAAAATTACTCTAAATAATTCACACAAATACATATACAAACATTAACTAAGTAACAAATGTCAACATAACTTACATAGAACAACAATGATTCCAACCACGAACTAAATATTAAATAAGAAAACTATTAACAAAAATAAAACAAATTAATAGAATTAATTTTAAAACAAAAGGTAATTAGTTTTATAAAACTAAAACTAAACCTAAAGAACACAAAAATAACCAAAAACTAAAACTAACAAAATTAAGTTACAAAACTAATTAACAAATTATATAACTAAAAATAATTAATTCACACAAACCCTAAATAATTGCTATTGAGTTTTGAGCAATGAAAAACATAAATATATGATGGTCATAGAGGATTTTCCTCAAACATTTGGTGGGCATTACACATACAAACACATACACAAATACATAGAAAGTAATTAAAACTAAAATTAAAATTATAACTAAACAACAAAAACTAATTAATTCACACAAACCATAAATAATTAAAATAAAACTATATAACTAAAAATTAAAAAAAAAACTAAACAATAAAAAAAAAAGAAATAGAAAGTTACCAAACAGAGGTCATAGGCAGATAATGACAGGGCAATCGGCGACGGCGGGGTCGTGGAGGCAATGAGTTTGGAGAGAGCTCTCAGAGAAAAGAACATTTACAAATGAGGGATGGTGACCAGCTTGTGGGTCGTGGAGGCCTCGAGGCTAACGATGACAAATTGGGTCGAGGCAAAGACGGCAATGGCGACAGTCATAGTAGAGAGAGAGGGAGGGTTTGAGGGTTAGAGAGAGAGGTAGGAGTGGGTTTAGAGAGAGAGGGCTGGGTTTGAGTGTTAATTCGAATAAGAAAGAAAGAGCGAGAGAGCGTGCAGGCTTTTCAAACTTTGCTAATTATCTTTTATGATGGTTTTGACTAAAAACCGTCATGTAACATGTTGCTTACCATTATATTTTTTTGTAAAAACCGTCATGGAATCTTCTGTTCACTACCTCGACAATTTTTGCATTTTATGCGTACTTTTCTATGTTTTTTCCCGCTTAATATGATGGTTTGTAAGAAAGTGTCATTTATTGAGCACCATGTATCTTACAATTTCTAATAGTATAGAGGACATGTATGAATGGATGTAATTATCAATGAAGCTATTTGTTTACATTTTTTTGCATGGCATAACATTATTTCACAAAGGATCATGAACATAAATATATAAAAATTAAATATGGTCTAGGTTATGCTCTTATATTTCTCTATTAAGGGATGTTGCACAACTGATGACCCTTGACTTTTAGAGGCTGGTGCATTTATTAGGGAAGCTCCCCTTTGGGAATTGTTTATATAGGGGGTTGGAGAGGATTAGGATATCAGAAGATATCATCATCTGTTATAAACTATTTGAATATATACTTGGAACAGTTTGAAGTCAAACACTACAATTATATATCAAAAGGTAAGGTCACAATTCTAACAAAAATCGTCGGTATAAAGAGATGAGATCATCTCACCTCTTCGTATACGGTTCTACATTTTTTTTTCTTTGCTGATAACATCTTAATTTGTCTGACCTAATTAGATTATTGATCACCACTTGCAACAGCATATGCAACAATTATCCACGTATGTATACATCTTGGTTAACTTCTAACCAAAAATAAATAATTATTAAGGATACAATCATTTTATATGGCCATGTGATAGTTCTCCTTTACTAACATGCACACTTACGGTAATAAATACTAGTACTTAAGATATGATTAAAAGAGTCATACAACTCAATTAATTGTGTGTCTTTTCATTTTTCTTCTGTTAGAACTCAGTACACGTATTATTGTTTCAAATTGGTGGTTTTAATCTGCGGTCCGAGTTGAATTGTTATAAGCGTCATGATATTTCATGTACAAATTAGTATTTGTGCTATTTTAGTTTCGAATGCATTTGCCATATTTGAAAAAAAAAAAAAAAGATAAGATTACAATTTATATATAAATAAAACATTAAAATGAAAAGGTACTGTTATTTGTAATCTCCAACTAAACGGAAGTACGAATTAAAATGGTATAGCCTAAGTAGTACTCGAGGATTTTTTTATTATTATTTTTTTTTTTGTTTTTTTCACGTGACAATTTATATATTTAATGGATCAATGCTCGTATATATGCATGTGAGTCTAATTACGTCCTAGTAGCTCTGACCAAAGATGAAAGATAGGTACATGGCAACTAGCAAGAGAGACTGGCGTCCAAATTAACAGGGACGAGATTTTAGCATCTGCATTCATAGACACACACATCAATATAATCATCATTTTTTTTACAACGACAATATTGATAGGCATATATATATATATATATAACCAACGACTGATAGAGAAGCTATATCTGCTTTCGGTCCGTCCCTGCTTTGTAACCACATCTCATTTCGTAAAAGTTGGCATCTTGTCTAGCAATACATCATATGTGCATCCATACTCCCTATTTCAAGCTAATGTCTACATCAGAATCATTTCTCTGACATGTACTCCCGCTAACGCTTCATAAATTCAAGACAAAGATGTCTCATACATAAAAAATTACAAACACTACATGATTACTTTTCTGGTGAGAATTTTTGCCCCTATCATAATGCGTATTTTTAAATGTTAAAACAATTTAGCTTTTGACATATTACTTTTTGTTTTTTGGTTTTTTGGCAGCTTTGGCCCGATATTAAAATTGATGAATGATTTTTCAAATTTAATACAAAGAGTAATGCTTCAAAATTAAAAATTTCTAAGGATTAAAATATCACTATACTAATAATTTAGAGATTAATGGTGTTAATCTTCCGTTAAATATGTGTTAAGCTAAAGAATTCTTTGATAAAGTAAAAAAAAACCAATATTTACTTTTTTTTTAGTGTATCTTCATTAGCTTCTCTAAATTTTACATATATATATATATATATATATATATATAGTATCTATTGTTTCTTAATTGATTTATGTGATTTAGTCTGGGGTCTAGACTAAAACACAAACATGCACATATATGTCTCTGTAAATTATATACATGGAGAAAGACGAACATGTAAAGCAAGATGACGTTTGGAGACATAGTTTAAACTAATTATTTGTTAATTATAATTTCTTTTATAAAATTTTAAATTTAAACTAATTTTAATTTCAACTTTTGTGTTAAACTTTTAAACTACGATACAAAAAGAAAGGTGACACATAATTGGGCACCAATTAGCGAACCATATGAACATATGGATAATAGAGGACATGGCCATATGTAATGCTTGGCCGTCGTATGAAACATGTGATCCTTGTCACATTCAACACACTCAATACTTCACGCGTGCACATGTCTTTTCTGCCCTTCTTTTCCCTCCCTTGCCCTACCACTGCCTACATATCTATCTCTATGTACCTCCTTTATCAAATGCCAAATCTATCTTACAGTGTTACTTTTAAAATTCTAGTATACATATTTTTATGTTAGGAATATTTACATATACATGGGAATGTCTGTAATCAACTAATTGTCTATATCTCCTATGATTTGCACATCTCCGATTGTGGTTTTTATTTTTTTTCATGAAATCAATTAGTTTAGGTGATTTGTAGGCTCATATGAAAATCTCATGCACAATACTTATGTGGCTCTAGACATAGCTTAGAGCAGTAAATTCATTTATTTTTTATTGTTTCTAAACATAAGAGTTCAAATTTCCCACTTCAAAAAATCTTATAAATGATCATGAAAAAAAAAACTATGATGAATATATTTTTCTTGTTATTTAAGGTGAGGTGGGAAATAATAGAATATATTAATTTAAGGAAATATCAAGTTAAAACCAGAGAGAATCTGTTTGCCCATTCAAGACTCAATAGGCTGACATTTTCCGAGAAAGAAAAAAAAGAGTAACTCTAGTAGGTCTGTGGAGGTCAGAGACATTTAGCTTTTACCCCTTATCATCCATCATGTGGAAGGCCTGAGCAGTGAGCAAGTTTGAAGTTTGAACAGCATTTCTTCTTTTGTTTTGATGTGGATAGTTAATCTCTCATGGTCCATGGGAAACTTCCACCATTTCTACTCCCACCTCATAATCTCACATACAATTCTTGATAAATATTTGACTCAATCTGAAAAACTCGCTATTATAACCCGTCTTATTTCAGGTTTTATTTTAACATTTTTTTTATTTATGTATTTATAAAAATTTTAAAAATATTTTTTTTTAAAATAACTGTAATAGATCACACGTACGTACTCAAACTTTTTTTTGCAATCATATATATATATATATATATATATAAACTTTCTTTTTTATAATATCATATATTTTACATACCCAAAAGAGGTTTTACCTTACTAAAACATACTATAACGTTATTTATAAGTTTCAAAATAACTTATTATACATAGCAAACGTAACAAAACGGTGGCGATATCTATACCCCACATCGCTCATATTTCACCGCCAGCCCATCAGTATAATCATTCTGACCTCTTAGTGAAAATTCCTATAGCATGAAATAACTAGGTGAGCTTATGCTCAGTAAGTCCAAACATAACCCACATGCATCATATACTAATATGCATGATCTGTTTATGCTTTCTTCTGAACATTTTCTATTCTTGTCATAACTTATCTTTAACTAGGGTCCAAGTGCTCGTATCATATGAGCACGTAGATCATCGTAACACCGAGACAGTAACATAACTTTAACTTTAAACTCTCATTTGCTTCAGAAGCTCATACTACACTCTCATTTTCTTCTGGTGATTCATTTACTAGTCCAGTTATTTTGCTTAACATACCATGCATGCCAAAATACTTATATTCTAAGTGTAAACATATACACTTTTTCAATTGCGTAATACACACAGGTATATTCAAATGAGTATACTATAACCTTAATCCTACTACTATTTCATACTGTAGGTGGGTTTGAAACTTACCTATTTATGCTGCTTTGAGAACTATCTTCGGGTCCATTCGTTATTCGTGAAGTGACCTTTTTGGCCAATTATATGGTTATTAGTCAAATTATCCCTATTTAGTTATACGATGGTAAAGTAAACTTATCGATTACTAATTCAGATTACTATTTGGATTATTTAAAGTTCGACCTTCCTTTCGTTCTCTTCTGTCTTATTGTTTCTAACATAAAGGGAAAAAAATTCTTATTAAAGTCATTTTCCCTATCTGGGACACTTCGGGATCCGTTCTGGTCATTTTATTAAAATGGCATTTTTGCCCTCGATGGGCCACTTTAAGTTCCTAGGCCCGATTGGCTAATACAACACAAAGCGTTGCTTATTAGCATAGACACAAATGTTTAAGGCATCAAATCACTTATTTGCAATAAAAGTTCAAGTTTAATAAAACTTTGCGATTTTGATTTTGAAAATTTTGACAATTTTGCCACCGAGATCAAAAATAATCTTTTTAAACCATTAGTCTCCATTTTTCAAGGGGATTATATTTTCTCAAAGTACCTTACCCAAATTCCTTCTGTAAAAAGACATTTTTGCCCCTTAAATTTTTTTTCCAACTTTAACAAATTTTGTAAAATTTATAACTCACAAACGAAGGTGATTTTCGACGAACCGTCTGCGATTCCTATCAGTTTCGTCGAGATCTATCACTTTAATGTTGTAACCTTTTTTTGAAATTCCCACTATACATGGGAGTTTTTGGTTCTTTTTCAATTCTGTCAAGAATAAGAATTTTTTTGCAATTTAGTCCCTGGGCTAATTTTTTAAAAATCTGCTTTAACACAGTTCACCCACTATTTTAATCAGGTTCCAAAACCTTTTTAGCAAATAATCTTGTTTGAAAATGGAAAATTCCATCCCTTTTAAAAAAAACACAAACTTGCAAATCTTTACTCAAATTCAAAACCGTATTAAACCTTAAGCATATAACCTCTAATTATTCCACTCATCACCATCACATACTTGAAAATTATATAAACATGCCATAGTCTAACCTAAATAATTACATGCCTTCTTGAAAAACAAAACAAAACAAAACAAAACAAACAACCATAAATTCAAGAGTAAGGGCTAGGCTTTTACCAAGGAAAAAGTGATGAGCTTGTACACCTTCCACACCCTTGATTTTGCTAACTTCCTAGGCATGATTCATGTGACACCCGTTATTCTTCTAACGGGTATTGAGGTAATTAAATTAATTTTTAATGTATAAAAAAAAATTGCTTCATTTAAATTTATTTTATAATATTTATTTTTATCTATTTTTAAGTTTTCTAAAATTCTCCTATATTTATTTAGTATGATTACTAAAAAGCCTTAGAACTTCTAATAAATCTCAAAAATGTCATATTGGCATTATGTGTGTTAAAGTCTTTAGATGAGACATAAGGATATCTTTTCCAACTACTCTTGACCCTCATTTTCTTTATTTCCTCCGTGACATGCTTCAACATGTCTCCTCTATAATTGTTTCTATCACTTCTTTTCAAAGACTTCATCTTTTCTTCCTTTCTCTTCCACGGTTCCCACACTCTTCTTCTCATTTCTTTGCTGAAGCAAAATACTTAGAGAACTTCTTCAAGGCAGCCATAAAAATCAGCCACCATCACCTCCATTTGAGCAAGAATTTCAGTCATACCGAAGTAAAGGAACCTGTTTTGAAGCCATTTCAAGCTTCCAACTAACCATAATCTGAGGTTAGAATCTTATGAACAAATTTAGTCTTTCATTTATAAATTTTCTTTTATACTAAAGGATTATTCAAATTTGCGTTCTTAAACCTAAGTATATGTTTGTTGCTATTTTGGAGCATATGTATGAAGTCTAAGTGTATATGCCCTAGACAGAAAATTTATATTGTTAAACTTTGTAATACCTCTATGGGCAGTGGTTATTTCTTGAAATTCTAAGATTAAATTAAAATGAATTTTATGAATTGGTTTGCATATTTGAAAAGTAGCATCCTAGGCTTTCTAACGAGCTATCATAAACCTAAATCGGAGTTGTATTTTATTTTCTAAGAATTATTCAATTTTTGTATTGGAAACTAGTAAATCTACCAGTTTGTTATGGTATACCAGCTGCTAACCTGAACCAAGAACCCATCTTTGCTCACCACCTAATTCTTTAATGTCTTGCAACCTTTCCAATATTATCCTAAGTGATTGATGAATCTTATTAGGGACTAAAACATATAGATTACTTGTTCACATTTTATATTGTGTTAAGACAAAAATTGTTTACTGTGGTATTCAAAAGAGATTTATATAAAAGCTTTAATGGCATACTAGTAAGATAGGTTTACACATGATTTATTTATGAATGTAGTTGTATGTTGTGCTTTAGTTTTAATTGTCCTTATGCACGCCTTAGGATCAAGGGAGTATGGAGCTAACGTTAATTGATTCCAGGATTAAAAGATTGTTGATAAGCTTGAAAGGTAGGGATTCTATTACTCATCTTTTGTGAGGTTTTTATAGAATTAAAATTGATTGTTTTGCCGCAATATATATATATCTATGTTGAACTGATATTATATGTGTATCACATATGAAACTATGACATGGACTCGTCTTGTATTGTACGGCGAGGAACATAATGAATTGACACATGTTATAAATTGAGAAGCATGGTTAGGAAAATTAACTCTATTAATAATGATTTAATATAGAGAAATTGTGAGACATGAAAAGGGCGACGGTTACGTCCTTGGGCATGAATACCCTAAAAGGTAAAGTAGGGGGAAGGCGATGACGCTTCCTTGGGTTGAAAGTCCCAGAACACACTGTACAGGAATCGATTTGGTGAGGACTCGGGGCTTGATGTCCCCTCACCGGAACACCCTTGGAATGTTTATAGGGTGATCAAGTGCGCCAATTTGGGTCTCGATGAGTTGAGTGATACTCAATTTAATATGGATACCTAGGAACAATGATGATTGTTAATATTTGTATAAATGTGTAATTATGACACTTGGTAATGATTAACTACGGTATCCATAAGATGTGATCATAATAAACCTCATAATCTGGAATATGATGTAACTTACTAACCATGCAGATTTTAATGTGGTAATGATAGAGGTGAGTAATGGCTTTCTCTACTGAGCATAGTGTTGCTCATACCCTTATGTTTATATCTTTTCAGGACTCACTAAGTGTGAGGTGGCTACGAGAAATATAGTTGAGGAAGTGATGTAGCTATATTACATTGGGACTGCTTCAATTGTTGAGAATGTTCTTCATGATAATGTAAGCATCAATTGTTACTTTCTGTGACTGTATTACAATGTGTTGAGGGATAAAATGATGATGACAACAGTTTATATTATTAAATTTAAGGTGCTACATTAAAACTGTGGTTTAATTGTCGTTTATATTTTTATTTTTGAGTTGAGAGTTTTCATTTAAGTCCCGGGCAAATTTTATTTTTAAGGTTTTACTTTTATTATTTATTTTTATTTTATCTCATTAAAAACTGTTAACCCCCATATAGGGGCGTTACAGAATTTTTGGTATCAGAGCCTAGGTTCGGTTAACCTAGGGAGTGTAGCACCACTTTAAAAAAAATATATTTTTGAGATGGTTTTGAAGCTGAATTTTCATTGTCATCATCAAAATGAACCTTCACATTAATTTATACAGTCTAGAAGGATGTAACATGGAAAGGCCATAGAATGAAAATATCAATAGTTATATGAGTACAATAATTATATAGAAGGAAAGTATTAATAGTTATGAGGGAATGATAATTATATGGAATGAGTTTATAAGTAGATTGCTTATGAGAGATTCGTATAATATTAGGATCTATAAGCATATCTAATTCGTATAAACGATGAGAAATTCGTATAGATAAGAGGATTTAAAAGCCTTTTGTCTCATGAAAAACAATAAGAAATATAAGGCTTGATTTATTGATTTTAAAGTTTGGCATAGATATGCCAAATTTTTCGTAATTGATTCAAACCTAAGTAATGATTATGTGTGGATTCGATGGAGCACATAAGTGTCAATGTCTTTTCTTAAAAGTTCTATTTATTTGAGGAATATGATATAAGTTGGGAATCATGGTATTGAATCTTGAGAGAGATAAATGTTAGACTTTTGGTCTGTTGAGACTGTGTAAAGTCTAGAATGCATGAATCTCAAAATTGGAATATTTCGTTACGTACATTGTATTTAAGTGTATCAGTGAATCTTTATATATAGATGCAATAGAAAAATGATCAATAGGAGTTTCCTTAAGTAAATCATAATACTTAAGGCACTTATAATAATTTTGGATAATTACGATAAAATGTTTAAGTTTTAGATGTTTAGATGTGAATCTTTTGGTTACCTAAGGTTTTGTTATATGAGGAAATTATATATTGTATGAGTAGAATTATGGGGATTGTAGATGTTCTTAAGTAGTAACATCTAGTGTCTTTGTTCATTAATATGGTCTATGTTGAAAGACGTAAATCGTATTGATTTCAAGGTTAGTCGCATTCTAAACCCTTGGTAGTAATGATGATGAATCCATTGATAGATGTTGAGTATTATCAATAACATATGGGTGTATGTATTGTTCAATAAGGTTTTGATTAAAACAAAATTATTTGAGTTGCTGGATCATTCAGGAAGATCCTTGTTGTCGTTAAATTAGATTTGTTGTTCATAGTTAACTTATCTATAGTGGCTTGAATTGGGTTTAAGATTTATACGAATTGGTTTTCAATTTTATGTTTGTTATTTAATTCGTTCCAAATGTGTTAAGGCCCGAAACAACCTGACCATTTTCAACTTAGAACATTTGGGCCTAGTTCAAATCTTAAATCAGTTTGATTCACACTGTCTCTCCCACGTGGTCTCTATACGTGTCATATACAGTGGTTTAATCATTGTTTACATATACGTTTACTGTGCATAGGAGCTTATTTCTCCGAGTTCACTTTTTCTCTCTTAATTTGTTATTTTCTCTCTAAATCGCAAATCCTCTTCTTTTTCATTAAAAATTCTTCTTTTCCTCTAAAAGAAGAAGGAATTCTAGGATTCTGCAATTTACTATCTTAATTTTTCCTTTCTATTTACTCTTCTTTCATCTCATCATGGACCCAAAGTACCAACATCTGAGAAAGTATTTCCCATCACTCTCCCAAAAGATTCTCAAAAAGAAATACGAGGCTAGAATTACTCGGTTGTGGATTCTTATGCGTTTTGGTATCCCTTGTGATGTGAGAATGTTAATAGAGGGAAAAATCCGTCCGAGTGACTTTAGTCAAGATGTCGGTTTACCAGGAACAGGTACCAGTCGTAGTGCAATGAAAAGAAGAGCTCGTGCCATCGTGGTCACTTGTAACAAATGTGGAAGACAAAATTGTAACGGTAAATGTACTTCACCTGGTTATATGTCTACGAATAGAGAGGATAAAATAAGGTTTTGTAGGAATGGACTTTCAAAGGAGAACTTGGATAGCATCCATCCTCCTCTCCACGGTCACCCTAGTGGATATGTTCAAGGAGCTATTTTTAAACTCTGGCCTAAATTTTATACAGAAAGACAACGCCTCAGGAATATGGTATTTCTAGATCCTGTTTGCCAAGCCATAAGAAAACTGGATGGGGAATAAGTCATCGCTCTATAAAGGTTATTTAGTCTTTACTTATTTGAAGCAGTTTTAGCTGATGTTCAACAGTTTGTGTTTTTCTTTTACTCAAAATATTTGCTTTTGTGTTTGAAATAATTGTGATTATTAGATTGATACAGTAAGTGTTAATATCTTATTTAATTTATGATTTTCTTAAATATATATATAATAAAATATATTATCTTATCAGACACGTTACATACGGTACAGTAATATGTTTGAATTTTGAAAAGCTTATCCAGATATTTCAAGATTGTGTCTCAAATTTCAAAAGTTCTACAGTATTTGTCGTTTATATTAAATTTCTAGACTTGGTGTATATTTGTCAAAAAGTCTACAGTTGTGTCATGAGGGTCTTCTGTCGAATTGTTCTCAATTGTCAAAAGTTATACAATTAGAGTCTAATCTTTTTCAAAAAGTGAATCAGATTTTTTGTAAACTATCAATCACCTTATCTTACTTTCTTATCCGCACAAGATTTTGTTTAAATCTTTGGATTACTTTTTCATTACCTACTCGTCTATCTCTTTAGCCCTTTTTGTATATTTCTCATCTTTAAAAACTCATGTAGAACCCGAAGTCTAAGTGGAGCAGACATTAAGCAACCACTTCTATAAACCAAATATGTCTACCTCCCAGTCCACGAAGAAAATAAAGAACGTCTGTGTCTTTTGTGGTTCCAGCCTTGGAAAAGATAAAGCTTATTTAGAAGCTGCAAATCACTTAGGGCAAGTCCTAGCACGCAAGAAGATTAACATAATCTATGGGGGTGGTAGTATAAAAATGATGGTAAATATGGCACTAGCAGCTAGGTCTAGCGACGCTACTGATGTAAGAATTTGGCCTCATATTCCAGTTGAAGGAAACCTTTGTAAGGAAGCCATAGGTAAGGGAGAAGGAGTCAGGAGTATCCCTAAAAATTTTAAAGACATAATCTATAATTCTGATGCTTTTATAGCATTACCTGGTGGTCTAGGTACTCTTGAGGAAATATTTATAGTTGCTTGTGGGCAATTGTTGGGCTTTTATTCCAAACCTTTGGGACTGCTGAACGTAAAGGGTTTTTATGACGGTCTTTTGAAATTTCTAGATTACGCTGTGGAAGAAAACATCACTACAGAATCGGAGAGACAAATCTTTGTCACTGCTCCAACAGCTGAGGAATTGATAGATAAAATGCAAATCATACATCTAGAATCCGACACTGCAACATCCAAGCTTGAATGGGAAAGGGAAAGCCGGGAGCGGCCAATTGATTTGAATCTCCATCTGTAATCTTTTTGTTTTATCTTTGGCATGTAGGCATGTGTGTCCATATTTCGTGTGTTACGAATAACCGTTTGCCTTGTATTCTGTGTTTCTTGTGGTACGTTGTTGTTCAATCTTTTAGATTCATTGAGCCTAATGCCGGGATGGCTGGATACGGAGTACTTGATGCTCTCGAAACGCATCCTTCTTAAGGTCCGATCTTTTGTTTATCGATGTTTTTGTATCCTCTAAGCATGCATGATATGGATAGCTGGTATACGGAGTGCCTTGTACTCTCGAAACGTATCCGTATTATGTTTGTAATGTGTAATATTCTGTTAATATTATGTGGAAGTACCAGAGTCAGTTATGGGGATATTCCATATGAAATATGAGTATATTATTTGGGTTGAATGTTTGTGTCATGAGGATAGCTGTTTAATGAAAAATATGTCGGGTATGTTTGCAACTCTGAGATTCCGTTTAATATCTCTATGAGTAAGTTTAATGTATAGTTTTGAATAAAAGTGTTTGTGATATATGTTTTATGATTATGTTTTAGTTTATTAGTTGAGGTATGAAATCAAATATATTTGACTTTTTCTTACTCAAAAAGGAAAAGGAACCTAAAGATGAAGTATATAAAATTTCTCTGGCAATCTCCTTAAATGTGATTGTAAATCACAGTCCATGGACAATGAAGGACTGGAATCATGATATGGTCAATATGTAGGCCTGATCAGATTCTTAGACTATTATACGGTGTTATAAGTTGAAACTTGTCAGAAATACTCTCATTGAGGGATTTAGGAGTAAGATTTATTATGCAAGTAAATAAGTGGAGATACGATAACTTAAATTTGGAGGACAAACAACATTAACGGTTTAGACTCAGAATTGGAATCATAGTGGAATCATAATTTTTACTAGTATTGCTAGAATTGAAATTTCGAGGACGAAATTTCTTTAAGGGGGGTAGAGCTGTGACACCCGTTATTCTTCTAACGGGTATTGAGGTAATTAAATTAATTTTTAATGTATAAAAAAAAATTGCTTCATTTAAATTTATTTTATAATATTTATTTTTATCTATTTTTAAGTTTTCTAAAATTCTCCTATATTTATTTAGTATGATTACTAAAAAGCCTTAGAACTTCTAATAAATCTCAAAAATGTCATATTGGCATTATGTGTGTTAAAGTCTTTAGATGAGACATAAGGATATCTTTTCCAACTACTCTTGACCCTCATTTTCTTTATTTCCTCCGTGACATGCTTCAACATGTCTCCTCTATAATTGTTTCTATCACTTCTTTTCAAAGACTTCATCTTTTCTTCCTTTCTCTTCCACGGTTCCCACACTCTTCTTCTCATTTCTTTGCTGAAGCAAAATACTTAGAGAACTTCTTCAAGGCAGCCATAAAAATCAGCCACCATCACCTCCATTTGAGCAAGAATTTCAGTCATACCGAAGTAAAGGAACCTGTTTTGAAGCCATTTCAAGCTTCCAACTAACCATAATCTGAGGTTAGAATCTTATGAACAAATTTAGTCTTTCATTTATAAATTTTCTTTTATACTAAAGGATTATTCAAATTTGCGTTCTTAAACCTAAGTATATGTTTGTTGCTATTTTGGAGCATATGTATGAAGTCTAAGTGTATATGCCCTAGACAGAAAATTTATATTGTTAAACTTTGTAATACCTCTATGGGCAGTGGTTATTTCTTGAAATTCTAAGATTAAATTAAAATGAATTTTATGAATTGGTTTGCATATTTGAAAAGTAGCATCCTAGGCTTTCTAACGAGCTATCATAAACCTAAATCGGAGTTGTATTTTATTTTCTAAGAATTATTCAATTTTTGTATTGGAAACTAGTAAATCTACCAGTTTGTTATGGTATACCAGCTGCTAACCTGAACCAAGAACCCATCTTTGCTCACCACCTAATTCTTTAATGTCTTGCAACCTTTCCAATATTATCCTAAGTGATTGATGAATCTTATTAGGGACTAAAACATATAGATTACTTGTTCACATTTTATATTGTGTTAAGACAAAAATTGTTTACTGTGGTATTCAAAAGAGATTTATATAAAAGCTTTAATGGCATACTAGTAAGATAGGTTTACACATGATTTATTTATGAATGTAGTTGTATGTTGTGCTTTAGTTTTAATTGTCCTTATGCACGCCTTAGGATCAAGGGAGTATGGAGCTAACGTTAATTGATTCCAGGATTAAAAGATTGTTGATAAGCTTGAAAGGTAGGGATTCTATTACTCATCTTTTGTGAGGTTTTTATAGAATTAAAATTGATTGTTTTGCCGCAATATATATATATCTATGTTGAACTGATATTATATGTGTATCACATATGAAACTATGACATGGACTCGTCTTGTATTGTACGGCGAGGAACATAATGAATTGACACATGTTATAAATTGAGAAGCATGGTTAGGAAAATTAACTCTATTAATAATGATTTAATATAGAGAAATTGTGAGACATGAAAAGGGCGACGGTTACGTCCTTGGGCATGAATACCCTAAAAGGTAAAGTAGGGGGAAGGCGATGACGCTTCCTTGGGTTGAAAGTCCCAGAACACACTGTACAGGAATCGATTTGGTGAGGACTCGGGGCTTGATGTCCCCTCACCGGAACACCCTTGGAATGTTTATAGGGTGATCAAGTGCGCCAATTTGGGTCTCGATGAGTTGAGTGATACTCAATTTAATATGGATACCTAGGAACAATGATGATTGTTAATATTTGTATAAATGTGTAATTATGACACTTGGTAATGATTAACTACGGTATCCATAAGATGTGATCATAATAAACCTCATAATCTGGAATATGATGTAACTTACTAACCATGCAGATTTTAATGTGGTAATGATAGAGGTGAGTAATGGCTTTCTCTACTGAGCATAGTGTTGCTCATACCCTTATGTTTATATCTTTTCAGGACTCACTAAGTGTGAGGTGGCTACGAGAAATATAGTTGAGGAAGTGATGTAGCTATATTACATTGGGACTGCTTCAATTGTTGAGAATGTTCTTCATGATAATGTAAGCATCAATTGTTACTTTCTGTGACTGTATTACAATGTGTTGAGGGATAAAATGATGATGACAACAGTTTATATTATTAAATTTAAGGTGCTACATTAAAACTGTGGTTTAATTGTCGTTTATATTTTTATTTTTGAGTTGAGAGTTTTCATTTAAGTCCCGGGCAAATTTTATTTTTAAGGTTTTACTTTTATTATTTATTTTTATTTTATCTCATTAAAAACTGTTAACCCCCATATAGGGGCGTTACAATTCATGACAAGAAAAACTCTTATCAAATCCCCCCCTTCAATCCCAAAGAACACCCTAGGAAAACTTAGAAAAGGTTTGAATCTTACCTTGAAAATTAAGACAACCTTGAGCTTAAGGCTTGGTCCTACTTGGAACTTGCTTGGAAGAGGTTTTGTGAGGAATATGCTTTGAACAAAATTTTGAAAGGGTGATTCTTGGGGCTGTTGTGTATTGGTGAGGGAAAATGGAAAAAAAAAATTGCTTACTAATGCCTTAAATCAAGATTATCTTGGTTAGATTTTTTTACAAAGGTGGTGAGTCACCTTCCTAGCCATCATTAAGAGTAACCCATTGGCTTATTGTGATTGGGCCACATTAGGAAGTGTGGTGGCCCAATCAAATCTCTCAACTTTACTTTTACACAGTGTAATTTTACACCGTATGATGATAATGAAAAAGTGAATATTTTCTAAGGCTAAAATCATTTATTTATACTTTTATTTCTCATTAAATCCTTTAATTAATAGCATTTTTGTGTTAATAGTTATTTTTGTGTCTTGGTGTGCAAATGTATTTAAAAATATGTTTTTAGTGTGTTTTTATATTTAATAATATTTTTGGTAATTTTTAGAGTCGTTTCGGTGTGTTAAATATGTGTTTAGTTTGCAAATGATCAAAACCGTAAAAATAACGTATAGTTATTTTAAGTTTTAATGTGTTTGATACTATGTTTCAAGTTTGTAAATATGTTTTATTATATTTTTAGTAATTCTTAAAAATTTTGCAAGTCTTAAGAATTATATCTATGCCAATTCGAAAGGACTAAAAATTTTAGGAGTTTGCAATTATTTTTGTGTGTTTTAATGTAAAATAAATATTTTTAATATTTTTGTAAATATTATGTTTGTATAATAATTAATTTTAGTATGTTTATAAATTTTAGATTTGGAATCTGGATGAAGCACGGAGCAAAACGGTGCAAAAAGGGACAAAAACAAATGCCTTAAAAACCATTAAAAAATCAATTTTTGGACATTGGAAGACACGTGGCATGTTTCTGGCCCTTGGATGAGGCGCCTAAATGATCATGACCGTTTGAGGGAGGGACGCATGTCATTGCGTCAGCCGCTGCGTCAGTCACGTCTTAGTGGTGGAATCCACCAGTCGCAATCTCATGGGCCGACAAAGCGGCCAGAGTTGGTCAGGGGAATCTCAGACAGCTCCAAATTTCATGCATCTGTCTCCACGTGCAGCCGTTCTTACAGCCGTAAGATCTGGTTACCAAGATTGATCTAACAGTCGTCAGTCGTGGTCCCCCCGGTCCCTCTAGTCCCACATTGAGCCTCAAATTCTGACCGTTGGATCGTGATTTCAACGCGTCAGATCATCCTATTTCATTGCCTCCAGATGCCATGTACCTCACTTGGGCCCAATTCTCCTTCGCTTCTTTAGCCCGTTGGATCGCCATTTTAATGGTTAGGATCGCGCTTGATCTATGTATCCCGCCTTTGAGCCATAGTAGATTGCAAACTTAAATTTGCATACTCAAAAGGGAATCTCAGCATGAAAAAAAAGGAGAAAAAACGGATCAACATCATCCGATTTTGAACAGTAAAATAAAATAAAAAATAAAGGAACAGGGCCTTTCAAGGCCTATAAATACTGGGGGTTTCTCCCCCGGTTATGCACCCCTCTCGGGCCTTTAGGCCTTTTTTCCTCTTTAGGTAAAAATAATAAAATAATATCTAAATTAGTATAAAAAGTTTGATGAGACAGAGAGATGATCTTATATGTATAGTACTTTGGTATAGATTTTGTTTCTATTTCTGCTTTATAATGCTTATATTTTGTGGAATAAATTATGTCTTTGTGTTTTTAATAATTATTGTTAATGTTGTTATGCTACTCAATTCTTGTATAAATTCAATCATGCTTTCTTTATGTAATTTAATTGTGTTGTATAATTAATATTAACAATACTACAATCATGCTCATTTATTAAGTTGACTTTTTGCTGCATTATAGACATAGACTGACACATTAAATGCTTAGTAATGCTTAATTTATTGTAGACAAAGGATGATATAGTGTATTCTTAAACCAATTAATAAGTCGAGGTGCTGTCGAAATTAATGTAATAATTTATTCCATTAAAATATAATAATTTTGATTTGTTATTATCTTTTCTATTTTAAAATTATGTTAATTATAATTGCAATGACAGTGGTTATACTTTTCATAATTAGTGCACCTAATCATTAGTAAAAGATGATTATTTTGCTATTTATAGGAAAACACTTACTGTATTATGGCTTGCTATATTGTCGCTCTCGGTTGACTTATAAAAATAGTAAAAGTGCTTGCAATTAACGAGAAAAGATATAATAAATCAAATGCTTTAGATAATTATTAAACAGAGTTAAAATTCCATACAAGTTGCAAAACATACAAAGAATTCTCAAAGCTTCACCATTTTAATTTTATGCTTTAAATTTTGAATTAAAAAAAATCACAAAAAATATTTCTTTTATTTTAAACTTTGTCTAGAAAAACCCCTTGCCTTTTTGAACGGTTATATTTATCAATCTCCTGAGTTACAAATTTTCACCTCCCTGTGGGTACGACAACTTTTCTATACTACAAACGTCCGCCGTTTAAGAATAAACACATTTTGGGGCGTTACCACTGTACAATTTTTTTCTTATACTGCTAAGGTAAAACCGGTGAAAAAATGTATACTTAAGCAATATAAAATATACTACTTCTTCTTTGGTTCACCTTTGGATCTCAAACATAGCATTTTTTTATATATGTGTTTTTATCTTAGCGGTGTACTTACACTACGTCGTACCATTTTTACACTGTTTTACGGTGTTATCAAGCTTGTCTACTTTATTTCTACCTTAATCATCCATTAATTTATATCACAATATTATAATTAATTGTGATATAAAATTCATTTTATGAATATTATTTACAAATTGCTGAGCATTTTAAGCTTACAAAATCTGTATTCGGCAATATCAAACATCGTATCAATTCTATAGTAAATTTTTTCCGTCAACAGTGTTCATTATATATTATCGTAATTTTTACAAAAATACGATTTATGAGGGTAAATTTATTAATTAAATCTAATTAAATATTAGATCTTGTTAATGAATTTCCCCTGATCATTACACTCACAATGCGACATATCTAGTGGAGCTGTAGTTATGAGAATTTTTTGCGGTTTGTGGTGGTAGCAGATGAATTAGGCCGTTATGCTCAATTATGTAGATGCATGAAATATTCCCTTTATGTACCAATCTTTCGTGATAGTACATTTTCTTTTCCTTTTTTTATTTAGAGTTTTACACGTAAATTCTTATTTTGCGTTTTTCTATGACCTATTCACGTTAATTTTATAACAATTCTTTACTAGTTAGGATAAAACAAAAGTTCTCTAACAGTTAAAAATTTTCACCAAATTTCGCTGACCTTTTTTTTGTCTTACAATTATCCTAATGTAATTTAACGGTCTAGTATTCAATTAACCTCACTAATATCGCTACCGCTTCCTTTTCAATTAGGAATTCCTTCCTCGTCTGCTCTGTGATTCGTAGTGTGTGTTCATATATATATACATACATATATATATATATATATAATATGTGAAATGTAAATCTGTGCCCAGCTGCAATGTTTTCAAGGGTCCAAGAGATAAACTTTCAACGTAAGCACTTAGGACACGGGTCAAAATACATTACCATTATTATTATTATTATTATTATTATTATAATGGAATATGAAGTGAAGAGGTAAGTTGCAGGGGCTAGGCTAGTAACTCTGACCTTGAAACCGGCCTCGCCGGGAGTTTGTCGCTGACTTGTTAGGCTCTTTGACGTCACTAGCATGCTCACTTTCTTAAAGAAAATTTTTCATCATACTTATTTTTCACTTCAGAGAATTCTATGGTCGGCGTGGAAAGATGTTCTATCCCTACAAGTTAGGTTTTAACAAACCCTTCTTCATAACATTGTTCCTAAAATTTTCAAAGGATTATATTTTAGAAAATTTAAGATTAAATCAGGGAATAAATTGTCAAAAAAACATGTATTCTTGAGAGGATGAAAGTGCAAAACTACAAGAAGATCGGGGATACAAGTATCAAACAATTATGTAGCGTCCTTAAATGGGGGTTAACAGTTTTTAATAAATAAACTGAAAATAAGAAAATAAAACTAAAACATCAAAGTAATTTGCTCGAGACTTAAATAAAAACTCTTAAAATAAAATAAAAACATAAACAAATAAATAAACCACAGTTTAATGTAGCATCTTAAATTTTAATAATATAAAACTGTCATCATCATCATTTTAACCCTCAACACATCTTAATACAGTCACAGAAAGTAACAAACTATGCTTACAATATCATGAAGGACATTCTTTGATAAATGAAATAATTCTAACGTAATACAGCTACATAACTTCCTCAACTATATTTCTTGTCGCCACTTCACACACACTGTGAGTCCTGAAAAGATGAAAAAATAGAGGAATGAGCTACAACATGCTAAGTAGGGAAAACCATTACTCACCTTAAGGTTTTATTCTTTACCACATTAAACCTGCATGGTTAATTAGTTTTCATCATTATCCAAATTATGAGATTTATTATGATCATATTCTGCGGATACCATAGTTAATCATTACCAAGTTTCATACATATACAGTATATACAATTGTTACAATTCATCATTATTCCTAGGTATCCACATTCAATAGAGTATCACTCAACTCATCGAAACCCAAGTAGGCGCGCTTGACCACCCTCCAAACATTCCAAGGGTGTTCTGATGAGGAGACATCAAGCCCCAAGTCCTCACCAAGTCGATTCTTGTACAGTGCATTCTAGGACTTTCGACCCAAGGGAGCGTCATCATCTCCCTCTATTTTACCTTTTAGGGTATTCGTACCCAAGGACATAACTGCCGCCGTCTTCACGTCTTACCATTCCTCTATAGTCAATCATTATTTATAGAGTGAGTTTTCCTAACCATGTTTCTCAATTTACAACAACATGTGTCAAATCATTATGTTTCCTTGTTGTACAATACAGGACGAGTTTCATATTATTGTGTTAAGGTATAATCATATACATTCAAAATATCATTTACATATCTTGCAAAGTAAAACAACCAAATTTTAGTTCATCAAAGCCTCACAAAAGATGAGTAATAGATTCTCTACCTCTTGTGAATACCATGCTAATAACTTCCAGCTCACGATATCAAGCTCACCACGTGAGCTCCAAGTGCTTCGTTATCCTATGACGTATAAAATTATAATACTTTAACTTAATTCCTAATCCATAGTCATACTGATTACCATCTATTTTACTATTCTTATTAATGTGCCATAATCATTTATATGAAATCCTTCGAACATTTTGTAACACAAAACAGTGAAAACATATAAATTTGGACTGTTCGATCAGCCTGTCGATTAAGCTTGGCCTGCTGATCGGCAGAGTCCGGCCTGCTGATCGAGGCAAAATCTAGAAAATTCCAGTTTTCTGTTTTTAAAGATTTTGAGCTTCAAAGCTCAGTTCGACTTGTTTTAACAAATCCCAAAACATGAAAAAAATACGTAGAAACCATATATTATCATACCAATAAAATATGTAAATCTTTTTCCCCAAATTTTTTACGCATAAAACATGTTTAAAATTCTCAAACATTGATTTTTACAGAACTTTATAAAAACATGATCTAAATAGGAAATTGTTCAAACCCAAAACAAACATAATTTAATTTGCATGCATATAAAAGCACAAGCCCAGATCATGAAATGAAGAACTATTACATAATCTGAACAGAGTAACTTGGAATAAAGAGAAGGTAGAGAAGAATTTAGGTTTTTGGTTAGAAACTCTACCTTGTTTCCTTGAGAAATTGCTATTAGGCTTGACTTTTTGCTTGAGGAAAGAGATCCTGAGTTGAGATGGAACTTTTTGATCAGATTCAGAAGGTGAAGGAGAGAGACGAAATAGAACGAGGGAGAGAAAGGGTGAGTGGTGTGAAATGTGGGGGAAAATGAGTTGTTTGATATGTTTTAAAAGTTGGTGGCTTTGGGCATGTGAGTGAATATTCTTATTGGGAGACTCAGAAAAAGAAAGAAAAAAAAAGGATAAGGCCTTTGTGAGGTACCAAGGCATGTGACTTGTTTGATTTAAGTCTTATCTTTTATTTATTTATTTATTTATTTTCTTTTTAACCATTACACGTGAATGACAATAAAGGATGGTCTACTATGGCATTTTGGTAAATATACTAAAAAAGTATACGAAATTTTTAGAAATTCTAAAAATAAGTAGAAATAAATATTATGAAATAGATTTTAAATGAAACAAATTTTTTTGATTTGCACACTAAAAATTAATTTAATTACCTTAATACCCGTTAGGAAAAATAACGGGTGTCACAGCTCTACCCCCTTAAAAAAATTTCATCCCTAAAATTTCAAATATAGCAATACTAATAAAATCACAATTCCATTATGATTCCACTTTCGACTCTAAATCGTTAATGATCGTTAATGTTATTTGTCTCCAATGTGGATTACCATATTTCCACTTGTTTACTTGAAATATCAATCTCACTCTAAATACTAAATCCTTCAACAAGAATATTTGTAGCATGTTCCAAATTGACAACACCGTACTACGGTTTAAGAAATATGATCAATAAGATACACATGTTGATCATATCATTTTTCCAGTTCTTCATTGTCCATAGACCGTGATCTACAATTACATTAAGGTGATTGCTCGAGAAATTCTACATAGTTCATCTTTGAGTTCCCTTTCCTTTCTGAGTAAGGAAAATTCAAGGATGGTTAATTTCATATTCCAACCAATAAACTAAAACATAATCATAAAATATATAACATAAGCGCTTCTATTCAAAATCATACATTAAACTTATACATAGAGATCTTAGAGGGAATCTCATAATTATAGCCAACTCGACAGGTTTTTCATTAAATATCTACCTTCATGACACTCAAACATTTCTCCCACATAACACACTCATATTTTCTATGGAGTATCCCCACAGTTGATTTTAGTCTTCTACAAAACATTAACAGAAAACTAAACATTACAAACATGATACAGATACATTTCAAGAGTACAAGACACTCCGTATACCAGCTATTCATATCATGCATGCTTATAGAATACAAAAACATCGATAAACAAAATATCAGACTTTAAATAGGACGTGTTTCGAGAGCATCAAGTACTCCATATCAACAGCCATCCCGGTATTAGGGTCGATGAATCTAAGAGTTTTAACAACAATATAGGGAATAGTTATTTGTGACATATGAAATACATACATGCATGCCATGGGTGAAAGCAAATGATTATAGATGAAGGTTCAAATCAATTGGCCGCTCCCAGCTTTCCCTTTCCCATTCAAGCTTGGATGTTACAGTGTCGAATTTCAGATGTATGATTTGCATCTTATCTAGCAATTCCTCAGCTGTTGAAGCAGTAACAAAGGTTTGTCTCTCTGATTCTACAATGATGTTTTCTTCCACAGTGTAATCTAAAAATTTCAAAAGACCATCATAAAAGCCATTTACATTCAGTAGTCCTAAGGGTTTGGAATGAAAGCCCAATAATTGCTTACAAGCAACTACAAATATTTCCTCAAGGGTACCTAGGCCACCGGGTAATGCTATAAAAGCATCAGAATTATTGATTATAGCTTTAAGATTTCTAGGGATGCTTCTAGCTGCTAGCGTCATATTTTCCATCATTTTCATACTACCACCCCCATAGATTATGTTAATCTTTCTAAATGCTAGGACTTGCCCTAAGTGTTTTGCAGCTTCTACATAGGCTTTATCTTTTCCAAGACTGAAACCACAAAAGACACATATATTTTTTATTTTCTTGGTAGACTGAGAGGTAGACATATTTGGTTTGCATGAGTGATTACTTTATGTCTGCTCCATTTACACTCAGGGTTCTACATGAGATTTTAAAGGCGAGGGATATGCAAAAGGGCTAAAGAGACAAATGAGTAAGTATCCAAAGATTTAAACAAAATATTGTGTAAGTTAGAAAGTAAGAAAGAGCGATTGATAGTTATGGAAAATCTAATATACCTTTTTGAAAAAGATTAGACTCGAACAGTATAACTTTTGTCAATTGAGAATAATTTGACAGAAGACACTCAGACACAAATGTAGAACTTTTGACAAACGTACACCAAATCTATAAAATCAATATAAACAACAAAATACTGTGGAACTTTTAAAATTTGAGACACAAATCTTGAAATGTCTAGATAAGTTTCGAAGATTCAAACATGTTACAGTACCGCATATGATGTGTCTGACATAATAATATATTTTATTATATAAATTTATATTAAAGAAAACCATTAATTAAATAAAATACTAACACTTACTGTATCGATCTAATAACCACAATTATTGCAAACACAAAGGTAAATATTCTAAGTAAAAGAAAGACACAGACTATTGAACATCAATTGAAACGATTCAAACAAACAAAGACTAAACGACCTTTCTAGAGCGATGACTTATTCCCCATCCAGTTTTCTTATGGCTTGGCAAACAGGATCTTGAAATACCATATTCTTGAGGCATTGTCTTTTTGCATGGAATTTAGGCCAGAGTTTAAAAAGCTCCTTGAACATATCCACTAGGGTGACCATGAAGAAGAGGATGGATGCTATCCAAGTTCTCTTTTGAAAGTCTATCCCTGCAAAACCTTATTTTATACTCTCTATTCGTAGATAGATAACCAGGTGAAGTACATTTACCGCTACAATTTTATCTTCCACATTTGTTACAAGTGATCGCGATAGCAGGAGCTCTTCTTTTCATCGCACTATGACTGGTACCCGTTCCTGGTAAACCGATATCTTGACTGAAGTCACTCGGATGGATCTTCCCCTCTATCAACATCTTCACATCACCAGGGATATCAAAGCGCATAAGAATCCACAACTGAGTGATCCTAGTCTTGTATTTCTTTCTGAGAATCTTTTGGGAAAGTGATGGAAAGTACTTTCTTAGGTATTGGTACTTTGGGTCTATGATAAGATGAAAGAAGGGTCAATAGAAAAGAAGATTAGAGACAGTAAGTTGCAGAATTCTGGAATTCCTTCTTCCTTTAGAAAAAAAAGAAAGAAGTTCTAGAAAAAAATGAGAGGATTTACGATTTAGAGAGAGTAACAAATTAAGAGAGTGAGTGAGCTCAAAGGAATAAACTCTTATACACAGTAAACGTATATGTAGTCAATAATTAAACCACTGTAAGTGATATTTATAGAGGCCACGTGCAAAAGACAATGTGATTCGAACTGATTCAAATTCTGGACTAAGCCCAAATGTCCTCAGTTTAAGTGGGTCGAGTTATTTTAGGTCTTAACATATTTAGAATGAGTTAAATAACAAGCATGAAATTGAAATCCAATTTGCATAGTTCTTAGCCCAAATTCAAAGCACAATAAAAATACAATTAACCAAAATAAAGGAAAACCATGTTTTAATAAAAATCATAAGTTTCCCCTGAATGTTATCCAAATCATTCCATAACAACAAAATCCTCTTGTAACTTAAATAATTTGTTTTAATGAAAACCTTATTGAACCATGCATACACTCATATGTTATCCTTAATACTCAACATCTGTCAATAGATTCATCATCATTATTACTAAGGGTTTAAAATGTGACTAACCTTGAAATCAATATGATTTACGTTTTCCAACATAGACCATGTCAATGAGTAAAGACTTTTGATGTTACTACTTAAGAACATCTATAATCTCCACAATTCTACTTATACAATATTTAATTTCCTCATATAACAAAACCTCAGGTAACCAAAAGATTCACATCTAAACACCTAGAAGTTAAACCTTTCATCGTAAAGGTCTAAAATCATCACAGGGGCCTAAAGTATTATGATTTACTTAAGGAAACTTCTATTGGTCATTTTCACACTACATTTATTCATAAAAATCATTGACTCCACTTAAACACAATGTACGCAACAAAATATTCTAACTTTGAAATTTATACATTCTTTGCCTTTGCACAGTCTCAACAGTCCAAAAGACTAATGTTTATCTCTCTCAAGGTTCAATACCATATATTCCAAACCTATCTTATATTGCTCAAGTAAATAGAACTTTCAAGGAAAGTTATTGACACTTAAATACCCCATCGAGTCCACACACAATCACTATATGGGTTTAAATCAAATATGAAGAATTTGACACAACCATGACAAATCTTAGAATCAACAACTTAAGTATTGAATTTCTCATCATTTCCCACAAGATAAAGGCTTATAGATCCTTTTAACTATACGAATCTCCCTCAAGCAATCTATGTATAAATTTCATTTCATATAATTATCATTCCCACATAACCATTAATACTTTCATTCTAGGGCCTTCCCATGTTACATTCTCCTAAACTATATAAATCAATCTGAAGGTTTATTTTGATGATGACAATGAAAATCCAACTTCAAAACCATTTCAAAAACAAATTTTTAAAGTGGTGCTACACTCCCAAAGTTAACCGAACCTAGGTTCTGATACCAAAAATTTTATAACGCCCCTAAGTGGGGGTTAACAGTTTTTAATGAATAAACTAAAGATCAGAAAATAAAACTAAAACATCAAAGTAATTTACCCGGGACTTAAATAAAAACTCTTAAAATAAAATAAAAATATAAACAAATAAATAAACCACAGTTTAATGTAGTACCTTAAATTTTAATAATATAAAACTGTCATCATCATCATTTTAACCATCAACACATCTTAATACAGTCACAGAAAATAACAAACGATGCTTATAATATCATGAAGGATGTTCTTTGATAAATGAGATAATTCCAACGTAATACAGCTACATAACTTCCTCATCTATATTTCTTGTCACCACCTCACACACACTGTGAGTCCTAAAAAGATGAAAAAATAAGGGAATGAGCTACAATATGCTCAGTAGGAAAAACCATTACTCATCTTAGGTTTTATTCTTTACCACGTTAAACCTGCATGGTTAGTTAGTTTTCATCATTATCCAAATTATGAGATTTATTATGATCATATTCCGTATAGTTAATCATTACAAAGTTTCATACATATACATATATACAATTGTTACAATTCATCATTATTCTTAGGTATCCATATTTAATAGAGTATTATTCAACTCATCGAAACCCAAGTGGGCACGCTTGACCACCCTCCAAACATTCCAAGGGTGTTCTAGTGAGGAGACATCAAGTCCCGAGTCCTCACCAAGTCGATTCCTGTAAGTGCGTTATGGGACTTTCGACCCAAGGGAGCGTCATTACCTCCCCTATTTTACCTTTTAGGGTATTCGTACCCAAGGACATAACCGTCGTCCTCTTCACGTCTTACCATTCCTCTATAATCAATCATTATTTATAAGTGAGTTTTCTAACCATGCTTTTCAATTTACAATAACATGTGTCAAATCATTATGTTTTCTCGTTGTACAACACAGGACGAGTTCCACATTATTGTGTTAAGGTATAATCATATACATTCAAAATATCATTTACATATCTTGCAAAGTAAAACAACCAAATTTTAGTTCATCAAAGCCTCACAAAAGATGAGTAATAAATTCCCTACCTCTTGGTGAATACCATGCTAATAACTTCCAACTCACGATACCAAGCTCACCACGTGAGCTCTAAGTGCTTCATTATCCTACGACACATAAAATTACAATACTTTGACTCAATTCCTAATCCATAGTCATATTGATTACCATCTGTTCTACTATTCTTATTAGTGTGCCATAATCATTTATATAAAATCCTTGAAACATTTTGTAACACAAAACAGTGAAAACATATGAATTTGAACTGTCTGATTAGCCTGTTGATTAAGCTCGGCCTGCTGATTAGTAGAGTCCGACCTGCTAATCGAGGCAAAATCTAAAAAATTCCAGTTTTCTATTTTTAAAGATTTTGAGCTTCAAAGCTCAGTTCAACTTGTTTTAACAAATTCTAGAACGTGAAAAAAATACATAAAAACCATATATTATCATGCCAATAAAATATGTAAATCTTTTTCCCCAAATTTTTTACTCATAAAACATGTTTAAAATTCTCAAACATTGATTTTTACAAAACTTTATAAAAACATGATCTAAATAGGAAATTGTTCAAACCCAAAACAAACATAATTCAATTTACATGCATATAAAAGCACAAGCCTAGATCACAAAATGAAGAACTATTACATAATCTAAACATAGTAACTTGGAATAAAGGGAAGGTAGAGAAGAATTTGTTTGGTTAGAAACTCTATCTTGTTTCCTTGAGAAATTGTTATTAGGCTTGACTTTTCGCTTGAGAAAAGAGATTCTAAGTTGAGATGAAACTTTTTGATCAGAGTCAAAAGGTGAAGGAGAGAGACGAAATAGAAAGAGGGAGAGAAAGGGTGAGTGGTGTGAAACGTGGGGGAAAATGAGTTATCTGATATGTTTTAGGAGTTGGTGGCTTTAGGCATGTGAGTGAATAGTCTTATTGGGAGACTCAGAAAAAGAAAAAAAAAAAAAAAAAAGAAGATAAAGCCTTTGTGGGGTACCAAGGCATGTGACTTGTTTGATTCAAGTCTTATCTTTTATTTATTTATTTATTTATTTTCTTTTTAACCATTACACGTGAAGGACAATAAAGGAGGGTCTACCATGACATTTTGGTAAATATACTAAAAAAGTATAGGAAATTTTTAAAAATTCTAAAAATAAGTAGAAATAAATATTATGAAATAGATTTTAAATGAAACAAATTTTTTTGATTTGCACACTAAAAACTAATTTAGTTACCTTAATACCCGTTAGGAAAAATAACAGGTGTCACAAATTATAACCTATTTTATTTAAAATTTCAGTCTCACTATAACACTACGGAGTTTTAAGTGTTACTATGTGCCAAAAACCTTTACATGTATGCTGCTGAAGCTTTTCTTGAAATGCCCACTCAACACTCTTGAGTGTCTCTCATCTACCTGTCTAGTCTCCAGACACCGAGAGAGAATGTACAAGAGGTGTGTCTTTTGTGGAATCTAAAACAGAAAAACACTTGCCGCTGCTTGTCTGCTTCTACGTTTCTACGAAAAAAAATGGCGCAATCTCCTCTCAGCTCTACCAGCATTTTTCGCCCCCTTGCCTGCCCCTTTTAATACGCTGGTTTCGGTAGCAACATCAAGACTAATGAATCCAACAAATCTGAAAAGAAAAATTTATAGCCGAGGGAAACCTATATAGATACATACAAAAGACAACTGCAATGAATACAGTTTATGCTATAATCTGACTATCAAATTTCTGATTAAGAAACGGCTAGTAATAATCAGCCTAGTTGGAAGTAGACACATGGAAAAAAATACATAATATGTTGCATGATAAAAATAAAAAATAAAATAAAATAAACTTGAAATGTCAATAATTAGATGTCTAGAAAATTAAAGTCGTGAGATAATCAACATGGTCTCAAATGCATTTTTTAAGATCATGAGGCCATGGTCCGCATTGCTATACAAACTTCTCACCGCATTTGGTGTCTGCAAATCCGAAAACTTAGCAAGGGCACAAGGCTCTAGTAACTAACTATCATACAGCCACAGTTAGAGCAAATCTGAATTGTTCTCTATTCTTCTTTTATTTTTTCCTCCCTTTGTTTAGGGCATGAAAACATAATTCCCTCATTTTTACATGTTATACATAATTCCAAGAAAGATAATTTGTCAAATCTTTTCTGGAGATATCCATTTCCTGTAGAGATGGATAAGATATCACGACAGCGTGGCATCGTTGATACCACCGGGAAGGGTAAGAAAAGAATTTAAGGAATCACAAAAATTGCAAGAATAATAAGATGACATATGACATGGATATATAAATGTAAAAAAGAGTATATGTACAGAAGACCGGGTTCTGTTACTCTGTATGGCGCGAGTAGATGAATGAGCAAGCCATACCAACTCAGAGATTCGACTTTCCTTTCAGCGGTAAGTTGGAGCAGCTCCAGAGAAAGAATGATGAGAACTGACTGGCACATTTTGACTCAGAAGTTCCAGGCAGTGGCCTTTGAAACGATTTGCCATACGCCTGGCTCATATTTTTGTGCACTGGCATGGGGTAATAAAGTTTGTGAGGCACCGGAAGCTCCCCTTGGCGACTGGCAGGGAGAGGCTGAGTGTAGCATGATGGCAACACTTGTGATTGTAAAATAGCATGTGAGGCCATAGCTGGAAAATTTTGAGCATAATTCTCGGGCACATAATCAGCAGGAATCAAGAATTGACTTGCATTTTGAGCAATGGGATTTCTTGGAACCATCTCACGGTCCATCCAATACCTGTTAATTTGGCATCCTCTATACATCAGGCATGTGAGAATTTTATCTCAAGAATTTTATTTTAATTTTTCAAATTTTACATAAAAAGATTGTATCAACCATATGGTGGTTCTTTCTTTTCCCCCGGTTCACCAAATCACATGACAAATTTATTTTACCTTTTTTTAGTAAATTGATTTTGCTATTTTAAGGTAAATTTACAATACAAACAAACTCAGCAAAAGTTACCTTGAAACTGATTAAAAGTCTTTAAAAGGAAGAAAAGAAAAAAAGACTTCACATAAATTACTTTGAAGCTTATTAAATTTCTTCAGGAGGAGGAGGAAAAAAAAAAAAATTCTCTTCAGCAAAAGGACAGACACTAATAAGCGTAACTCATAGAACTTAGGCATATGATCATTAAAATTTAAGAACAAAAATGATCACAAGATGCAAGTCAAGGGCATTCAAGCGTTGACTTGTTGGACCCCAGGAAAAACAAAAAGCGAAATAACAAGCAAAACATTCGCTCTATTTGATTAAAATGTTTCCCTATTTAAATCTGTGAAAATCACGGTATTCATATTTGACCTTGAGGCAGACTCTAAAAGGGAACAATTTCTAAACTAAAGCCACCAATCCCAAAAAAACAAGATTAAACAACCTCTACTTGAGTTGATTCCACTGGGGTTAATCTTAATCTCCTCAAATAGGAAAAATAATCTTCTACTCCTTAAACATAACTTGATTCCTCCTTAAATGGGACATATAATCCTCTTGTACTTCTTACCAACAAGAAATTGATTATTTCACTATCTAAGGGCCTCAAACGCATATTAATTCACATAACAACAAAGGGCCTCTCACAACATTCAAACGTCTAAAACTGCTTCAAATTGAGTTTGAGACTCAAACGCACTTTACATGCTTTAAAGAAAAAAAAAAAAAATCTAGTTTCTACTGCAGTGTTATGCTGGCTATAATTCATAAATCAGAAGAATTTTATTGCAAAGGAAAAACTATATTACGAAGTAAAAACTGCCTTACCTTCCGTTTGGATCTTGCAAAGACGGGGATGGATTTTCATACAAGTACGACCTATGTGCACCTGCTACATAATGTGAATCAATATTCTGAGAAGCCTCTGCTCTGTTGGAGTATGAATGCTTGACACCAGTCCACATTGATCATGTTGAACAACACTCCGATGCTCCATTGAATGTTGAATCATAGCCATTAATCCGTATTGATTGTGCTGAACAAAATTATGAGAAAAAGAAGCCTGCTGAACCAAATCTTGATGCTCTATCGTAGGACGAATTCTTGCCGATGAATCACCATTATGTCAAAGAGAAGCTTGTTGAACATCATGCCTCTGCTCTATTGGAGGACAATTGCTCGCAATTGGTCCATATTGATCATGCAGAACAGCATTCCGACGCTCCATGGGAGGTTGAATCATGGCCAATGGTCCATATTAATCATGCTGAACCAAACTCCAGAGCTCTAATGTAGGATGAATGCTTGTCGACAAATCAACATTATGTGGAAAAGAAGCTTGCTGAACAACATGCCGATGTTCTAATTGAGGTTGAATGCTTGCAAGTGGTACATATTGATTGTACAGAGCAGGTGCCACAACCTGTTTGGATCGAGTATCAGGGAGTTGGAATGCAGGAATATGGTGTGCCCTAAAGGGTTGCTGGAACCCTTTTTCCATAATCTGAGACGGATATGATCGGGGTATTGCGACATTTGAGCGATGCAACACATCAGCAGTAGGTGTAGTCGAAGTGAGAGGGCGGAACAATGAGATCAGGCCTGTCACCTTCATTCAAATTGAAAAAAGAAACTACATTACATATCAGTTAATTTACGCTTAAATACCAGGAACAAAAACAAATTACAAAGCAACCAGCAATTAAAGTGCAAGAAACAATTGATAAAATGCTCTGCCTGTGTGCCACTAAGCTCTCGCCTAAACTTGGAACCCTGGCAGTTGTGTCTAATTGCGACCTTAAATGCACTCTCATGAAGAGGTAAACACTCCTTGAAGATCTTAAATCTTACCTGAGCCAAGAAACAATATACCGAAAGTTAACATCACATCCCAGGATATCATTGATCACATAAATTATTTACTAGGGCAAGTGTACCACATCATCGTAAGTATGCGGTACACTTGTCCAATAGAGAGCTTAAATTTTGGCGAATCTGTCCATCTCAATCCTATTTAGTCATCTTCCTCTGACGTAATGCATTTTACCTTAATCACTTAGCTGTAACTTGTACACACATTCTACCAAAATTTCCTACATTAATTAGAGTTAAGCTGGACAAATCATCCGAATCTCAACTATTCAATGAACGGGTATATTGCATTATGATGATGACGTGATACACCTCGTCTATTTCATGATATATGTATAGAAAAAGTTTACCTGCCTGTGCAGGAAATCTGCCATTGAACGCAGTCGGTTCCACGCCCAAGGTTCCGTTAGAAGCGGCTTTGTAGACACCATAAAGAAGCTTCAAATCAAAGTCATACAAAAACAGTTTGGAACCACCCTGTTTATTTTCCTTAACAACATCTAATTTTGCCCTGGGCATCCCAAATACACGCAACCTATAGCACTCGGGTTTGGTTCTTCCATTACGCATGAAAATGAACCCACATTCTGAAATCTTACATTTCTTCTTCTTATGCTTCTTCTTCGTCTTATTCTCCTCCTTCGTCATTGAATGAAGGGTCATGGCAGCGGAAGAAGAACAAGAAGAATAAGAAAGATGCTGAGTAATAGTATTATCAGAAACGGAAGATCTACTTATCTTCTTCTTCAAACCTTGCTCTTCTTCTTCATGAGATTTTTATCTACAGTTCAACTTTGCCAAAACTCCACATCAATTGTCCTATATCGCAAGATTCCATGAATGACAATTGGTGAGTATATATACATACATATATATATATATATAACGAAACTTTAAAGAAAAACTAGAGAGAAATTCAGATAGCGAATACCAAAACTCAAATGTCAGAAGAAAATTCGACAATCATTTTACAAGATTCAATAAACAAAACATCAAAAGATTCAAGGATTCAATGAAGATGAAAAAAAAAAAAAAAAACATGTTGAAAATGCGATAGAAATTTAAGGCGAATGGAGAGAGACAGAGTGACTTACAAGACAAAGCTCGCGAAGAAGAGTGGAGACCAGTAATCACGAAAAGGAAATTTAGCCGGCTGGGTTTGGTTTAATTATCTTTCATCGTTGATCATAATATATACAGAAATTCCATTTCACAGCAGTATATTTTCTCTTCTTTTTTTTTCGGAAATTAACCCTCAACTTTCAAGGTTGTTCAAATTGATCCTTGTTCCTTTTTTAATTAATCATTTGAATTAGTCCTTCTGCAACTATTCATTTAACATACGGTTTATCTAAAGCGTTAATGGGTTGTTTGGATTTCCAATGGCTTATTTGAGTGATTGTTCGGATCTCTAATATAAAAAACAGTAAAATTATATCAAACAGTTATTTAAATATATGCAAAAATCATATATGCGACACTATTCACTAAACACAAAAACTCAGTAATAAAGTAAGAGAAATCATGATAAGAAAACCTATTATATAAGTTCAACAAGTAATCTTTTCTCAACTTTTCTCATAGAAAAATGTGTTGAAAACCACTTATATCTTTTTGGTAAGTTTTTATTTTTTCACCTTTCACTTGCTTTCTAATCTCACGTCCTTTAATTTTCATTTTAGTTTTGTTTTCTTTTTTTATTAGTTTTTATAGATTGTACATTTATAGATTATATCTAACCAAATCAGATCTTGGAAAAAAAACACTTGAAATTCTTGAAAAGGGTTAGACAATATAATAAATTATTAGATGCTAATGATGTTTAACAAAATAATTAATTTGTGACTCTGAAATAGTTGAGGATTCATGTTACTCAAATTGAAAGCACATCTACCAAATGTGAAGCAACCTTAATTTTAGGGGTTAATATGTAATTTTCTTGAAGCAAATTTGTTGTTACCACTATACTCTCCTAAACTCTATTCATTTTGATAATTCCCTTTTTGAGTTTTTGCATTTGATTGCCAAATTTGTTATGTGTTTTACAATTTAGCCTAATTGACAATACCCTTTAAATTAGTGCCGAAAAACTCACTTGCGATTGCGATGCTTTACTCTTAAAATTTTGGAGCATTAGCATTTTGCCCCATGAAATTTTATTTTTTAACACTCAACCTTCTTTTTCTTTCACCAATTGAAATAGCATTATTAATTTGAACCGCACTGCTATGGATTGACAAATTTAGAAGGTTAGTTAATAAAATAAAAAATATAGTGTTTAATTTGTCAAATCACAAAAGTTTAGGAAGAAACTGCAAAAAAAAAAAAAAAAAAAAAAAAGCTCATTTTTATTATGCAGTAAGTAAACGAGTAATCATCATTAAAGTAAGGAATGACGAGAGTGAAATGGACCATGGAGAGTGGCAGTGGCAGTGGCAGTATAAAATAACACAACAAATTCAAGTACTCTCTTCTTTCTCAATCTCAGGTTCTCAAACAAAACTCCAAATCTGAACAAGATTTTTCCTTTTCACAAAATCCCACAATTCCGATTTCAGGAGCAATCCTTTTAGTTTCCGGTTCCTCGACTCATCGGTAAGTATACGTATTTATGTAATGTCACACACAAATTCCTGCCTCGCTTCTGATCGATCCTTCCTTCTTTCAATGTTTTTTTTAGGGTTTATGTGTTCATTTCTCGGAGTATTTCGTTACGATCTTGGAGTTTTCAGCCGAAAATGATGAGAATTTTAATTCATGTTTTGATTTCCAATCGAATGGAACAATTTTTGAAGAAGATTCGGATCAGTATCGTCAAAATCAATTGAATATAAAAACGGAGTCTGTTTAATTTTTGTATTCCATTGAATATTCCCAATTAGCGCAATTCAATGATTAAAGCACAAAAGACAGAGAAAAAAAAAAAGTAAAGAGAAGGATCAATAGAGCTAGGGCATTTTATGTTGCTTAAGAAAATAGTTGTTGGAGAGCTGCTATGATTTGCCTCAAGAAAGCTAGGGCAGTGGAGCTGTTTATTTCAATACTTCTTCAGCAACGTTTTAAAGCTTTCTATAGACAAAGTTATTTATGTGGGCTTCCTCACCAAGAAAAAGTTTGCAGATTTTATGAATTCTAGAGCATTTTATGTGCTTGCGATAAATTATTATGCCAATATTTAGTGTGATTCTATTGCTAATACGTTGATGCATTAGGGATTTAAAGTGTAGGGTGATAGTTTCTATGAGTTGAAGAAGATATAAAAAAAAGGTCTCCATGCAATATGCATTGATTGACTTTTCTGTATAGTCTATTCATCACTGTTTTACAATTTCAAGCTGTTTTTGTTTTTGAACGGTAAGATAGATTATGATTTAGTGGTTGTATTGCTAATATAATATGTCCTGCTTGACAATGACAGCTACGTAAAACTAGTTACCCTCTCACTACCGACGAAAGCACGACAAAGCAAAACACAATCATTTGTGTCAAGAGACAATGCAGAATCAGAAAGGACTTCAAGCTGATGGAGATAGAGAGTCTGCAATCCCTGCTCCTAAGCCTGAATTTGATGATTGGCTAACTTTTCCTGATGATGATGTGACGCAGCAGCAATCTACATTTGGGAGAGAGGAAGCTGAGAAAATTCCATGTGTTGGTGACAAGGCAAGAACAAGTTTTAGAGTTCATTTAATTGACAGCAAATGCTTTTCACTTTCAAAATCCCATTCTCTTTTCCTATGCTTAATTTTACTGGTTTAGTGGTAGCATATATTAATTTGTTCTCACAAATATGTTGGTTTTGTACTTTTACCTTTGTTGAGCATTCAGATGTTGTGAAACCAGTTTGATTTACATACCAATTTGTTTTTCTCCAAAGCAGGTTTCTTTTGCTTTGTTTCAAGCACTGCTAATGCAAGTCTTCCCCTTAGTCTGAATCTTGCAATTTTTTTTAACATCCTTTATTGATGATGATACATCTGCAGGAGCCTCTCTCTTCATTGGCAGCCGAATACCAATCTGGTAGCACTATCTTGTTGGAGAAAATAAAGGTTCTTTATGTTATATGTGTTTCATTGTTATCCTTGCTGTTATTGGGCTCCCATGTAAATAGTTGTCACAACCTTTTTCTCAGGTACTCAGTGAACAATATGCTGCCATTCGGAGGACCCGGGGAGATGGGAACTGCTTCTATCGAGGCTTTATGTTTTCGTATCTCGTATGTCTTAATATAAACATCTTACTCTCTATCTATGCGAATAAAATTATTATGTAATTTTCAGTATTAATTCTTGTATGCTTATACAGGAGCACATTTTGGAAACGCAAGATCAAGCAGAAGTTGAACGCATCAAAATCAATGTTGAAAAATGTAGAAAAACACTTCAGAATTTGGGTTATGCAGATTTTACTTTCGAGGATTTTTTTGCGGTAAAGTTTTATTTAGGTTTACCACTCTTTTTACAGTAGTTATTTTATTTCAGTTTTATGAATTTGCATTGTAATTGTGTATTGTAATTCATGGAGAATTTCACATAATATTTTCAAATACAGAGTATTTGTGAACCAAAAGGTGCCGAGTGTAGTGAACAACTTATGTTTTAATGTGATAATATTATAATGAGAGGTACAAATTGGATGTGCGATCACAAAAAGAGAAATTTTGGAGCCAAATCTCAAGATCTTCTCACCTTGAGTTTCAGCTTCAAAGCAATTTTTGTTTTATTTTCTAACCACTTAAGATGAAATAAGTGGGTAAACCCTTGGAAAGCTATTGCCGTTTATCAATGTCAGCTGTGATTGGTCAGTAGCACTTTGCTACAAATTAAAAAGGAATTCTATTAATGAAATCCTCTACTTTATAATGCGGTAAGGAAGAATCGAGATTATAGTGGCTTAAGAGGAAATAATATTTGAATTCCAAGCACCAATGCTTGTTGAATGAGGTCACTTATATTGGTCTCATTGGCAAGAGTGCTTTAGGATTATGCTTTTAGCCCATTTCTTGATCTTTGTGAGCAATTTGTGCAAACGGCCTCAGGTGACCTTATAGGGTTTGATTAGTTTGTCCATTTGGAATATCTTGTTTATAAAGTATAGCCACCCACATTAAGACAAGCTTCTAACATTTATCCTTTAAAATTCTATTCTGTTTCTGATGCCATGTGAAAATTTGTTCAGCTCTTCATTGAGCAGCTGGAAAGTGTTCTTGGAGGACACGATGCTTCAATCAGGTATTTACTGCTTTGTGCATGTTGGCAGATCTATTTTCAATGATAGAATAATTAGGGTGTTTGGGAGAAGAGTTCCAAATTTAAAGAGTTTGAACCGCACACTGTAACATGTGAAAGCTTTGCACTGTAGTATACTTTTGCTTTACATCGTAGCATGCCAGTGCTTTACACCGTTTTGCACTTTGAACTCTAGATGTCCCATTACCCTTTTGTTTGGCAGTAGTGGTTTACACCACTTTTTCAGTTATAAACAGTATAAAACTCTCACATGCTACGGTAAAAAAAAAATAAATAAATAAATTGCTACAGAGTAAAGCTCTCATATGCTACAGTAAACATAGTTTTAACCAACGGTTCCCACCATCATGCCAAATGCCCTAGTAATTTTTTTTTTTTTTTGTGAGTTGTATATATGTAAGAGCTTTTTTTTTTTGGTTGAATTGACATGATTTATTGTTTGTGACAGTTATGAGGAGCTCATAAATAGGAGTAGAGATCAATCAGTATCTGACTATGGTGAGTGACTTTAAGGTACACACTGGTTGATTTACGTCTTACCATGTTTCCTGACAAATTTGTTTGGTTAGTTGTGATGTTTTTCAGATTTGTTACTTCTGGTGAAATAAGAACACGGTCAGACTTTTTCGAACCATTCATTTTGGGATTAACAAATGGAACAGTAGAGCAGGTTTGTTTGAGAATGTACTGTTTAAATTTTGCTATACACGTTATTTTGATCTTTTGCTGTGGGTGCTAGAGAAAGTCAAATTATTCTATTTGAAGTATCTGGACGTACTCTTTCATGTAGGAAAGTAATCCATTTTGTGTGCTCTAGCAAGAATGTTTTTCCTTTTTTCCTTTTTTCCAATTGACTCAAGGTTGAATCGAATCTACCAAACTTCGATGTTAGACTCATGCGCCATCACCCTTTGATATGACATGTTTTGGCGCAGTTCTGCAAGTCTTCAGTGGAACCCATGGGAGAAGAAAGTGATCATGTGCATATTACTGCCCTTTCCGATGCATTGGGTGTGCCCATCCGCGTTGTGTACCTAGACCGCAGCTCATGTGACGCCAGCGGTGTTAGCGTTAATCATCATGATTTTATTCCCGCGCATGATGATCTTCCAAATGTTAGTGGTAGCTCTGGCACAGTTACTCCCTCTATTACCTTGCTATATCGCCCAGGTCATTACGATATTCTCTACCCGAAATGATGTCCTCCCTGTTCCTGTAAGTCAGCTTGCATTTTATTTGTTCATTTATTTATTTATTTGGGCATGTTTGATACACCGCATTGTATTGTATTGTATTGTATTGCATTGTATTGTATTATATACAGAAAATGCAATATCATATAATACAATACAATACAATACGGTGTATCAAACAAGCCCTTATGTGTTTTTTACACCATACATTTCACGGTAGAAAGGAGGGAGCAACCTAAAATGCTTACCCTTTTTTATTGAGATAAAGAGTTATTTTTAACATTGTAGTTGCCACTTAGAAAATCATATTTCTGCTTTGGGATTTTTGGTTCCTGCCGCAAAAATCATACTTCTGCATTTTTTTTTTTTTTCTTTTTAACATTGTTGAAACTTAAATCCGGAATTTAGTTGTAGAGGTTACTAATTTTTACTTGTGTATAAATATATCACAGGCTATCGGCAAGTAGCCCTGGTTAGTGAATGAGGTTTTCAAGAAACAACTTGACAGGGCATTTCAAGTGCTTTAAATGTGAAAGCTGGCTTTAGTTTCAAACATACTTGGATGTGTGACTGGGACCATGAGAAAATTGTGATGGTTAGCTGAATAACGAAAATGACATTTGATGACCCCATCTTTCATGTTTATGAGAAATTGCATTTTGGAAACGAGTTACCATAGTCTGAAGAGTTGCCACACCTCGTGTAATATGTTTGTGCTGGTTTTAGGTTACAGGGCAACCCGAATCCTATCAACTAGCGGACCTTGTGAGAATTACTCATCGTCTCATATACTTGTGAACTCACCTTTTTTTTTTCTTTTTTGAGAAACGTAATACGGTGGGTTTTAAAAATCTACCACTGGTGCAAAAAGAAGGATTAATTGTTTTTATTCATAGGTGTTTAAAGAATTGTATTGATGTAGTACGTTTGTCAGGATCAACGTGCGGCTCAACCCCAACAGAAAATTTATGTTTATGGTTGAAATTTTGTAACTCTATCAGTTCATTGTGGATGCTTCTGCAGAAAATTTGAGAGAAATTTGTGTTACCAAATAAGGAAATGAAACATCTTCAGTCTCGACACAACTTTTTCAGGGACCTAATGTATATCAACGGCAACAGTACAAGACAATCAGCTCATCATTTCAACACTCTCAACGAGCTCATTTGCCGTTGAACAATTGCAGAGGAGCAGCATGCCCGACAACCAAAAAAGGAAATAAGAATAAAAAAAACAACAGAAACTAAATAATAAATAACATAGCAGTTGAGGTTCAAATTGTAAGCTAACAATCTCCAGTTAAGCCTCCTCAAATTGCAAGCAAACAGCCATCCGGTGCCAGTACTCCGAACTCCTATACACATCAAGCATTTTTTTTTTTCTTGCATTCTGTATTTGGTACTTTCAAGTTCATTCAAAATTTTCAAAGCTAAATATGATTCTCTTTTTTTTTGTTCATTTTTCTTTTTCCCTCTCAACAATTCCAAAGTTAGGTAAAGAAAAATCTCAACAAAACTGGAAAACCAAATAGGATTGGCCAAGCATGCGTGCCTCAAACCAATTCACAGTTTTGAGTAAAGAAAAATCTCGGACAAAATTGGAAAGCCACTTAGCATTGTTGGCTGAGTGTTTCCTCTATAAATTTTAATCAGCCACCAAGAGAAGTTTTCCCCTCCCTTGTCCACCTCTAGTTATACGTCACCAGGTCTTGTGGAAGGATGCAGATTAGTACATGGTGTTACAAAAGGGTTAGTTTAGGACCCACAAAAACTCAATGGTTTGCTTAATCCAACTCCTTGGCAGAACCAGATGTCTCTCCTTGAGAAGAATCATCCCCGTTTAGAAAACTTGGTGGGCTTCCTTGATGGATCTCTTCATGCATACTCGCTCGAGCTTTCCCAGGTCTGGTGCGAACATTAACCCCCATGGGGAATGGAACCTATCCAAGCAAAGGATTAACCCCTCTGAGAAATTATATTAAATGGTAAAAAATATCATTGGGGATCATTATTCAAAATATTCTATCAAGAAACAAATTGTGAAACAGAAGTTCTGGTATGAACATCTGTAAGCATTTTGAGTTCCTATATCTTGTTGAAGGATTTTAAGTAAAATATGGAGTGCAAACGACCGATTGAATATGGTTCTCATACCTGATCACCTGCATTGGGCCCATCTGTATTGAAGAGAATGGGCCGACATCGTTTATCCTCATTCATCAAGCTTGAATTTTGGAAATGTGCAATCAGAGCAGATTTACCTTGAATGCGAGCATAAGCTAGCGAAGCCACCTTCTCACTATTAAACTTCTCCCATTTCTTCCCATTAAACGACTGCCGTATATGAATATCTAGTTTTAGTTTCCTTGCATGTATTGTTTGGCATTCAAGAGATTATATGAAACATACCTGGTAGAACGGGATAATCAGGCTAGGATCAGTCATGTTGATGAATGCATACCCCACATTGCATTTATTCTGTAACAAAGACAAAGGCCACGTTAATTCATTAAATAGAAACAGCATAGCACCTCCATGCTTAAATTACAATATGAGAAGGTATAATTCAAACAAGAACGAGAACCTTCCTTGAAATCAATTGGTAGATAAATGAAATCATAGGTTCCTCGATGACGTTCGTCAATGGCGGCCAAAAGCATCTTTGAAGTATATCTAAATCATAACAATAAAACCAGAAAATCATTATCATAATAAGAAGACCACAAAAGGGAACCATTGACTAATAGGATGATTTCTCCCCCTTGCCACATCATTGTAAACACAAACTACGGTGGTGTCCATAAAGTCTAGATCCTAATTTATATAAATGAAAACGTTCAAAGTGATGGTGTATAAACATATCCTACTTCTCCAAAATGCTGTGCAGCACTTGCCATACCGCACCAGACACACAAACTGAGTCCTACAGTTTGGATGCACAGGTAGGACCTGCTTGCATATTGTGGGGCAATGTGGTGCAGGTGCTGCATAGACCTGCTCAAATTCTTATGCCAATCACTTGCAACTTGAAAAACTCAAGCTTGTCTAGAAACCAATAGTTCCATCAATCCGATACATCTCGTACAGACTTGTTTAATGATTCAATTCCAAGCAATTCATGGGAGGAAAAATTAAATAACTTCCAACCTTTTTAGTGTTCACCCAGGATTGAAGTGATACTTACTTGTTAGGAATATTCTTTATCATAAGTGTTGTTCGGTTGTCTTCTCCTCTCATTATGCGGTCAATATCCAGCTCATATTGTTTTTTGTTATCGATCTGATTAGAGTTGCCTTCGTTTCTACGACTTCTAGCACGTTCACTTGGAGGGTCAAATGAATTCATGACGGGAATGATTTGGCCTCGGCCTGGAAACATCATACACCTGTGATGATGGGACTGAAGTCCACCTTTTGAAGGAATTGGCAGGTCCATGCAGTTTCCACCAACATGAGTAAACATGTTATGTGAAACAAATTCTAAAGAATGGGGTGAGTTTGAAATTCTCATGTTTCCAACAGAACCAGGATGGAATCCAGAAGCCTCAGGCGATTCCCCAGCATAGGAGTGTCGCCTGTCCCAGAGAGAAGGATTGACCACTGGTGCAGACCCCACAGGATGATTACTCATGGGTAAAGCTGGGTTCAACATATGAGATGGTGCCCTAGGCAGTCCAGGAAGGAGCGTTTGAGGATGGGCTGCACATACTCCATTGACAAATGTTGGCGAGTTAGGCCACATCATGCCTGGAGGTTGAGGGTGATATGAGTTGCTCCATGCATAATGATGTCCTGGAAGTGGCATGCTCCCATTGCCAGTAGATCCAAAAACTGAGGAAGAGAGAGAGAGAGAGAGAGAGAGAGAAGAGTCAGGGTAACAAAATTTGGAAAAGAAAAAAAAAATCAAGCTCAACTCCGAATTGATTTTAAATTTTTAAATAAGGGTTCAAAAGATATTCAAATCATGGACAAGAATAGGTGTTTGCTAGTTTGTGAATAGCTTAAAATGCATTGTGTATCAATCAGAACGGAACTATTAAGAAACTATAGCAGCACTTGCCTTTCTCATTGAGCTCAACTGAGTTTGAGTTTACCCGGCAAAATTGCCTGCTATCAATTCTTTCTGGTGGCCTGGGATTTATGCCCGCAGACAAAGTACCAGGAGAATTGGGATGTACACCATTGGCTAAACCATCATAAAACTCTGGGAGTGAGTGAGGATGAAAAGCTGATGAGCCATGGACGTCAAATTTTAGTGGCCCTGGCAAATGATTGGACTCTGTAAGGCTAGATTGGTTGCCAAGCGATTCAATTCTAACCAGAGAGGATAAGCTGTTTGGAACACTAGAAGATATCCCATGATGAAATGCAGTTTCAAGGGGTGGAGCATGTATTTCGCTATGTGCACCCATAAAAGTTCCATTATCCACACCACTGGATGTTATCAATGCACGTTGAACTGGGCCAGTTAAGAACTTGGTGAGACAAGGTAAACATAACGTGTACTCTAAGAATCGAGCATGATCTTCTTTTCAAGGGAAATAGCTTACCAGAAAAACCAGTTGTTGAGTTAATAGGAGGACTACTATGCTGCAAATAAATGCTGCATTCATCTTGCTCCAAGTCATTAGGAAGCTGCTGCCCCAAACTATAGATCAGGAAGCAAAACAATAAAGAAATTAATCTAGCAGATAAGTGGCAAGAAATTATGTAAAAACATATCTGGTCACAAAACTGCACACCACGCTTTTGTACAAGATCGTTAATCCCCACTGGCCCATAATAACAAAGAAAAGCATTGAATTGTTGTATCCAATTACATTGGCTAGACACCTGTCAATCCTTCCTACAATTCTCCTAGAATCTTCAGACTGGGCGGTGGCTTTGGATTACCATTTGATTGATGACCAGAATAAACGGACAATCAAAGGACAAGAACACAATGGAAGGGAGAAATATTAAAAATGGAAAGCATACCGTCTTAGTGCCCCCAGGACGACTTGGCTCTAACTTAATTTGCTTTCCAGCAATATCACTCCTGTTCAATGCACGAAGAGCAGCCTCTGCAGCTCTAACATCATAAAATTCAATAAATTTGTGATGACTTCTGTGTGGGGTTTCACGGATCTGTAATCCAGCAAGAAAAATGACCATGCATTAGAAGCACCATTTATACATTTGCAACGTGCAACCAGTGAAAATGATGCACAAGCTTACCTCCTTGATTTCTCCATAAACACCAAAAATTTGACGAAGTTCATCATTTGATACAGAAGAGTCAAGGTTAAATACTACAAGAGTGCCCTGATTAACATCCTTTTCAGAGGGATTCTCCTAATTAATGAATATAAAAATAAGCCACAAGGTAACAAGTTGAATAAAGAAAGTTAACGCACAGCAAAGTATGCCTTACAAGATCAGTGTCCAACAATTTTGATGAGATGATAATAAAACATCTGGTATCAGCAATGGCCAAAATGGAGAAGCTCACCTTTGGAATTGAGTAATGTATGTCGAGTTTCCGACGCCTCAATGGCTTGTTCTGGAGTGCTTTCATCGCATTCCGAGCTGCTCTGAGATCATAATAAGAGATCATAACAAAACCCCGATGCTTGCAGGCTGTATACAGGGTGCGGATGTCACCATATTGCTGGGCATTGGAAATATGTAATTTAGAAAGAGTCTCATTAAAATAACACAGACGCTTTACTAAATGAAATACCGTACAAAATTAAGAAAAAGAATTGCACACCTCAAAAAGGGTTCTCAACTCAGAATCTTCAACGCTACTATTTATGTTTCTCACAAACAATGTCCTAGAAGGGTGTTCGCCATAAGGGTGTTCTCCAACTATTGAACCATTACATAGCCCTGGCTGACCATTAGAAATTCCAAGAAATTCACTTTTTTGTCCAGCAGATGAACAATCATCTTCCAAATCCATCCCTCCAACACTACTGAAAAGGTCTAAATCATCCATATCATCTCCACCATTGGAATGGATATTATAATCAATCCCATCAGTAACTCCAGAAAGCAAGTCATCATCGTTAGGTAGAAGGTTCCCTATGGTTTGGGCCTCTATTTCTTCAAGGGATTCCATAATTTCCTCTTCCTCATATTGTGGATTAACACTATCCACTGAATGCCCATATACAGCATTGTTCGCTGACAATCTCACTGCAATTGTCAAGTTCAAGTTGAAAGAAAGGGCATCGTAAAGAAAAGCAGGAAGCGTTATTCTATACTAAATCATCAGTAGAGATACTGGTATATCGCAATTAGAAGTTGCACACACACACACACACATGTAATTAAATAAGCATGGTGTAGAAAACTTACACTTCCGACTAAAAAGCTCAGACAATGAACTTGAGAAAAGACTACTCTCATACTCAGAGCCCATTACATTGACTTTGCTGCCTTCCACAAAGAAAGATGCTGCTTCTGCCTCTGTATTAGATCGTGCTATTGGATTATGATCTATGTATTTCAACGGAGGCAAGGAGTGACTGGATGCTCTTTCCGGTCCGACTGCATGTCTATTTAAACTAGAGACCACTTTCTGGTCTTGTATTGGAAAAGACTCAGGGGACTTCAGGTCTTGATGTTCCACTGGAAGGAATTTCTCTACAGAAGATGATCCAATCGACTTCTCGTTGGCTGTTCATGGCAATAGATTAGCCTTTACTTAATATATTTAGAGAAAAAAAAATTTGACAACAGGTAAAACAATAATATAGTATGTCTGAAGAGCCACAAGATAATTTAAAATTGCATATTAATATCACAGAAGTTACCAACTAATATTAAATGCACCATTATGACTAGCCCCTAACTCCTGTTGAAACTCGGAACCAAGGAGCAATCTTTGAAAGTTTGACAGCTTGTTTCAATTTTTCTCACCATAATTTGGAATATGCGGCATTCCCTTGTAATAACATACAATGCTTTCACAACCTAAGAAAGAAAGAGATACGCTCTCAAAGAAACATTGAAATAGCAGCATGCAAAAACAAAAGGGGGGGAAACTAAAAAGGGGCACACTGGCATGCCTAATCAATTTTATTCATTTGAATGGAACTCGTTACAAAGAACCCCATTCATAAGATAGCAATCCAAACTCTTTTCTGCCAGCCTTGTTACATTTTTTGAGGCAGCATGGTCATGACAAAACATATTATCTTGCGTTCAATCCACGTATTTCGTGACTCAATAAACTTGATTGTTACTAATTCAAATTTACAATGAATAAACATAACTATTACAAATTTGGCATTTCTAGAATGAATATTAATAAACTTGATTGTTTAATAAATTTGAGGTCTCTAAGAAATATAGCACTTGGAGAAAATTTCATAAATTTTTAATGGCTGGAAAAAGCTACAGAACGACTGTCCAAAAATCCAGTTCATCAAACTAGACTTAAGAAGTTAATGGTGTTTATACAGTAAATAATCTTAGAAACAGAAGCAACAAAACTTCCAAAACTTGGTTCCAAAGAATTACGCTGTTCATGTTCCACTGTTACAAAACTAAAAAAAGGGCGAGAATATTTCTGTGAAAATTGATACAAACCATAGTTGTCGAGCATGTTATCTGACTTCCAGAACCCAACCTGCCTCTGAAAAAGTTATCAAAACGCAAAGGAGAAAGATTAGGACAACAGAATTCTGAAAGGGCAACCACAAAGAAAGAGGAAGGGAAAAAAAAAATCATAAATCTCGGTTAACTAAGGACAATGTATGAGTTCTTTAACAAGCAACGTTCATACATCACATGATATATCCACACATACATATTTATATATACATCTAAACACACCAAATATGCATAAGTCGGGGAATCTTAAATATATGTAGCAGCCAAGACATACCTCGTTAGGAAAACGAGCAATCTCAGAGAAGAAGGATGATGAGGAGAAGCCCTGCAGGTCCCTTATTTCAGAAGGCATAATGAAACAAAACCCTTAGATTGCCTAAAACCCAAGATTTTTTTTCAGCAAAATTTTCATCTCCCACGTCCACAAACGCGTGAACACCACTACGTAATTGGCAACTGACACCTCAAAATTTTCTGCCCGGTATTACAAAGAAAGGGAAAACTGCATAAAAAGAATTACCAAAATCAACAATTAACCCCCTCAAGAAAAAGAAAAAAAAAAAGCTTAAAACAATTGATTCTCTCCGAGATTTAGGGCATAGAAAAACGGCTACCAAAAATATATTTATATATATATATAGCGGAGAAAAAAAAATACTAGCTGATGACTTTAAGATCTAGCATATAAATCAATAAATTACGCGAAATTCTGAAGCATTTAATGTAAATATGCTCTTAAAAAGGTCATCTTTTTCCCAGACTTCTTATGTGACTCCCAATAGGAAACGATCTCAAGGTCTTAATAAGCGCAAATCCACAGGCAAATTCTCCAGAAAATGAGTGAGATCAAAAGCAGCAAGGACACCAGAAACATGAATTCAAGTTCTCGCTAGATTTCTAAGCAAAAAAACCTCGAAATTGAGCAAAAACAAGGCGGAATTTAAAATTTTTTACCTGCAAAGTAATCAAAAATAAAAAATAAAAAACCTAACTTTGAACTCCAAAGCGGTGATCAGAGGATTGGAGAAGCGAAGCGCTTGAAATGCAAGGAGAGAATTGAAGAGGGGAAGAGGCGAGCAAAGATTTCAAATGGCGAATTGTGAGGGAAAGATTGGTTTGCAAAAGTTTAGAGAGAGAGAGGAATTTAAAAAGAGTATGGAGAAATGGAATAAAAAATGAATAAATTACGGCATACGGCAAGGTAAGGGAAGGGAACGTCTAGGAATCTGTGCCGTGTAAGATCCTCCAAAGCTTCCCCCTCTTTGATGATTCATGCCCTTCGTTTCCCTGCATTGCAAGTTAACCCTCTCTCTCTCCTCCTCCAATTTGTTTTTTCTTCTTTTCTTTATGCTTTCATATTCTTCGCCTTCTACTCTTTATCATCAATTCTCCTCACAAGCAACACGTTTCTCTCTCACTATTTCTGTCAAGCTCGGTTTCGTCGGAATCTATGGAGTTCTCCGGCCAGATTCCAAGCCCTCGCCAGAGAACCAGACATACAGGAGGAGAGAGAAAGAAGAAAGTGATTTGTTGGCTTTGAATAAGCAGAGAAAAATAATGGACGGTCGTTTAAAAAAATAGAAAGAGTTAAAAAATGATTTCTTTTTCTTTTTCTTTTTCTTTTTCTTTTTCTTGTTCTAAAAAAATAAATACAAATATAAGAGAAAAAAAAGGAACCCTCGTAGACTCGTAGAGGCACGAGAAAATAGCTACCTTACGGAATGTGGCGTTTAAAAGGCTTAACGGCGTTAAGTCGTGGAGACATCTGTGATCTGTTGGGTTGTCAACTGGTCCGAGACCAGTTTAGTTTGGGATAGTTTATGCTTCTACTTCGTAAACAGGTAAAAGTTTAGTCAGTCTTTGGAAAAAAAATATAAGTAATAAGATAAAAGAGCAATTAAGTTATTAATGAGCAATAAAGTCTTAATAAGTTTATTATTTGATAAAGTTGATTTTAGCCAAATTTATCATTCTAACGGATGGTTTTAAATATACTAAAGACTTTAATGTTTGTTGTTGTATTCAGTAGGTTATATTTTGTCTTTGACTAGATTACAAGTGTTTTTTTTTTTTTTTATGATCAATACTCTTTTAAAAGATTATTTACGGTTTTGTTTTCGTTATATTGTTTTTTTTAAAAAAAAAAAAAAGCTACTTATTAACTTGTTCCTTTAAAAATCTACTTACCTTTTACGAGAATTTTCTATCAAAGTTACGAACCATGATTTCTCTTAAGAAAATTATTTTTTTAACTTTGAACTTGTATTTAGAGTTTTAACCAAGATTTTAAAGATTTTATTCCAACCCTTTTGTTGTTTATTAAAAAATTTGAAGCTTTGGTTTGGTTTCACTAAACTCACAAAAAAAAAAACAAAACAAAAAGGTACTATAACACTAAACAGTCATTAAAAAAATTAACCTTTATTTTTTTATAAGAAATTTTTTAATGGAAACCAAAAAAATAACCTTCCGTTTTCTCAAAAAAAATAACCCGTAAAATTTGTCTTTTACTTATTATATTTATAGTAAAATTATGATTTTAATTAGATTTAACAATTAAAAATAGGCCTTACGTTTTATCTAAAAAGGCTTTTGTTTTAACTTTAATGATTAGTATAAGCAAAAATAATACTCCGTTGACTCGAAAAAGCACTCTAACAGTGTGTTTGATATTTTTAGTATCCGTTTAATACTTTAGTTTTTACTTGTTCATTATAACTATAAACAGTATAAAACTCTCAACGACTACAATAAAAAAGAAACAAAAGTTGCTACGGGCTCTTACATGCTATAATTTTAAACTTAAATTTAAGTTACAACTGAAGTTCTGAACAGCTATTAGTTTCAACCAAAACTCTTGGTGATGGTTTTCAAAAACCATTTTAGAAAAAATATATGGAAACGTAGTAAAGGTGCAGGACGTGTATAACAAACATGGTAGAGGCATGAAACAACATTATAGATTATATTAAATTAATCTTGGTAAATTATATAATTTATGCTTACCTGATTGAAATGATTCGGACAAAAATATTCTACAATAAAAAAACGTTCTCTATATGAAATTATTGTCTTTCTCGCCTAGTTCTTGGTATCGAATGAACATACTTGCATAGAAGGAATATTTTAGGAACACTATGAGCAAAATGTGATTGAGAATAAAAGAACCCTTTTAGGTTTTTTAATAGAGTTTTTACAGTCTTACCAAGATCCTCAATTGCGTAGAATGAATAGAAAGCTCTCTATTTAAAGAGAAAGAAAGACCTAAATAATTATGGAAGCTTCATTATTTTAATCTAAATTTCACATACCTAATTAAAATAAAAGATAAACTTTTCATTTTCCTTATATGGTATAGGTGCCACACACAAATACTGTGTTTGTGGCCAATTAGCATTTAGGAGAGAAAAAAAATATTGCTTGTTATGGAATTTTTTTTCTAAATTTCAAATTTTCAATTTGAAAAAAATAACACATTTATCAAAATTGAAATTTTAGGAATTGAAAACTTGATGAACAAATGCGACCACCGTATGTCTTCTAAAAGTATTTTATTTTGAGCCATTATCAATTTAAATTTATAATTCTAACTTAATTAATTAATGTAATAATTTTACTTGTTCCACCTCCCATAACTCTATATAAAAAAAAGTTATGTGCTGTTTGAAATGATGGTAGAAACTATTTGTTAGAATCACTTTTACTGTAGCATATGAGAGTTTTATACTGTAGTAATTTTTTTTATTATTATGATAACATGTGAAAATTTTATATTGTTTATAATTAAATTTGTGATAAAAATTATGATTTTTACCATTCAACTAAACAACTGTTAGTTTTGAATTAAGAATTTCTTTTAGAAAAGTAAAACTATTTCCAATAAATTACGTCAAACAAACAGACCCTTACAAGGAGAAAGACAAAAAGAGAAAGAAACGAGAGGTCTGGGTTGCGTCTGGATAAGAAGAAATCTCTCTGTGCCCGTCTGAGCGCCACGCTGGCAGGTACACTAGAGTTGGCTAAACCAAAATATATACACATACTTTTAAAGAAAGAAGAAAAAATATCTGAAATGACGAAATTATCCTCAAGAGACGGGACATAATTGGAATTGGAGTGATTGAAACGGTTATTTACTTTTAGGTAAGTAATAACAAGTCAGAGAAGGTGGTTTAGGTAACGCCAGTTTGTGATAAGGACGAAACTGCTTTTTTGTTTTGGTACCCTTTTGGGGAAGTTCTTCTTTAATTGGGGCTGCTGTCCTCGATATACGTGCGCTGTTCAAATTGTTTCCCCTTTTTTTTTTTCTTTTTTCTTTTTCTTTTCTCCCCTTAAAAGAGATCCAATCCTCTGCTGCCGAACCACATTCGCTATCTTCGGGTTGTTGATCACCCACACGTGTCGTTGTCTAAATGGCTGGGGCTTCTTATCTCTTGCGAACGTCTTAGCTGGTATTTAATTACGCGGCGCCAATCATAGATCTTAAACCACGTTACCGAGCCATTTTTGGCAACCATTATATTATGAGGTTCTCCATTTCAAAACAATGGTAATAAAAAAATCATTTGTTGATAATGTACAATCTTGAATGATGGAGAGTTATATTTGATATTTCTTGTGTTCTGCTTCCTGCCAAAAACATTTTTACTCAATTTTCTTATCTCTATTGTTCTGTTAACTTTGATGTAAAATAACCACAATATCTAAACAAATCTCAATCATCAATCAACTTATTGCTATTTTTCCTCATGGCTACAGAATCCTCATCTACTCCATTTGGCCAACCACAACACACCAACTCGCTAGCCTCGCAAGCCCCACGATGACACATGAGCCACCTTGCATCACTTTGTAAGGCTAAGCTTAGCCCACGACCTATTAAACACCCCTCTCATGAGACCGTAGTAACACATGAACCATCTTGCATCACTCCGCGAGATTAACCCTTTTTATCTAATATAATTACAATAATCTTTGATAATTTAAAATTATGCAGTAACATTTTTTTCATCCAACACATTGTCATATGAACATGAACCCTCTGCGGTGATTGATGCATGTCCAGATTAACTCAAACACAAATTTTGGGAACCATGTGTACATTAATTTAAGGGGAAAATTTTCAGAGATATTCCCAAAGTCTAACTAAAAGCCAAAGTGCCAACCATAATTGTCGAGGTTGGTTTCGGATATGCTTATTGGCCAAGCGCTGAGAAATTTCTTAACGCTTTTGCCAAAACAGATAACAATGTATATTGTACATTTGTACTCTCCTTTTTCCTCCTTTGTTTTTTATTTTATTTATCATGCATCTTGTGGATCTGTACGTATAACTTTAAAATTATTATTATTTTTTAGGGTATCGAAATTATTATTATGTGGATGACCGACAAACGACAATAAAGTGGAATATAGGCACAGAGTGTATCAAGTCCATTAACGTATTGGACGACAAATCCATGTCATTTTCGTTGAGACGTGAAATAAGCTTTGTTACAACCATGCATGGACTACTGGAAAAAGAAAATTCCAGTTAAATTGGCTATTGTTTTCATGGAACATATACGGCATTATTTTCTTTCGTTGTTGCCTGATAAATATATATATATATATGCCTAAATAATTGACACCTTAGAAAGTAGTGCTTTAATTACTTTTTTTTTATTATGCTGTATTTTAATTGTTATATTTATCTCGGTATTTTTTACGATATTTGGAATACTATATAATATATATTTTAGCTAATTAATAAAAAAAAACATGCCTCGTTTATTTAAAATGAAAGTAATAGAATATAAATGATTGGCGCACAAATGATGCATGGGTGGTAAAACCAGATAACTAAGCCTAGAAACATATGCGCTGGCCTAATATAATATTTGCGCGTCACGCTTCGAGCCAACGAATGAAAAGTGACAACTGCAGCTCCTGAAAGACACATTTGCATTTCAGTATCGTATAATTAAAAACGTACAAACAAAGAAAAACAATAACAAGAATAAATAAACCTGTCATAAAACAACTACCATATAGTACTGCCCCTCGGGCCTGCTGAGAAATACATTGTAGCATAACAGATCCCGTAAATCTGCCGCCGCATATAAAATATATAAGCCGAAGAGCGCCACACAACCCCGACTGTCTATCTTATAAAAAAAAATAATGATCATAATAACAATACCATATAAAAAGGATTAGTTATAAAATTATACTTTTTAATTTTAATTATTTTTTTATTTTTGAAAACTATATATGTATTTTTTAAATTTAAAAAATTTGTTTTGATTTTTCCTTCAAAGATTTTTAATTCAATTGAATTTGTTTCTGAAATATGCTTTTTAAATTTAAAAAATACCTTAATAATTTCTAAAAATAAAAGGATAAATTTCAATAAAAATAAATGAATAAATTGATAAATAATTAAAACTATGAGGTATAGTTTTATAATTAACTCTATGTACATATACATGAACAAATTTATCTCATAAGCACATAATAAGAAAAATTTGAGATGTAACGGGGATTTATTCATATAGTAATTGCTTTGTAGGAAAACAAGATAGTTCATATTCATATAGATTAAATACCTTATTACACCTTGAGTTTTACATGTTAATTATGCATGCCTCAACTAGTCATGCTGAAAGACAAAGACAAATTCTATGTGGTAGAATGACAAAATAATTTTATTGAGGTCTTTTCATAAACTTTTTTAACATTTAAATATTCTCAATATTACATTAAAATAGAAAAAATATAAAATTAACAGAATTTGATAGTTGTTTATTTTTACCCTACCATAAAAGTCTCCGTCCTTCTATAACCCTTAGATACACTTTCCATTATTGTTTTGATCTTCGTATACTTTCATATAATTGGTATGATCCGTGGATATAAATTTCCATAATTGTAAATAGTTATCATCTTCACGTACTTTCAACAAATTTTATTAAATATATATATGTATTAATTTCATACGATTTTAATAAGATCTGTGAGCTAAAATTACGATCCACAAATTCTTTTGTATCAAGCTTCCGGACTCCACGTGAACGGTGAACCCATACCTGAATCATGAATACGTTGTTGAAATGTTGTTTTCACTGTGAATACCACACGCATTAAAAATCAGCCCAAAAATAAGATGACTTGTTTCTTCGTTTTCAATTCATTTTAATCAAACAATAAATGGTGAAGTTTTCTTTTCACTAACATCCATTAAATTTATAGCTTATTTATATATACATTTTTTTCTAATGCAACTTGGTAGTTAAAATTGTGTAGTAACAGGCAAAATTAGATGAAGGTGCCCACTAAAAACTTAAAGTAGAAAAGTAGACCTTTTTTTAGCACATTTTTTGGGGAGATTTTTAAAAATGATTTTTTAGAAAAAAATCTTTTTTGGTGAATGACCTCTTTTTTTTGGACAGTTTTTGGCCAAAAAAAAGGCTTTTTGGACATCAAAATGGTTCTATTTTTTTTTTCATCCTGTTGAGGTTCCTTATCCTACTACAGTCATTTTTTTTATTTTTTTGAAAAAAAACTAAGACAGTTTACCTGCACAAAAAAACGTGTTTTTTTTTTCAAAAAAAAAAAGACCTTTGCCCAATTCTAAATTTTTTTTTTGTCCCTTTCTCCAAATTCTCCCCAAAAGAATGCTGACACGTCTAATTCACTCCGGCGTGGCCTCTACACTGTTGGACATGCATGCTAAGGAGTAAAAATGTAATACGTTTTTGGAGACATTTTTATCAATAAAGAATTTATTCATTTATATATACCAAATATTGTCCTCTTTACGTTCATATTTGTTGAATGTATGATAAGCAAACAGTAGTCTGAGACTGTCAGTCTAAACCTTAAGAATTAGGCATATGATGGGATGATTATGCAGAAGACACAATTCTTAGGGTGACGGTCTAAAACATATGATCCGCAATCGAGGGAATAAAGTTGGGCGCTTTATTCATGTAAAGATTGTTATGTTGTCTATATCCCTTTTGGGAGATGGTTTGTCTTGACCATCGGAGTTGGACTCCGTGAATAGAAACATTGGCGCGTTGTCATAGGTGACGATGTGTTGGATCGAGACATAAAGTGAATTGATTTGGATTAATAATTCTGTCTTGGCAAATCGATTCACTTTAGACAATCATTTGTATTGTATCTTAATCCTGAGATGAATAATGGGCCCGTTGTCTCGACTTGTGTCTTTTGATGTACCAATGGGTGACTCCCACATCTCTATAGTGGCATGCATGCCGGTACGTTGGAGGCATGACTCTTGATAGCGTAGACTTGTTATTCATAGATATGGAATCCATAGCTCCTCTTTAGGAGTAATGATATCCTCTTATATGCGTTGTCCTGTAATTGAAAAACTGGAGCGCTCAACCATTTGGATACATAGGTGTAACCGAATGGTATACTATCTTTGGATGGTAAGTTTTCTAATGGTAACACAATAGAACGTAAGATAAAAATAATCGGGAAGGTAAGACAGAACTTGTCCTTAAGCCGATTATGGATGATCATATGGGGATGCGATACACTATGATATGTCATGGAGACTTAGCTACACGAGCTTCGTAATTTTATAAAGTTCGAGAGTGCAGCTCCAAGCTTTTAGTGGAGTAGCGTTGGAGTTGGTAATTATGAAATGTATATCTGGGATATTGGGTTTCATAATTATCATGAGCTTAAACTTTATAGGTCTATTTTGGTCCCCTTTGCTAGCTCACAAAGTCCTGTAACGACACGGCGTGCTTTTCCAATAATTGGTGACTTATGTCGGATTTATCAGATTGGTTTAAAATTTATAAGAATCAAATAATTCATGTCTGTTTATTGGTTGAATTAATTTTGTAAAAAATTAGTTCAAGATGAACTTGTTGAATTATTGCGTTTGGATAATTCTTGTCTGTTTATCGGTTGTTTTAATTTTGGACAATTAGAACAATATAAACTTGTAGAATTATTGTGAATTGATTTATTTTCTTAGAGATTATCTTGATAAAGTTTGTTTTGATCAGATATCTTTTCTATTGGGGTATTTGAATCAAAACTGAGACTTTATCCTTTAGAATCTCGGGTGGAAAATAAAAGATTCGCGGAGATTTTTTCTCGGCAGTTCGGCCTGCTGGATGACGTGTTCGGCCTGCCTATCAGCGCACATAAGATTACGCATTTTTCACGCGTATCTTATCAGATATTGATCCGAACTTGATTCTGTTTCGATTTTTTGAGACCTAATATGATATGGACTGACCCTAGGACCAATAGGTATAAAAAAGGGAGTGAGTCTAATGATTTACTCAAATCAATTTGAGAGATTAAGAGTGATACTCTTCTAGTGAGCATCTGAAAACTCCCTGAGAGCTTTTGTTCACAAATCACGAACACTAGCTTTGGGTTCTCTCTATTGGTTGGAAGGAGAGTTACCGGTGGAAGAGCTGTACGTGTGAGCCCACACTTACTCCGGTTGTGGATAGAGAATAGCAAAGAAGACCAGTTGGTTGAGGCTCTTCTAGAACGTTACTTCTCTACACAGGTTGCGGAGGTTCTTCGGCACACTGAGGTTAGTAAGATCTGTTTAATTTATACATATAACATGTCAAACTTGTATTTTGGAAAATACTCTGATGAAAAATTTTGAAAATTCCGCTGCGCACTTTGTTTCCAACAATTGGTATCAGAGCCGAGGTTTTACATAAATTTGCAAGTTTGTGATCATGTTATATGCATAAATTTTGTGATCTTAATCTCTCCAATGCTTGAATTAAATTTTATAGAGAGATGGCACTCTAGGTTTCTATATAATATATATGTTGTCATGGATTATGTGGTGAATGTTTATTAATTAATTATGATTGATTAAATTATTGTTTAATTATTTATTAATTAATTAATACCGGTTATGGTTCCTTAGAGGTTAGAATGTGTATCTAGGTTTTTCATGTAATTAGATGGCGGACTATCATCTCCGTCTAGGAATTGTTATTTAATTTTTAATTTGTAAGAATTTTGTAATTAAATAATTATTTGGAGAAGACGGAACGAGAAGTCGGATCTTAAAGATTGATGATGGCGTCTCCAGGTATTTCCTGAGTCTCTAATTTTATGTTTTTGAATTGTTGAAAATAAAATTGATGAATTGCATTAAAATTGTATTTTCTAGATTAAGCTTTCTTCTGCTCGGTCGGCATGCCGGACCTCACAGTTCGGCAGGCCGAAGGTCACAAATCGGCAGGCCAGACGTACGGTCCGGCAAGCCGACAGTGGGGCAGAAATTTTGGTGCTCTGCCGGCAGGCCGAACCTTCATGTTCGACAGGCCGAACCTCCATGATCGGTAGGCCAATCACTCAGATCGGACTGCCGACCGAGAGCTACCAAATGTCCAGAAAAGGTGTAATTTTTTGGTGCAGTTTTAATTTTATTTTTGGGACGATTCTGAGAAACATTAAATTTGGATATGACCAGAAATATGAAGTGTTCGATTCATACGGGATTGAGGACTTGAAGATGGATATTACATGAAGAATGATACAGCTTGAGGATTCAAGGATGAAGAATCGATAAATGTCTCGATTATTCTCTTGTAATATTAGTTTTTCTATTCTCTAGGGTGGAACCATAATATTATGGTTATTATTATTATTATGCTTGTAGCTTTGCTTGATTGCTTTGCTTGTCTGCATTATAATATGATTTACCATGTATATTGATAACATGCCATATAGAATAGGGAGTGCCGCTCATATTAAAATTGTTCATGCATAATTTTAAAATAAAACCTTGACTTCAAAAGATTGAGTGGGAGAAGGTTTTCAAAGAGAGAACCTAAGGCCTCCATCGTTGGTCCATAGGAAGAACATGGTGGTCCTGACCCCTAGGAAGGGATTTCTATCATGTACCAGATTGGATCTCTGAAAGGATAAGGTATTTTAGTATGATTTATAGTTGCACACCCCTAGGTGGTGATTATAAATCATGGATAAAATATTGAAACGGTGGTTATACACTCACGTTAATTTTATTATTAACCTCCCCTAGGAGCTCTGTTAATAAAATTAATGGCCAAAGAAACGAATATTAATATATGCTAGATCATACGGGTCTTGGATGGCATATATTAATCAGGAGGGGATCCGTGTTCCTGATTGAATTTGGCATGACTTCCCTAGGAGCTTGTTGAATTCTGAGTTGGAAATTATCGTTGTAAGGTTGTGATATTTTCAAGGTTTTGACACATAAACACATTTGTATGATTTTACATGATTGTGTTATCTTACTAAATTAATATATATGTTTGCTTATGTTTGGTATATGATTCTTTATTGTAGATTGAAAATGTCTAAAAACGCTTTATCATCGATACTTGACAAAAACCAATTAACCGGTGAGAACTATAACGATTGGAAACGGAACCTGGACATCGTCCTATCCTTTGAGAAACTGAAATATGTACTGACAACTCCTTGTCCTCCCGAGCCTACGGGAGACTTAAGTAATGAGCAATTCCAAGCGTACGACCGCTGGAAAGATGCTAATGATCAGGCCTGCTGCTATGTTATGGCTAGCATGAACAACGTGCTGCAGGCTCAACATCAGGATTATGAGACTGCGAAGCAGATCTTAGATAATCTTGAGGACATGTTTGGAGGCCAGGCCATAACAAAGCGGCAAGGGGCGCTTCAGAAACTCTTAAACTGTAGACAGAGACCGGGGACATCTGTAAAGGAGCATATGATGTTGGTCATGGGTTACCTCGCTGAGGCTCAAACCAATGGAGCCGACATCGATGCTGAAACTCAGATGACTATGGTCTTTGAGACCCTGTCTAAGGAATTTATTCCGTTTAGAGCTACTTTTAATTTAAGCAATAGACGGGATATGACCTTGACAGAACTGATGAAACAGTTACAGGAGTTTGAACTGCTGATCAGCGAGTCTCCTGCTGGTGGTGAGGCCAATATGGTAGCTGCTTCTGGTTCCAATCCTAACTCTGGGAATGGAAAGAAGCAACGGGCCAAGAGTGGCAAGTCTTCTATTCCTGCTGCTACCAAGAGCAAGAAAAAGAAGAAGAAGAACCCAAAGAAGCTTAAGTGCTTCTTCTGTGGTAAGGTCGGGCATATAAAGAAGCATTGCAAGGACTTCCTTTCCAAGGGAGGTAGGTGTGATATTCTATATTTAGAAACTTGTTTGGTTGAAGAATCCAGTGACATTTGGGTCATAGATTCTAGTGCAACTAATCATGTTTGTGTTTCTCTGCAGGGATTCAAAGAAACGAGAAGTCTACTTCGTGAAGACTTAACGCTTCGGATGAGCGATGGATCCTTGGTCTCAGCGGAAGCAGTGGGAGATGTCCATCTTTATTTTGATAATTATAGGAGTTTAATTTTGCGAGATTGTTTTTATGTTCCTAAATTTAAAAGGAATTTAATTTCTGTATCTTCTTTATTTAAAGACTCCTACGTGGTATCTTTTAATGAAAAAGTGGTGATTCGTAAAAATAAATCTTTTATCTGTTCTGGATGGATGCAAAATAATCTATATTTTATCAAACCTAAGATGGACCTATTGCTTAATGCTGAGATAAATGATAATGACTCAAAAAGACTTAAAACTTCTCACTCTAATAAGACTTATCTTTGGCATTTGCGCCTTGGCCATATTAACCTGAATAGGATTTAAAGGTTGGTAAGGGATGGACCTTTAAGTCACTTAAAGGTAGAATCTATACCTCAATGTGAGTCTTGTTTGGAGGGTAAAATGACCAAAAGACCATACGGGTCTAAGGGCAATAGGGCCGAAGGGGTTCTAGAACTTGTGCATAGTGATGTTTGCGGACCGATGAACATCCGGGCACGATGAGGGTATGAGTACTTCGTCACTTTCATTGACGATTACTCAAGATATGGGTATGTGTACCTAATGCACCACAAAAGCAAAACTTATGATAAGTTCAGGGAGTTTCGGGCTAAAGTGGAAAAGCAATTGGGTAAACCCATAAAGGCACTTCGATCTGATCGAGGTGGGGAATACCTTTCTGATGAGTTCTTGGGACACTTGTTAGAGAATGGGATTTTATCCCATTTGACTGCGCCGGGCACTCCGCAGCAGAATGGCGTAGCGGAGAGAAGGAATAGGACTTTGTTGGATATGATTAGGTCCATGATGAGTTATTCATCATTGCCTTTATCCTTTTGGGGATATGCACTACAAACCGCATGTTATCTTTTGAACAATGTGCCTTCAAAATCGGTCCCTAAAACTCCTCACGAGTTGTGGACAAGTCGGCAGACATCCTTAAACCATATTCGCATATGGGGATGTCCAGCTCATGTCCTGTTTAAGGATCCGAATAAGTTGGAAGCATGTTCAGAAGTTTGCGTGTTTGTAGGATATCCAAAAGGGACTAAAGGGGGTTATTTTTATAACCCAAAGGAAAATAAAGTCGTGGTTTCAACTAATGCAACTTTCCTTGAGGAGAGTTACATGAACGACTTTAAACCTCGAAGCAAAGTGGTGCTTGAGGAGTTGAGGGGTGATCCGTTTACTCCGGAGGTTCCGAATGAAGCCATTCCAATCGGTGTAGAAAAACCAAACAAACCTGAACAACAACCTCAGGGGCTGCGGCGTAGTGGGAGGATCGGGCGTCAACCTGAAAGGTATATGTTCAATGGGGAAGTCTTTTTGGCTGAACCGGATGAACATGACAGGGATCCTTACACTTACGCATAAGCTATGGAGGATGTTGATTCAAGACTCTGGACAGATGCCATGAACATTGAGATGAAGTCTATGGAGACTAATCAGGTCTAGGAGCTTGTGGATCTTCCCGAAGGGGTAAAACCCATAGGGTGTAAGTGGATCTACAAGAGGAAAAGAGGAGTGGATGGAAAGGTCGAAACCTTTAAGGCTAGACTGGTAGCTAAGGGTTATACGCAAAAGGAAGGAATCGATTATGAGGAAAGCTTTTCGCCTGTAGCCATGCTTAAGTCCATCTGGATTCTCTTGTCCATAGCTGCCGCTCTCGACTACGAGATTTGGCAGATGGATGTCAAGACGACTTTTCTGAATGGCTATCTTGATGAGTCCATTTATATGGAACAACCAGACGGGTTCAAGGTCACGGGTCAAGAGGGTAAGGTTTGTCAGCTGTTAAAGTCAATTTATGGACTTAAGCAAGCATCCCGTTCTTGGAACATAAGATTTGATCAAGTGATCAAGACTTATAGGTTCTCACAAAATGTGGATGAACCATGTGTTTACAAACACATAAAGGATGGGAAGGTGGTTTTTCTACTACTCTATGTAGATGACATTTTGCTAATTGGCAATGACGTTGGGGCGTTGTCATCGGTCAAATTATGGTTGACCAAGCAGTTTGACATGAAGGACTTGGGTGAGGCTAATTTTGTTCTCGGTATCCAGATCTTTCAGGATAGGAAGAACAAAATGATAGCTTTGTCACAGGTCAGCTACATAGATAAAATTATCAAGAGGTTTGCAATGCAGGATTCCAAGAAAGGTGGGCAACCATCTAGGTCTGGAATTACTCTTTCTAAGAAAGACTCTCCAAAGTCTTATGAAGAAAGAGAATACATGAAGAAGGTACCTTATGCTTCTGCAGTTGGTAGTCTCATGTATGCCATGCTTTGCACTCGACCGGATATTAGCTATGCGGTCGGGATTGTGAGTCGATTTCAGGCGGATCCAGGACCAAACCATTGGGTTGCGGTAAAGCATATTTTCAAGTACCTGAGAAGGACTCGAGGGTATATGCTTGTGTATTCGGGTGAGGATTTAACTCCTCTAGGATACACTGATTCGGATTTTCAATCCTGCCTGGATTCTAGGAAATCGACTTCGGGGTTTGTGTTTACTCTAGGTGGCGGTGCCATCAGTTGGAGAAGTGCGAAGCAAGATTGCACTTCGGATTCAACGATGGAGGCCGAGTATGTGGCGGTTAGTGATGCTTCGAAAGAAGCAGTGTGGCTCCGTAAGTTCCTTGAGGATCTTGAGGTAGTTCCTGGTATGGATAAGACGGTATCACTGTATTGTGATAACAGTGCGGCGGTAGCTAATGCTAAGGAACCAAGATTTCACAAGAAAAGTAAGCATATTGATCGGAAGTATCATGTGATAAAGGACTTCGTTGAGAGCGGGCATGTCATGGTGTGCAAGATCGCGTCAGAGGACAATTTAGCAGATCCATTCACGAAGACACTTACTGGGAGAGTCTTCGAGAGGCATGTGGAAGCTATGGGGATGCGAAATTTGCAGTATTTACTCACTTAGTGCAAGTGGGAGATTGTTGGACATGTATGCTCTAAGGAGTAAAAATGTAATACGTTTTTGGAGACATTTTTATCAATAAAGAATTTATTCATTTATATATACCATATATTGTCCTATTTACATTCATATTTGTTGAATGTATGATAAGTAAACAGTAGTCTGAGACTGTCAGTCTAAACCTTAAGAATTGGGCATATGATGGGATGATTATGCGGAAGACACAATTCTTAGGGTGACGGTCTAAAACATATGATCCGCAATCGAGGGAATAAAGTTGGGCGCTTTATTCATGTAAAGATTGTTATGTTGTCTATATCCCTTTTGGGAGATGGTTTGTCTTGACCATCGGAGTTGGACTCCGTGAATAGAAACATTGGCGCGTTGTCATAGGTGACGATGTGTTGGATCGGGACATAAAGTGAATTGATTTGGATTAATAATTCTGTCTTGGCAAATCGATTCACTTTAGACAATCATTTGTATTGTATCTTAATCCTGAGATGAATAATGGGCCCGTTGTCTCGACTTGTGTCTTTTGATGTACCAATGGGTGACTCCCACATCTCTATAGTGGCATGCATGCCGGTACGTTGGAGGCATGACTCTTGATAGCGTAGACTTGTTATTCATAGATATGGAATCCATAGCTCCTCTTTAGGAGTAATGATATCCTCTTATATGCGTTGTCCTGTAATTGAAAAACTGGAGCGCTCAACCATTTGGATACATAGGTGTAACCGAATGGTATACTATCTTTGGATGGTAAGTTTTCTAATGGTGAGACAATGGAACGTAAGATAAAAATAATCGGGAAGGTAAGACAGAACTTGTCCTTAAGCCGATTATGGATGATCATATGGGGATGCGATACACTATGATATGTCATGGAGACTTAGCTACACGAGCTTCATAATTCTATAAAGTTCGAGAGTGCAGCTCCAAGCTTTTAGTGGAGTAGCGTTGGAGTTGATAATTGTGAAATGTATATCTGGGATATTAGGTTTCATAATTATCATGAGCTTAAACTTTATAGGTCCATTTTGGTCTCCTTTTCTAGCTTACAAAGTCCTGTAACGACACGGCGTGCTTTTCCAATAATTGGTGACTTATGTCGGATTTATCAGATTGGTTTAAAATTTATAAGAATCAAATAATTCATGTCTGTTTATTGGTTGAATTAATTTTGTAAAAAATTAGTTCAAGATAAACTTGTTGAATTATTGCGTTCGGATAATTCTTGTCTGTTTATCGGTTGTTTTAATTTTGGACAATTAGAACAAGATAAACTTGTAGAATTATTGTGAATTGATTTATTTTCTTAGAGATTATCTTGATAAAGTTTGTTTTGATCAGATATCTTTTCTATTGGGGTATTTGAATCAAAACTGAGACTTTATCCTTTAGAATCTTGGGTGGAAAATAAAATATTCGCGGAGATTTTTTCTCGACAGTTCGGCCTGCCGGATGACGTGTTCGGCCTGCCGAACTGGCCAGTTCGGCCTGCCTATCAGACAGTTTGGCCTGCCTATCAGCGCACATAAGATTATGCGTTTTTCACGCGTATCTTATCAGATATTGATCCGAACTTGATTCTGATTCGATTTTTTGAGACCTAATCTGATATGGACTGACCCTAGGACCAATAGGTATAAAAAAGGGAGTGAGTCTAATGATTTACTCAAATCAATTTGAGAGATTAAGAGTGATACTCTTCTTGTGAGCATCTGAAAACTCCCTAAGAGCTTTTGTTCACAAATCACGAACACTAGCTTTGGGTTCTCTCAATTGGTTGGAAGGAGAGTCACCGGTGGAAGAGCTGTACGTGTGAGCCCACACTCACTCCGGTTGTGGATAGAGAATAGCAAAGAAGACCAGTTGGTTGAGGCTCTTCTGGAACGTTACTTCTCTACACAGGTCGCGGAGGTTCTTCGGCACACTGAGGTTAGTAAGATCTGTTTAATTTATACATATAACATGTCAAACTTGTATTTTGAAAAATACTCTGATGAAAAATTTTGAAAATTCCGCTGCGCACTTTGTTTCCAACATACACCTCCAGAACAGCTCCATCTGTGGCCTCACCCCCCTCACTCATTTTCGAGGGATTTTTAAAAATGATCTTATGGGATTTTTTTTTGAGATAAATAGTCCAAATTTTTTTGGACAGTTTTTGACATAAAAAAGGCTTTTTAGACATCAAAACGGTTCTATTTTTTTTATCATGTTGAGGTTCCTTATCCTACTACAGTCATTTTATTTATTTTTTTTAACAAATAAAACAATTTACCTACATAGAAAAACTTGTTTTTTAGTTTTAAAAAAAGATGCCATTTACCTAATTAGAAATTTTTTTTTGGCCTTTTGTCAAAATCTTCCCTCATTCATTTTCTTCTTGGACTTCTTCATTTCTCCATTCTCCTCCGCCTCCCAAGCCAAAGTCTCCCAGCTCTCTTTCCTTCGTTTCTCTACCGAAGCCAACTGTTTTTTGTCAAACTCATTTCAAATCGTTTCTCAAAACTTAATAAGAAACATTTATTAAATCATAGTTTAAAACTTTACTTTATCATTACATAAAACAGTTCATAAACTGTATCTTAAAACTTTTAATACTATTCATAAAACTTATTTTCTTTAAACTTTGAAAACACAACATTAAACAATGGAAAACATTTTCTTTACGTAGCGGAAGCAAACAGTGATGGTATCCATACCCAAATCTTCGCATCTGTCCTCCGCAGCACCCAGCTCTTCTAACGGGTCCCATTGGTCACCCATAAGTTACCTACAGCATGAAAAACTTTTAATGAGCTTTCGCTCAGCAAGTTCAAACATAATCTCACAAAGCATTTAAACATGCTTTAAAAACTTTTCTCATGAAAACCTTTCTCTTGAAACGTTCTTCATGAACGTTTTCCATAAACATTTAGGAAAATATTTTTCATAAACGTTTTCCTTAAACATTTCTAAAAACGTTCTTCATAAATGTCTTTCATAGAACATTTCTTAAAACGTCATTCGTAAACCTTTTCTTGCAAACATGAAATGTTTTTCATAAACATTTAATGTAAAACCTTTCTCTTAAAACATTTCTTGAACGTTTTTCTTAAAACGTCGTTCATAAACCGTCTCTTGAAAACATGAAAATGTTTTTCATAAACACTTGTCATAAAACATTTCTCTGAATGTTTTCCATAACATAGCATATAAACATTTCATGAAAGGCATTCAAGCAACATTAGAATGCATGACTTCATTTATGCTCAATTATTAACTTTAATTATGAGCCTTTTATGAACATTCTATAAACTTAAATATTCATTTCTTTCTCAACCTTTATTCTTATTCCTTAACTTTCTTATTCTTATAACATTTCTTTTCCTCACTTTACTTTAGTGTTCGTACCAACTCATTAATCATGAGATCATAAACATGATGCTTCCCTTGTGGAAGACTTGAGACCATCAAACATTGAGGTCTTGTACCTCACCTTTAGGAGGTTAAACTTTAATTTCACTTTCATTACCTCATAACAAAGAGGCTGGTACGACACTTTCTTTTTATCTTTACGTTACCTTCTTATTAACTTTAGTGAGCATTCAAATGCAATCACATCATATGCAATACATTTGCAATTCATAGCTTGTACTATAAAATTTATTGCATAACAGATGCAACATATTACATAATAAATGCAACATAAAATGCAAACATATTTTACTAATCATAATTTGCATTCAAACACTCATTGCATAACAAATGCAACATATTACTTAATAAATACATCATAAAATGCAAACACATTTTGCAAACTATAACTTTTATTCTTAAATTTATTGCATATCAAATGCAACTTATTGCATAGCAAATGCATCATTAAACCTTTAACTTAAACTATAAAACATTATGCATTGTCATAATGCAAAACATACTTTCAATACTTTAAAAATCATAACTTAAACTTTTAAATAACGTTATGCATATCAATATGCAAATAAACCTTTAACATAACGATTGCAAATTCATTGCAAATCTTTTTCTTGAACTTTAAAACTTCTTGCATAATAAATGCAAACATACTTTAAAAACAACTTGCTTAACAATTGCAAACACATTTGCAAACATATAAATAAGCATTTAAAAATCATTTACTTCATGCTGTAGGTGAGGTTTGAAACTTACCCAAACTATGCTCTAGCGTTCTCTATTCCGTTCCTTTCTCGTTCCTTTTCCTTCCATTGGTCGGCTTTTGTGTCCTGATCAAACGACAGCCGACTCATTAATTAACTTTCTTTATTATCAATCCACTCGATTGATAATAAAACGTAAACATTAATCATTCTTTCCTTATTCATAACTTGGTATACTATCGGTCTACCATTCTCTTACTCAACCTTATAAACTGTCAGTTTACATTTCCTTCAATTAGCCTTGTAACCCACCGGGGTTACATTTTCTTTTAACTTTGTAACCCATCGGTTACCTCTCGTTTACTTAAAACATCTTTTATGAAATCTCTGATCTCATATGACCGTTACGTTACTTAACGTATCACGAAACATTTTCCATCTAATAACATTATGCTAAATCGGAGTGTTCGACTCCGTTCTAGCCGTTTCCTTAAAAATGACGATTTTACCCTTAACGGGTTTTTTCGTCACCTTATAACGTTATAAAACCTATTCTTACATAAAACAGTGTAACAATCACTGATCATGCATTTCATAAATTTCTATGAAAGCATCTAAAACAGTTCATACTGCATGCGAGATTCCTACTTACTTGAACTCCAAGCAAAGCAGATCCAGTTGTATCTCGCTGCATCTACAGTATGTGAAGCATCCTCTGCAGTGCTCCTCGAGCTACCATAAATGGCTAGGAATGCTTCCTGGAGATCATTCATTCTTGAAACTGTCATTCTGGACTCCGATATTGCTGCTTGAATCGCCTCGATCCGCGTGCAGTCGGTACCGGACGATTTTCATCGGAGTGGAATTAGCTCGAACGAAGGTCACCATTGCGTTCAGAGCGTCGAAACGAGTCGGGAGGCGGTCTCGGATCTTCGATCGGAGGTCCGGATCACAAAATCCCATTTTACCCTTTGACCGGCGTTGACCGGCGTTGACCGGCCGTTGACCGGCGGCGGTTGGCTCCGTTGAGGGCTGAGCTCGAGCCTACCCCCCCTAATTCGACCCTCCTGAGTCGATTGGTGGGGTCAATTTCACCCAATTCGGCCTCTATCATAGCAAATCGAAGACGGAATTCACGGCCAAAACCGGCGGCTCCGATCTCCTATCTCCGGCGGAGATACCGTGAAATTGAGGTGGGGGAATTGTTCCCCGACCTCCTCTGAGTGTTTCCCCTACGATGGGGCAGCTCAACACCGCGTGGAACGGTGGCCCGAAGCTCCCCACGGCGGCGCACCAAGGCGGAGGTCGTTCTCCGGTGACCGGCCGTCATTTCGTGAAATTGAGAGTTGCTTCACGCTCTTCTCAACCATCTGAACATTTTCCCCCTTTCAATTTGGGGCGAGGCAGCCGGGAACGTCGTGATCGGTGGCTGTCGCGGCGGCGCTCGACGACGGAGGTGGAACTCCGACCAACCGCGGCTGTGGCGTGAAATTAGGCGAGGGGTTTCACTCCCCGTCGCCGTCTGAGTCGAACGGTGGCGGCGGTGAGGTACACCGCCGCCATTATCGGCGGTTCTCGAGGGGCGGCGACACGGCGGAGACGGGCAGCTCCGGCGAAGCCTTTCCAGCCAAAATTGAGCTGGAAAATTGGTACCATCTTGTTCCTCTCCTCACACTGAGTCCATAGACACCAAAATCACGTCGATTGGTGGTCGGACGGCCGAGAAACGACGTCGAGAAAAAATAGGTTTCGCCGCCACTTTGGGCGGCGCGTGGGCCCTCCTCCGGCGGCTATTTGGGTGGCACGACACCTCGTTGGACTCAGCTCAACGAGAGCTTCCCACTGGTATGGGAGGTGTCGAAAAATAACGCCGGAATCTCAAACGAGATTTGAGGAGAGAGAGAGAAAATCTAGAGAGAGAAAGAGGAGAGAGAAAGTCTCGAATTTGCCTAAATTTTCTGATTTTTCTTTTTTTTTTCTTTTCTTTTCTTTTATAAAAAGTATAAAATAAAATTGTGGTCCACACAATTCAATTCTTATACTGCGTTGCTCTAACACTGTATAATTTTCCATCGTATTATACAGTATTTTCCTTTAATTGTACTTTGTCTTAATATAATCTTTAATTTAATGCATTTTTAATGCATTAAAAATCTCGGGTGTTACACATATAACATGTCAAACTTATATTTTGAAAAATACTCTGATGAAAAATTTTGAAAATTCCGCTGCGCACTTTGTTTCCAACATACACCTCCAGAACAGCTCCATCTGTGGCCTCACCCCCCTCACTCATTTTCGAGGGATTTTTAAAAATGATCTTATGGGAATTTTTATTGAGATAAATAGTCCAAATTTTTTTGGACAGTTTTTGACATAAAAAATGCTTTTTAGACATCAAAACGGTTCTATTTTTTTTATCATGTTGAGGTTCCTTATCCTACTACAGTCATTTTATTTATTTTTTTTAACAAATAAAACAATTTACCTACATAGAAAAACTTGTTTTTTAGTTTTAAAAAAAGATGCCATTTACCTAATTAGAAATTTTTTTTTGGCCTTTTGTCAAAATCTTCCCTCATTCATTTTCTTCTTGGACTTCTTCATTTCTCCATTCTCCTCCGCCTCCCAAGCCAAAGTCTCCCAGCTCTCTTTCCTTCGTTTCTCTACCGAGGCTGAGACTCTCACCTTCTCCTAGGTCTCTCTTGCTCGAAATTTCTTTGCCGCCAACCCTCTGTCTTTCTTCTTCTAGCTCTCTCTTGATCACCTCCAAATGCCTCAAAGCCGGTCAGATCAGATTATCGCCTCCAAGCCCACGAACATCAATGCCGGCGACCTTCACCGTCGTTCCATGCCTTGAGCCAAAATGGAGGTAACCCGTTACTCTATGTAGTGTAGTGTTTTTTTTTTTTTTTATTTTTATTTCACCAACTATAACTTAAATTTTAATAAGACTTAATGTGTAAGCATCTGGACAAAATTTCTCAAACCCAACAATCATTCAATACAAAAAACTAGCATTTTGTTTCTTCCTGTAGTGTATTTAATATAAATTTGAAATCTCGATTCTAGGTATTGGTAATGTGCTTAGTCTGTGGCAGGACTCAATGCAACATGTTATTTAAACGGGTGATTTTGAGAAACGGCCTCCGGGCAAAAAAAATTTTGAGAAATAGTACACTTTTTTTTGGACAGTTTTTGGCACTAAAAAAAGGCTTTTTGGACATCAAAACGGTTCAAGTTTTTTTTTTCAACATGTTGAGGTTCCTTATTCTGTTACAGTCATTTTTCTTTTTTTGTTGAAAAAAACTGGGACAGTTTACCTGCACAGAAAAACGTGTTTTTTTTATTTTAAAAAAAAGAGGCCTTTTACCCAATTTGAATTTTTTTTTTGCCATTTCATCAAAATCTTCCTATTTAAACAGACCAGAAGTTATTCATTAACATAGTATTCTTCTTGTCCATGTATGTTTCTACCAACAAAACATTTGTTCAACTAGTACATGTTAGCTTCACCAAAAAAAAAAAAAAAAAAAGCCTTCCATCTCCCCTAGATTTTTCTCTCATCAAATTGATTTCAAACAACATATTAACTTAGAACCATAGGGGAAAATGGGGGACAGAACGTACATGAAAAAGATATTCCCTTCAAAATGCTAATTCAAAGAAGGACATTCTACCACCCTGAATTCTAAAGTGGGATTAATTATGTTAAGTTTAATTATCAAGTATATCAATGTGATTTTTGATGTTAATTTTAATTATTTAAAATTTTGTTGCATTTGTCATATTTAAAAATTTGATTTTTGGCTTTAAAATACCAAATGTTATTTTTACCTCATATTTTTTTCATATTTACGAAAATACTTTTTAGGCCTTTATTTCTCTTTTTCTTTTCTCTCTTCCATTTCATTTTCACGCTTTCTCTCTTTCTTTCCTTCTCTCACGCTCAGCTCCCTCTCTCTCTTTCTTTCTCTCAAAAATTTTGATTTCAAGCTTTATTTTTACGGATTTGGGTAAGGATTGAAGTTCAAATTATCAAGTTTTTCATCCAAAAAGTCCAATTAAAGGAAGGGTTTTTTTAAAGCATGCCATAGTAAGTGAGTTTCCAGTCTTCAAAGAGGAAGGGTCAAGTTAAGATGGCAACACCAGAGTATGGGAAGGTAGAGAAGAATAAAAAAAAATATAATAATCAATGAAATAACGTGAAAATGATGGTGAAATCTAATGTTCTGTTGACTGCAAATGCTTGTATTGAGGTGTAATTGAAGATGGCAATTCAAATTTCATATGTATTCCCTTATACATAACGAGGCAATTGTATTTACGCCGGTATTTCGTACTATGGGCTTCAACAGCATAGTGATGCACTGTCGGGTATACAATTACAGCTACGCTCCCCTTCTGCTTAGTTGATAACTCAGAGGCTCCCTAATACAATAAAGCAATTCATAAATGATTTTCTAGTCCAAAATTTTCAATTTTCATCTTGCCAGTTAATGCCATTTTCAATCATGATCTTGGAATACTAAAACTAGGCTCTTGTTGAGGAGGTCCATCATAGACTTAATCTCATTTAATTTTTTTATTATATGTCCAGCTGAGCTTATATTTTATATATTATCAATATGTATATTTAAAAATTTTACATGAACAACTTCATAACCAAAGTTTGGCCCGGTATACGAACAACTTCATAAGCAAAATTTACATAAACAACTTCATAAATTGAAGGCCAAAGAATTCATCGATCAACATGAATGCTTGGAATGCTACCCGTACTCTCACTCTGTTTTTACATGTTAGATGGTTACCAATGACCATAGGTTCATCATCTTTGTTTTTTGCGACAATAGTTGGGTTTACCTTTACACATCGTAGAAGAAATAAAAAGAATCTGAAAAACTATGCATGTATCAATGGTAGAGACGAGCTGGTACGGATTTGGGAATGAAGAAGACAGAGCAGAAGAAGAAGACGAGCTGAATTGCTCAAGGGCGTCAATTGAAGAAGAAAAGAAGAATTGGAGAAGTTCGGTGGTCGACCGCGAAGGCTGGAGACGAGGGAAGAATTAGGGGAGAGCTGGGTTGGGATGCTGCATGTGAGGGAAAAAGAAAGGGGAAACGTGAATTGGGGCTCTTTTTTTTTCTTTATTTTTTCAACTTTGCTGCTGAGGTGGAGTTTCTAGCTGGCAAGTTTTTTTTTTTGGACCTTCTTTGATGACACGACATTTAGGTTATTTATCCAATTATGAAATCTTCTCGTCTACTTATAAAAAAACACTTCTTTTTTAAGACATTTACCTAACTCCCCATAGTAAGAACGAGGTTTTCTTTTAAAGGAATTTGGAACTCTTTTTTTATAATTGGAATTTGGAATTATCACAGCAGTATTTATATTTATCATTGTTAGCTATACATCGTTACACGCGTCATTATAAAATAAAAAGTTGTATGATGAAAAATATGATAGATAAATCTTACCTTATATTTTTTTAATATGTCTTACTACATACATAGTAATTCAATTGTAATATAGATAAAACAACATTTGTCTATCACAAAATCATGGGAAGAATCCTTCTATAAAAGGATTGATGTTAGATATGATGAAAATTACAATGAAATAAAATAAGAAGTAGACTGAATAAACATTTTTTTAATACATACTTGATATATAGCTCAAAATAAAAACATACTGATAGTTATTTTTTTTCAAATCTTATCGTCGAAATCTTTATTAACTAGAGAGAGGCATTGTCTACACAAGGAGGAACAAAAACCGCGCGAGAAAGAATGAGGTGGTAAAAGAAAGAAGTGGGCAAAAAAAAAAAAGAGAGAGAGAGAGAGAGAGAGAAAGGTCTCATATGAGAAAAATAAAACAAGAGAATGATCAAAAGAAAAACATGTGAGCGTAATGATGGAAAAGCAGAAGAAGCCTACCTGGTGAGCACCCTATGAGAATCTGCCCTATATTTACTTTCACGTGCGTTTTATCTGCCCTTCACTTTTACTCGTATCCCTATGTGCTTGTACAATGTTTATCAAATTAAGGATATTATTATTTATATGTTATAATGTAAAATTTTATATATTATAATAAATTAGTTTTAATTTTTTATTTTCGTCTTGTCAATCACATTTTTCAATATTTATTACTGCTTTTCATTTTATTTGCCGTTTTTTTTACATTTTTTTAACATAAAATACACGTATCTCATGTGTATGTATTCGTGAGACAGCGTCATCGTCCGCTAAACTCCGTTATGCTTGTGTTAATGGGCACAATGGCATATGCCATAAGATGCCATGTTCCGCGCTTCCGCTTCCCAAAAAACACCCAAAAAAAAAGTTATTACTATTTTAATATCCTCAAAAAAAAAAAAAAAAAAAAAGAACCTTTAAAGGGGCGTTTGGGCAATTCAAACAGAAAACACACGTTATTCACATTTTATATTATGAAAATACATAGGAATTATATTATTTTTTTTTAATTTATAGGAGGATTCAAACTCTTTAGTAAATAATAGAGTTAGTATAGAATTATCACTAATTTATATCTATAATCACAATTATTTTAATATTTTATTTTTATTAATTTTGAAATACTTAAAGGTGTAGGGAGGGCTATGCCTAACTCCCCACCGCCGCCGCCGTCTCGTGGACAGTTTAGGCGCCATAATTTCTTGAACCTATTTTACTTCAAGTGGCATAGTTTTACTTGATGATGATGATGAAGAGGAGAAGAAGAACAAGACCTCCTCTAGATTTTAATGAACAAAGTTGCAACAGTCTTAGAATGAACAAACAACAGCACGTGCTAGTGGGTTTTTATGCAACCTTAGAAATCCACACTAGCTTCTGCAATTTTATTTTTTTAAATTTTGATTGGATGTGACTTGTTTGTTGATGGGTTTTTCTGGCTCTGTAATTTTTAATTTGCGTTCTTCAAGTGTGGTGATTGCTTTGAAGAAGGGGATTTACTGGCGATAAATGTGAATAATTGAGTTATGAGGATTTCGAATCTTGCAGAATCTGTTTCAAGATTTTGAATATACAATTCAGTGGAAAATGTTTGGTTCTGGCTGATTTTGGTTTGCTCTTTAAAATTTCCATAGATTCACGGTTGAGTTTGTTCCTTGTCTTTGAGTTGTTTCATGTTCGGTGCCTAACCTTGAAACACATGTATTGTACCTATTAAGTATAATATTTCTCTAAATTTACCTTTCAAACTTTAAACATATTGTTTTTTTGTTAGATAGAATTGTTGCATTTTGTTTGATTTAAAATTTAAATTTGATACTTTAAAGTTAAAATAAATGTTTTTTTCGCTTTAAATGAACTAGTTAGACATTAAATTCTCGTATGCTTTTAAAGTATTTACTCAAAAGCGGGAAACTAATAGAGGAAAAGTAGAGAACTACTGTAATTTAAATTTAATTTTTAAGGGTTTTAAATAAATTAATGAATTTTTCATTTTAATAAAGGCAACAAGTATTATTTCGACCAAACAACATACATTTCATGATTTAGAGGGTGAATATAAATAAGTATTATAATTCAAAGGTATAACAAGTATGTTTTAAAGTTTAAGAGGTATTTTGACATAAATGATATAATTTAGGAGAAATTCATAAAATTTGTCCTATTTGTTATTTGTTGTTTTTTATTTTTTTTTAAATAGTAGTTGATTAATTTGGGGTGTTTGAGTATTTTTAAAGTAAATGGTGATCATGTGCATGACACAAGAGAGAAATTAAGGGTCCGCTTGGTATGGATTTGAATTAGTAATTTGATTTGAGTTAGTGTGATTGAAGTTAAAATTTGAGTTAGTAATTTGAATTATTATTCGAATTTGTGTTTGGATGTATATTTAGGTTTTAATTTGAGTGTGAAATAAAATTGAAATTTATGTTTAAAAAGGTGGTGAAAATAGTTTTTAATTTATTAACAAATCCGTTTAGTAAAGGTATTCAAATTATAGTGATTTGAATTTTTTTTAAATAATATTGTAATTTGAGTAATGTAATTTGAGTTATAATTCAAGTTATTGTTTGATTACCAGAGTATTTAAAATTAAATTTAGATAAAATATTTAAATATATGTTTGGTAAGTTTTTGAATCTTGATTTGAGTTATGAATATGTGCTGGTACATGTAAAATTTGGATTAGGATTTTTTATGGCTCTTTTATCAAAATTAATTTTTTTTTTTTTTTACAAAAATAACATTTTTTAAAAAGTTTGTAAAATGGTATAAGAAATAAATTATCTTCATTTCATTGAATGCAATAAGAAATCAATGTTTGGTGCACATAATCACAATATTAAAAAAAAAGTAGGATAGTTATAACTGCATCAAGTCATTTGTTTTTTGCCTATTGATTCTTATTGCCATTTTGATGCTATTAGCGATTTGCCAAAATATCATAACCAATTCTTTCTCCAATCCATAAACTATTTACGGGAAAAAAATTATTACAATCCATTCAAAGAATGTGCTCCTTTTTTAAACAAATTGTATACATTATAGCGTTTATTATAGATAACGGCGACGAAACCCCCAGCTGACGTAGCAACATTCCAACATTAACGGAAACAGGATTACTGTGTTGAAATACTAATACCGACTTGTGTACCAAGGGCGTTGTGCATAAGCTTCCCACATTTGGTTCGCCATCGCACCCCTATGAGCATTCATGCTGGCATTGTCTCCCGGAACCCCTTGACCCAAAATTTTTGCTGCCCACCCGTCCCAATCGGATGCTGACGGATGTCATCCCAAGGCGGTTGTTTGATAGTAAACCAACCACAACAACAACGTCTTCTTATTGTGTTTGTTTCAATTAACGGTTGCCTCGTCTTCGTTCCTTTTCTTCCCCATCTTTCCAATTTCCACCAACCATTCACAAAGCCCGCAACATCCAATGCATATGAAATTGTGGCACGAAAAGAACGTAAAAAAAGTTAATAAGCTTTGTGACATAAATGGCTCAGAACTGTAAATTGCTTCTTCCTTTTGACTTAGACGTGTATCAAGCAGGTGCACCTATGAGTCTTTGTGCCTTAGCAACTTAAAACAACCAATCAAATTAAGCAACCTTGAGAGTATGCAAGCATAGTTATGTCTAAGGAAGCCACAATTGAACCGATAATATCATTGAACATGTATATCATTGAAAACAAAATTCAAGTTAGTAAGCAATTTCCTTCTTTTCTCTATCATGCTATGCATAGATATTCATGGTAAGAACTGACTTTGAAAACAATAAACAGAAGAATAACCGAATCTGCGAAGACCATTAATGAAACATCTAAGTCAACTAGAACAAAGCTTAAATATTCCATAAGTGTTTAGCTTTAGAAGCATTAATAGTATAAATATTAATGGAAACAGGATTGTGAAATCCAAATTACTCATCAAATTACAGGGATGCTTAATCCAAGCTAGACAAAAACAGAATTGGAAACAGTCTTGTATTGGAGTCAGCATGCTTGCTTAAGCCTAGTAGCACTGTTCAGTGCACCACATGCAACAAAGTAATAACTGCAAGCAAACTAATTACAGGGATGCTTAATCCAAGGAAGAACTCATTCCATACCTAATCCAATAGTAATGACTTTTAAGTTTGAAAAGATGGCATTAACAATTCCTTGGTTTCAAATCTTCACATCTTTAAATACTAGAAAAGTAAAAAAAAAAAGATACATGGAGCAAACAAAAACATCGAAAGAGAAAAGCTAACAATTGTATGTTCTGTTGTGAAAGTAGGTCGAATTCTGAATTTGGATATTTGTGAGGTTTTGTGTTCGGAATTGTGATATGTTTTTGGCTTTGGGTTATGATACTTTAGGACCTATAGAGTAGACATTTTGGTTTTGTAGTTTGTAATGAACTTATGCACTAGTTTTGTGATGTGCGTTCAATTAGGCTAATTGGCATCTACATCCAATATTGGACACTTCGACTCTATATTTTAAGGAACTCTCCTCTTATATGTCTGTTCTTTTGCAATATGCGCAAGAAGTTTTGGTTTGCATTTTGTAATTGCTCTTTTATTTGGACGCTTGGAATTGTTGTTACATGGTTTGGAATGTTTGTTTCTTTTGACCATAATTCATAATGAAACATATGACAACATTCAGGAATTAAAACATGTTTAACAAAAACAACAAGGAAGAACAAACAAAAGAAAAAAACCCAAATCTTAAGCAAATGTAAATGAAACCTTGACGAAAACCAGACAAAAGCCATGATATTCGATACTAATTTCTCCTTAGTATTGTTAGCTGTATTGGTATATAATTGGGAACAAGATTGTAAAAACCATACTTATAAGACAAGCAAGGGCTTTAACCCATACAAAATGCATGTATATGTTATTGACTATTTCTATGCATGAACACATGATTCAATCAGATGAAATTGGAACTCCTGTACATGTAGCTATAAATCAAAGCCTGACATTCAAAGCACTAATCACAGAAACACTTTTTCGAATTTGTCTACAATTATCGTTCACACAAACTAAGTACATACGACTATACAGAACAACATTTGGAACTCCTGATCTGGTATAAAAAATATCATATATGAAAACCAAAAGATGAAATAAAATAACGGTTAGGCCAAATCCTTCAAAGGCCGAAAACAAAATTGTTAAAAAAACAGAACATACAATCTTAAATTCGTTTCCCGGTAGAATCGTGCCGGTTAGGATTTTTTTTATTTAACACAATCTTTCCTAAGTCATCACAAATGATAGCTGAAGTCACCTCTTCGTCAAACCAATTTGCAATATTTCACAATCCAAGTTCGGAGGAGTCATACCCAGGGAGTTAAAAAAAAAACATGCAGGAGAAAATTGAAGGCCGAAAAACTTACCTTGTTGGAGCCCATCAACGATTGGGTCGACGCCGGCTACACCCAAGCAACTCGCGAGCAAGGCAGTCGTCTCCTATTATGCCGCCGACAATGGTAACAGGTCAAGGAGCCACGATAGATGTATTTTCGTTTACGCTGGGCCGACATCCATTGATGGAGAAGATGAGGGAGTCCACGACAGAAGGTCTCACCAGAGGGCCAAGCAGTCGCCATTTTGGCTGAGATGAGAGCGAGAGAGGGAGAGAGAGAGAGGCGACGAAGATGGGGAGCTGCAGATCAAAACGCTAATAAAACAGTTGGGATGTTGGGGGGATTTACTTCAATAAACCCACAACGGTAACAATGGCAGAGATGCCTAATGCAGCAGCGCGTCAGCACTGTAGATCAGGGATCGAAGTCCCAAGAAAACAAAGGGGAGATGAACTAGAAAACGGGGCTTGGGAGGACCGAAAAAGGGATTTAGATAATGAGCAACTTTTGCCAACTAAACGTGAACTGACGTGTCTCAAGCAACTGAAGTTCAGTTTTGACTGCAAAAAGTTAGGATAGTTTGCCAACCAAACGGCCTCTTAATGTCAATAAGATATACAACATTTTTAATGTCAACCAGATATAAAACATGAATTTTAATTTATTTTTTTATTAAAAATAAAATAAAAAATACCTTAATTTGATATCAAATAAAAAAGTTTTGATTTTTTTTCTCAAATATAAGAGAAAGAATAGTTTTTACTGTAGCAAAGATATTGAGTGTCAAAAATTTAAAGGGAATAAAAACTCCTAAAAACTTAGATTTTTGATACTCAAATGATTTAGATTTTTAAAAAACAAACATATATCTAAAAACTCTTATAATATTTGATTCTAAATTTAAATTTATTGAGTCTAAATAATACTTAAAACAAACATACGCTAAACATACAACAGTTAAGTTTATCCTTTTACGTTTTTTTATTGAGTTTGAAGTCGTTTAAGCTTTAAAAATAGACTAGCAAGTAACTTTTTTAATAATTGGACCAATGGAGCAATTTGTTTTTTTTTTTCTAAGAGATAAAGTATTTTATTTTTATATGTGTGTGTGTCCATGTAGGTGATAACGCTAACGCTAACAGTGATGGGCGGCTATACTACAAACAGTAAATTGCCCCTCTGAGCTTACCGCTCGCTCGCGTCTTTCAAACTTTATTTTTTTATAATAATGTTTTCTTCATCTTCCTTCCTTCTTCTTCCAATCCCCCTAATCAAATCCCTAGAACTACATTACTTGTCATTCGTCGACTTTTTTCTGTCGTCTTCGCTAAGAAACTCTTCGCGCTTGCTTGCCATTCAAGTTAGTTTCCACTCCTCCAAACGGTACGATTCTTGGTTTTCTAATTATTACTTCCAACCAATCTCCTCTAATCGCCATTTTTTCCATCAATACAGGGATTATTCTGATCGCTTATTGTATATCAATTATTATTTTATAAACATGCTTCTGGTAGATATTTGTTCAAGAACGTTTGAAAGTTGTTTATTTTTGTTGTTGTTGTTATTTTGTTTTCGTTATATGAACCAGCATTATGATTTTATCTTCTTTTTTTTTTATTTGAAAATAGGTGTTTGTTTGTTTTCCATATAAGATTTTGGATTTCAGTTCAAATGAATGGGTGCCCTGCGAAGGATCAGCCCAAGACTCCAGAACATTCCAGAAGAAAAAAGGCCTTATTATGGTCCCGACCGCAAAAGATCAAATGACAAAGAAGAAGATACTGTTGTCATTACTAAAAAGACTACACTAAACAATTTTAAAAAACCATGTTCACCAAACCCATCAAGAAAAAAAGTCGAGGGTGAAGGATAAAGGCGATGAAACATCCGTTGTGTCGGACGTAAGTCCCTATACCGGGGGAGAGACAAGGAATCTCAATGCAAACAGCGACCAAACGATCGCTGTGTCAGATGTAAGTCCAAATGCCAGCAAAGAGACAGCGATCCTCGATGCAAAAGGCGATAAAACTGCCTCCCTGTCGGATGTAAGTCCGAATGCCAGTGGAGAGACAGGGATCCTCGATGCAAAAGGCGATGAAAATGCCATCACGTTGGATGTAGATCCGAATGCCAGTGCAGAGACAAGGATCCTCGATGTGAAAGGCAATGAAACTGCCGTTGTGTCGGATATAGGTCCAAATATCCGTGGAGAGACGAGGATCCTTGATGCAAAAGACGACGAAAAATGGTCGGTTGCCAACATGTCTCGGATTGATGACCAGGGAATCAACTACATTAAAAGGGTGAAAGAGACATCGAGACTTTTTAATGGACGTTACCTTCAATTCGTTAAGGTGACTTGATTACATCCACAGAGACATTTTGCAATATCTTATAAGTTCTTCTGTTGTTAAGAAGATATTACTTTCACAGAAGTACTGATACTATAAAACGCGACTGCCCAAAACAACGTTCCTTTTTATACGATGAGTAGTTGATTTTTAAGTTCGCATATTCATCACTAGCTATGCCATGTCTTTTATGCATAGGGAGACTTGCTTGATTTCTTTGGTCTAAGATTTGAAGCCACACTGACTACTTGCTTGATTTGTTAGAATTTTATTATAGCTTTCAACTCATAATGCCTTTTGCTCGTGTGCAGATAGAAGAGAAAAGAAGCAAGGTGGCAAAGGTTAATTTGACCTTGATTTCTTTCCCCTCCATTTTACATCTATTTCCAACTTTTAAATTATCTAGCGTTCTTTTTGTTGGAGTATGATGATGTTGAACCTACGTTTTTGCTTACATGTGTAAGGTTTCTTGACAACTATATATATGTTTTATCAAATAAGCTAGGCAATTAGTTAAAGGTAACAAAGAGTGCAGCCTAATTTTGTTACATTGTAATGATTTTAGAAACTCTTTGTTTTAAACCTTAAACTAGATTTTTATATAATGAGCAATTTCTGGCCTCTCTCTATATCTCCTTTTGGTTTTGACGTGCCCTTAGGCTGTCTTTGGTAAGAGGGAATATAAGACGAGGGAATGAAAGGTAATACAACTCAAGTGGAAAAAATAAATAAATAAAAGGGTGTTTGGTACGACGGTTAGAACTATTTGTTAGAATTATAAACTCTTTAGCATGTGATAGCTTTATACTGTAGCAACTTTTTTTTTTTTTTACTATAGTATGTGAGAGCTTTACATTATTCTTAACTAAAAAGTTGGTTAGAACCAACTTTGCCAAATATGCTATAAAATAGAGAGGGCCTTTATGGATAATCTTCTCTAATCCAACCAACTTTAGAAGGACCAAAATTGGAAGTCCAGTAGAGGATTTTGAATTCCTCATGCAATCGATTTCCTCCCCAAATCCCTCTTACCAAACAACTATATGTCTTAAAATCAATCCACAAATCTCCCCCACCCCCCTGTCCCTCTTACCCAACAAGGCATTAGTAATTCATTATAACTTGCTGATCTTGCTAGCTGTTTCTTTATAATTGAAAGTTTCTCTCATTTAACAACTAGGATCCAGTGCTAAACAAAAAATGATTAGAACATATGTTCATGGATTATGTCATGCATATGCACACCCCATGGTGTGTGGAAGGGCCCTTTGCATTGCGGTGAATCTTGCGAGTTGGTTTTGTATCTTAGGTGCTTCAATATTTCTCCCTCAAGTTTGGACGTCGATGGTAGTAATCGTTTCTTCATTTTCATTGTCATTTCATATAAACCAAGGAGAAGGTACGGGGACAGTTTTTGACCTTTGCCATCAATATTTATCTTGGTATTGCAAACATTTGCAGAATTGCAGGGAAGGAGACGACAACCTTAAGAGGCCTTCCAAATGACCTGATTTGAAGGCAATAAAAAAGGCAAGATGCTAGAACAAGTGTTTTACTTAGATAGCGTGCTATTTGGAAACTTTAGGCCTTTTTTCATTCTCAATTTCACACTTTTAAATAAGATGTTTTGATGCCCTTGGCTCTTATCCATGCCCTCCTAGCATCTTTACAAAGCACACATATATTACTTTCTTTTGTATTTGTCTATGGAAAAATTCTGATATCAAACACGCCTTCCCATAATTTGGTTTTTCTCTTGCATGTTTTTGTTATTGCTCTTCAAGTCTGTGATTTTTACTGCTCTGAGTGTAATAGTAAACTACTTTGATGCCTTTAGTACCCTGTGAGAAAAAGAAATAATTTCCTTGAATATGTTCATGGCAGATGTTGAGGATGGGACAGTTCTACACTCTGGAAAAAGTTTCGGTCACCTACCGGGTTAGTAATTTATTGTTTTGTCACTTGATTATGCCACCTGGTTTTCATTAGCCAGAAAGATAAGATTACATTTCAAAATGACTTCCCTCACCCTTAGTTTCTTAATTCGTAATGAAACAGGTATCAACGTTGGGCACCAATTTTTTTCTCGGACTGAGATGATGGCTGTGGGAATTCATGGGCACGGGCTATCTAGCATTTGTTTTATAGAAGTAACTGAAGGCAAGGTACTGCATACCGTGTCTATGTATATTTGTCACAAAAAACTACAGGAAAATTTATATTTTCCTTCTCTCGTTTTATTCGTGCCTTTTGCCTCTGCAATGACAGCTAAGGAGTAGTTTTTCCGGTGAGGAAGAAGCTGAAAATTTGACTGTCATGGTGGGAAACAATTTGGTTGCCAATGATTATCATCATAGTAATCTTTTTTGGACTTAATTTGACTATGCCGTAAATGATTGGGTTTTCAAAATTTCTCTGTCAATGTCAATACCAATCTTAAACATTTCCTAAGGTTTTCCGTCCTCCGCCTTCTATCAGATAGTTGTGATGAGATTCATAAGATTACCAACCTTGTCCGCGGACAACAAAATGTAGCCAATTGTTGAAAGTGAGAGTGCAGTCACCAGCAAACCAATGAACAAAACAATCAACATGGCTATACGATGTCAATATATAGTCAGTTCAAATGCCAATGTGGGATTGGGAGTGATTTCATGATTTTCTTATAAATTTTGCACTTCACAGACTTTTGTGTTAGATTTCTGAACTTTTTAGAGATTTACTCTAATCTGTATGCTAATTTTATGTATACTGCAGAAGAAGTTCAAAGACTCTCGCTATAACTGTTGATGCTTACTTGTGAGTGACGGTGAATCAACATCATATGCGGCTTCGCATGGTATTTGGGCTATGTTTCGCTGCTCGCCTCGGCCTGCTGGGGTGTACCTACAATAAGAGGAGGGACGCTTTGGAAGTAAAGAGTGCATCGGTATAGTGCCAGACAAGGGCTCTCCGACGCTCAAGGCAGATCTTGCTCAGCAGAATATGAGAGCATGTTAGTTGAGAAGGAGCATGTTAGCCTCGAACTACAGTAAATGCGCTCTATTTATAGGTTACCACTCAAACCGAGTGTTAGATGGGTTTCACTCATAAGCCGTTTGTGACATCAAGGTCTATCAGAAGGCAAGTGACATATGTAACAGTCTCTGCCGGTGAATCAGCCTCCATCTAACGACGAAAGTGTGGCTATTTGTTGACCTTTTGTGGTAAGTGGTTGTCCGTCTATAGACTCTGACAATCTAATCCGAGCACACATTCTTCTTGAGGAGACGAGGGCTTGAGTCATGGCCAATGAGGGCCGTGTAAAGCATCTCAAGAGGAGGGGTCAAGGTCAAGAGATTAAGGATTACCTTCCCGATAACTTCTCCCGAGTATAGTTACCGATCTGCTAAGGAGGTGTATGTCGGGAACGACGCCGAGCACACCTCCAATAATACCTTTCCACTTGCAGTAGCGATCGTGTTATCTGGCCAATATGAAGATGACGTTGACAACTGCGAAGAAATTGTATACACGGGTCAAGGTGGAAATGACTTGCTTGGTAATAAACGTCAAATCCAAGACCCAGTAATGAAAAGTGGCAAGTTGGCTGTTAAGGTGGGTCCTTGGAATAGTGTTCTTTTTCTTATAACTCCATTTTATCATTTGAGATTCATTTGGTTTGTTTAATATGGAAAACACTTTGCCCTTGAAGTGCACAAGTCTTAATTTTTTTTCCCACTAATTTTTTCAGTTTTCCCTCACTTTATTCATGTGAGCTTTTCCTTTCATTAGTTGTGATACAATGTAGCATCTGGTGGAGTTATATGAGTTTGTGTGTATGTGTTTTTATTTTTATTTTTTTACTTTTTATACAATATATGGCATTGAGACAAGCATATATTTTTCCCCTTTTCTGCAGAATAACATGGAACAGTCTTTACCTATCAGTGTAATTCGTGGAAACAAGTGTACGAATAGTATTTCGGGAAGGGTTTATACATTTGATGGTTTATACAAGGTTTTTCCCTCTTTAATGTGATCTTACAGCTAACATATTTGATCACCATGTTCATGTAAAATGTAAATGAGCTGTCGTGCAAACCACTGAACTGAAGTAATCCATTGCCATGACAAACGTAAGAAAATAATATTTGCTGAACGATAATTAGTGTTCAAGTATTGAGCTTTGCATACTTAGATTGATGATAAGGGCAGTCAAGTAATTGAATGGGCAAATAACAAAGAATCGTGGCATCTTTTTTGTGATAATAACTGGGGATACTAGTGGATTCGTTAGATGCTAAGAGACAAAATGAAAAAAAGAATAATTAAGGTTTTGTTTGGTAACATTGTTGGAACTTTCATATGTTTGAGAATATATTTAAAACTTGAAATTCAAACTTAATGTAAGAGCTTTACGATATAGCATACTTTTGTCTTATGCTATAGCACGTGAGAACTTTATACTATAGCAGTTGAAATTAATAAAAAAATTATTAGTTTTAATATTAGTTCTAATTGCTATAATATAAAGCTCTCAATTTTATAATATAAAATAAAAATATATTACAATATAAAACTCTCACATGTTAAAATATTTTAATTCCAACTTATAAACTCTCAATCCTACAGTGAGAAACTAATGACGCCTTTTTCATGAGTCAAATAGTAGCCCTGACTTATAGTTAAACTTGGTCGCGCACAAGGCAATAAATATCCTTGTTTGGTTTTTTTGGTCTGATAGTGCACATTTTGGGCGTTTTCTTCATTACTATATGGTTCTACGGTGCTTCCAAGTGGCTAAAATTGTATCATAATTTTTTTCCTCTTCTCTGCCAGATGGATCAATACTTGGCTGAGAGAGGAGTTTCTGGATTTATTGTTTTTAAGCACCGGTTAAAGCCACTTCCGGGACAACCTGAATTAGTCACAAATCAGGTCATCACTATTTATTTTCCATGTCTACCTCACCCTTTATACCTATTTTTTTAAAGGGCCACAAGATTCAAATTCAAAGCTCTCATATGGTTAGGGCCTTGTTGGTTTAGCTTACTGGATTTAATTCAAAAATTACTTTTGGGAGCGTTTAGGATGACTTTGTCACTCTAAGTACGGTTCCAACCCAAGCGGTGGTGGTGTTATTCTTGTTTTATTATTATAATAACGATTTTTTAAAAAAGCTCTTTTGAGAAGCTTTAAGGGCATGTTTCGGAAAAGTTTTTGCTTGCCTTTTTTAGTTAATAGAAAAAATAAAACAAAAGATGTAGTTTTTTAATAAATATTTAAAATTATATTTTTAAAAAAGTTTAAATAAATAAAAATGGTTTTTAAATCATAAAAATTTTATTTAAAAGTTTATAATACCTTATTTATATTTTGGTATATGTTTCAAAATATATTCTAAAAATTTTTTTTAAAAAGTTATATTTATGATTTTGATTGAATGTTTTTTTAGACAATTAAAATATTTTTGGCAGATAATACAAACACTTACTGCAGGAGTTCTGGTTTATGAAAGCCAAAAACAGCTTTCGTAAACAGTGATAATTTATCACTTTTTTGTCTTTTTATACTTACTAAAGGCACAACACAAATAAAAGCAAAAAAAACTTTTTTCAGCCCTGGGGGCAGGAGCCCAAGCCCCTCACTGGGATGGACCCAATCATTAGGGACCCAGGTTGGACGCAGGGGCTAAGGGGTTGTATAGAACTGCCCTAAAAGCAATATTCAAACGGGCTCGAAGTTTAAAGTCCTGTCTCATAGTCGTACTTGGTTTTGAGAAGGGTAAAAGAAAACTTTGCCGATTTCGCTCTCGGAAGAGATTTATCATTACAAGTTAAATCCCATGAAAGCCTTTAGCCCCCCAAAAAAAAAAAAAAAAAAATCCGTACAAGCTGAATAATATGCATCTTCACTGATATGGAGACACTTGATAAAACATTTTAGGTTCATTTTGTTCGCGGGAAAGGCAGTCAAGCACGGTCTGAAATACATGGGTCTGAAATATAGTAAAATTTGCTCACAAATGAGCTTTGTGTCTAGTAAGTTACAAATTCATATACCTTAATCGATGTGTATTGTTTTTGAAGTTTGGTCTGCAGGGATATTAGTTACGGTCGAGAAAATATACGTATCGCTGCTACCAATATAGTTGATGATTCACCCGCACTACCAGAAGGTGAGAGCTTACATAGTTTCTGAGATATTTCTAAATAGGTTCTTATAGTTTTTGCTTCTTGTGATCGTTGGTTTAGGTATATACTATTTGTTTTCCCTGTTCTTTGTAGGATTTACATATACAAACTCTCTAGAAGTTGCAAGTAATGTTAAGATCCCGCCCAGTGCTCGTGGATGCACTTGCAAAGAAGAGTTTACTGATCCGAGAACTTGTTCTTGTGCTAAACGCAATCTGTCCGACTTTCCTTACGTGGGTCAAGATGGTGGCAGGTCAGATAAGCATTGAAATGAAAAAACAAATTTTTTTTTAGTGATAATGACTATTTTGTTGCTTATTAGAAGTGTAAAAATGACTTATTGTGCATTGTTCTATATTGTGCAGCAACACCTAATGCTACTTTAGACACTAGATTAACTTTTTCTCCTAAAACTCTAAGCTTTTGAATTTGTGCAATGAAAATTTTAGTTTTCAAAAATTGAAAAATGAATGTGGTAACTATTAAGTGGAAAGGCCAACACAATAACTAATAAGCATTCTAATGCTAAAATGTGACTTGTCATTAATAAGTGAAAAAGCAATCAAACGGCAGTGCATTAAGGAATAATATTCTTAACCAGATCTCAAATTTAGTATTGAAAGAGAACTTTAATATGTGTTGAAAATGCTCTTAAAAGATAAATGCAAGGATTATTAGATGCAGCGACAACAATCCGTAATGGGATGTAGTGACAACTCATCTCTTTTTTTTTTTTTTTTTTCTTCAAGTCCACGTGAATGTTCCCATTACTTTTCCCATTTCGGACTAGTAGGTAGAGGGCATGGAAATGTGGCCCAAATTGCGCCTGTATGTGAATACATCGGTGTTGTTAGAAGGACTGATGAATTGGACAATGTCACTAACAATGAGTACATATTTGAGATTCATTGCTTGCAAACCACTAATGAGATAGGAGGACGAGAGGTATAGTTATATCATCATATGAAATTTTTTTTTAAGATTTCATGTTGTAATTTGAGGTTCCTTGTCCTGTTTGATATGAGCATCATCCAACTTTGACGCAAATTCCCTTCGTTTTGCTTCGAAACTTGTACCATTATGCTTGAAGATTTCGACTATCTAATCTTATTCTTATCATTCACTGCAGAGGAGATTGAGGGATGTATCTCTTCCAACAAGTAGTGGTGTTAAAAGAGGAGGGAAGACATTGGAAAACATACCCAAGTTTTGCATTGATGCCGGTTTCAGGGGCAACGTTGCGAGATTTATTAATCACAGTTGTGAGCCCAACCTGTTTGTTCAGTGCATTTTGAGCTCTCACCATGACATTAGACTTGCTCGAGTTGTGTTATTTGCTGCTGATAACATAGTTCCTTTACAGGTGAGGTTTTCTTGGTATTTATGGAGTTACCGTTCATGTGTGATTAAAATTTCTTGTATTAAAATCCTTTTGTCATTAACCTTGTTAGACTAACAAAAAAAGGGTCATTTGGGTCGTTTTGAATGTGTTTAAGCAGGAACTTACATATGACTTTGGTCTTGAGCTTGATAGCATCTTTGGTCCAGATGGTAAGATTAAAAAGTTGGCTTGCCACTGTGGTGCACCTACCTGTCGAAAGCGGTAGTACTAGAAGAAGAGATATCATCGATTTTCCGCATTCTGTTGCTGATTTTTTTTGCCTCCCACATGCTTATTGAAGAAACATTATTAGTTTTGGCCGTTTCTGCTTTGTGTTGATGAAATGGGAATCAGCTTATTACACGTATAAATACATTATGTGCTTGGGAGGCCAATGTTTACTAATGCCAGACTTAGTGAGCATTTAATGTTATTTGATATCAATGCTTATTGTGCCTTCTCTCACATCGTAGCAATTAGCTACTTTAAAAATTATTTGGGGATTAAAATTAAAATTATTTGAGGATTGTCTTTATATTTTTAAAATTATTCATTTATTATTTCCTCTTTTAGGATTTGATTGATTTACATTGAGGATTAGATTTGTTTTCTTTCAAATTCAGAATTGAAATTGCTTTGGGTTTTGACTCTTAAAAATAGGACATAAGCTTGTTTGATTACTAAAAATCTGTTAATTCTCTAAATTTTTGGAGTGCAATTCTCAGCATTCAATAGAATAATCGAGTTTTACTATCTATCTTTATTTTCCCGGCATTGTGTGAATCAACAGTAGTAGACAATAAGAAAGAAGCCACCTGTTTTTCATTTAATATAATATATTACAAATTAAGGGAGAAAAACGATGATGATGCCATTTTATTTAAAATTAATGATGATATATAACAAACACAACCTAAACTCCCAACCAAATTGACTAGTGTTTCTTCTCGAGTTAAATATTGTTGTGTAAGAATACGACATTTTTTGAGAAATAAATTGAAATTTTAAGTTTCAACTTGCTATAGGATAAAGATTTTATATGCTACAGTAGTTTACTACAGTATAAAGCTCTCACATGCTACAGTGTTTAAGTTTTAACTTCAAGTTTTGCTTTACTTTTCAATCTAAGTGTACATTTCTCTTTTCTTTTAGCAATGCAAGACAAAGTCAAGGTTCCAAGCAATGGTTAATAGTTAGGTTTATATTAATTAGAAGTAATAGTCTGTCTTCCACTAAAATCCTTTAAAGCTTAGACCCAAAAGTCAAGTGGATGATAAAAGAAAAGTAAAACGTGGTTTATCCGTAAAGAGAAGAAAAAACCCCATCTTAGTCTTAAGGTCGGACACCCTTTTAATAAAGCTTAGCATTTCTCTCTCTCTCCCTCTCTCTCTCTCTCTTTTTTTTTTTGGGCTCCTTGACACGTTAGCACAAGATAGAATTGTTGACGGTTGGTTCTAAACGAGCCGTCAATTGTTTTAAGTTGCAACTTATTACAATTTTGCAAATTAAATAATATCCTAATTATCTTATCTAGATTTTTAAAACTTGTCTACTGAAACATTTTTGGTTATCCGTGCAACTCCACTAATTTATACAAATTGTGGTCGTATTCTATGAAGTTTGTCCTTTGCCGTTTGACCATTACAGGGGTCAAAAATAAAGTGACTAATATTATGTGCAAGAAAAAAAAAGGGTGATTTTACATGTAACACGTGAATATATTTGTTTTTAACTAACCTTTATAATGAGAGGCCAAGGGCAGAAGATGTTGTGGATGTGAACTCTTTTTCACTCTCGAGAGAGGGTTTGTGTTAGTTCATTTATGATAAATCCCGCTTATTTGAATTTATGGCCTTTTAAATACTTCTGCTTTTCCTTAATGGGCCCCCCCAAAGATGTGCAATACAGCTTTGTCCTCTCAACAGGGTCTGATCATGATCATGACCATGACCATGGCCACATAACATTCAGATGCAGATAACATCTGCTAAAACTATTATAAATTGGTAATTCATTAATTTGTATTTGCAATAAGAACATGAAAGGAACATAGATGTTCCAATCAAATTAAATTAATTTGACAAATGTGCATTATGTTGCTCATTACCACCTAATTTTGAATTTTAAGTTTTTACGACGATCAATAAGATTATCACGGAATCTTGATAGATTTAGACGTTTTACCAAATACATAATTTTATTTTTATCATGGACACCTAAAAATGGTTAAATAAACATATATGAGTAACGTTGTAATTACCTTTTTTGCCATCTCAGTGGCTTCTCTTTTATTACTAAACATTGGAAAAAAGTTAAGAACATAGACGATCTCAGGAGCACAGGATGAGGCCTTGGACGTGTGCATGGGAATACAGGGTGATTGTCTGATTTGGTGTCAAAGTGTGTGCGGATTTAAGAACATAAAGCATGATATATTCTTATTCAAAAAAAGGTGTAATATAATTTCAAAAATAAAAAGGTAATATACTCGGTAATTGCTGTGGTTATAGCCCAATTAACAGTTGTTAATTTAAGAAACTGCTTTTTTGAAAATAAATAAATAAATGAAATGCTATTAGCAATGACAAAAAAAAAAAAGGATAAGTATAATAGCAAACTGCTGTGAACAACGCAACTTTAAATTGCAGAGGACTATCCCATTATTATTTTTTTGTTCCTTCTCTATTATAGTAAGTCCATCAATATACTGGTAGGTCTAGGTCATTATTTACGCAACTCATACTATCCCGCAGACAAAACTAATTTTCTTTAGTTTTATAAAGAAATTTTACGGTAGCGACGCTGTATGATTTTTGGATTACTTATTGCAACTGTACGATTTAAAATTGATGCTTATGAAGCATATTGCATGGTTAATTTAAAAGGTACAATTGTGGTATATAGTTACATGAAAAATCTTATTATGAGGTACACTTACAAGAGAGAATCTCATGAATAGTATGTATATACTGTAATGACCCTACATACGTGGTTGTTACTTAACTTAATATAGCTGTAAAGGTAAACATTTAATCATAAAGTACTGAAATTTTGGAATAACTTTTTTTTAAATGGATTTTTGTTATAGAATCCTTAACATAGAACCTAAAATGAAATAATAACCATTTCCCAAAACTTAATTTCTAAAATCTAACATAATAATTAATTTCGCAAACATGATAATAACGTAATTATAATTATTACGTTTTAACATAATCATAATAATTTTCTTAGAACTTTTCCTTTAAGTATATGGATAATTATTTAAAAACTATTACTTTTTAAAACATTTCCTTAATCTAAATATAACTTCTTCAAAAGAATTTTGAATTAATTGATGGAATAACATCATACTAAATGCTCTTCAAAACTTCTTTAAATCCAACCTAATAATTTCTCAAAGCATAAACATCTAAACTATCATAATCCTAACTTCATAAAAACATATTCATAAAATTCATTTCTTAACTGAACGTAAAACTCATATAAGCATTTTTAATTATAAATAATCATATAATTTTCTTACTTAAAAATTTCATACATTTGTGCATTGTCTATTACAACATTTTTAAAACTTAAAATTCTTTTGACCAAGGTTGCGTAATCACAATCTCGGTTTTTAAGACATAAGTACGTAATTTACTTACTTATTTATACATACATGACTTCACAAAACGGAAACATGCATAAATTCGTAAACTCATAATGCGAAAATATTACATTGCGTGAGTAGTATCCATACTCATCTCCACCATTTGTCTACCGCTCGCCACTGCCCATCAATATCGCTGACAGGTTTTCTTACCTACAGCATGAATATACTTAAATGAGCTTTCACTCAGCAAGTAGAAAGTCAGTCTCACAAAATATAATTAAAAATCATTTTAATAAAAATATGTATGGACGTTTTATGCTGGCTTGTCAACTTGTTTATGCTTAATTATTTAAGCTATAGCTTGTCTTGTTACTTAACTTTTCTTATCTTATAAACTTTAGTGTTTGTACTAACATCATTAATCATAAAATTATAAACATGATGCTTTCCTTGTGGAAGACTTGAGACCATCGAACACCGAGGTAATAACTTTAACTTTACTTGTGTACCTCACTCAAGGAGTTCATAACTTTAACTTTGCTTATGTATCTCACATCAATGAAGCTGGTACGACACTATCTATCATTTTCACTTGTCTTATTGTGCATATGCTGTATGACTTATCACTACATAGCATTACAATTACATAAATCATAAACCACAAATCATAATTATGCTTAACTTGAAAGTGATTAAACAATATGCTTTAAATATTGCAAATATCACATATTGATCATGACATAATCACAATATACATGACATGGCATGACATGAATGTAATAAATCATAATATCATAGCATAAGAAAACATCATATCATAACATAGTGTGACAAATCACTGATCATATATTTTCATAAATTTTTATGAAAACATTTAAAACATTTTATTTAAAGACCGTTTATACTATAGGCGAGATTCCTACTTACCTGGACTATGAGCTGAGCGGGTCTAGTTGTATCTCGTTGTATCTACGGTCTACGAAACATCATCTGCAATGCTCCTTAAGCGACCATGAATGGCTAGGAATGCTTCCTGGAGATCATACATTGCTAAAAACATCATTTTAGACTCCGTTACTGTAGTTTAAGTCGCCTCGATTCGCGTACAGTTGGTACCAAATGATTTTCATCAGAGTGCAATTAGCTCGAACAAAGGGCACCATCACGTTTGGAGTGTTGAAACGAGTCAAGAGTCGGTCTCAGATTGTCGATCTAAGGTCCAGATCACAAAAACCTGAGGTCGCCATTGACCGGTCGTTGACTGGCATTGATCGAGCTCCGTTGGCGACCGAGCTTAGGCCTACCCCCGTAAATCGTCTAAGTCTAACGGCAGTGTCAATTTAGCTCAATTTGGCCTCTAAACATGCAGATCGAAGCTTAATATTGGCGGCAAAAATTGAGACTTCGATCATGGCTTTCCAACGAAGCTACTATGCAATTGAGTTGGGACTTTCCTTCCCTGACGTCCTCTGAGTATTTCCCCTATCATGGGGCTGCTCAACATCGCTTGGAACGATGACTCCATCTCCTTGCAGTGGCCTTAGACGGCGGGTCATGGATCTCTGAAGATTGGCGGCCGTTTTGTGAAATTAAGGAGTCAATTTTCTTCCTCTCAACCCTCTAAAAGTTTTCTTGCCTTCAATTTGGCACGAAACTACCTGAAATGGCAAACCCGAGTTCACCCATTGCGACGGCGACGGACCTCATCGTTCTTCGACGATTGACAGCTCAACTGCGGAATTGAGTGAGAGGTCTTGGTCACCTTGGACCTCTAAACATGAGGATAAGGTCAATCGACCTCGATGGTGGTTGGAGCTATGGGATCAGGGAGTTCCACGGCTGCTCAATGACGGCGGCGTCGAGCTTCGACATCGGGTGAGGTTTTCCAACAATTGACCGAGGCTTCTCCTTCACCGTGTCATTCTGAGTTGTTGGCATTGGCGGTGTGCATTACCATCGTCGACGGTGGTGAGATCATGAGGTGGCATGACGACGGAGACGGGGGCAATTCTATCATTCTGCTTCAGCCTAAATCGAGCTAAGAAATTGGTATCTTCTTGTTCCTCTTGTCAATCTAAGTCCATGGACACCAAGATTACGTCGATTGGTGGTCGGACGGCGGAGATATCTCATTGAAAAGTTTTGGGTTTTTCAGCCTCTTTGACTGACGCGTGTGGCTTCCTCCAGCGGTGTTATGGGCGGCATGGTACCTCGTGGGAACCAGCTTGTCGAGAGCTTTCCATTAGTGTAGAAGGTGTCAAAAACAGACGTCGGAATCTTAGCCGACGTCGGAGGAGAGAGAAAGTGTAGAGAGGGAGAAATTTGATTTTTCTTGCATTTTTGTTTTGTGTCTATGTATTTATAGACAACCTTGTGATTTACACGGTCTAAACTGTGTCGTGTTGGGTTGATCAAACTTGATCCATAAACTTAAAACTCTTGTGCACATAACTGTACTCTTTAGAACTGTAAAATTATTGCTCTGTTAAAAATAATTTCATAAGCTCTAATCTCTTATTGAACTGACATCATATAGGAATTTCTACATAATCAAAGTAAGTTGGGAAATTTCACTTTTATCATATAATCTCAATTTAAATATTTTAAGTTAAGATTCTTATAATTGTCACCACTATAACTCATACATGAAATTAATGAATCATAAACTTTTAGTTTGACACATTAAATAATTATTTTTAATTATTTAAGTGCACTATCATAATATTACATTGTTACATATTTCATAAATAAAGCACAAAAATTTGTGCAGTCTTAAAATTATTTATTTCCAAGGTCCTATAACTATTAAGACCTTAGAAATTTACTGTGTTAGTAAGTCCTATACTTGTACTTTATTAAGCACTTAGCTTAGTAATTATGAAAAAATTCTTAATTAATCATACTTATTAATTTTTTAGATTTTCGGTCATTACATACACACATCCTCAAACTTCCAAGGAAAATAATTATGATGTTGGTTATTAAATATATATGGGAAGATAACAACAACAATATAATAATAATAACATAGGTAATTAACGAGGACACCAAAAGGGTAATGGTGGGATTGCAAAAGGGGATAAATCCTTGACGATACCCACAGTATCACAAGTGGAAAGTGGCCCCGTCCTAACTCCCAATGATCCCCCAAACCCTTCTCATGACTCATGAGTTATGTGCTTCCAAATCACATTTTGTAAGCTTTGGATTATGATTTTAAATTTATGATTATGTTCCTTGATTAAATCTTGGAGCAAATCTTTTAATTAAAAAGAGAGAAAAAAGAGGAAGGGCTAGGATGGTGATGTATTGCTTGTAGGGAGGGTAGTGGTGCGTACCCCTTGTCCAAAAAAAAAAAGTCCAAACTCCCACAAAAGGAAAATAAAAAATAGAAGAAAAAAGGTTGCTTTAATAATGGAGGGGCCATCCATAAGCATAAGCAGTAGCGATTAAGTAAAGATTAGGACAAATGATTCAAAAAGATAAGAGAGGTTGAGAAGGAAAGGAGAAGGAGAGGTGGGGAACATTTTTACTTAGTGGTGGTAGGGTAGGATGCCCTTATCAACTAATTGAGGTCACTTTTCTGTAATTGTTATCACAAAATTAATTAATGTTTCAACCGTTTCAAAGTTCCATTGATTATTATTTTTTTAATCTTTTCCTTTAAAAACCAAAGACTTTGACAAGTAAAACACGTATCTAATACTCGGTGAATGCCATACAAGCCAAAAGAAAAAAAAAAAAAAAGTTAAAAGGGTTAACAAAAAAAAAGGACTTTATATCAAACAAACAAGAGAGAGGAAAAAAAAGTATACTTGGAGAAAAAGATGGCCCCAAAAACCGCGTTTAATACAAATTTGTACACAAAGAAAATGACCCATCCACAATCACACAAAAGAGGGTCTAAAATGGACAAAGTGGTAGTAGGAGAATGGGCTTTGGAGATTCCCATCCCACGTCCAAAACAAGGACTTGAAAAAACGCCTTTGAATAGTAAAAGCAAACAAAAATAATAATTAATATTTATTTAAATATGAAAAAAAAATATATCCCATCGATTGAGAATTTAAAAGATTTGACCGCAATTAAACCTTAATAAGGGTTAAGGGTCAATAGCTGTGTATTATTGGATTAGGAGATGTTAATAATGCCTTAAAAGCTTAATTGTAAAGAGAACACTCTCCCAAAACCCACCACATTAAACCACCCAAAAAACCCCACAAAACCTCTCTCTCCCCTCTCTCTAATCTCTCTCCCTCTAGCCTTGCTAGTAAGAAGGAAAAATGAGCTGACCCTCCAAACCGCATCCTCCAAAGTCCAAACGGCGTAACGGACCACCATAACGCCGTTACTTCAACCCCCTTCCAAAAACATCACCATTTCAGTCACGTTCCTCCTACAAAAAAAAACCCCATTCATCTCAATCCCATTAATTAAATAATAATTATTATTAATTCTTTTTTTAAAAGAAACTTTTTTTTTTATTTATTTATGGCTTTGGAGCAACAAGCGACGAGCCTTCCCGCGAGCGCCAACCCCGTTGACGGCGAGACTAACGGCGCCGTCACCGCTCCTCCTCGTCTGCCGTCAACAGACGGCGTCGTTGGCGGCGGAGATGATGGCAGCCGAGCCCCCAGGCTCCCTCGGTGGACCCGCCAAGAGATCCTTGTCCTCATACAGGGCAAGCGCGTCGCCGAGAGCAAGCACCGGAGGATCCGAACCGCCGGAGGAGGAGCCTTCGGGTCGGGCCAGGCCGTCGAGCCCAAGTGGGCCTCGGTCTCTTCCTACTGTCGTATGCACGGCGTGAACCGTGGCCCAGTCCAGTGCCGGAAGCGGTGGAGCAACCTCGCCGGAGATTACAAGAAGATTAAGGAGTGGGAGTCGCTGACGAAGAACGACCCCTCCGACTCCTTCTGGGCGATGAGGAACGATCTCCGGCGAGAAAGGAAGCTCCCTGGATTCTTCGACAAGGAGGTCTACGATATTCTAGATTCCGGCGCCAACCAGCCGGCGGCGGAGGCGGAGGTGGAGGCTCCTGTCCTGGTGCCGCCTTCGGCGGAGGACGAGGAGGAGGAGGAGGAGGAGACGAGAGTTATGTTCGAGCAGGAGCAGTCTTGTCGGAGCCCTGAGAAGGAGGCGCAGCAGCAGCCGCCACCGGCTGTAGCAACGACGGCGGTGACCAAGGAGGGTACTAGGGTTCCGGTGGGGATTCCTGCTATTCCGATTTCAGGTAATTCAGTTAAAAAAGAAATCTTTTTTCAGATGAGAAAAACAAAAAGAACCAGAGTTCGGGTTCTTTTTTTTTGGAACTGAATTTTAGTTTTGGTTTGTGGAAAACTTGGGTGATTCATTGGTATCTTTTGGGGAATTGTTGTTTGTGTTCATTTTTTGGTGGTGGAATTTTCCACTGGAGAACTTGGCTGCTTCATTTTGTTTTTCCCAATTTCCCCATTTAATATGATTATTATATTTCTTTTTAGTACTAAAACAAATACTAATAATCATATGCATGAAAGTGGTCGTACGCCATAAAATTTGTGGAGATTAGTATACTAAGCAGTTTGATTAGTCTAATTAAGCTGGGTAACTAGAAACTTGGGGAAAAATCAAGCTCAAATGTAGTTCTTTTTTTTCCCCCCTATATCTCTAAAGAAGTCTATATGGGATTTTGGGAATGAATCAGTAATCTCCCAATTACGCCACATGGCTTTGGTGGATCCTGTGTTTAGGTGATTTGATTACTGGCAAATGACAATGTCCTTTGCTTTGCTTGTTTCTTATAACTAATTATAAGAGTATATGACTGGATAATGGATATTGGTGGACATGATCTAAAACCAATCATAGTAGTATTTTCCTAACTGATGACATCCTAAAATAAATCCTAAAAAAACTATTATCGACCACTTTCAGATTCTGTTGTGCTTTTTTGTCTGCCACATCACTGGTCTTTTTTTTTTTTTTTTTGGTTATGTCTGTTATCTATTCTCCAGCTTGTCCTCTTTAAAACTTTTCTCATGAAAATTGGGTTTTTGTATAACTTGCAAGGACTCCCCTTTGATTTTCACTTTGGAAATGTTCTCAACTGTTTTGCTATTTTGCAGTCAACTTCGTCAATACAATTAAAAGTACATGAAAAGAAGCTTTCTATTTGTACAATTGATACTCTGAGTGCAATTTTGAAGCTATTATTATATGTTTCTACATTTCAAAAAATGGTGGTTGAGGCAGATATTTAATTCTGTTTCATTTGTAATCTCTTCTGCATTTGCTTTTATTCAATCATGTTTCTGAATCCAACAAATTTTGAATTCTTGATTAACATAAAGAGTGAGACTTGTTTTATTATGATTATTATTTTTTTCTGCAAGTCTAGATATTCAGTTTCTTGGATACAGTTTTTGGATCAGCAGGTGCAGCGGCAAGCGAGAAACAGCCAGAGTCAAATCCCGAAACTGGAGCCACCTCTCAAGAGGGAAGGAAGCGGAAACGATTAGCGATGGAGAGGGATGAGGAAACGAGCTTACAGAATCAGTTGATTGATGTGTTGGAGAGAAATGGGAAGGCATTGGCTGCCCATTTAGAGGCTCAGAACACCCACTTCCAACTTGACAGGGAGCAGAGGAAAAGCCATTCCGATAGCTTAGTAGCTGTTCTTAACAAGCTCGCAGATGCTTTGGTCAGAATCTCCGAGAAGTTGTAGTAAGATTTTATGAGGCAAACTCACAAACTCTCTACTGTACATAACACAAAAGTTTCTCCACTCCTCTCTCCGAGCTCAATAGATACTAGCGGTTCATTATCACAAAATACCACATTTCAGAGGGTGTTCATATATATTCTTCTTCATTTATATATATATATATATATATAATACATATGTTTTATTTATAATATCTTTCTGTGGTGTATATGCCACCTTTTGTGGCATATTATCACAACCATAGTGTCCATACACAGATAACGAGTTTTAGAAATTATTATTATAAGGGGTTTACCTCGTTTCTTCTCCTTCTGTTGTCGAATATGTTGTTATATATATGTGAGCTCTATGGAAATTTTCATTGTATGGTTGCTCGATTGTAAGGGCTATTGATTTATTTGATAAGATGCATGTCTTACCTAACTAATTCCTACTTACTGCTGTCGTATGCAAATTTTCATCATTCTTGAAAAATGTATGTACAAATTACAGATGACATTTTTGTTCTTTCTTGTAAAATGCTTTACGTAAGATTTTCGTTTAGCATCTGTAAGTGCTTGTTTCTGATTTTATATGTCAATCTTACGTGTGAGAGGGAAGTGGAATGTGGAGGCTCTTGCTTTAGACACATTGTCCTATCAATTTCAGTTTGTTTGAGTGTCTTGTATTAGACTACAGATTTGCAATGGTAAAAGCTATGATTTCCTATAGATCTTTTGGACACTTATGCCTTCTCATTTGAGTAAATTACATACAAAAAATCTACACATAACAAGAAAAGGGTTTGGGAAGTGAGTTGAAACTAAGAGTTAGAACTGAAAATTCTGTAACATATAAAATATAATACTGTAGCATATTTTTGCTTTACGTAGTAATATATAAAAGTTTTACACTGTTTAACTTGAAACTAATGAATTGAAAGTGACTTTGTCTGCTCTACCACAATGCTTTGCAAATAAACGCAATAATATATAGGATTTGCACGACATCTTTACTTTTTACAAATAACATCCTCAGTTTTTCCCCGACTTTTTTTTGAACCTGACAAAATACAAAGACAGGATTAAAGGCCAAAAAATACATAACTAAAAAGACCAGAAGGAGCAAAGACTATAAGCTGGCTTTTCAGTATGACACAAATATAATGTCATAGCATAACCAGCTTCATATGCACACTCACCACCGCACTTGACAAGAATATTAAAAAAAAAAAAACGCTTTAACCGTGGCATTGTCTATTTATCATTATCAGTGATCCAATCACCGCGGGTTGGTGCATCAAAACTATTCTCGCGCATAAATTTTTGCCATATGACAATTTTATTGAGCTGCCGCGTGCGTGACAATACATTGCCAAGAACGATAAATATCACAACTCTTCTTGCACACTGTTACATGAACCGAATTCCACAAAGCTATGGTCACAAGGACATGTAAGCCCCCACAACTTGACTGCTGAGTCCACAAAGCTATGGTCACAAAGACATGTAAGCCCCCCAACTTGACTTCTGAGGGCTCTGGGAAACCAAATCTAACATTCAGCAGCACCGTCGCCTTCCTTGGCTAAGTATCGGAGTCTTCAGAATTCGACATTGTTCTATACCTCCGACCTGGTTTTTGGAATACAGCACCACCACCCCTATCTGCTGTAGCCTTTGTTTCCGTCTCATCTTCCTCTGCTCCACTAGTTTCACCTTCAACTCCCCCGGCTGCAATGCCAACTGGGCAGCCCTGTTGGTGCAAGGACTGCCGTCCCTCACCTTCCTCGCTCTGCTGCCCTCCAATGCTATCATTAACTACTTTAGCATCACTCGCCTTTTTCTTGGGAATAAAGATCACAGACTTTGGAAGCTCCATACCAAATTCATTACCCATGTATAACCCTGTTTCTCGATTCAGATTCTTCACCTCATTAAGAAAGTCGCCACAAGCTCGAGTGTTGGAGACTTCATCAACTTCACTGGTTGACTCAAGGCTATAAAATGTGTACTTGGAAGGATTTACTAAATAGTCCGGCAAACCAGAAGCCTTAAAAACTACCTCGTTAGGAGATGTTTCTTTAATATCATTTTTACTCTCAACGTCGAACCTGACTCGCTTTTGAGGCTTAAAAACTGCATCGTTGTCTTTCCTTTTCAATATAGGCTTTGGCCGAGCCTCATCTTTAGGTACTTCTACATCTGCAGGCTCCTTTATCTCCGCAAACTTTTGAGCTTCAGCTTCATCTTCTTTCAGCCTATACTTTGCAGCCAGGTGATTGGCACGTGGGTCCTTTTTGTTTCCAAGCACATTGTTAGAATTTAAGAAAGACCCCTTTTCAGTAACATCGTTCATATACAGGCGATCACCGGCATTTACTCTTCCTGAAGCCACTCTGTCATACTCGTCTTCCTCTTCCTGAAACCAGTTTCAAGCAAACAATGGCACTAGTCAAACCAAACTTGTTTCTAGATGCTAAAGAATAATCGTAGAATGTTGCTCTTCACAACCAAAAGTGTTTGGTTCTGTATAGGTTGTAGTACAAGCAGAGTTCTGATATTAAATAGCATTGCCACAACTGCACAACCACAGGGATATAATATATATATATATATATATATCAAATATATTGCTTTACATCATTAGAAGGCGCTCCAAGGCTTCAGTTCAAAACACAAAATGATAATTAACAATCTTCACCTCATATTCAGCAGAAATTGTCCCTAACAGAGACAATATTCCCAATCAGTGGTTGAGAACATTTCTAATCTTTTTTGAAATGAAAACCCCAAAAAGAAGACGCAAAAACTAGTTTTTAGTAGTATAATAGATATCATCTCATAAATTACTGCAATTTAGCTACTATAATTTAAGGTGTGCAAAGCATTTATGTTGTCATGAATTAACTAACCAAATAGTAGAATTTTAAAACAATAACCTCGTAATCAAGAGTGCGATCCAAGCCAATCAAGGATCTGATTCCCCATTCATCTTGAGCGTCGTCCTCATCGCGTTCACGATCCTCGTCTGGATCTTCATCGAAGTCTCTTCCCCATGGTACTCTCCGATCGTTCTTCAAGAACTCATCGAAGGACGAAGAACACGGCCTTTCGTCTCTGCCGGCAGTGTCCGAGCAACGCCTCCATTCCCTGCGCTCGACCTCGCCGCCGGAGATCGACCAGAGAGTAGAAGAAGCAGGAGAAGAAGAAGAAGAGCGCAGTGACGAAGTCTGAGAAGAAGCGAGCGATCCGAACACCTTCTCTACTCGTGCTTTGAAGCTCTCGTCCATGGCGGATTTTTTTGGCTTTTTGATCGACACTTCTCTGCTGCTAACTATAGATAGAGGGGAAAATGTTTTTGATTCAGGCACCGCCTTGTGGGTATTATTTTATTATTATTATTTCTCAGGGGGTCGTTGAGTAAACTTAAAATTTGGGCCAGATGTTTGGGCTATACTTTGCTTCCGTCCATGCCATAGATAGTGGGCTCGACGTCTTCTTTTCGAAAAATATAGAAGAAAAAATTATAATATATGATAATTTATTATAAAATTAAAATCTAACACGATATTTAAAATATTTTAAAAATATCTTTAATAATATAGTAATTATCTTAATAATATCATATATTATACTATATAATTATATAATAATAATTTTTGATAATATTATTTTGAGACATTTATAAAATTTTTACAAATTGAAGTTATATTTTAATTCATTAAACATAATTAGGCTAGTTGTCTCATTAATCCAAAAGGAAAGTAAAAATTACACAATATGACTATTTTTTAAAAAGTAAATTAAAATTTATCTTTGTTTTATAAATATTATATATATGTCCCTTTTTTTGAATTGCATATATTGTGAATCTAAAAATTCCCTTTAAGTAAACTATCATGTGTTTAATTTTTGTAACAAATCTCTTTATTTTTCTCATAGTTGAGTCGTTGAAAAAAATATGATATTAGAAAAATATAGATATACGTAATTAATTACAATATAACTTAAACAAAAAAATTCATTAGTTTCATCAAACTACTTACAATATTATTTCCCAAAAAAAAAAAGAAAAAGCAATAAAAAATGAATATCATTAAATTAATGTAATATTGTTTGTATTAACAGTCTATAACGTATAGAAAGTATCATTATCACTTGAAGTCTTAAAAATAAATGTAATTAAGTATCATTATCATTACGTATCATTAATTTAATGACATATCAATTATATAACCTATAAGACATACAAAAAGATTTAATAAATACGATATTGTTAATTTAATTAATATCACAAAAAACAAAATTATCCCCATCACTTAAAGTCTTAAAACATGAATATCATTAGGTATCATTAACTTAATGATATATCAAGTATATAAATGGTAAGGCACACAAAAATATTTAATAAATAAATACTATGTTATTAATTTAATTTCAATACTCTAGTTTCAGTTTATTAGTAAAATCTTGATTCTAATTTGTTAGTAAAAAAGTCTCATCTTTTAGCTGAGGAAATTTTGAAATCAATATTTTGGATATCAATTTGAATTTAAATAATGAACACCCTAATTCTAGGGATTTTTAAAAAATATAATGATATCAAAATTCGTTTGAAATTTCAACTACATATATTATCATTATTCTAAAAAATAAATTAAAACTAATAATATCATTATTAAGGCATTTATGTCTTTATATATAAGCATTGGGACATATAAAGAATATTCCTAAGGTGGAGACATATTTAATTTTACAAATAAAAAAGAGCCACATAAATAGAAAATTATACTAAATAATACAATTGCGATACTTAATGTAACTAAAATACATTTTTAAAAATATTTCACTACATAACATTTTTAGAATCACATTATTTTTTAAACACTTAAATTTTTAATTTTATTTCCTTTTACACTTTTAAAAATATTTAAGTATATAGTATTTCTATAATCACATTCTTTTCAAACACTTAAATTTTTAATTTTACCCTCTTTCTTCTTCTTCTTTTTCTTCTTCTTTTGATTTTTGTTTTTCATTCTCTCTCTGATCATTTTATACAAAAATAAATTTCATTTTGATTTAGGTATGTTATTCTCTAAATACTGTTACATTTTATATTATTTATTTTTATTTTTAATTAACGATGACCTTCTCGTTAGATGCACATTCCTTTATAGTTTCTGGTAATAAATGATAAATAGGTTCGTGTGGAAATTATAGAGGAATGTCCACTCTAACAAGAAGCATAGATGCAGAGACGTATTTTCACTCTTAAACATTATAAAAGATTCGAGCCTGTCCTTTTCTCTTTAGATATCAAAGAGGGTAGAAGAATTCTAGAAGAATGGTTGTTCTCTTTTTAAAAGGAGTGAACTATCCCCTAGGGATGTTCTCTCTTCTGGTTGGACAGTTTTAAGGGTTGTCATCCATCCAAACTGATATTGCTAAACTTGGAAGATGGTTGTTGACTTGTCACCATCCAATACACTTTGTGGGTTTAGAGAGATACTAGACCCTAGAGGGATGTTCTGTCATTTATCATTTTCTCCAAACACATTGTCAAAATGTCTTTTTTTAAAAACTAAAAATTGGTAAAAATGAACATTGGTTTAGCCCTTGCAATTTTAAATAAAATAAAAGATTAGAGCGGATCGGTTCAAGCTAATAGAACCCTTAAATTCTAAAACCGAAGCCAACCACCATGACTTATGATTGGTTTCAGGATTTTTCAATTGACAACCGTCGGTTTCAAGGTAGTCTATTCCCGTTAGTCTTGTTGCCGGTTCAAATGGGCCACCAGTTTCCTTGAACAACCCTACAAGAATTATGTGATGCAAAAATATAGAACTAGGTCTGGCGCTTTTAAAAGCTCGATCAAGTGCTGGAACCTCTTTTGTCTATTAAGAAATTGGCAAAAAATTCAAAGATAAAATATGAGGTGAGAAAGCTCTTCACTCTCGTCAGCCTTGAGGCTGGGCCTAGTTCCTGAGCCGATTGGTACTGCACTGGAGTCCAAAAGACATGAAGTAGAATCTCAATTATACATTTCTTCTCTAAATTATGACTACACGCACATTCATAATATGAATTGTGCAATCAACGTAAGCTTCATTTATTAGTGTTTCACTTTGTTACATGGCATAACTTAGCTGCCCATAATTCATAACTTTATAATCATATGTTTTAAAAATGACTAAACTTGGTTAAAATTTACCGTGTATTTAGCTAAAAATGGTTTACACCACTAATTCAGTTATAAACAGTATAATACTCTTACATGTTACAGTAAAAACAGTTTTAATCAATAGTTTTCACCATCATGCGAAACACCCCATTAATAAAATTTTTCACAAACATATTACGTGGATAATGGCCCTGCCAAAAGCTCATTGAAATACAGCCTGAGCCTTATGGGGATCCTGATCAAGCGGGAATAAACAAAGTCTTTAAGTTGGAAAGAAACTCTTTGATCACAACAGAGAAAAAGAACAAAAAAAAAAGAAGCAACACTATTGTTCCACTTTACTTGCTTCTTATTGTGTGCTGTCCTTGTCTGTCGGTTCTTTAGTTTCCCTTTTCTTCCTTTTGCTTTCTTTTTCTCTTTTTTTTTCTTCCTTTCTTTTTCGATTAATTGTTTTTTCCTATTACTGATTATGCATTTGCATTAACTTTTAAGGGCTACATCTTTAGGACTTGGTTGTCAAATTAATGCATTGCACATGTTTCGTTCTTTTTACTAGGCAATTAAAAATGGACATTGCCCATTCATCTAGCTATTTGCTAGAAACCTATGGCTCATGATGGTTTTTTTTTTAACATTTATTATTTATTTTTTACGAGTATTAGTAAAAGAGATTATCATGAGAAGTTGAAAACTGATTCCTACTTTTTGCGTGATGAATTATTTATGAAGGTTATTTACATAAAGTAGAATTGCGGATATTAATGTAATCAACCTTCGTTTATGATAAATAATAGTTTCTGCAGATATCTATCATATCTTTTAACGTGAGATCTGATTAAAAGGTCTGTTCTAACTTTTTTTTTTCCTATTACGAAGAATTCTTTTTTTTTTTTTTCCATCGTTTACGACTTTTTAATCTTTTTTGCTTATGACAATTGTAGGGCAATGTGAAACAGCACTAGGACATCTATGATGAAAGGGTTAACGTGGTGACACATAACATGTATAAAAACACACCGTTATAATTAATTTGGTGAGTGCCATACAACTCCTTTGAACTTCCTGCCCACTGTACTGAAAGATTCCCATTCATCATTGCATGTAGTACATAGCAAAATAAATATACCACTTGGTTGAGAAGTTCTTTTATTCATGTTAATTTCAGTAATTACACGAAGTTGTTGTTGGTAAGCATATAGCCGAATATATTGGGGAGGTGTAAGTTGTACCCGTTTTTTTGGTTCTGGAAAAGGTGAAAGGATTCAATTGCATTTCCGTAGAAAGAAACAGAAAAAAGAAGTTGAAATGGTCAAAAAAGCATACAACATTAGGCCATAGTTGGCATAATAAAGTTTCAATCTTTGTCCCCTTTTTTGGTTTAAAAAAACAAAAAAACCTTTCCGTCCGAGCCAACGAAACCATGTTAATTATCTTCTATTTTTATCGCCATCGTTTAACAATCTAATGTCTTTCCTGCGCTTGAAGAATATTTGCTTCCCTAATTGAGCAAGTGCTTGTTCACATTAAGGATGAGATACGTTTTCTTTTTCTTTTTTTTTTTTAAAGGTGGATGATATACATTTCATTATTAACACTTAATTCTTTTTCTTTTTTTTTTTTTTAAAGGTGGATGATATACATTTCATTTATTCACATTAAGGATGAGATACATTTTCTTTAACCAAAAAAAAGTGGATGATGTACGTTCCATATAACTTTTTTCTAACTGAAAATAGAATTTTCTAGATATCTTTTTCAAGATCATATATATCTAATGAAAATGCCAATTCCCAATGCAATATGCAACATAAAAAGTGTTAAGTTATACATTTGGCACCCTGTTTTCTAACGTACAATGCAATTCTACATAATATATCCACTTGAATCGTAAAGTATAAAATGCAAAATTTAAGTTAACTTTTAAAAGATTAAAACAATAATAATAATAATATAAGTACTACGTGAAAAAAAAATAGTACTTTGAACTAAAAATAACTAAATGTCAAAACATATCCAAATATCAATATTCAAAATAGGGAATCTCTATTATATAAAAAATGAGACTTTTATGATAGAAAATGCATTTTTACTTCACGGCTAAAACAGGTATTTTAGCCATTGGATTACTATCATATATTCTTAGTTTGATGATCATTAGAGATGTTCTCATAGCTATCTTCCTTTTTTTTTTTTTTTTGTCCCTCTATTTTAATCAGTTTTAAGTGGAAAACAGAAAATAAAGCGCGACAAGAAATTGTTGAAGCCCACGAAAAAAGGATTAGACCAAAATTTGTTGTGATTAATAAATAAAATGGGAGAAAAGAAAAGAAAAGAAAAGATAGGACACGATGAAGGTTACATTTATATTAAATTGGTTTTAAAATTAATTGAGAGGGTGGGGGGACATCACGGGATACATTTATAAGCTATAGACCTCTAGTGTTTGCTTGAGCACTAATTAATCAAGAATAAGAGTCAAGCAAAACCATTATACATTCTCTTTTTTTTTTCCTAAACATTATTCATTTTCTGGGATATTTTTGTGACACCCTTTTCCTGTACGACTGCTAGTAGTCCAAGGTTCACTTACATCTTTCAAACAATTATTCTCCTACAGATCCGTCGGTTTTTAATTTTTAAGACCCACCACCGCCTCCTATAGAGCTTTCTTTTGCCTTTGCAGGTCCCACTTTAAAAGATTTTTGGCACTTATAATATATAAATATTTAGTGAAGGGGTTTGAAAACATTGTTGGAATTGTAATTTTGTACCTCTAACTTTTTTTTTTTTTTTTTTTTTTACATTTTTCATATTTTATAATATTTGAGGTTTTAATTTGCGATTCTAACATTCCCAAACACAAATATAACAGGCGACGATAAAACGTTGTTTAGTATTGTACAATTTTAAACTGAAAATAAAAAATAAGCATGGTTTTATAATGGAACATGATAAAAATTTATTTAAACAATCCAAAATTGGGTAGAACTCTCGTGATTTTAGACATATATATAAAATGTAACACGTTTACCATTATCCGAAATCAAATGTTAAGTTAGTGGAATTCGAATCTCCAATCTTAATTAGACTAAAAACTTCAGTAATATATATACATATATATATATATATATAATGTAACAGGTTTACTACACGAAAGAATCATTGTTTATTATTCTTTTTATTGTTTTTTTTTTATAACATATTAGTTGAGACACGTTTTCCAACTGGACGAAATGAATTTATTCGAAATGGTTAACTACCACCCAAAAATTAGTTTAAAAATAATAAAATGTGAGTTAAAATAGTAAATTATATTGTTACATTTCAAACTATTCACTCTTTGTATAATATACTTTAAACTTTTAATTTGACAAAATACACCATGAATTTTGATATCATTAATAATTGAGTTTAATAGTTGTTTTTGGTTTCTATTCAATACTACTCATGTACAAATTTTGTGACCAAAATTGTTGATTTTTTTAATACTCATTAGCTATTAGATCTCAATTGTCAATGATTTCAAGATTTAAAGTGTATTTTGTTAAGATTAATGCTCTAATTGGTATGAGTAAAAAGTAGAGAGAAAGAAAACATTGGAAAGATTTTGGGATAGAATTTGATATGATGAGATGTTTAGTAGAAAAAAAAAATAGAATTGAAAGAAAAAATAGGTGAAAGACATCTTATGTGGGTCCCATCAAAATTGATCTCACTAAATATGAGTAGGTTTTGTAAGGAAAAAGTTTGACAACAATACAAAAAAAATAAAGTTACCAATTTGTTCTTTTTTCTATCAAAATTTCAAAAAAAATTTGTATGCAAAATTAGAAAAATAGCTAAATAATATTTAAACAAAATAATAATTGTATTAATAGTAATTTTTTCATTCTTTTATTTTTTTTACAATACCAAATAAGAGAATATAAAATTATTATATTTTCACCTTTACATACTAAAAAAGTAAAAAAAATCAAAATCTTTTATTTTTATACAATTTTTTCTTGCTAGTTTTTTATTTCCTCCACTTTTCTTCCTCTCTTACCAAAGGAGCATAAAAGTTCCAAATATATCATAAAAAAACAAATAGATTAGAATGTAACAGCACAGGGAGAAAATGATCAAACTTTTTTGTCTTTTTCCTTTCGTTTTGTTTTGGTGTTTTTTTTTCATTTTATTTGATAATTTCTAATTTTCCATTACCGAATAAATAATTATGGATTTATTTATTGCTTGAATTAGTGTTCTTTGTTTTTTTTTTTTGACAAGAGAATGAGGGGTGTCTGATTCGTTATCATTTGGTTAACAGCGGGAGCAATTGCGCAAGGGGGTGTGTCGGGGAAGAAAATGGAGGGAAATATAGATGGGCCCACCTCATGAAGTGCTGCGGCCCACTTGACAGAAGCATCCATCTCAGGTTCAACACCATGCCCACGCTCTCCAATCTGCATGCCAACGCGCGTTACAACCAGACCACTTCACCCAGCCGTTAGATCTCACGTGATTTTGGTTTTTTACACAGCGATGTGATTTTGGATCGTAATAAGATAACACCACCCAAAATTATTGAAAAATTAATAAACGTTTTGTGTTATTTATTATAATCATATATTGGGAAAAATTATGCTGGAGAATGGTAAAATTCTCCACTAGTGAAGAATAGTAATTTGCCCTCATATAAAAAATCAATGGGCCCGTTTGCTATTATTTTTAAATTAAGTGAAAATGTTTTTATTTTGAAAAATGAGAATTTTTTAAAAATTATGCTGAGAGTGTTTTTAAAATTTTTATCTCAAAAAGCATGCTAAAACATTTCTAAAAATTTTAAGAATAAAAACAAACGAGGCCATTTGGGTCACAATTGTGTGCCTTATAGAAACTAAAATAAAACCTATCTTATCTGATCACACATCTTTTTTATATTAATTTTCACACCAATAAATCTCAACTGCCGATTTCATAACTTTTAATCTCAGCCCTTCATTCTAAAAATAAAAAATAAAAAACCTTAAAGGGGCTGTTGGGTATTATTTTTAAAATAGATAAAAATATTTTTGTTTTAAAAAATGAGAATTTTTTAAAAATTGTGTTGAGATTGTATTTAAAATTTTTATCTCAAAAAATATGCGAAAATATTTCAAAAAATTTGAGAACAAAAACAAACGGAGTGTAAGATTCCTACTTTGGTTTCACGTTTCATCAAGAATACAAAAATCATCCATAGTTGTTGTCCCTTCACCTTCATCTTGACGGATTTTCCCACTCCGTTGGTCGCTTATCAAGCATCTCACTAGCGACTAGCCTGTCGAAGTTTGTGTAGGTCTCCCTAGAAGGCAACAGCGGTGAAAGGAGATATGGACTTCGAGATGAACTTCTCAGAAGGAGTTTAGTGGCGGAAGAGGTCAAAGAAGGTTGATGGGTTTGCATTATTGCTAATTGATTTCAAGGAGGTCCACATCCTCGCCTTGACGATATCCTCGTCGATTGAAAGGTCATCGAATGTTTCCTATTAACCTTTTACAATGAAGGTATGTACACTTGAACATGAAAAAAAAAATCGTATATTTTTTTTAGATTTGTTATTATTATTATTATTATTTGTTTGTTGTTGATTTTGAATTAGATTTGGCTGGAATTTGCGGTCACAGCGGTGGAAAGTGGAAGGAGCTTTGCAATTCCTCAGATTGTATAAGGAGAAGTGAGTAGAAAATTTATTTAGGAGTTTTTGTTTTTGTTGTTTTTCTTTGTATTAGTTCATAGAATTGTTTTGGTAGACAATTGTAGACAGCAGGTTCCATAAAAAAAAAAAAAAAAAGGCTTTTCGATTGGATGTTGGTTTATCTCAAGTGTAAAGTTTTTGACTTGTTTTATTTTGATTTTGAGAATTCATGTTATTATTGTTGTTTAGTGGTTGAACCCATTTCTGAATTTTTTTGATGATGTGAAATCAATTGTGTTTTTTTGTTGCTTTGGATTTGTTTATATGCTTTTTAATAGTTGTTTGGCCAGTGTTTCTCAAATGTCGTCGGAGTTGGTACGACGGTACTGGTCTACATATGGCCAAGAGTAATGGAGCTGGCTCACCATGTTTGGGTCCTAAGGTGGCTATGGTGGAGACGACACGAGAGAAAAAAGAAAATGATAATTTCTCATATCAGTTTTTTTTTTATTTTATTTATTAGGTATTAAATCATATGTGATAGGTTTCATTTCAGTTTAGTGCTCTCTCTTTTTGACTGTCAATTCCAATCTAACAAATACTCATTACTGTTAGATCATTCTCTATCGGTGAAGAATGTTGTCATTCTCCATTATAGACTCACCTTTATATATTATACATATTACAGGGAAAATACCCAAAACACTTCATATATGTTGTCTAAAAATCATTTTTGTTTTCTTATTATTAAGATGCCTAAAATATCTCATGTGTTTTGCTTAAATAGCATTTTTGTCTCTCTTATTAAAATGCCTAAAACATCAAACGTGTTTTCACACTCAAAATACCTATGAAGCAATTAATTTCTAAATAATTATAAGATTATTCTTCCTAATATATATTAAATTAAAATGCTATTTTATGTGTGTGTGTTTTTGTTTCTGACGAGTTTTTTCATTTTAATTAAACATTTCAAAAAACTAAGTTATCCTTCACAATCTTTACCCAATACGATTTAAAATATTATTAAACAAAAATACTAAATAAAGTCAATATTAAAAAGTTAAAAACTCTCAAAATAATTAAAGTATTTGCTTAATTAAAATGTTTATTTGAACATTTTAAATTACCTTTTTATTAATTTTCAAGTCAAGTTATATTTAAAACAACATTTAATATTTATTGGGAAGGATAATCTTAAAATTTTTTGGAAAATAAATTGCTTCAAGGGGTGTTTTGAGTATGACCTTGAAAACACATGGGGTGTTTTGAGCATTTTAATAATAAAAAGGGCAAAAGTGATAGGCAAAACATAGAGATGTTTTGAGTATTTTAATAGTAAGAGAGGTAAAAGTAGTATTTAGGTAAAACATAAGAATGTTTTAAGTATATTCCCAAATTAGAATTATTAAATACAAGTAACATGACTTTTTAAATCAATGATGATTAATTTTACTTTTGTCTTGAGATTAATAGGGTGTTAGGGGATGTCTATTGCAAAATTCTCACACGCTATAACGTGAAATAAAAAATTAAAACTCTCACATATAATAATGCACGGTTTCAATCATTTGTTTCAACTATCAATCCTCCTAAACACTAGATAAAAATTTGTAAAATTCATTAAAATAAATCATCACCACAACATTTCAGCCATTTAACATACCCATTACCCACATTCAATTCTGAAAATTCTCAAATAGCGTTTGGCACAATCTTATGAACTTGTATATTATTTATAAAGTGTTTAATAGGATGATTAGAACCGTTAGTTAGAGTTGTTTTTATTATAATATGTGAGAGCTTTATATTACAGTAATTTTTTTTATTATTATAGCATATAAAAATTTTATACTGTTTATAACTTAAAATATAGCTTAAACCACAACGGCTAAACAGCCTAGTTGTAAATTGTCGCTATTAATTGTAACTGATGTATCATAATATTAGATTATAAAACACAGGGCTTCTTATACGAAAAACACGGATAAGGAAGCGCGTGGGAAATGAATTGCTCCTCCATGAGCCTGAAAAGGCAGAGACTGTCAGGGACTCAGAGCGACTCATCTCCATTACAAGACGGGCTCGCTCTTTCTCTCTCTCTCCCCCTTGTTATTTTTCCCATCTCCCGCAAATAAAGCAAAACCCCATAAACAAAACAAATAAAAATCATACAAAGACAAGAATTATATTATTGTAACTACGTTAACATACCCAAGGGAAAAAAAGAAAGAAAAGAAAATCTGTTATTTTGCTTTTATCTATGTAGTAGTATTAGTAATATTGTGTGATTGAACCCTGTTCGTCTTCTGTCCGGGTCTAGGACATGATTTTAGGCATTTTCTTAATTTAATTCGATTTGTAGTTTATGCGTTTGGGAGGTTAATGAGGTAGTGAAATGAAAAAAAAGGGGCCTAATCTAATCAAATCCCACACACAAAACACACTCAATTCCCAAGGCAACAAAACATAAAAAAAACTTGTCTTTCTTTCCCTTTACGGTCTGGTCCCTCTTCTAGGGTTTTGAATTCGAAGGAAAGAAGCCATTTTTGATTTTACAGAGCCAATAACAAGAAAAAAAAAAAAAAATCTACTACCCGAGAAGATTTCGAAGAAGAAGAACCCAAAAAAAAAAAAAAAATCCAACGACATTCATTCTGGAGAAGCTCACCTCGGAACCAAGAAGCTCTGTCATCAATGTCGTAGCTTTGTTTCCTATTTCGGAGATTTTTTTTTGCTACTATTATTATTTTTTTAATTTGCTTTTAAGGGGTTCGATGATGATGATGATGATGATGATGGTGGTGACGGAGATTGGAGTGGAGTGAAGAAGGATCTCGCCAAGATCAAATCAAGCCCCTTTGCGTCTTCGCTTGCTCTAATGGTGTTAATATTATTAATTAACTCTGTTTTGGGAAGTTAAAGGGGAGAGGAGAAATATCGCTACTCTCTCCAACATGCATTTCGCCAAGCTCGATGACTCTCCCATGTTCCGCAAGCAGGTTCTCTCTCCTCTCACCTCTCTATCTCTTTCTCCTATTTTCATTTGCTTGGTGTTTTATTTTGCCTCGTGATTTGCAATGTCCTGTTTGGTTGCCGGGAAAATATCCCATTTTATTATCAGATATTAAAGTAGCATCTTTTTTTTGTCCTTAGTTTTTCTTGCATTTTCGCGGCGATCAAAGGGATCACATTGCCCCTACTTGCAGGTCTTGGTCTAAATGTTTAGGAATTTAGCTGCACTAACCTAGAACCGTGACCTTTTACATCCTGTGAATTACTGAAATATTCTATCGATTTCTTTGATGAACTATGATAGCATTTCCAAATTCTGCAATTTTAGGTGTAGCAAGGGCTAAGATTTTGGGCTTATACACTTGCTGATCGAGGGGAAATTAGAGATGATTGATGAAGAAGTTTTGTAGTTTGCTTGGATTTCGTTGCACAAAAATCGTCACTTGCTTACCACAACATTGGAATTTGATTTGCGAATTCTTAGTGGTTTTAGTTCATTGTTGAATTTAATCATGAGTTGGTTAATTTATGTACTTATTTTGCTTAGAAGTCTTCTTCTTCTTCTTCATTATATATATCATAATTTAGTTTGATCACTAATTTAGAGGAGTTATAACTCAGCTTATCATGCAAGAAATGAAATTGCTATACGAGAATTTCTTAGCATTTAGGTTATATGCGCTAGAGATGCATGGTGAATTTGTGTTACTAGATGTTACCTCTTCTTTTTTTTTCATGGGCAGTGTTGTCTTGTTCTTGTAATTTGAGTAATGCTACTCTGCTTGCTACTTTCAAAAGGTTGTGGACTTTGCTAAGCTAATCTTAGCGACTGATGCCTTCTTTGTTCAACAGATACAATGCTTGGAGGAAAGTGCCGAATCCTTGGGGGAGAGAAGTTTGAAGTTTTACAAAGGATGCCGAAAGTACACGTATGTGGATGCATATATAGAATGTGAAATATGTCATCCTTTTCAATTAACTTAAACTCTACTGTTACTTCATGAAGATTTCACGTGATAGCTTTGATAGCATGTCAATAAGTTTTTTTAGAAGTTTTGAATACTGAAAGCCTCTAAACCTTTCATAAATTTATGTAGTATATCACAAAATGGTTATGTGCCCATTTTTGGTCTTCCGCTTGTGGAAATTAATCTGTGATCTCCTTGGACATTGAATATATGAAGGGTTTTAATTTTCTTCCTTTTTTCACTCTCAGTGAAGGACTTGGGGAGGGATATGATGGGGACATTGCATTTGCAAGTGCTCTAGAAGCTTTTGGTGGGGGGCATAATGACCCTATTAGTGTGGCTTTTGGAGGTATGTTGATTTCTTAGCATGCTTCAATGGTGATTGAATAAAAATCTAGTTGTTAGTTTAAATCATGTAGTAATTGTGTTGATAAATTTTGATTATTTAATTGAAACGTGTATTTAGCCAAGAGATGGAGAAAAGAGTGGAATATGCATGTTGTCAGATAGTGTTTCATAAGTGAAAGTGGATTGATTTTGGATTTATGCTTATGTTTATAGGCCCTGTTATGACGAAATTTACCATTGCATTGAGAGAAATTGGAACATACAAGGAAGTTCTTCGGTCCCAGGTAATTGTCGTGATAAACTCTTGCACTAATTTCTTACCCATGTGATATGGAAAAGGTGCCGCGTGTATTTATAGCAGTGAAAAGTTTGATGTTGTCTGACATGTTTCCTTTTTGCACCCAGGTTGAGCATATGCTTAATGACAGATTACTACAATTTGTTAATATAGATTTGCATGAGGTCAAGGTACAGTGGATTTTTCTTCTCTTTTACGTTTATTATATCATTTATTATATCTTATATCACGCATGTACTATATATTTTTGTAGGTTGGCTTTGTACATATAACATATATACATGTATGTATTTTAAATCTGGCTATATGTACGGTGTTACATGGAGGAATTGAAGCATCTAGTCATTTCGTTACTCTTTCACAGATAGTTCATTTACTGCCTCTGGGTGTAGTATGTCAAATGTCATAGTATTGTCAAAAGACAAATTTTGCATAATTATTGTATAACTGTTGTCGGAATTTGTTTTATTTTTGGTTTTAACTTGAAAGTGATAGCTTGAGAACAGAGGAGGTTTGCTCTTTTTTCAAATAACTCAAGTTCATGTTTGTGTCTCTCCATTTTTCATTTGACAGTTTTGTTTTCATACAGGAAGCTAGGAAGCGTTTCGACAGGGCTAGCCTTTTATATGACCAGGTGTATCCTCAGTTCTTTACTTAATATGCTACTCTAATTGATACCAATTGGCCTGCAATTTACGTATGGTCTTCTCATGTTTAATGTTCTTGAAATTTTCTCTGGTATCACCATAAAGAATAGCGACTTTTCATGTTTTAGACAAGTATAGGGTCTGATGATAGATTCTAATCTATTTAGGCTTGCATGGAGCTGCGTAGGCTCATGTTATTGAATTGGGAATTAAAGTGGAACCTGTAAAACCTTTAAAAGTTAGGTGTTCAGGTTAAACAATTTGTTTTGGGTACAAACATCTGGTGATATCGTTTGTGCAACTTGAGGTAGAAATCCCATAAAAATGTGACGTTAGCAATAATTTATCAATGCACTTCTCTTTTCTTTCCTTTTCTTTTTATTGGACTATTCTTTAATCTTTTGGTACATATACTATATTATGGATAACTTAAAGACATATTTTCTTTGGAATTCAAATGGTAGTGTATGCAGTCGTGTTGGTCTATATATTTGGACCTTCCTTTTTCAGAACTGTAAATTTGTGTTGAGAGATGTATTGAACCAAAATTCACATTTATTTGGTTAATGCTTATGATGCTTTTGCAGGCCCGTGAAAAATATCTCTCGCTAAGGAAAAGCACAAAAACCGACGTAGCCACAGTTTTGGAGGAGGTATTGCAATCTTAGTTCTTGTGGTTTAAATTTTTGATGTTCTTTTGTCATAAGAGCATGTCCAATGCAATGCCAAAGCCAAATTTTGGCATTTGGGTAAGAAACTCAGTATTTTTGGTGCTAAATTCGGCATATACAACACTTGGTGCCGATTTGGTACCAAGTATAGCATATGCAAAATTTTAGCATTTGGTTCCACGTATATCAAATATGCCATTTTCAACTTTTGTGTGCCACTTATAGCATTCACATTTGCATTAGAGATGGTCTAGGTAGTGGATCTTGACATTTGTGGAGATCCTCTATTCTGTCCATTCTAAAATACTTTTGAGATCTTCTAGGAGCTTCATAATGCAAGGGCTACATTTGAGCAAGCTCGCTTTAACCTGGTAAGTGTGTTCTTGGTCCGGATGAGCTATAATAATTAGTTTTTCCATGCAATGAGAAATTTGTTTTGAGAAATTCTTGTTGCCCTTGTTAGTCTTGTAATGTTGGATCATTCCCTTCTAGGTGACTGCTCTTTCTAACGTAGAAGCAAAAAAGAGGTTTGAATTTCTGGAAGCAGTCAGTGGGACAATGGATGCACATCTGCGCTACTTCAAACAGGTGAATTTGATGGCGATTATTCTATATCTTAGTCACATGTTTTATCGCAAGTGTGCTAATATTGAACATTTGTGAAACTGTGTAGGGCTACGAGTTATTGCATCAAATGGAGCCATATATTAATCAGGTATGAACAAGAAATGTTATCTGTATGCACACAATTTTTATGCATTCTAAGAACATGTCAAAATCATTATTTCATAACTTGATGTGGGACATTTATATAAACTTGTTTAATTTCACTCAAATGCCAGTTCTTTAATATTTGACAGGTATTAACTTATGCGCAACAATCGAGAGAAAGGTCCAATTATGAGCAGGCAGCTCTTAATGAGAGGATGCAAGAGTACAAACGGCAGGTTGATCGAGAGAGCAGGTGGTCTTCCAACGGCTCTAATGGATCTCCTAATGGAGATGGTATACAAGCCATTGGCAGAAGTTCTCATAAAATGATAGAGGCGGTTATGCAATCTGCTGCAAAGGGAAAGGTTAAATCAAAATTAATTCTTAGTAGCTTTGTACCAAATGCACTTTTATTTTGTAATATCTTCTTAAATATTGGCATTTAACACCTTAAAAAAATTTTCAGGTTCAAACAATTCGGCAGGGTTATCTCTCGAAACGTTCCTCGAATTTGAGGGGTGACTGGAAAAGAAGATTTTTTGTTCTTGACAGTCGAGGAATGCTCTATTACTATCGAAAACAATGCAGCAAACCATCTGTATGTAAAATTTTTGAAAATATTTACGATGCAGGAGGCTTTAAGATTATTGAAGGCTTGTTCTTAGCTTCTTGTTGGGTCTCCCATTTGTGTATGCTTGTAGGCATCTGGAAGTCAACTTTCTGGTCAGAGGAATAGTTCTGAGCTTGGTTCTGGACTCCTAAGTCGATGGCTTTCTTCTCATTATCATGGTGGAGTTCATGATGAGAAATCTGTTGCTCATCACACTGTGAACCTGCTAACATCAACGATCAAAGTTGATGCTGACCAGTCAGACCTGAGATTTTGCTTCAGGATCATTTCACCAACAAAGAACTACACTCTGCAGGTTCGGCTCAGTAATTGCTTGCTCTTCTGCCCTAAACTTTCTTCAATTTAAAGAACATCTATTGTTCCTGAGACCCACTTTTGGGTGATTATGTCACGATGATGGTTTATCAGTAGGATTTGGTGATTTTCTGCTATTGTTATTTATTTATGCTTGTCAGTGCAGGCAGAGAGTGCCCTTGATCAAATGGACTGGATTGAAAAGATAACTGGAGTCATTGCTTCGCTACTTAGTTCCCAAGCTCCTGAGAGGGTAAATCATCTGGAGGTCTTGCCCAATTATATAGCCACTGATTTTTGTAGTAATTTGTGTTCCTTTTTATTTCAGTGCCTGCCTGCTAGTCCCATGGGAAGCAGTCATCATCGTTCTACCAGTGAGAGTAGCTCTTTTGAGAGTTCTGACTTTGATCACACTGCAGTTGAAGATCTTACATTGGAAAAGAATGCTGCACATCTCGAGCGCCCATTGAGAAGTTTTCAACAGCAGCGGTCTTGTATTAAAAGCGAGAAGCCACTTGTTGTCTTACGAAGAGTAATCGGGAATGATAAGTGTGCTGACTGTGGTGCCCCTGAGCCAGATTGGGCATCATTAAATCTTGGTGTTCTTGTTTGCATTGAATGTTCTGGTGTTCATCGTAATCTTGGTGTACATATATCGAAGGTATGTTTTGATTTGGACTACTTGTCTTCTGTCTCTTTCTTGCATATTCACGATCTCTAACTCATCAAACTGGAACTGTCTGAGTAAATTCGTGTTGTGTTGATAAGGGACATCTAATTCTTTATCCTTGTAAAGATAAAAAGGACGCCCCATAATGAACATCACATGAGACATGAAGGATCTGCAAGACATTACTTAAATAAATATAAAACTACATTGTACAAACGTAGAAAAGAAAAGGTTGCGCTGCTTGGGGTAAGCTAATCAAAAGAAACAATGTGATTTGCTGCTATATTTTGCCACTGGTATCATCTCCGATAGTAGCGTAGATCCTATTGCAGAAGTTTCAGTTCTCGACTTACACGGGAGATTTTATTGTCAGATACAGGGGCTCATAAGGTAGCTTATCACATTTGAATGACCATCATGAAATAGGAACTTTCATCAGTGGATAATCTAATTTCTCCCAACTTTTTTCTCAACTTAGAAATCTTCTGTTAGTGCAATGATCGACCACGTATTTATGTATTGTGATGTTTGTAATTACATTATCCTGATGTATGACTTTTACATGGCTAGCTAATTATGTACTCTTGACTTGGTGATTCTTGGTCTTGTTGATATCTAGCAAGGCTGTAGTGTCGTGATTGACTATTCTTTGTTTGCAGTTGAGTGAAGATTCTATTTGATGATGATATTTGTGTATGGATTCCTTGTTTATCAGATCTTTTTCCTTATCGGGACTTTTGTTTTGCAGGTAAGATCTCTCACACTGGATGTTAAAGTGTGGGAGCCTTCTGTTATAAGTTTGTTTCAGTCTCTGGGTAATACCTTTGCCAACTCTGTGTGGGAGGAGTTATTGCAATCAAGAAGTGCTTTCCAGGTTGATCTTGTCTCAACAGGGTAAAGAATTTCATTTATGATTGGAATGGAATTTCCCAAGTTACATATAGTTGTTGTTTGCTGAATGGCTAACGTTTATTTTTGCTGGTGAAGCTCATATAAATCTGACAAAGCACAACTGTCATTTATCAGCAAACCAAGTCATGCTGATTCTATATCGGTGAAGGAGAAATTTATTCATGCCAAGGTATGGTATTCCTTGATTAAGGTCCTTTTTTTTTATTTTCATTTTTGCTTAAATTTAAACTGTAATGGGGAAGTCCGGAGTAAACTTAGCACGCTGGTTATGATAGAAGGATAAGGAACAAGAATGATCAAGATGCATTTAGTGCGAGTGTTGTTTAGGATCTCTATTTGTGGAATAAACTGATTCCTTGATGCCTGCTATTGGTTAGAATTTTTGGGTGCCTGTTGAAATCAGTATAAAATATGTAGTTCTTTTATTGCAGTATGCAGAAAAGCTTTTTGTTCGCAAACCAAAAGACAGGCAATATCCTCATTTGGTGGCGCAACAGATTTGGGAGGCGGTTAATGCTAATGACAAGAAGGCTGTGTACCGTCACATCGTTAATTCTGAGCCAGATGTGTGTGCTCTTTATAAGCAAGCACCTTGCGGCTCTTCCTTGACCCTAGCCAAAGTGATGCTATTGCAGGAGCAGCCAAGCCTTGAGCAAAGTGCTAGTTGCTTGACAGGAGGGGATTCATTGGACAGGTCTTCTACTACTGTCTTAAACTTGGGTTGTACAAGTGAAGGCCGGACCATGGAGGATCTAGCTGGATGCACTCTACTGCATCTCGCTTGTGAAACTGCAGACATCGGCATGCTTGAACTCCTCCTACAATACGGTGCCTATGTAAATGCTACTGATTTGAGAGGTCAAACACCACTCCATCGTTGCATTCTCAAAGGCAAAATAGCATTTATAAAATTGCTTCTTACGAGGTAACTCGACGATCTGGCTCTATTACTGTGCTCATAATGCATTTATTTATTTATTTATTTAAGTCTAGTTTGTTCCCCTCCTTTTTTATTTCAAGCAATTTACTTGCTATGCATTGTCTGATTCCTGTTGGTTAACTGTCTTTTTTTTGCTGCTTTTTTTTTAAAGAAAAATATAGTTATTACATCCCTCTCTCTCTCCCTCCCTTTCTCTTATGTGATAAATTATCTCATCTTCTATATGTTTCTGAGAGTTCCCGTTACACTTGCAGGGGAGCTGATCCACGAGCCGTCGATGGTTTAGGCAAAACTCCGTTTGAGCTTGCAGTAGAGTTGAACTTTGATGATGCTGAGGTCCTTTCCCTATTGTCAGAGTGCAATGTATGAGAAACTCCCACAAGGAATCAAAGGGACCTACTCAAAGGCTGGAAGATGTTGGGACAGAACAGAAGAGGAAGGGTATAAAAAAAAAAGCAAAAGAAAATGCAAAGGTATCGCATTTATGTAATTATACTTCATAACTTGAGAGCTATTCTCCCTCTAAAAAGATGTCGCCGATAAGGTGTTTTGTGGGTTTTAGAGGAGAGTGGTAGGTTGGCTTGCCTGCCCCATGGGGGGCATCTGAGGCCAAAAAAAAAAAAAAAAAAAGAGAAAAAGAAAAAGAAAAAGAAGAAGGTTTCCCAGAGTTGTAATTTATTATTTATTGTTTCCATTTAATCCGATGCGGAGTGGGGTCAAGAGCACCACGTAGCTCTTATAGCTAAGGGGCTCTGATATGTTTTACTGTCACGTTTACTCAGTTTGTCTGCTTCCTTTTATGGTGAAGCTGTGAGGATCTAGTTTTTAGGTCATTGTGTATTTTGTACATTAATTTCTTTCTAGTGAAGCTTTGTTGTGGCTGTAACCATTTGTATCCTTCACGTTTTCTTCTTTGCTTTTGCAACTTGCAAGCGTTATTATCCAATCATCAGATTCAGGGGTGATGCATCTTCACCCCTGTCAGTAACCGTAACGTGGAAAAAAAGAACGAGGTATTTTCTGTTATGCCTTCTTCTTCGAAGCTCAAAACATTAAGGTTTACTAAGTGACCACTTATTATATTCGACCATTATAATTAGACATTTTTTTTCCCAATGCATAGTCCTTAATACAAAAGAGATCAAGCAAAGACGTGAGCCTTCAGGGCAAAAAAAAAAAAAAAAAAAAACATAGAACTTAGCCTCTTCATCCAATTTTTGGTTTCATGGTGTGGAACCTATGAAGCAAAAGTTACCCATCCCCATAGGCTAATAGATTGCTATAAGGTGTTTGGCATGATGATTAAAATAATTTGTTAGAACTGTTTTTATTATAGTATATGAAGGGTTTTATATTGTAGTAATTTTATTTTATTTTTATAGCATGTAAGAACTTTATGTTTATGTTGATCATGAGAAGTTGGTTTGCATTCCTCTTGTTAAATAGCCTTTTAGCTTAGGCGGCTATACAGGACAGCAATGATTGTCGGTGGCCACCAAAGCTCTTGCTATACAATCTCATCTTAATTATAAAAAAAGACATTTGAATAATATGTGAGGCTTGCTAATAGAGTAGTGAAATCGAGAATTAACTCCATATTAATGAGTAATAACACTTTGCAAGCTCTTTAATGTTGATGCTCACCTTTTTTTTAAAAAAATTAGTTATTATTACTCACAATGAAACAATCATAAAGTGTAAAATACTGGTGCTTAAACATGACAGAAATTAGAACAAAACATTCCTAGTTGGTTGTCTTGTCTCTAATTTCTAAACCGCTAAAACTCTGCAAAAGCATATTTGTAACATTTTACTAATACATCAAACATAAAAAAAAAAAAAGGGAGAAGGGAGAATTAGGAATAGCGATTGTTCGGTCATTATTGTTACGATTATTTGATAGTAAAAGAAAGAAACTTTAGTGATTAATTCGCAACTCTACGACAGCTAGACACCGCCATGTCCAGCACAATATTACAAAAATGGAAAAGCCAAAAAACCCATATGAAAGCACAAATTCTCGTGGTTCCCTCTGAACGGTGAAGATCTGACATGTGCAAGGCAACGGAGGGCAGAGATGTGATTGACGATGTTTCGTGATGATAGTGTAACATATACGCTCGCGCGCACACACAAAAGTAGAATATGCTAAATGCTTTACTTTGCTTTGGAAATTCGACCTCGTGAGTCGTGAAGAAGACACGAGGGGAGAGTCTGCCGACGTGGCAGTGGCCCCACCTGGGCCTGAAAGGCGGGAGGCCCGCGTTTTGTCCTTTGAGGAATCTGTGAGGAAAGGAATGGTCCAAGACCGTGAGCGAGTGAGTGAGAGAGAGACAATTAAATTTAAAAAAAGAAAAGAAAAGGGAAAGCTTGAAAAAAAGAAACGGGCCAACGAGGCATGGGGAGTTTTGTTGCGAGGCTCTGAGAGACAGATTTTTTAGCGAACAAGGGTTAAATTGATTTTCTGAAGAAAATGACTCTGCTTCTTTGTTTCTTCGTTATAGTCAGTAGTGAAAGTCCCCAAATTTAGCTCTCGTGGGAACTCTTTTTTTTTCCATTATCGCTTCTTCCTCTTCTTGGGTCCTCTCTCTCTCTTAAAAAAGTAGGATTTTGTTAACACGTCTTTGTTACCACTACTTAATGCTATTATTATTATTATTTCCTTCCTTCTTTTCTTTCCTCACCGCTGTTTTTTTCCTTTTCTTTTTCCGAAAGAATTTTGTGTGTATTATTGTAGTGTAGTATTATAGAGTAGAGTGCCGCTATTTTGTAGGACAGAGATGGGAATCGGTTCCTTCTTTGCGTCTTTCTTCTGAAGTTTATTTTTTTTGTTTGATATTCCTCTCACTTTGAAACCTCCTCCTCGTTCTTCTTCTTCTTCTTCAATGGGCTTTCTCAGCATTTCCCCGCAATTTTCGGAGCATTTCAGAACTGGGGTTGATTAAAACAACAAAAGAACTTCAAAAGCTTCTAGCTTTCCTCTTCTTCTTCTTCTTCTTTTTCTTGGGGGTTATCCCAAGTTTTTATATATATATATATATACATATATTATTTCCTTGTTTGGTTTATGGTAAAGAGGACCAATATTTTCAGGAGTTTTCATACCTGCTTGAAAGCTCCAAAACAAGCATCTCACGTTTTTCGCTCAACCACTGAGCTTTTTTTACCTTCCTCTTTAACAAGCGTTGATTTAAAACAAAAGCCCTCCAAGCTTCTTGTCTGGTTTTTATGTTGTAAAACCAAACAAAGAAAAAAAAGGACCAATCTTTTCAATAGTTCCCACAGCTTTATCCTCTAAAAACACCTCTGTGCTATGTGGGTTTGGTTTGGTTCAAGCACTCGACTTTCGTTCTTTCTCTTCTACTACCACTACTACTACTAGACTAGTCATCTTTAGGGAGGCTTTTCTCAACTCTGTGCTTCTTTCTTCCTTCCATGGATAACCAGAAACCCACACAAAATATCTTCCCTCTCCTTCTCTTTCTCCTCATACTTCTCCTTCACAATGCAACTTCGCTATCCCAAGAGAGCAACAACACTACTAGTACTTCTAATACTACTACCAAAATCCCCTCTAAACCTCCACCGCAATATGGGTTCAAGAGAATCATCTTAAGTATAGCTTTAGGAGTTCTCACAGGACTGATGGGCTCACTCCTTTTTGCTCTCATAGTCCGGTGCTTCGTCCGGTACATAAACCGAACCCCAATTCTCAAAGGCCCTGTCATTTTCTCCCCAAAAATTGACCCGAAGACGCTCCAATCTGCTCTCCAATCCGAAAACCAGTTACTAGGATCAAGCCCCACTGGAAAGTACTATAAAACTGCTCTTGATAATGGCCTTATCATTGCGGTCAAGAGGCTAGAGCCCTTTTCCGAAAAGGGTGAAAAGTCGATGAAGAGACAGATTCAGCAGGAGTTGGAGCTCCTTGCCACTCTGAGAGATAGAAATTTGATGAGTTTGCGAGCTTATGTTCGCGAACACGACAGGTTCTCTTTGGTTTACGATTACATGCCAAGTGGGAGCTTAGAGGATGCCATGAATAGAGTTAGGGAGAATCAGTTGCAGCTTAGTTGGGAAATTAGGCTTCGGATTGCGGTTGGAGTGATTAAGGGGCTTCAGTATCTCCATTCATTTTTTCCTCAGATCCTGCATTGCAACTTGAAGCCCACGAATGTCCTGTTGGACGCGCAGTTTGAGCCGCGGTTGGCAGATTGCGCCCTTGCCAAGCTTGCTCCCCATGTCGATCGCCCGACTACAGGTTATAGTGCTCCAGAGTGTTTTCAAAATGGCAGGTGATTATAGGTTACTTATTACAGTGGCTTTGATGATGTTCTGGAAAAATTTCAGTTTAGCAGCCTATTATGAAATTTGCATAATTTGAACCAATTTGCTTGATGTTAGAATAAGTCTTGATCCAGTGTTTTTCTCCAAGTCGTCCTTTTGCTCGCTGTAGCAAATGCTTTTTTTAGCAAGCCAAAGGACAAGTTTAAAATGAATCATCATAGTGAGGTTTGTTTATAATTCATACTTTTCTGGAGATTTAGTTGTCTTGTGGAATTTGGAAAGGTTGTTGGTTTATTCGTTTGTGTTCTTAATTTTATATTTTGATATTTTTGTTTTGGTGGAGTTGTGGTTTAAGATAACCCAAACTGCTTGATGTCAACAAGATATGATAGAAATAAGAAAAATGAGATATGCCGTTGAAATGCCAGAAAAAGGAGATATTTCCCGTTTGTTTTTAGCGACTTTGTTGATCTGCGAGGAAACTTTTTATCAAGAATTGCCAGATTGAAGGCTTATGGTTTTGATATTATATATATATATATATATGTTGCAGGTATACTGATAAAAGTGACATATTCAGCTTTGGGATGATATTGGCTGTTCTGTTAACGGGTCGAGACCCAACTGAACCATTCTTTGGGGAAGCGTCTGGTGGGGGAAGTTTGGGACAATGGCTGCGCCACTTGCAGCAAGCCGGGGAGACGCGGGAAGCATTGGATAAGAGCCTTGTAGGGGAAGAAGGTGAAGAAGATGAGATGCTGATGGCAGTGAGAATTGCTGTTGTATGCCTATCAGATGTGCCTGCTGAGAGGCCTTCCAGTGATGAACTTGTTCATATGCTAACCCAACTGCACAGTTTTTAGAGGACAGAATGTAAGTACTAAAAAAAAAGGGGAGAAAGAAACCCCTTTGTTTTGTAGATTTTGGGATTACACTTGGTGGTAGATTTTGCTTGCTTTCAGAGTTTCGTTAAGACAAAGAAAGGGTAAGCTGTGTAGTTTTAAGTTACCAAGTGAAGAAGATCGATAGGTTTGTATTTTGGATTTTTAGAAAAATGTTGGTGTGTACATGACTAGACTAATGGTGTTAAGTGATGAGAGGAATCTGAAAGTCGGAGATTTTTGTAACCCCAGAATAGGACTTTGTTTATCTGATTTTAATTACTACACGGGAGACATCTGCATTATTGTGTTTTTCATCCTCTAAATGATGGTGGGGTTTTAATGGCTGTCTTTTTCTGGACATTACTTTTTTGAAATCTAAAATTTTTGACACTTCTTTGTATGTAGGGCCGGCAATACGGGTTGCGACACGACGACACGACACGAATCCGACACGATTTTTTGCGGGTTAGTGTCGGAAAATTTGACCACGGGTCATTTTAGTGTCGACCCGAAACTGACCCGTCAAAAAACGGGTCGTGTTCGGGTCAACCCGTCTGACACGAAAATGACCCGTTTCTGACCCGTGTTTAATTAATTAGCTTTTAAAAAATTAATATTATTTCATAAGCTCTTAAAATATCAAACCTTACCTCTCTTATCACTCATCTTCTTGTTGAAGTGGTATGAAACTCTTCTAATTTTATTTATTTTTAATATTTTATATATTAATGTGAGCGGGTTAGAGACGGGTTGCAGGTCATAATCGGGTTACGGGTCAAAATCGGGTCACGGGTTATTATTTTTTGACACTGTGCATAAGAAACGGGTTGACACGGGTCGGGTTAGTGTCAACCCGTGTCAAAACGGGTCGGGTTAGGGTTGAGAATTCTCAACCCGTTCGGGTCACGGGTCGGGTTAGTGTCGACCTCATTTTGTAAAAATTAACTCCAACCCGACACGCCAACCCGTTTTGCCACCCCTATTTGTATGCAATGAATAATAAAAATAAAAATGGTGTGTGTGTGTGTTGTGAGATCTATAAGTAGCAAATGGTCCTTTTATATTTGTTTCATTGACCTGGCATGAACCAACTAGTACCTTTGTATCCAACCAACTAAAAAGTGGGGCTTGCTTGGGAAACAAATAAGTGTATTTTCTACATACAAGGATTCCATATCCATGTCCATATCCATATGGTCCTTCACTTTGTGACTTTATATGGTCCTTCACTTTGTGACTTTATAGAGTAGGCGCGTTTTCTACTTTTTGGTAGAAGAGGAAGACAACATGAAATAAGATGTCTATATGAATTTACTTCATTATGTATGTTTACTCAAAATGAGGGAAAAAAAATTGAGATGTGATTAAGGCAAAATAGATATTTAGTATGATAGGTCCTTTTAACTTTTTTTCCCCTTCCTATTCTAATTTCAGCTAAACATCCTCCAATTTCTTCTCACCTCCTCACTTTACCAAATGTTAGGGTAAATGGCCAAAGCCTATGGTCGTTCTCTTGCCCAACTTAATTATTTTCGTGAGCCTGGTAGTAAAAATGTGAAGAACTATGGAGCTCACTTTACATTTGGATGTAGGCATATATATTTATATATATATATATATTTTTTTTTTTTGTGCACTTTTTTTTCTCTGTTATCAACGATTTGAGAGGATTGGTTGTTTACAAACCTAATTATGACCCTCATAATTTACAATTAAGTGCCTTTTTCCTTGTCACTTTGTTGGTGTAATGACTAATGATCTTGATTCTGTTCTGGAAGGTAGGGAAAAAGTTATTACTAGTTTGTCTTTTCAGACAGTGTGTCCTCATGCATTGTACAATTGCCATGGAAGCATGAAAAGATTGTGGTACTAATATATATATATATAGAGAGAGAGAGAGAGAGAGAGAGAGAGAGAGAGAGAGAGAGGCAAATGGAGGTGGTGGGGATGTTGAGAGAACTCAAAAGAGGAGTGAGCACCATTCAAATTACAATAACATCAAACATGTGTGGCCAAAGCGAAATTATCATGCTTTGATTCAATCCTCAAAAAGAGGGTCTAATCTGTGCTGTGTCAAAAGCATGTTAGTTTCCACTTATGCCCTTCTATTCCAGCTGTCAAATGCTAGCTTCATTATTACATCTACAACCAAATTATGATTATGATAATTAATAAGAATCAAATTAAACAGTCCAAGGATGTTTTATACTATATACTTTTTATTTATTGCTAAGAAAATCTCAACGCTATATTAAACTACGTAACATCCACCGTTGGCATGCTCAGGTGGTAATAACATATCAAATATGAATATGGACATGGCCTTGAATTTTTTTATAAGAATTTTCTTTCTTGGGGGAAAACGCATGCTATAAAAAAAGAGAGGCTACGTTGTAATATAAAAACTAGTTTGTTCCGTTTGCAACTTGCGGGATTAGATAAAGATATTACAATGTTTACGTGTATTTTTTGTTGTCTGAAATTAAAAACGTGAGAAGTATTCGAAGTACTTATTTTTCTGTAAAAGAAAAGGTTAGTTCCTAAATTACTCCCTGACCTTTCATTTTTTGGCAACGTTGGTCTCTGATCATAAGATTCTAATAATTTTTATAATTTAGGAAAGATAATTAAGTATCTATAGCGTGGCAATTTTAAATTTAACAGAAATAGTAACAATCTATACAAAATGTTCTCTTTATTGCTGATAAAACTTACTAAAAGTATACACATTTTTTGTAACTATTTTACGTAAAAATTTACGAATATTATGCTATAATTGTGGTTATTTATATTAAATTTCATAAATTATTTGTCAGTACTTTTGCACAAAGAACCAAAACTGTCAAAAAAAATATAAAGATTCAAAGAGTAATCTATTACAACAAAAAGTTAGGGACACAAAAAAAAAAAGAAAAAGAAAAAGAAAACGCCTATTTTGATTTTGAAATTATTTTTCCCCCTTTCAGTCCAAAACTAACAAGACAAGTTCGAATATAGACATTGTCCATTCAAGTTCAACAATGAAGACCGCTTAAGATATAAAACTAGTTTTCAGAATGGTACTTGCAGGAGTAGGAGTAGGAGACCCACTTCTTGTTGGATTGTTACCATCCATTTTAAAAACAAAATATGTTCATTTCATCACCACATTTTAAGTCAAATAGAAACCCAAAACCTTATCCTATTCATGCCTCAAGTATATATATATATATATATATATATATCTTTGCAATTGCACCACCTTATCCATCCAAGTCACTCTTGCACACACGCTAACATACAAACTGCGCCTAAAGTTTAAATCTCAACACATACATACCATCTCTATTCTCCATTAGACTTGGCAGATTTCATCTGACAAAAATGCAGGCTGCTCTTAACCTTCCACCGCTGCCTCCGCTCCGCCTTATCATGTCCGCCAAGTCCAACGGCTTCCCATGTTGTTGGAGCTCTATTCCTGAGCTCCACACCACTAGGCATGTAGAACTCAAGGTCACGGTTGCCTCAAATGACACCCATACCGTAGATTACACTTCTGCTCTTTTCCTCTTTTGGAGAATTCTTTTTTTGTCAGATCTTCATTAAGTTTCGTTAACAGTCTAAAAGTGTATAACATCTTTTTTTTATCCTACCACAAAAATATTGAACCTTGAATTTTTCTTTTGGTACAAATATTGCAGTGTTTTTCCGGCGGAGGCTTGCGAGACGATTGGAGTGGATGCTTGTGATGCCGAAATGTATCCTGAAGTGAAGCTCACACCAGAGCCTAAGAACACAGCTTCCACAGCTGCATCAGAGCCTGTTGACCGAGAGTATCCAGAGTACAACCGTCCCAAGACGTAAGATCTCATTCAACTTGACACTTTCTTTCTTTTTTTTTATTAGTAACAACAAAAAGAGTAGTTACAGATGCAAGATTATTGATTCTTGATGATTGTGTTGGAACAGGGTGTTTCCAGGGGAGGCTTGTGATGATCTCGGAGGCGAATTCTGTGAGCCCGAGTGTCAGACAGGAGTTTACTAAAACAACCTCCTAATTTTAATAAAACTAGGTTATTGTACCTGTTTTCTTGTTCTTAGTTCTGCTGGTGCTGGACTTTGATTGTGAATATTCACTAAATAGTTTCTATGGTAAAACACAACCTCAGTTTATGCAGAATACCGTTACTATGAATAAAATTTTAGTGTAGCTAGCTAGAAGTTAATTTGAGTTCAAACAAACAAGCCAAAGCTGCACTGAATTTACAAGATATCACATGGCTATATTAAAGGTCATGTACATCAGGCAGCACAAGTATTTTAACAAGATCAGAAATCACAGTTCTAAGATCAAAATCAAGAAAAAAAAATTTCATTGAAACCTGGACGGGTTTTGATTTTGGCCAAAGTTTATAGTTCACAATCTTCAGCGATCCCCACCAAAACCATATACTGAAGAGCAACGGTGTACTTTGCGATTTTCTTTGTTTCCGAGCTGCTGTTACTTTTCAGAACAAACGATCCAGAGCCATCACCTTTAGCAAGAACGACCAAGAATCTCTTTATCATGTTGCAAGAACATAAAATAATTGTTTTTTTTACCTGCCTTTAGATGGTATGTAACATACAATAAAGAACCTTTTTTCCCCCTCAAAATGCAAACCAACCTTTAATTGTAAAGGTGGTGGAAACCCATCTCTTGTAAATGAAAAGCAACCTTGGGGAGTCTCCGTGGTGTGTATCCGACAGTAGAAGCTTGCAGGGCCTTCTTTTATTTATTACACGTTGCATTCGTGATTCAAAGAGTAAGTATGCATTTTGTTTGATGGAATGACTATTGGAATGATTGACCAAACATGTAATTGTATTATCGGTGTTAATTCTCATGTTCAACTAGACATTGGAATGGGAATAAATGATTCACATTATATTCCAAGTCAGATTTTATTCATCACCAAAGAGAATTTTCCCTTAAAAGCATAAATAATTCAACAACTCAGAGCAAGTATAACTCACTTTGCGTGAATTATGGCATTGTGACACAAAGCAAGCGTCCGAACCATTGCCAATTCTCTTCCACGCGAATAAACATACCTCTCTTTGCAGCTCCTTTACTTGGGAAAAAAATATAAAATTGAGCACAAAAACCAAACCAAATCAAAAGATCGTGATCAGTAAGGTGGAAAAAAAAGGTAAAAAAAAAGAAAAAGAAAAGAGAAAGTGTAGCGTTTGCTTTAGTTGTTGAATCCTTCTAGTTACAAATCAAAATATCATATTAAGGGAAAGACAGGAGCCACCTCTCATCAAAGAAATCTCCAAATTCATCAATGATAATAGTGGAAGGGAACTTGTGATGCAAGTGAAATGCAACAAAGTACTTCTTAATGCTTTTTGTTAGAGTATGGTGACCCGAATTTAGTTTTGTCTGACCCAAAAAATTCGCGGTGCGACAATTGTGGTGAAAAATAAATGTGAGATTTTCATGAGATCTGTGGTGTTAGCCATTTAGTTCTTTTTTTTTTTGCCTATAGGGTTTTGTCTATATATATATATAATGTATTGCGTTAGGGTTTAATAATTAGCGAATTTTAGCCTTCCTAATGCCTCAATTGTAATCTTCATTAGTTTAATGATTATCTTCTCCTCTACTCGTGGTTTTTTCCCGTCTTAAGTTTCCATGTAAATCTCTGTGTGTTTTTGTTCTTTGTTTTCATTGCTTTATTTTTGTATCAAGTGGTATCAGAGCATGGCTTTGATCTTGGTGATGGCAATAATGAAGTATGAAATTTCGCTTTTGGATCGCGAGACCAAGTTTAGTCTTTGGCAGGTTAAGATGCGGGCTGTGTTGGCGCAGATGGATTTAGAAGAAGCGCTGTTAGGGTTTGAGAAGATGCCCTCATCATGGATGATGGAGGAGAAACAACGTAAGGATCGGAAGGTTTTAACACAGATTCAACTTCATCTGTCAAATAGAATTTTGTAGGATGTTTTGAAGGAGAAGACCGCTGCTATGTTATGGTTGAAGTTGGAACAGTTGTGCATAATGAAAAGTCTCACTAGTAAGCTGCATCTAAAACAGTGTTTGCATCTACACAAGATGACTGAAGGTGTGTCTCTTGAAGAACACTTAACAGTTTTTTAAGAAATTGTCTCTGATTTAGAGGCCATAGAGGTTAAGTACGAGGAAGAAGACTTAGGGTTAATTCTGCTATGTTTGCTGCCCTCATCAGATGCAACGTTTAAAGATATAATTTTGCATAATCAAGATACACTTACTCTGGATGAAGTTTATGATGCCTTGCTATCTAAAGAAAAGATGAGGCAGCTTGTGACTGAACTTGCTGCTCAGGGAGAAGGCCTTGTTATTCGTGGTAGGACTCAGGAGAGGAGTTCTGGTTTTGGTGCTGATATGAGGGACAGATCGAAGTCCAAGCATAAGGACAAAGTCTGTAACTACTGCAAGAAAAAAGGGCACATTAATACCAACTGCTATAAACTGCAAAACAAGAATAAGAGAGCGGCTGATCAAAAGGGAAAGCAAACGGATAAAATCGGTGAGGCCAGTGTTGTGGAAGAAGTTTCTGAAGGGGAGCTCCTGGTGATTTCTAATAGTGAATCCAAGTTCTTGACTTTGCATGTATGCTTCATATGCGTCCCAATCGAGACTGGTTTTTAACACATGAAACAGTTTCTAAAGGCTCTATTTTGATGGGTAATAACACTCCATGCAAGATTGCTGGTATTGGAACTATCAGGATCAAGATGTATGATGGAGTAGTAAGGATACTAGGTGATGTGAGGCATGTTTAAGTGCTCTAGATTCAAAAGGGTACAGGTACTTCGGTGAAGGTGGAGTTTTAAAGGTTAGTATAGGTGCTCTTGTTATGATGAAAGGGCAAAAGAATACTGCTGGTTTATATGTTTTGCAGGGTACTACAGTTATAGGAGATACAGCTATTACTACATCTATTATATCTGATAGTAATCTCACTAAGTTATGGCATATGCGATTGGGGCCTATGAGTCAGCTTGAGATGGTAGAGTTGAGTAATAGAGGACTGCTTGATGGAAAGTGCACAGGCAAGATAGAGTTTTGTGAGCACTGTGTGTTTAGGAAACAAAGGAGAGTTAGATTTGACAAAAGCATTCACAACATAAAAGATATTTTAGAGTATATTCATTTTGACTTTTAGGGACTGTCTACTATTTCTTCTCGTGATGGTGTTAGTTACATGCTTACGATTATAGATGACTTTTTTAGAAAGGTATGGAGATTCTTTTTGAAGCAGAAGAATGATGTTTTTATTAAGTTTAAAGATTAGAAGACCATGGTAGAAAAATAGATCGGTAAGCCAGTTAAACGTCTCCGCACTGATAATGACTTGGAGTTTTGTTTAGATAAATTTAATGTCTTCTATAAATCAAAAAGGATTATAAGGGATTTAACAGTCCAATATACTCCGCAGCAAAATGATGTGGCAGAACGGATGAATAGAACATTGATGGAGAAGACACGTTGCATACGCTCCAATGCTGGGCTATCTAAGTCGTTTTGGGCTAAAGCCGCTTCTACAGCTTGCTACTTGGTGAATCACTCTCCTTCCATTGCTATTAACAAGAAGACTCCACATGAGGTATGGTCGGACAAACCTACAAATTACTCTAATTTAAGAATTTTTGGCTGTCCTGCCTATACTCATGTTGATAATGGTAAATTGGAGCCTAGATCTATGAAGTGTATGTTTCTTGGTTATAAGCCTAAAGTTAAAGGCTATAAGTTATGGTGCCTGGAAGCCAAGAAGGTGATTATTAGTAGAGATGTTGTGTTTGATGAGACTACTATGTTATGTAGGAGATTTACTATAGGATCTAGTGATATTAATAAGGAGAGATCTAGCAGACAGGTGGAGTTTCAGATTGAAACAGGGACATCATCTGATTCGACTTCCCAGCCAAGTTTAGAAAGTCATGAAGATGTTGCTTCCCTATCATCACCACCGAGACCATCATAGTATTCTACCGTCGAGGATAGACCTAGGAGAGATGTTAGGCCTCCAAAAAGGTTTGCTGAGGCCGACTTGGTGCTTATGCTTTATCAGTGGCAGAAGATATTGACTGCAATGAAGAACCTTCCACTTGTTCAAAGGCAGTTAGTTGTGATGACTATGTGATGAGGACATCGTTAGCACAAGCAAGAGCACGTGGGAGACATATTCAGATCCAATTCAAGTTCCCATTGGTCCGGTTACGAGAGCTCGTGCGAAGAAGTTTAAAGAAACGCTTATTGGGCTGATTCAAGCAACTTGGGCTCAAGCCATTGCGTGGAGGCCCATTGAGGGAATTGCATGCGAAAATCAAACCAACAAATGCGTGATTCAAGCTCTAGAAGGGATTGAGTAATTTCCATTTCAGTTACTTTCCCGTTTTGAGGCGACACATGGCGAGAAGAATCAGCTTATGACCTTTTTATTGTCTAGTTTCCTTTATTTTCGTTTGTTTATTTCTATTATTGTAAAGTTTTTAAGCCATTAAGGACACTTACCTTATTTGCTTTAGATTAGGTGATTTGGTAATTGATTTGCCCGAAATTCCATGGGGAATTAGGAGCTAAAAATTCGCATAGGAACCCCTATATATTGTAACGAATTTCATTCAATGGAATACAAGTAATAACACATAATTTTGAGGTTTAATTCTCTTTAGTTCCTAAACGAACTATTCGAACTTATCAGAAATTTCCGTGGCGTTAATAGACTTATCAATCAGTCCATCCATAGCTGATTGTGGCGTCCTCACATACCAAGACTTATCAATCGGTCTCTCCATAGCTGATTGTGGCGTCCTTACATACCAAGGTTCGTGCTTCTTGTTGGGCATCGGGTCGCGGTTTCCATTCAAAACCGGTTAGGAATTTGATCTTGGAAATCAATCTCGGTTAGGATCACGTCAGTTCTTGACGTGGTTCGTATCATTTGGTAATCAGAGCGAGGTTCTAATCAGGTTTTGCTTATCCGTTCTCTTAGTTTATGTTTGTTTCAGTTATTCGTGAGTTTTTGATTTCCATTATCAAAGTCGTTTAAAAAAAAAAAAAAAGATCCGAAAAGAAAAGAAAAGAAAAAAAAGTCTGGAAACCTTCCTTAAATTTTTATTTCAGATTCTTGTTATTCATCGTTTAAGGAATCCGAAATTGAATTCCTTGCATAGACCAAAAAAATTTTGTTCAAATTTTGTTCCTTTTGGGTGTGATTCTGAAAGCCTAAACCTTTTGTTCCTGTTATAGTCTTGTCTCTTTGGTAATCTATTTGTGAATTGTCAAGGAAATTTTTTGATATTGATTTGACTAGTTTTATAGGAACTGAGTGAGAATTAACGAGTGGAAAAAGGCATAGAGGCGAGAGCATTTGAGTGGACAAAAGCCGAAAGAATTGAGTGTAAACACGAGTGAAATTGAGTGAACCATTTCACGAGTGAAACACGTAAGGGAGTGTGGTAAGGTCCTTGGAAAATGTCAAACAACAGCAAGAACACTATTGAGGGTACCTCGGGTGCAACAGACCCAAAACTTCTTATGGAAGCGATGATGGGGGAGATGAGGCGATTGTTGAGGGGAGAGATAGGACAGCTTCATGAGAGGATAGACCGGATAAAGAATGCATGTGTGGAACAGCCACAACATGTTCCTCATGCGCGTAGGCGAGAAAGGGTTCTGGTTAGAGGAGAGGTTGATGACTACTATAGGATTGATGGGGAAGAGTTTGACGAAGGAGAAGATTCAGCGGGTAGTCACCGAAGATTTGGACGGGATAGAGGAGTTAGGAACAGGGAAGATGATAGTTTGAGAGGCATAAAAATGAAGATACCATCATTTCAAGGCAAATCCAATCCAGAAGCGTACCTAGAATGGGAGAAGAAAATAGAGTTCATCTTTGACTGCCACTACTATTTCGAGGCGAAGAAGGTAAAATTGGCTGTAATTGAATTTTCTGATTATGCTATTACTTGGTGGGATTAGCTTGTTATAAACAGGAGATGAAATAGAGAGCGGCCTATTGAGTCATGGGAAGAGATGAAGACCGTGATGAGGAAGCGATTTGTACCAACTTACTACTACCGGGAGTTGTACAACAAACTACAAAACCTTAAGCAGGGCAACCAGAGTGTAGAGGAGTACTATAAGGAGATGGAGGTTATGATGATTCAGGCTAATATAGAGGAGGATAAGGAGGCTACAATGGCAAGGTTTTTGGCGGGTTTGAACCGAGAAATTCACAATGCCGTTGAGTTACAACATTATGTGGAGTTGGAGGACATGGTGCATATGGCTATTAAAATTGAGAATCAACTTATGAGGAGGGGCAGTAGCACACGTCCTAGCCAAAACCCGAGTACATCGGCTTGGAAAATCAACCAATGGAAGAAGGATGAGAAGCAATCCAACCCCAAGCCAAAGATCGAGCAAAAACAAGAGGTGGCCAGCCATGGGAATCAAGGTAAATCTGATTCTTCCACTACTCGGACTCGTGATATTAAATGTTTTAAATGTCAAGGCAGGGGTCATATAGCAAGCCAATGTCCGAACAAACGAGTTATGGTGATGCGGGACAATGGAGACATTGAAACCGAGGAGGATTCGGACAATGATTCTATGCCTTCATTAGAGGATGCCGACGATGAGGAGTGCGCTGTCCAAGGAGAATTGTTGGTCACAAGGAGAGCTTTAAGTGTGCAAGCCAAAGAAGAAGATGAAGAGGTGCAACGGGAAAACATCTTCCACACTAGGTGCCACGTTCAAAACAAGGTATGTAGTGTGATTATTGATGGTGGGAGTTGTACTAATGTTGCAAGCACAACCATGGTAGAGAAGTTAGGCCTGCCAACAATTAAGCATCCTCGACCATATAAATTGCAATGGTTAAATGATACTGGTGAGGTAAAGGTGCATAAACAGGTGTTAGTTCCTTTTCGCATTGGAAGATATGAAGATGAAGTTTTGTGCGATGTGGTTCCGATGCAAGCTGGGCACTTGTTATTAGGCAGACCATCGCAATTTGATCGGCGAGTTAAGCATTATGGTTTCAACAACAAGTACTCATTTGTTCACAATCAAAAGACGATCACTCTTATTCCATTAACACCAAAACAGGTCTATGAAGACCAAGTGAGCTTACAGAGAGAAAGTGATAAAAAAATGAAGAGCGAAGAAAAATCAAGAGTGGGAGTGCAGAGAGAGAGTTCGGCCAGTGAGAGAAAAAGGAGAGCAAAGAGAGCAAGGGAGAGAAAATTGAGAGGGCTGAAAAGAATTCACAATCAGCCAATGAGAGAAAAGTAGAGAGAAAAATGAACTTTTATGCAAGAAAGAGTGATGTGAGAAGAGCTTTGTTTTCTAAACAGCCGATGATTTTACTCATGTACAAGGAGGTGTTATTAAACACTAACGATCTTGATTCCACCTTGCATAGTTCTGTTGTTTCTCTTTTGCAGGATTATGAGGATATCTTTCCCGAGGAAACACCGCAAGGTTTACCTCCAATCCGCGGGATTGAACATCAACTCGACTTCATACCTGGAGCTACAATCCCAAACTGACCAGCCTATTGGAGTAATCCCGAGGAGACAAAGGAACTCCAACGGCAGGTAAATAAGTTGATGGAGAAGGGACACGTGAGAGAAAGCATGAGCCCGTGCGCCGTACCAATTTTACTTGTGCCTAAGAAAGATGGGACTTGGAGGATGTGCGTTGATTGTCGAGCCATCAACAACATCACGGTAAAGTATCGACATCCCATTCCTCGCTTGGATGACATGTTAGATGAATTGCATGGTGCTTGTGTGTTTTCTAAAATTGATTTGAAGAGTGGATATCATCAAATTCGCATGAAAGAGGGAGACGAGTGGAAGACGGCTTTCAAAACAAAACAAGGCTTGTATGAGTGGTTGGTAATGCCTTTCGGTTTAACCAATGCGCCTAGCACATTTATGCATTTAATGAACCATGTTTTGCGAGCTTTTATTGGAAAATTTGTCGTTGTTTATTTTGATGATATCCTTATCTATAGCAGCAATTTGGATGATCATATTGAACATTTGAAACTTGTTTTAGATGTTTTACGAAAGGAAAAGTTGTATGCTAACCTCAAGAAATGTACCTTTTGCACAGATAAGCTTGTGTTTCTTGGTTTTGTTGTTAGTGCTCAAGGTATACAGGTTGATGAAGAAAAGGTGCGAGCCATCCAGGAGTGGCCGAGTCCAACTAGTGTGGGAAACGTATGGAGTTTTCATGGACTTGCTAGTTTCTACCGGCGGTTTGTGAAAGATTTCAGTACTATAGCCGCACCACTGACTGAAGTCATCAAGAAGAACGTTGGGTTTAGATGGGGAGAAGAGCAAGAAAAGGCATTTCAGCTACTCAAGGAGAAGTTGACAAATGCTCCATTGTTATCTTTACCTAATTTTTCCAAAACTTTTGAGATTGAATGTGATGCTTCAGGTGTTGGAATTGGTGCTGTTTTAATGCAGGAAGGGAGACCAATAGCATATTTCAGTGAGAAGCTGAATGGGGCAACTCTTAATTACCCAACTTATGATAAAGAGATGTATGCATTGGTTCGGGCATTAGAGACATGGCAACACTACCTATGGCCTAAGGAGTTCGTGATTCACACCGATCATGAGTCCCTGAAACACTTGAAGGGCCAGCACAAGCTAAACAAGAGGCATGCTCGTTGGGTAGAATTCATAGAGACGTTTCCGTATGTCATTCGCTACAAGCAAGGTAAGGAAAACGTCGTTGCCGATGCACTTTCTCGCAGGTATATCTTAATCTCAACTCTTAATGCTAAACTACTGGGTTTTGAACACATTAAAGAGTTATATGCTGATGACCATAACTTTAGTACCGAGTATCAAGCTTGTGAGAGATTTGCTAGTGGTAAGTACTTTAGGCATGAGGGATACTTGTTTCGGGAGAATAAATTATGTGTGCCTAATTGTTCATTAAGAGATTTGCTAGTGAAGGAATCCCATGGGGGAGGATTGATGGGACATTTTGGAGTAATGAAGACTTTAGCTGTGTTGCAGGAACACTTCTGTTGGCCACATATGAAACGAGATGTTGAGAGGCTTTGTGGTAGATGTGTAACTTGTAGGCAGGCTAAATCAAGAGTGCAGCCCCATGGTTTGTACACCCCTTTACCAATACCTAGTGAACCCTGGATTGATATTTCGATGGATTTTGTGTTAGGTTTGCCTAGGTCTAAACGGGGAAGAGACTCAATATTTGTGGTCGTGGATAGGTTCCTTTTCAAATCCTTGAAAGGATCAATGATAATGCATACAAGCTAGACTTGCCAGGTGAGTATGGTGTAAGTGCCTCCTTTAATGTTTCTGACCTAAGTCCTTTTGATGCAGGCGACAATTTGAGGACAAATCCTTCTCAAGAGGAGGGGAATGATGAGGACATCGTTAGCACAAGCAAGAGCACGTGGGAGACATATTCAGATCCAATTCAAGTTCCCATTGGTCCGGTTATGAGAGCTCGTGCGAAGAAGTTTAAAGAAACGCTTATTGGGCTGATTCAAGCAACTTGGGCTCAAGCCATTGCGTGGAGGGCCCATTGAGGGAATTGCATGCGAAAATCAAACCAACAAATGCGTGATTCAAGCTCTAGAAGGGATTGAGTAATTTCTATTTCAGTTACTTTCCTGTTTTGAGGCGACACATGGCGAGAAGAATCAGCTTATGACCTTTTTATTGTCTAGTTTCCTTTATTTTCGTTTGTTTATTTCTATTATTGTAAAGTTTTTAAGCCATCAAGGACACTTACCTTATTTGCTTTAGATTAGGTGATTTGGTAATTGATTTGCCCGAAATTCCATGGGGAATTAGGAGCTGAAAATTTGCATAGGAACCCCTATATATTGTAACGAATTTCATTCAATGGAATACAAGTAATAACACATAATTTTGAGGTTTAATTCTCTTTAGTTCCTAAACGAACTATTCGAACTTATCAGAAATTTCTGTGGCATTCATAGACTTATCAATCAGTCCATCCATAGCTGATTGTGGCGTCCTCACATACCAAGACTTATCAATCGGTCTCTCCATAGCTGATTGTGGCGTCCTCACATACCAAGGTTCGTGCTTCTTGATGGCATCGGGTCGCGGTTTCCATTCAAAACCGGTTAGGAATTTGATCTTGGAAACCAATCTCGGTTAGGATCGCGTCAGTTCTTGACGGGGTTCGTATCACTCTGGGAGATGGATGATTGTTATGCAGGAAGAGATGAAATCTCTTCATAAGAATGGCACTTGGAATTTGGTGAACTTGCCTAAAGGTAAGAAAGTTGTTCGCTGCAAGTGGTTTTTTAAGAGAAAAGATGGTACGCTAGGAGTTGAAGAAGCCATCTATAAGGCCAGACTAGTTGCAAAAGATTATAGTCAGGTTCTAGGTATAGATTTCACGGATGTGTTCTCTCCAATTATGAAGCATAGTTCGATTCGAGCTTTGCTTGGTATTGTGGCCATGCATGATCTTGAGCTTGAGGAGTTAGATGTGAAGACTGCATTTTTGCATGGGGAGCTTGAAGAAGATATCTATATGCAGCAGCCAAAGGGCTTTGTAGTTTCAGGTAAGGAGCACCATATGTGTTTTTTGAAAAAGTCTCTCTATGGCCTGAAACAGTCTTCCAGGCAATGGCATAAGAGGTTTGACTCATTTATAACCTCTCATGAGTTTAAGAGGAGTGACTATGACAGTTGTGTCTATAGAAAGAAGAACTGTGATAGGTCTTATGTCTTTTGCCCTTATATGTTGATGATATGTTAATAGTTGCCAGGGATAAGGAAGAAATCAGGAAGGTGAAGGCTCAATTTAGTAAGGAGTTTGAGATGAAAGATTTTGGGGCTGCAAAGAAGATTCTTGGCATGGAGATTCTAAGAGATAGGAAGGCAGGCAAGTTATATTTGAGTCAGAAAGGGTCAATTGAGAAAGTTTTGCAAAGATTCAATGTGCATAGTGCCAAACCTGTGAGTACCCCATTAGCTGCGCATTTTAGACTTTCTTTTGCTTTGTCTCCACAATTAGATGATGAGATTGAGTATATGTCTCGAGTTCCATATTCTAGTGTAGTGGGATCCCTCATGTATGCTATGGTATATTCTCGTCCAGACTTATCATATGCAATTAGTACAATTAGTAGATACTTGGCTAATCCTGATAAGAAACATTGGAAAGCAGTTCAATGGATATTCAGGTACTTGCATGGCACTATTGATATTTGTTTGTAGTTTGGAAGGACTAGAGATAGAGTTATTGGATATGTTGATTCTGATTTTGCTGGAAATCTTAATAAGAGGAGATCGCTTACAGGGTATGTGTTTACTGTTGGTAGCTATGCTATTAGCTAGAAGGCTACTTTGTAGACTACAGTGGCTTTGTCTACTACTGAGGCAGAATATATGGCGATCACTGAAGCTTGTAAGGAAGCTATTTGGTGAGCTCAATGAAGACTTGCAAAAAACTACAGTGTTTTGTGATAGTTAAAGTGCTATTTTTCTCACTAAAGATCAGATGTTTCATGAGAGAACTAAATACATTGATGTTCGTTATCACTTTGTTCATGAGGTTATTGCTCGTGGTGCTATTGTTGTGAGTAAGATTAGTACCCATGATAACCCTGTCGATATGATAATTAAGTCATTATCTACATTCAAGTTTGAGCATTGCTTGGACTTGATTGGTGTTCGTTGTTGAGGTTTGTCCTTAGGGGTCTTTTTGTGGAAGAGGTGAAGATAGCTTATTGAAGATTTGTTCCTTGAAGTGAAATTCGTGTCAAGGCGGAGATTGTTAGAGTACGGTGACCTTTGTATTTTTTGGGTTGTTTAGTTTATGTTTTTTTTTTTTACCTATAAGGTTTTGTCTATACCTATATATATATATAATGATATATTGCGTTAAAGTTTAATAATTAGCAAAGTTTAGCCTCCTAATGCCTCTATTGTAATCTTTATCAGTTTAATAATTATCTTCACCTCTACTCGTGATTTTTTTCCATCTTAAGTTCTACGTAAATTTGTATGTGTTTTTGTTTTTTATTGTTATTGCATTATTTTCGTATTACCTTCATCATCCTCCACGTACCTACCAATACCATACCATAGCATGTAAAATCTTTATATGTATCAAACACAAAAGTACTACATATGTACATATATATATATATATATAATCAAAAATATAAAAATCACACTTACTTCGACCTGCTTCATCTGAACATGTAAAATCTTTACATATATATATATACCATACCACGTACATTGTTTTTCATCTGCTAGTCGTAGCAATAAATTTCTCGTTACTTCGACTTACTTCATCTGTACGTGCTGAAACGTAACCGTGGATGGATCAACATCCTGTAAATAAATTTTAAAAAACTCTTTCAATTTTACCCAAAAAAAAGAAAAAAAAGAAAAGAAAAGAGAAATCGAAAATCATGGATAGATAACTGACCTGAGAGAGAAAAGGTGGGTTGGATTCTAATTTGCGACGGTTACAAATGAAGATGACATTTTGAGGATTAAAGCTCATCTGGGTTGTCGCCCAGTCGAATGCAAACTGGAATAGCAGAGACGTCTTTCCACTACAATAAATGAAAGTCAAAACCATATTTTATATATATATATCAGACTCTGACTGGAAGGGAAAGAAAAGGACCAGGAAGGAGGACCCGAGAGAAGCGTAATAGAGCAAAAGTGAGAATGGTCGTCCATTTGCCTCGTTGAGAAGAATCTCTCTACCATCTTCCTCTTCTTCTTCTTCTTCATCCTCTGCAACTCGAGAGTTCTCTTGTTCTTTTTTGGGCTCTGATGTCCAAATGCCTAAGCTTCGACGGCTTCCTAGCCCATGTAACATAACAGGCCTAGTTGTCTCGGCCATTCTGTAGCCCAAAAAGGAAAAAGCCGTTTGCCTTGACAAATTGCACCGAATAATAATAGCCTGATTTTGAGCATATTTATTTTAGAAGCAAAATTGCGTTTTATTTTTTTATTTTCTGAAAACAGAGTTTTAATTATTAATACAAGTAAATAACATATTTTTAAAAATATTTAAGTATATAGTATTTTTGATATCAAGTGTTTTTTTAAAACACTTAAATATTTAATTTTACCTCATTATTCTTCTTTTTTTGTTTTGTTTTTCATTCTTTCTCTGCGATTTCATATTTCTTTTTACGTCATTCTATACAAAAATAAATTTTATTTTTATTTAAGTAGGCTATTTGATCATGAACAAATACATAATCTATCAGATAAATTCCAAATTTACTGCTATTTAATAACTTTTTAAAAAATTTGACATTCACTTTTTTATCCACCAAAAAATACGCCATTTAGTACTTTCTTTTTCTCTCTCTCTTTTCAACCTTTTGACTAAGCTTTTATATTAAGTGAGTAAATTGCTCGGCAAATCCTTGAACTATTTAAAAGGTAATTCGCTGGTCCTCGTTCTTTTTTTTAGCTCAGTTGAACCTAAACTTCTAAAACCAATGCAAAAGGACTAACTTAAAGGTCAAAACATTAAAATTTTCACAGATTTGTGTCATGTGCAAAACATGTGACCTTAATTTACTGCTAAAAGATTAAAATATGCATAATAGATTTAAAACAATTATTTAGCAATTAAAAAACTAACAAAAAAAAGAAAAAGAAAAAGAAATTTTAATCTTACTAAAAGATTTATCCATTGAAATATGCAGCCACTGCCACTATATAGATATAATATATATATATATATACACATACACACACACACACACATATGAGTTTATTGTTCACATGAACCCGAATTCAGTAGTGGTATAGGGTATATTCACCAGATATATTGTCAGATGTTTGGTATCACAAAATTTATTTGGCGGTTAGGAATATTGCTAGATTGCTTTTTTTTTTAGTATGTGGGTTCGGATCACGTAAGTCAGGCTAAATATTAGCCATATGATCTCATATGCACGTACTATTTGTTTTGATACTGTTATGCCAAACATGAACCACGTATACAATGTCATAATTTAACAATATGTCACAAAAACTAATGTTAGCGTTTAATAACTAAAACATTTTCATTAAAATCCAAAAAAAAAATCTTCAGCTAAAATTTGGACTTCATTAGTTCATATGGTCGTGTCTTTAAAGTCATAAAATTTTATTCCATTTTTTTTAGGATTATTTTTACTCTTATCTAAAAAGTTTATAACCTTTAGCTAACCAAGCACGTATTCAAACAACAACAACTAAAAATTTGTAGTTATGTTTAGGCTAAAATTTGGACTGTTATAGTTGGCTTAATCGTATCTTTTAAACTATAAAATTTTATCTTAATGTTTTAGCAGAACATTTTTTTCTTTATCTCCAAGTCTACAATCTTTAACTAACCGATCACATATTTAAATGTCCGTAACAAATAATTTGTAGCTCTATTTCAGTTAAAATTTGTACTGATCGTATCTTTAAAAATATAATTTTATCCTAATTCTTTTCTAGGCTATTTTTGCCCCTATGCCGAAGGCAATACTTTTAGCTAACCAAGTACATATTTAAACGTCCATAACTAACAATTCGTAGCTTTGTTTCAGCTAAAATTTAAATTGTCATAATTCATCTTATCGCATCTTTAAAATGATAAATTTTATTCCAATTTTTTACTGGATTTTTTTTATCATTATCTCAAAGGTTATAGTTTTTGGCTAACATAACGCATGTTTAAACGACCGTAACTAATAAGTTATTGCTTTGTTTTAGTTAAAATTTGGACTGTTCTAGTTCATTTAACTGTATCTCTAAAATAAATAGGTTTATGCCAATTTCTTTTAGGATCGTTTTTGCTCCTATCTCGAAAGCTATTGCCTTTAGCTGACCGAGCATATAGTCACACGACCATAACTAACAATTTGTAATTCTGTTTTGGCTAAAATTTAGATTGTTGTAGTTCGTATAAGCAGATCTTTAAATTTATATAATTTTATTCCAATTCCTTTTAGGACCAATTTCATCCCTATCTTGAGGCTATATAGCCTTTGACTAAATAAACACATATTCAAACAACCAAAATTAGAGGTGGCAATTCGTGCCCTCAATTTTTACATAAACTAGCTTGATATTAACTTGACCTATGACACAAACGGGTTGAGAAATCTCAATACTAATACGACCTATTCTGACACGGGTTGACACGAATATGACCCATATTAACTTGTTCCTTATGCAACCTATGAAACGCCGATGATCCGTAACCCACCAATGACCTGCAATCAGCCAATGACTTACGACCCGTCAATAATGAGTCATAACCTGCATTAACCTATGACCTTTTTTTTTTTACTTTGAATTTACACTAACATAAAAACAAGCATAAAATAAATTTTCTAAAAATCAAATTAGAATAAAATTTTCATTTTAAAGATACAACCTGTAACACCCCTATGTGGGGGTTAACAGTTTTAAATAAATAAAAATAATTTTAAATTTTATATTATTTAAATCAATTAAACAATGCCCATGGGTCTTTAAACAACAAGAAAAATAAAAATAAACGTTTTAAATACAAACCACAGTTTTTAGTGTAGCACCAAATATATATAATTACAGTCATCATCACCATAGTACAATTCCCAAATAACTTAACACAGCCATAAAAAAAAATAATACAACTCTTACATGTTGTAGATAAGTTGTAATTAAACAGGGTCTTCTAACACGAAAACAGCAAGATTGTTTTCGCTTATTCCTCTTCAAATATGTTGCACTGAGTTCCACCTGAGATATGAAGATATGATAGGGATGAGCATCGACATGCCCAGTAGGGAAATCATGACTCACCTTATGGTTTATCCATTACCACATTAAAAACTGCATGGTTAGTAGGTTACATCATATTCCAGATTATGAGGTTTATTATGATCACATCTTATGGATACCGTAGTTAATCATTACCAAGTGTCATAATTACACATTTATACAAATATTACCAATCATCATTGTTCCTAGGTATCCATGTTAAATTGAGTATCACTCAACTCATCGAAACCCAAATGGGCGTACTTGATCACCCTATAAACATTTCAAGGGTGTTCCGGTGAGGGGACATCAAGCCCCGAGTCCTCACCAAATCGATTCCTGTACAGTGTGTTCTGGGACTTTCAACCCAAGGAAGCGTCATCACCTTCCCCCTATTTTTTCTTTTAGGGTATTCGTGCCCAAGGACGTAACCGTCGCCCTTTTTACATCTCACTATTCCTTTGTATTCAATTTATATTTATAGAGTCAATTTCCTAACCATGCTTCTCAATTTATAACATATGTCAAATCATTATATCTATCGCTATACAATATACATATTTTACAACATAAAACAATCAAATTTAATTTACCAAAACCTCACAAAAGATGAGTAATAGAATCCCTACCTTCAAAGCTTAACAACAAACTTTTATTCTCGGAATTAATTAACGTTAGCTCCACACATCCTTGACCCTAAGGCATGCATAAGGACAATTAAAACTAAAGCACAACGTATAATCACATTCATAAGTGAATTATGTGTAAACCCGTCTACTAGTGCCATTAAAGTATTTTTATGCAATTGTTCTTTAAATACCAAGTAAACAATTTTTATCTTAAACGCAATATAAAATACATACAAGCAATTTTTATGTTTTAGTCTCTAATAAGAATTCATAAATCATTTAGGATAGTATTGGAAAGGTTGTAAGACATTAAGAGACTAGAAGGTGAGCAAAATTGGGTTTTTGGTTCAAGTTAACAGCTAGTATACCATGGCAACTTGGTGGTATACTTTTGTAAAAAGGCGGGTTCACTATCTACAATTAACACACGGGTTAACAGGTGGTTTACTTAAGATAGACGGGTGGTTTATTACCACTGGCAGGTTTACTACTTTCTACTCCGAAAATTAAAAAATTCATAGAAATTAAAATACAACTCCGATTTAGGGTCATGATAGCTCATTGGAAAGCTTAGGATGTCTACTTTTTAAATATGCAAACCAATTTACAAAATTCATTTTCATTTAACTCCAGAATTTTAAGAAATAGCCACTGCCCATAGAGGTATTATAAAGTTTATGGGATGTCAAATTTTTCTTTAACTTAAAGCATATTATCCTTGTTTAAAATCTCAAAACCATTCCAAAATATGCAACATGCATTATATAATCAGAATAAACATATTCTCATGAGTTTTATACCAAAATCATTATCAAATTATATCTCTAGCCTTTCTTGTAAATAATGATGAAAACATGCTTAAATTTGCTCTTTAAGCTCAAAACATTAGAACATCAATCTTAAAGTTATGAAAACCGGTTTTAAACATTCCTAACATGTTTCTGACATTGTCATCAAACCAAAATAAAAGTTGGTTGTGGGTTGTAACTCAAGACTCAAGTTTTTGTTCATAAATGTTTAAGGATGCATGTTAACATAACTAGAAATTTGCATGAATTTTGAACACGAAAATTATGCATTAAACATGGAGAAAATACATACTAAAAACTAAGTTTAGATTAAAGAAAACCTACCTCAAAACTTCTTTGAAAAGCACCAAAGTTCGGGTTAACAATCAAGCTTGAATTAACTCTAAAACCGCCTCGATCATGGTTGGGAATTATAATTGTCTTGGCCACAAAGAGAGCTTTGTGCTCTATGTCTTTAGTTAGAAATTTGAAGTGAGAAAGGGAGAGAATGAGAACTAGAGAAGAAGGTGGTGATAGTTAAATAAAAAGATATCAAAATGCTTAAGAGGAATGGGATGTTTACGGGGGAAAGTTGTAAGAAGAAACAAAAGAGTCTTAAAGGAAAATATCATCTTGTCTCCCATGAAGATTTTTAGCAAATCATGCTAACATAATTGAGGGGACAATTGGAGTAAATTATAGAAGAAGATAAGGAAATAATTAAAGAGGTGGTTGAGAAAATATCTCCATGTCTTTTATGAATTGAGGGAAAATAATTCAATGTCCCCTTCGGATACCTTTAGCAAAATAAGAAGAAGGCTATATAATTGAGCAATAATTTAGGGAGACAAGATTGGTAGAAGTGTTGGTAAATTTTGAATGTTTCTTAGGAAGACTTGGTAAGAAAATACTAAAATGGTATTTTTTTTTTTAATGATCATAAACAACTTAGTAATTTTTAATAGTCACATTTTATTCATTAAATTTTACAAAATCATGCCCGTTAAAAATACGGGTGTTACACAACCATATGATTAGTGTCCCCCTTGAGTGTGCCGAGCAGTGCCTACCTTGAAAGTCGAAGAGCCCTTGTCCGATACCTCATTGGTGTCCCTATTTTTACCTCTGAAGCGTCCCTCCTCTTATTGTAGGTACACCCAAGCAGGCCGAGACGAGCAGGGAAGAGTCGTCCGAACACCGTGCACAGCCGTACATGGTATTAAATTGCTGCCATTCACTGGTAAGCATTAACAACTAACAAGTCGTATCTCTATTTCAGATAAAACTCATCCCATTATAGTTCATCAAATCAAATCTTCAAAAATAAATAGTTTCATCCTAATTCATTTCAGGACCATTCTTGCCTCAACCTCGAAGGTTATATAGCCTTTGGATAATCGAGCATTTATTCAAACGACCATAAATGCTAACATTTTTGCCCGTTTTTAATGCATTTATCCTAATTCCTTTCAGGACCACTCCGTTTTAGTTAAAATTTGGACCGTTTTAGTCCACATGAGTGTATCTTTAACTTTATATAATTTTATCTAAATTCTTCTGCAGACCATTTTTGCCCTTGTCTCTAAAGCTATATAGTCTTTGGCTAACTGAGCATGTATTTGAATATCTATTACAAACAATTCGTAGCTCTATTTCAGTTAAAATTTAGACTGTTGTAGTTTGTTTGATCGTATTGTTAAAATTATTAAATTTTATCCCAACTCCTTTGTAGGCCATTTTTGCCCCTATCTTGAAGGTTATAACCTTTAGCTAACTGAGCACATATTTAAACAATTATATGAACAATTTGTTGCTCTGTTTTAACTAAAATTTGGACCATTGTAGTTCTTATGGTCGTATCTTTAAAACATAAAATCTTATTCCAATTTTTTAGCAGTCTATTTTTGCTCTAATGTCGAAGGCTATATAGCCTTTAACTTAGCAAGTACATATAAACTATCATAACTAGCATTTCGTATTTTTGTTTCAATTAAAATTGCATGGAAATTTGGATCGTTATAGTTTGTCTTATCACAACTTTAAAATTATATAATTTTATCGAAATTCCTTTTTGGACCATTTTTTCCTATTTTGAAGGCCATTGCCTTTGGCTAACCGAGCACATATTTAAACAACTAAATTTGACTAACCGAACACATATTTAAGTGACCATAACTAACAATTCATAACTCTATTTCAATTGAAATTTAGACTTTTGTTGTTCTAGGGTCGTATCTTTAAGATATAATTTTTTTTGAATTTTTTACGGGATCATTTTTCTCCCATCTCAAAGGCTATAGCCTTTTGTTACTCGAGCACATATTCAAACAAACTTAACTTACAATTCGTAGCTTTATTTCAGCTAAAATTTAGATTGCAATAGTTATTATAGTTGTATCTTCAAAATGATAAAATTTTATTCCAATTTTTTCAAATCATTTTTTCTCTTGTCTCGAAGGCTATAATCTTTGGCTAACTGAGCATATATTCAAACGACCATAACTACAATTTGTAGCTCTATTTTATCTAAAATTTAGACCATTGTAGTTTGTCTGGCTGTATCTTTAAAATGACATAATTCTATCTTATTTCCTTTTCGGACCTTTGGCTAACCGTGCACAAAATCAAACGATCATATTTAATAATTCATAGCTCTATTTCAGCTAAAATTTAGACTGTTGTTGTTGGTCTAGTCGTACTTTAGAATGATATAATTTTATCATAATTTCTTTCCAAATCATTTTGCCCATGTATCGAAGATTAAAGCCTTTGGCTAACCATGCACATATTCAAACAACCATAACTAACAATTCGTAGCTCTATTTCAACTAAAATTTAGACCATTGTAGTTTGTTTGGTCATGTCTTTAAAATGATATAATTTTATCCCAATTCCTTTCTTGACTATTTTTGTCCACTCTCAAATGTTATAGCCTTTGTCTAACCCTGCAAATAGTCAAATGACCTCAACTAACAATCTATAACTCTATTTAAGCTAAAAATTGGACCGCTATGGTTTTGTTTGATCGTATCTCTAAAATGATAAAATTTTGTTCCAAATTTGTCCCAAACCATTCTTGTCCTTGTCTCGAAGGTTTATCCTTTGGCTAATTCAACGCATATTAAAACAACCATAACTTACAATTCGTAGCTCTGTTTCAGGTAAAATGTGGACCATTATAGTTTGTTTGATTCTATCTTCAAACAAAATTTTATCCACATTTTTTACCTAACTTTTTTTGCCTTTATTTCGTAGGCTTTGGTTGATCAAACACATATTCTAACAACCAGAACTAACAATTTGTAGCTCTGTTTCAACTAAAAAATTTGGAACGTTGTAGTTCCTATGGCCGTATCTTAAAAATGATAAATTTTTTTTCAATTTTTTGCCAAATAATTTTTACCTATCTTGAAGGCTATAGCCTTTTGTTACTCGAGCATATATTCAAACAAACATAATCAACAATTCGTAGCTCTATTTCAACTAATATTTAGATGGCAATAGTTATTATGATCGTATCTTCAAAATTATAAAATTTTATTCCAAATTTTTTTCCCAGACAATTTTTCCCTCTCGAAAGCGATAGCCTTTGGGTAACCAAGTACATATTAAAACAACCGTAATTAACAATATGTTGCTCTATTTCAACTAATATTTAGACCATTATAGTTCTTCTTATTGTGCCTTTAAAATGATGAATCTAATTCTAATTTTTTACTAAACAATTTTCGCTACTATCTTCCTAACCATGCACATATTCAAACGATCATAACTAATAATTCGAAGCTTTGTTTCATCTAAACTTTAGACAGTCATAGTTTTTCTGATTGTATCTTTGAAATGATAAAATTTTATTCTAATTTTTTACTATACCATTGTTGCCCCTCTCTCGAAGGCTATAGTTTTTGGCTAACTAAGCACATATTTAAACACCATAACTAACAACATGTAGCTCTGTTTTAGCTAAAATTTGCACCGTTATAGTTTGTATCATTGGAACGTTAAAATGAAAACATTTTATTCTAATTTTTTACTACAATTTTTGCCCCTATCTTGAAGGTTATAGCCTTTGGTTAACCGAACATATATTCAAACAAGCATAACTAACAATTCGTAGCTCTATTTCAACTAAAATTTGGACCATATAAGTTCGTATGGTCATATTTTTTAAATGGTATAATTTTATCCTAGTTCCTTTCTAGACCATTTTTTCCCCTGTGTCAAAGGTTATAAGCCTTTAGCTAATCGAGCAAATGTTCAAACGACCATAACTATCAATTCGTAGCTCTGTTCCAACTAAAATTTAGACCGTTGTAGTTCATCTGATTGTATCTTTAAAATGATGTAATTTTATCCCAATTACTTTATGTACCATTTTTGCCTCTGTCTCAAAGGCTATAGCTTTTAGTTAATTGTGCACATATCAAACGACTACAACTAATAATTCGTAGCTTTATTTAAACTAATGTATAGATCGTTATAGTTTGTTTGATCATATCTCTAAAATCATGAAATTTTGTTTTGATTTTTTACTAGAACATATTTGCCTCTGTTTCGAAGGCTATAACTCTTGGCTAATCGGACACATACAAAAACAACCATAACTAATAATTTATAGCTCTATTGCAGCTCAAGTTTAGACCATTGTAGTTTGTATGGTCGCATCTTTAAAAAAATTTATTTCAATTTTTTACAGGATCATTTTTCCCTTATCCCGAAGGCTATATAGCCTTTTGTTATTTGAGCATATATTCAAACAAACTTAACTAATAATTCATAGCTCTATTTTAGCTAAAATTTGGATTCCAATCGTTAGTGTGGTCGTATCTTCAAAATGATAAAATTTTATTCTAATTTTTTTTCGGACCATTTTTTCCTTGTCTTGAAGGCTATAGCTTTTTGCTAACTGAGCACATATGCAAACCGCCATAATAAACAATTTGTAGCTTTGTTTCATTTAAAATTTAGACTGTTATAGTTTGTATGGCTGTAGGTTTAAAATGAAATAATTTTATCCTAATTCTGGACTATCTTTTTCTTGTATCAAAGGCTAAAGTCTTTGATAATCATGCACTTATTCAAACGACCATAACTATCAATACGTAACTTTATTTCAACTAAAATTTAGACCATTGTAGTTCATTTGGTCGTATCTTTTAAATGATATAAAGTTATCCCAATTACTTTCCTGGCCATTTTTGAAGGCTATAGCCTTTAGCTAACTGTGCAAATATTCAAATGGCCAAAACTAACAATTTGTAGCTCTATTTAAGCTAAAATTTAGACCGTTGCTTTTGTTTGATCGTATCTTTAGAAAGATAAATTTTTATTCTAATTTTGTACTTGACATTCTTTTATCTCAAAAGCTATAGCCTTTGCCTAATCGAGCATATATTCAAACAATTATAACTAATAATTTAAAGCTTTATTTTAAGTAAAATTTGGACCATTATAACTCGTATGGTTGTATCTCTGAAATGATAAAATTTCATTCAAATTTTTTACTAGATCATTTTGCCCCTATCTTTAAGGCTATAGCCCTTCGCTAACCAAGTACATTTGCAAACGATCTTAACTAACAATTTGAAGCTTTGTTTTAGCTAAAATTTAAAACGTTATAATTCATCTGATTATATCTTTAAAATGATAAAATTTAATTCTAATTTTTTAGCATATCATGTTTGCCCAAATTTCGAAGGATATAACTTTTGGCTAACAGAACATATATTTAACTAATATTTGGATTGTTATAGTTTGTCTGATTGTTATTCAAAACTATAAAATTTTATTCTAATTTTTTGCTGGACTTTTTTTGCCCTCACCTCGAATGCTATTTTAGTTAATTTGTAGCGTCTATAATGGTGGTAGGTCAGATCTCTAATTCAACAATGGTATAGAAATGTCACGGGAAGCCTTATGATACTCCATAGTCACAAATACGAACTTCAAACTCTAAGTCACGATCCTTCACAAACACGATCTCAGTCATGATATGTATAGTCACAGTAATACTTGAACAACTACAATAATCCAAGCTAATAACTCAATAGAAAAATAGAAGATAAAGAGTGACAATTTGACCAAAATTTCCTGTATCACTCAGTCTTCAGGCCTTTGGCTACATCTAGCTATTTATAGCCACACTTATCATAAGAAAAATAGACACCATATTTTCTTTGAGTGCAAGTTACTCGATTAACTCAATTCATCAATATATTGGAAATATTCCATGATATTTTCCAAATGATACTTTTCTTTTCTATGAATTTTTATTTTTGAAATAAAAATCCAACGTCGATTTTTGGGCCATACACCATTGTGGTTGCCCTAAAGTCCAACAACATATTTAAAGAAATTAAACAAATAAATAAACCATAGAAATCTAATAAGTTGTTTAATAATATTTTCAAATTGGTAGCAAAATTATGTGCTCAAAGAACTTATTAAAATGTATATATGGTTGAATTGATTATTATTATTATTTTGGATCGAATGGATTATGTTATATAGAAATATGATTAATTAGCCAACCAAAGTGAAAAGAAAATATAACTACACTATTGTACCGTGAGTGAAGCAACGAAAATTTGACAACACTTGATATAACGTATGGTTTAGAGTCATGTAACTTAGAAATAATTCCCAACTTCAACTGAATGATAAAATAATTCCAAACTATAACTATGGCGCGTGATAGATTAGATTGTAATAAAAATGACAAAATTGAACATATTACACAAACTAAAGTATTTAGAGAACGTATTATACACACATTTATAGCATTACCTCTCTGATCTTGGTTTGATAAGGAGCTGTAGGCGGATCAGTAAATTCCCGTACCTCGGTAAATTCATCTTGACCCTTGCACAAGCAATTTTCCATTTTCCTTCTTTTTCAAAATCTTATTTTCTTCTCGCTTTTAAAAGAACTAAGTTAAACGAGCAATGTAGACAAAAAAATTTTTCTTAAGAAAAAAAGATGTATACAGAAGTATATATAAAGAATTCGTAGGGTTTTTCTGTGCTAACAATTAATTTATTCTAATAAAAACTTCCAATACAGTGATTCATTTATTTTTAAAGAGAAAATCTGTAATTGATCCTTTCTTAATTAATTTGGTCTCTTTCTTTTTTGACACTCACTAGTATATTAGCTGTTAGAGTATGGTAACCCGAATTCAGTTTGGCTCGACCCGAAAAGCTCGCAGAGCGACAAATTGTGATGAAAAATAGAAGTAGGATTTTTCATGAGATCTGTGGTGGTAGCGGAAGGATCGGACCCGTAGCCTACCACTGATCTCGCTGGGGGTACGGGGGCAGACAGACCGTTGTTGTTGGGCCGTTTAGTTTATATTTTTGGGCTCATAGGGTTTTGTCTATACCTATATATATGATGTATTGCGTTAGGGCTTTATGATTAGCGAATTTTGAGCCTCCTTAGCGCCTCCATTGTAATCTTCACGAGTTTAATGATTTTCTTCTCTTCAGCCCGTGGTTTTTCTCGTTTTAGGTTTCCATAAATTCTCTGCGTGTTTTTGTTTTTCGTTTCTATCGCATTAATTTCGCAACATTGGCAAATGGCAATAACCAGAATTTAAGTCTGTCCCTGACTTTTTCTACGATTGTGATATTTATAATACAGTATAGATCAATTTTTTTATCTAGTTATTAACTATTACGTTAATAGCAGATTGCATAAACTAAATATTGTTTGAAAAGATTACAACTTTTTCTTCTTCTTTATTTATTTATTTTTTAATAGAGGAGAGTGCGAGTTTGACTGTATTGTTTGTACATTAGAAATAAGAGATAAGAAAGTAAACTCGTGCTTATTATTTGTACTTTACAAAAATTAGAATGTATTTTTATTCAAACGGTTGATGATTTGGTTAGCAAAATCTTTGACCATCTATCTATCAAGTCTATCAAAATTTTGCTACATGACTCTCATGAGAACACCGGTTTAAATTCTAGCAAGTAAATTATTTCTAAACCAAAAAAAAAGAAAGAAAGAAAGAAAGAAAATGCAGATCGTAGATTACTAAAATTATTAATTTATTTGCCATGTGCTACGTACGATAGGCTAAATTATATATACCTTCTCTTATTTTTTTCCTTCTAGTAAACTATGTATATCCCACTAAAGAGTTTTTTTTTTCCCCTCATAAGAAAGGACTTAAAAGGCGTGTTTAGGTTATAATCAGAAAGGACAAATATATGGAAAGGGAAAAAAAAAAGAAAAAGAAAAAAGGTCACAAGAAAGAGGATTAAATATTTGATTTAATACAAAGGAAGTAAAGGGGAGGATGAAATATTTAATTCCAGTATAGACTTTATTAAAATTTAAATTACAGTCGCAGATTAAAAGAGGTACTAGGATTCCCTTTAAATAAAGTACTAAAAAAATTGTATAGTTTTTTTCGAAAAAAAAAATGAATAGTTGTACAGAATTTTGTGCACCATCCTTCACCCACAAGAGTACGGCCAACATGGTCATGAAACGACACGTGTTTTTGTACATATGGTCAACCCTGCATATGCCGGGCATTTTGGCTTTATTCCGTGTCCCGTGATTGCATCACTTTCAAAAACCACACACGTGTGCTTTTTTCTCCGAAGCCGCGTTATTTGGATATATTCATTCTAATTGGACCGTGACCTACCATCATCGGTGATGTTAGTCAAGCAAGTCTAAAAGGCACACGGGTCTCTTCCTCTGTTGTCCCTCTTTGGACCTGCCTGTTAATAAGAGGACAAAACTACTTCCAAAATCGGAACAGCTTAAGCCACCCAAGACAAACGTCGTTACATGTCGACCAATACGACGTCGACAAGTTTCGGTCGTGACCGTAACGCCGTTGAACTAGAGGGCTTTGCCAATCACATCCTCCGTTTGCCGGTCAACATCTGGACACAGAGGTCAGGTGGGTATGGTGACCGGAACGACTGGTTGCCCCCGCTTCTGACAATAAAATAAAATAAATTCCACCGTTCATGGACTACTTACCTTTCTACATTCAGCAAAACAATTAGAAAAAAAACCCACACATTTCTACTCTTTTATTTTATTTTTTATTTTTTTGGGAGGACTGAAATCTTTCATCTATTTTCAACTTCTTCTTTCTTACAAATATATATATTTTTTAAAATATAACTTTTGTTTGGCATAAAAGAGTTCAAACCGTACACAAAATAAAACTTTTAACAGCTATAATGTAAAATAAAAAAATAACTATAATACTTAACACACAGTATTTTAAACAAAAAATAGTTTAAATCATTAATTTAACTATTCTTCCAAACATGATAATAATTTAATATTATTATTAATATCTCTCTGGTTAATTTAATTCATAATTGCCTAAGATATATCTTCAAAAACAATAATAGCCTAACATCTTTTGTTGGGTGTGGGAGAAGCTGTCCAACTTTAAAATTTGAATCTCACAATATGCATATGAGAGGTATTATACTATTTGTTGTTTGAACTATTTCAAGTTTAAATCTCTCTTCTAAACACTGTATTGAGCAAGTGGCATGAGGAGGGGAATTGGGAACGGTAAGCCGGAGAGGGCTTTAGGTGATAGGTTGTGGGAGGGTGGATCACACTTGTGAAAACACAACTCAACGGTCAAAAAAGCAAACACAAAATACAAAAACTCCCTTCCCCTTATCTCCCATGTTTAGATTGATCAGGTGATCATCTCACACAAACCAAACTCCCCTATTCAAAGGGTACCACACACATATGATATCCGAAAATAGAAAACAGAAACACCAAAGCCCCAAAACGCTGCGTTTTTGACAACCAAAAAAGGAACAATGAGTCTTTATTGACTCTTTTAATACATCTAAGGACATGCTATAATATGCTATATTTTAAAAAATAATTCATAATTTGTATTTTAATTATCATCCAACAAAAGGAAATTAAAAGAAAGGATTTTGACTCCAATCCCTACTCTTTTTATGGCTTGCCAAGTTAAGTCTTACACTTATAATTTTAGAGGAAAAAAAAACCTAAATTATAAATTTTGTCAATTTCACTCATATGGAAGACGTCCTAAGCAAAATCTACAAATGATTATGTGCTCCCCACATGCACATGTTAGCAAGGGTATTGTTTGGAATTCAGTGTCTGGGATATGTTTCATTTATATTTCTTAATTTCTTTTATTCACATTTGATTTGCTTTTTCTTGATGAGAATTTTTGAATTGAGCGTGAGTCTATGAGTAAATTGGAGGCGTTGAAGGATTTGGCTTGATTTGAGGGAGGGAGGGAAGAAAGGAAAGCTTGCATTGCATGATAGAGGAAAAAAAGTTGATTTTTTAAACCTTGAAGAATAAGACATCTTCTTCTGACTTTAAATTTTCCTAATTCTAAGGTGTTTTGAAATTGTAGTGCAATTGACAATTTGTTTTTTTAAACTTTTGGTTATTTGCTGCAAGTAAAATTTAAAAGTGTAAGTAGGACCAACTTGTCAAATCAACATTGGTGCAAAATAACGAAAAAGTGAGAAAAGTTACAGATTTAACGTAAAAATATTGGGTGTTTCCCTCAGAAAAAGAAGAATGAAGCATTGATCAATATTTGCTTGACAATTGAAATACCATAAACTTTCACTTAAAAATTTACAACTATATTTGTTTCATTTTGATGTAAAATTGACATTTCATATTTTAATTTTGGACAAAACCATCGATAATATCAAGGTGTATTTTTTGGTTTGAAAATCAAGGTGAATTTTCCAAAATAGTAAAAACTGGAATAAAAAGAAAATTCATTTTTTTGAGTGAACAAGAAATAAATAAAAGGTAAGTAAATAAAAGGTAAGTTTTGCTATTAATTAATCCTATAATATATATATATATATATATAATATTTCCCCCCCTAAAAATGGTATGTGTCATAGGATGAGAATGGCTCAATATTCGTTTTGACAATTGAAATGCCGCAAACTCACTTTAATTTACGACTATAGTTGTTTTATTATGAGGTAAAATAGACATTTCACACCCTAATTCTGCAAGGTTATTTTCAAAAATAAAAAACTGAAAATAAAAGATAAGTTCATTTTTGAGTAAAAAAACCATTAATAAAAGGTAAGTTCTGTTATTAATTAATCCTATACAATATAACAATATTTCCCCCCTTAATATTTGTTTGCTTAAAAATGTAAAGAGAGAAAAAAAGGAAAGAAAATAAAAAAAGAAGAAGAAAGGAAAGCTTAAAAGGGGGAAGAAAAGGATGTGTAGTAGATAGGTGGTAGTAGTAGCAGTAGCAGTACGTGTGCTGGTGTTGGTGGACACGCACACAAGAAATGGACGTCGTCGTTCCCACTCACACCAAAACCAATTCATAACTATTACATAAATTTCGGCCCACATCTTATTTTCCAATCTTCCTTTTTCTCCTTCATCATCAACCTGATTCTCCAATCCGACGCACCATATTCCTTCTCTCTTTCTCTCTCTAGCTTCATTATGTCGTCATCATCATCATCGCCTGTGTGTTTCAGTACTCTGTGTGTCAGTGAGCCAAGACCAGGACGACGACGACGACTGCTTATTGGTTCTCCTTTTCTCTCTCCTTCTAAAAGTTTCTCTTCTCCAATAATTCACTGTAAGAGCTTGAGTTTTTCCATGAAGCCAAGCCAGAATCGGTGGAGTTGCTGAGACACAGAAATCAATGGATTCCTATACTAAAACTACTTCTACTCGTGACGGTAATAGCACCGCCGCCACCAATGGCGGAGGCGGAGGTAGCTCTCCCACTGCTCCAATGGCAGGTAAATTTCTTAGAATTTCCGTGAATATTTTTGGTTATTTTCTTTTTTTTTTTTTGGTTTTTTCATTGTTGTTGTGATGTGTGAAATGTTGGAATTGGGTGAATCTGATGATTAGATCATGAAACTGCGCTGTTCAAGGAGCTTTGGTACGCTTGCGCGGGGCCTCTGGTGATGGTGCCTCGCCCTGGCCAGCTTGTTTTCTATTTCCCTCAGGGCCATATCGAGCAGGTTGCTCCTCTCTTTCTTTCAATTCATACACACCTACTTGTTTTCAATTTTGCTATTTTGTCTGTGGATTTTGCAAATATTTTGTGGCACGATAGAACTTTGCTTGAATGTTTTTCATAAGAATGAGGCTCAGAGATTCTGATTTTCGTGAATTTTAATGGAAACAGGTGGAGGCGTCGATGAATCAAGTTGTTGATCAGCAAATGCCGGCCTATGACCTTCCCCCTAAAATCCTCTGTCGTGTTATGACTGTTCAGTTGAAGGTTTCACTTTTGCTCCTCTTGATCAGTTATTATTATTATTTTTTTAATTTTTTCTTTTATTTTATTTTTTTTTCTAATTCTCTCTCTCTCTCTCTCTCTCTCTCGCTATATATATATATATCCTTTCTGATCAATGTTCATCTTTTTAGTGCAGGCTGAATTAGATGCAGATGAAGTGTATGCTCAAGTGACTCTGCTTCCTGAACTTAAGGTATTGGGACTTCTGTCTTTCATATATTTGTGTGTGTGTGTGTGTGTGTGTAAGGCCTTAAGAATGTTGTTATGGTTGTTGTCAATGTGTGGCAGAAAGATGAGAATGTGGCGGCAAAGGAGAGTCCTCCGTCTACCCCTCCGAGTCCTCGGGTGTATTCCTTCTGTAAGACTCTTACAGCCTCGGACACAAGCACTCATGGTGGCTTCTCTGTCCTAAAACGGCATGCAGATGAATGCCTACCCCCACTGGTTGGCCTAACTTCCCTCTCTATTCACTTGGTTCTGTATATGTTTTGTATTTCTCAATTTGATTAGGGACTGAGCTTGCTGGTCCCTTGGCAGGACATGTCTAAGCAACCTCCAAACCAGGAGTTGGTAGCCAAAGATTTGCATGGCAAGGAATGGCGCTTTCGCCATATCTTTCGAGGTAATGCCTGTTTTATTATTGAGTTAGAGAATGTGGTGTTAGTCCTTTGGTAAAGACTGGGAACCTGGTCTGTTTTATGCAGTGTACTAGTTTGTTCTCTGCTTAAATCCGTACTTTATTCCTTGCTTGGATGTGGATTCTCATAATGTCCAAAAAAAAAAAAAAATTGTTCCATGGCAATTCTGTGTGACTCTTTGCTTTTCCAGGGCATCCAAAGAGACATCTGCTTCAAAGTGGTTGGAGTTTTTTGTCAGCTCAAAGAAGCTTGTTGCAGGAGATGCTTTTATTTTCCTCAGGTTAAAGATCATTTGTTTCTCTCAGAGATTGCAATTGCTTTTAATTCGTTCCTTCTCCTGTTTGCATGGCCTTGAGGCTGACTTGCGGGGCTTCACAACCACAGAGAAGGGATTTGTAGATGAACTTTGTTGGTGGATTTGCAAGTCCATGGGTGCCTAACAAAGTTGTTGATTATGATTTCCAGGGGTGAAACGGGAGAACTTCGTGTGGGGGTCAGACGGGCTATGAGGCAACCAAGTAATGCTTCAGCCTCGGTCATTTCCAGTCACAGTATGCATATTGGTGTACTTGCAACGGCATGGCATGCTGTTTCAACGGGCACAATGTTCACTGTCTATTACAAGCCAAGGTGTGTGGTTCTACCAACTGTTTCTTCATTGTGTTGATATTCCCTCCTAATTTATATGCTTTGATTAATACTATTGACTATTCCTTGCCCTCTAATTTATATTTTTCTTCTCCTTTTTTCTTTTCCTCTCGTTCTCTCTCTCCTTGCATTCATTCTGTGTTGTTGATCAACTTTACTTATTCCATTGTATTTTTGGATGTGATAATTGTTTAGGACAAGCCCTGCCGAGTTTCTTGTTCCCATTGATGAGTACATGAAATCCGTAAATAATGACTATCCTACAGGGGTGAGGTTCACAATGAGGTTTGAAGGTGAAGAAGCTCCAGAGCAAAGGTATAATTCTCGATCAAAATAAGAGATAACAAATGAACCTTGTGGGGGGAAAAAAAAAGAAAATAAAGACTCAAATAAGAGGGAAAGGAAAAAGAGTGAGTTTGGGAACGACTTCCACTTATCTGTTTCATGCGTTTCTTTTATTGACTAGGTTCTCAGGTACTGTGATTGGGACTGAAGATTCTGATCCCACGAGATGGCCTGGATCCAAATGGAGATGCCTTAAGGTGGCGATCGAAGACTTTATGTCCATGTCATTAGTTTTATGTTTAAAAAAAAAAATTGCTTATGTTTCATTTCCTTTAGGTTCACTGGGATGAAACTTCTCGCTTTCACCGTCCAGATAGAGTATCCCCTTGGAAAATAGAACCTGCTTCAAATCATGCCCCAGATCCTCTTCCAGTATGTCAGACAAAAAGGCCTCGCACAAGCATATTATTGTCTACCTCTTCTCTCCATGCAACAACAGAAGGTATAACTCCTGTTATACATGCCTTATGAGCATTTCTCTTTACATCATTCCAAGCCTGGCTTGTAGCTTGTAGAGATATAATGTAATCTGTCAATAAGTATGCTTTCAATCTTGGTACCAGGCTCATCTAAAATCAATGCAGAACCTCCAAGATGGAACGAGTTCTCTAGGGCCTTTCAAGGTCAAGCCTTGACCTTGAGTAGCGGTATCTTTGATAGGATCGATGAACCAGACACCGAGTATGTCACCGTCCACACTCTGTCGTTGCAAAATAAGGATCATCAAACAGACTTGCTCTTTGGCAAAAGGAGGTTTGCCTCAGAGGACAGAATTGCTCAAATAAGGCTCGGATCACAGTCCACAAATGAGATTTTAGGCCCCATGGCTCAACAGGAGCCCTACATGGCCGGTTGGCCTTTCATTGGTCAAAACCCTACCAACATCAACTGCTTGCAGAAGCTGCCTTTAGGAGATTACAATGATGGAAGGCCTGGACTTGAAGTCCATCAGCAGCTGCCTGGAAATTGGTTGTTGCCTCTGCTGCAGCCATCACCTGCTGAAAATTCTAATCACCAAATGATTCTGAATTTGGAGGACCTGCCTTTGCAACAAGATTTGAAAGCCAAGGGGAATGGAGAATGCAAACTGTTTGGTTTCTCCCTCCTTGGTAATCCTGTCATGTCAGAGCAAGAAATGCCAAACATGAACTCTACACATAGGCTACTAGGTCATACAGATGTTGTAACATCAGAGCATCACCAAGATACCAGACCAGGACAATTGTTGAAGCGGTCAGCGATTCCAAAATTCTCCGATACTGAAACTATAGAAGATGAACAAGGGACACACTTTCAAGTTGTAAAGAAATTTTTTCGAGATGGTCAGGTTAAGCCTCAGGGTGGTTCGACCAGAAGCTGCATTAAGGTGTCTTGTCTTGTTGTTGTTGGGCATGCTCTAATTTTTTTTTGTAATATATATATATATATATTATATAACTGAAAGTGATCATCATGCTGTTATCTAAAACCTATTGTTCTTACATTAATTATTGATTCAGGTTCACAAGCAGGGGACTGCTTTGGGAAGGTCCGTTGACCTGAGCAGGTTCAATGGCTATAGCCAACTGATAGCAGAACTCGATCAAATCTTCGAATTTAATGGCGAATTAGTTGGACCTATGAAAAAGTGGCTGATTGTTTTTACTGATAATGAGGGTGATATGATGCTTGTTGGAGATGATCCCTGGGAGTAAGCAAATTTGTCTTTTTTATCTAATTTATGTTCGACTTATTGCATCCATGTAACTGTGTTCTGTGCCGTAGCACAAGTTAGTCATTATTGGTGTTTTAGTTTTGATTTGTTCTAACCGATGTTTGTATATGAAAAAAAATAGGGAATTCTGTCACATTGTCCGGAGGATCTCTATCTACACTCGAGAGGAGGTAAAGAAGATGGACTTACAAACCACTAATCCAAAACTGGAGGAAGTTTCAGCATTAGGAAGCAAAAGAACAGGTTCAGAAGAAGACCAAAGTTTGGATCATCCTTCGACAACAAGTCAATAGATAGAGGTTTAGTTTTGTGTAAATAAGGGTTTTTTTTTTTTTTTTTGTGTGTTTGTTGGGGGGGGGGTGGTGTGTGTGGGGGAATGCTGAAACATTTGTTTGTTCTTTGATTACAAGGTTGCGATTCTCCTTTGATAATGGATTTGCGGGTACATAAAAAAAGCGTCTACTCTGAAACCCCAATTAATATACAGAGAGTTAATGTGGAAGGGAAGGGGGTTCTTGAAATTGTAGAGGTATAAAATGGTGCTTTGTTTAGCCGTTTAAAATTGAACCCCTTAACATTTTCTTAGATTTTGGATATCTGGTTCTACTTTTTTTGGATAGCTGGTTGGAAGGTTGCAAAGTGAATGAAGTGAAGGGGAGATGATTCATAGAATAGTATAAGATCCCAGTTTTTTTTTGGCATTTTTGGCTGTATAGTCCTCATTGTTGTTGTTATTATTATCTTTTTGGTGTTTAAGGTTGATGTTGATATTTTAATTAATGTAATGATTCTGAAAATTCCCTTAATCATTACGTAAATTTTGCACGTGAATATCCAGCGTTGTGGATAACAATCTCTCGAAAGAATCAATGAGAATAGTCTGAGTACGGTTCCAGGCCCCAAATCATTACGCTACTGCTGTCACGTGGAGTCTGGATTAAACTAATTTTTGCGTCTGACACAACACAAAGTTGGGAACATAATGCGACATTTTAAAAGAAACTAGCTGAAAAGCAATGTATGTCTCTTAAGCATGTTAAAAAAATAAAATAAAAAATAACATTTCAAAAAATTAAAAAAAACATTTTTATGGAAAAATAAAAAAAATTCGAACGTTTTAAGAAAACTTATTCACTTTATATATATATATATATATATATATATATATATATAAAAGATTTGAAGATTTCTGTCATGGAGTTAAAAAGGTTATCCTGTTGATACCCAACAATTTTGCTTCAGATCAAATTAGAATTATATCATCACAATATAGGCTTAATTTGATAAATTAATTAGGAACTTAATATTTTAATTTATTATAGTGTAAAATTTTATATGCTATAATCAAAAACAAAAATTTACTACAATGTAAAGCTTTCAATTTCAACTTTTAGTTCTAATTTTGTTTTCAATCACTCTTACACACATGGGTATATGCAAATTTAACAAATCTATATATTCTGTGACGATATAAAACGTAGGGTACGGGTAGGATAGTTTACCCTCTCAAATAATTTTCTCCCTTTTAAGAATATTATTAACAAAATTGGAAAGACAGAAACATGACTAAAAAACTCGACGACAGCCAAGCACCCTGAAAACATTGAAAACAAATTTAGTCCACAAGAGAGTTACATTCGTCATCGCCATGAAGAAGCCGATCCATTCTCAGATCCACAATTCTGAATAATTAGTTTAGATAGGTCGCCACTCTCAAAGAAGGCTTGGTGAAGGGCCTTTACACATCTTTCAGCTTCACTATCATTTACAATCAACGAGATGTTGACCTAGATGGTACATTGAAAAAAAAAAAAAAAGCTATGATTGGACAGCTAAAAAGAGTGAATTGCATATACGTATGATGAAACAAATTATAACAAACGAACCTTGGATGCCCCTTGTGAGATCATTTGGACATTGACGTTGTTTGTCCGAAGAACATGGAATGCCTGCTAGAGAGTAAGTTGACCATGTGATAAAAGGAGGGAAAAGTTTGGAATAGAATAACAAAGGAGGAAAAAACTGTCAAATGGAAAAGCAGAACCTTCTCTAGAATCAATGAAGAACGCTGAACATTCCCAATGAGAGAGATTATTGATCTACGCTGTAGAAGCTTCACAAGTGCGATCTTTTCAAGCTCTTCCTCTACATTGTCGAGTTCCTGCACAAGAAGACGATTTTATAAGAGTTGGTTTGGAAGGGGTCTAGAATAAATAAAATAGTATATATCATCATGGATGATGCAATCACTTCATAAGACAGTTCATTAAAACTGCTACATATCAGAATGAGACCTGTTCTTCTACTTTTTGCCACGTGATAATTCTCATTTACTAAGACACGTATAGTGATTCATCGTGGTGATGAATAATAGCTCCCATTAGTAAAACACACAACAAATCTATGGCTGAGACACAAAAAACTTGATGCTTGCCTGCTGGATTAGTTCTCTACTCCAGAGTTTTGATGGGTCCAATGTCAAGGATATACTAACTTCACTAGTAGCAACAACATCTACAGATATACCCAAATCCTCAAAGATTGAGAACACCTGCAGAACACAATGCTCACATGACCGGTAAGCGTCAGAACCAAAAACCACCAAAAAAAAAAAAAATCTCTCTCTCGCCTACCTTGGCAAGGAAACCCACTTGACCAAGCATGCGTGTACTCACAATATCCAACATGGTAACATTCCTTTTCAAAACTATGCTTGTTAAAATGGCCTGATATTGAGTTTAGAACATAAAAGGAGAAAAAGAAACAGAAAAAGTCAACCATGTTTGAATTTGTCTAAACGCTTATATTATAATGTTGCACCAAATCCAGCTGCTATAAACCTCAGTCATATCTCTTGTTCTGGTGATGAGGGTACCGGGAGCTTTTGGGTTGTATGAGTTTTTGACCCTAACAGGAATATCACCTTCCCTAGCTGGTCTCATGGATTGCGGATGCAGGACCTGCAAAAGACGGGGTTAGTTTACTGATTACTCCTGCCAAAAGTATGATATCAGAGCCCAGCCAAGAGAAAAGAAAAAAATATATTAAATTAAATATTAAGATATTTCAACCTGTGCACCAAAGTATGCGAGCTCAGCTGCTTCATCAAAACTCAAGTTGGGCACAGGCTTCGCACGTGGATATATGGTAGGATCACATGTCAAAACACCATCAACATCCTTCCACACCTATTAAAGAGTGTAAACTAAGCTGGTAATATTGCAAAAAGAAAATTGGCATCGAATTCCTACAATTAAAAGAGAGAAAAGTTATCTGTACAAAATTCCACATATAGCAGTATCTATAGAGAAGCAAATAGCACTGCTAAATGGATACATAGTCAATCATACATGGTAGCATTCACTTGTTTACAAGAGTTCTCTGTGGTAATGCAAAAAGATCAAATCTGACCTGAATTTCTCGCAAGCCTAGGGCTTTACCAATGGTTGTGGCTGTCAAATCACTACCACCCCTACCCAAGGTGGTAATTGCACAAGATTTCCAACCCTACAGTTAAAACACAAGGACTGTTTTAAGAGCCCAGCTAGGTAACTCTAAACATAAAATTCACAGTCGAATCTAAGCTCTGAACTAAGCATCTGAGCAGGAACAAGTGCAGCAGCCAGCAACCTTTCCAAGGAACCCAGTAACAACAGGAATTGCAGGATCTATAATCCAATCACCATGTAACCTTTTAGCAACAGCTGGGTAAGTTGCTTCCAAGATATCTGCATTTGTGAAGTCGTCTGTGGTTATGAAACCCATGTCAAACGCATCATACTGCAAAAGATTATGTAAATGAATTGTGTTAGAAGATAAACTGAATGGCTGCAAAAAAAGACAGCCAGTTGACATATCAGAATTTAATCAGTGACCATGAAACTTGAAAGATCCTCCTTTTGAAGTCAACTTGGAACAAATCAAATAGTTCGCCAAACAAGTGGGTAGAGCTTAAGAAACATTTTCATAATGATAAGCCTATGATTTGCTCTAGTATATTTCTCTTCTTCAAAATTGTCTAAACGAATGAAAGTTAAAATAATAACTAAACAAATTTCGTTTTAACTTAAAGACAATAGACGGGGAGAAGTTGATAATCAGAAAGTACATACTTGGCGTGCTTTAACACCAATACTATTCAGATAAGCTGCAAAGATTCTAGTGGACATGCACTCTCCAAAAGAAACTAAGTAATCTCTCGTGCGGGGAGTTAACTCCTTCATCATAGCTATGGCCTTCAAAAGTTGTTCCAATTCCACCAAGTGTGCTGAAAAAAATCTCAAAGCACATACCGAAGAAAATCCGAGTAAGTGTACACTCTACACCTCTAGTTGACATAACATCAAAGAATAAGCACAAAACAATGACCTTTGTCTAATGAATCATCAACGATAAAACACCACAAGGTTCAATTTTTAAGGAAAAGACAGGCATGGCAATTTCGATTATGGCATGATAACCCGACTCAAACTTGACCCGTATAAGCAATAGTGTTGATATGAATTGACTTGACCTATTTTCCGAAAAACATATAAAAATAGAATATACTTGAATGACGTTATAAATAAACAATCCAAAATTGCACAATTAGAAATAAGCATTGATTTGAAACGGTCCTCACCAGAAATAACAGAAAGATCAACTTCAAGTTCATCAACAGTCCTGATTAAACATAGGAAGAACAGCTCCATCAAAAATCAAAGATACAATATTTCTTTCGACAAAATTTCTCTTTGAGACAAAGGAACAAACCTGAGATGCAATTCTTTTACAAAACTCAACTCTTCAATTTCCGACGCATTCGAAACACCGCAACTAACAGCCTTCTCCCCAGCCTATGCGTCATAGATCAGAGCCATCAAAATTCCCACTCTCATCACTACTACGACATGAAGAAATCCTAACTCTAAAGAAAGGAAAAACAAGCGAGAAAATGAAGGAGCATTTACGAGTAAGAGATTATTGGTGGTTTTCCCCATGGCGGAGAGAACAACAACGGGGTTTTCTTCAGGAAAGCTGAGGATTAGGTCAGCGATTTCCCTAATCCTCTCTGCAGAAGCCAAAGACGAGCCACCGAACTTCATCACGCAGGTGAATTTCGCTGCCTTCTCCGAACCACGCCCTTCGTCTTCGTCTTCGTCTTCTCTGATTGCAGCTTCGATTCGGTTCTTCTTCACGGCGTAAACTCGACTTGAGTTCCCAATCGCCGAGCAGAGGAATCGACGTCGCCAAGCCACGAAGGAGAGCGACGCCATGCGCGAGGAATGCGAGTTTCTCGGAGCTCCGAAGTTGCGGAGAGTTACAACACCACGGAAAGGCAACGAAGCTGCCATTTCTGTATGAGTGTGAAGCTTAATCGATGAAGTTAGGGTTCTATATACTCAACTTACTTTCTGGAGAATTTTCCCATCAACCTGACGAAAGTTTCTAAATTCAAACCCCCCCCCACCAAAAAAAAGAGAGAAAAAGGAGCAAAAGCCGATGACAAAATTCAATTTTGGTAGTCAACTAATGATTAAGCAGAGCTTGACAGTTTTCTCTCCCTCCTCTCCAAAAGAAATTTATTTACCGAAAAATAATTTTGGTTTGTGCTATAAAAAATTAAATAAGAAAATAAAATATAAAAGAGGCGGAGAATATTTAATATGATTCGGGAACATGTCTATATATATATATATATGTATATATATATATATATGTATTACATAGAAAATATTAAAAAAATTATGACGTAGCCTTTTTTATTAAGTAAATTGAGTGTGAATAGATTATGAGACACTAAATAATAAGAAACTAATTACATAATATAAAAGAAATTTAAACTAAGCTTTGATATTTATAAATTTAAATTATTTAGTATTATATTACTAATATATTTTCATTAGGTGCATAGTGTGTTATATATTTATTTTCATGTTTTCATTTTAGAATTATGTTTTCTTATTCCTCAAAAAATATGTTTTCTTATTAATTAATTTCATTTTTTATTATAAGAAAACAATGGTAAATCTATACCTAACTAATTTCAAGATGTAAAGGTTTAAATTACAATTCTCAAATTGAAAAAAAAAATATATTCTTAAAATTTAATATCCATATTTAAAAAAGATTTAACAAACTGATTTTTTTTTTTTTAAAGAGAATACTTGCTCCAACTGGTAAAGTAGAGGAGAGGTAAAGGTTGGAAAAAGGCTTGTAACCTAACATAGCCAATTAACAGTCGGTGTGTGTGCATTGTACCAGATGCACCAGTCTCCCTCTCTGTTTGGGCCCACAATTCAAATCAAAACTTATCCTTTAGCCATGTTAATACTATTTTTCTATAAAATTATCTTAATGTCATTTTAACTTTGTTCTCTTGCTTAAACATTGTACCATCACGTAATTGAATTATAACAAGTTCCTTAGTCTTTTCCAACATAGAATTTAACGTCTCGTCAGAATCTCACGGGACAAATTGCATGTGCATGGTTAATTGTATTATTTCATGGAATTTACGTGTGTGTGTTTTTTTTTTTTATGTTGATTAGTTAGGTTGCTATTTTTGGCGAATTCAAAGCAGACGAACCCAACTTGCCTTTCTTTTTTTTTTTGAAAAAAAAAAACAATAATAATATTCTATGCTTGAAAACCCAGTTGCCAATTTATATCTCCCCAGGATTAAAAAAATCACAACGTAACATACTGATTTGGAATATAATAAAAAAAGAAGGCAAAGATATTTGGGTAGATAAAATAAAATAATGGTGTTGGGATACAGAGAATAGAAATTGTGGCTGAGGCAAAAAGAAAGGGATTTAATAATTATTTAACAATAAAAAAAACCAAACAGATTTGCAGAACCCAACTTACCGAATCAGGAACAGGTTTTCAAAACATGAAATTCATCAAAAAAATGAATAAATAAATGATGAATAAAATTACTTGTGTGGCTTTGGCCAGTTGTGGGTGGATATGCATTGATAGTATTGTTGCTTTCAGTTGGCGCCAAACGACACATCGATCTTGTATTATTGTCTATCGATCTATTTATATTCTATCACTTAATCTATACATAATATATATATATATATCCACAATTCTATGTCTAGCGATTACTTCATTCTCGTTGTCTCTTCTTCTTTTTCTTCTTCTTCTTCTTCTCCTAACCAATTTCGTTTTCTTTGTCGTCTTCTCTCCCTTCCATAAATTGCCACGCTACTTTTCTCTTCTGGGTTTCCCTTGTTTTCTTCTTCTGCTTCCTCTTCTTCTAATTGCAGCAAAAAAACACGAAAAGGTTGAAAAGTGACTCTGAGCTTTTAATCCTGAGATTTTTCAAGAGCAGAGCTAATCTTGTTGAGGTGAGTCTTATAGTTTTTGGTTTTCCTTTTTGAGTTTTCTTACACATTTTTTTAAAATTTTCTCATATTATATACGTATGTGGGTTTTTAATTTTCTCAATTGTGTTCATCTCCAAGTGAAGAAAATGTTGGATTAATTTAGAAAAGGCCTTTTTTCTTTTCACTGTAAAATGTTTATGTGCATATTTGTTTGTGAAGAAAGAAACTTCTCCAAAGTGACACAGAAATTTAATTAACAATATTCAAGAAAACCCAGGTTTATTTCTTAATTCCAACAAAGACCCTCCTAGTAATCCTAGATGGTTTTAACTTCTCAACTCTCTTTGGTCTTGTTAACATATCGGGTGGTCACATTTCGACCCACTTGCATATATAACAGTGCTTATGTGTCTGTCATTATGATGCAAAAAAAAAAAAAAAAAGGATTTGCTCTCCACAGAAAAACAGACCAAAATCTAATTCATGATTGTAATCTGAGATAAAATTTTGAAAATCCTCCGGTGGGGTCATGTGAGAAAGGAGCAAATCTGTCTCCTCACCAAAAAAACATGACTCAATTAGATTTGGTGTCCCATTGGCCCTTCAAATGTGCAATCATATTGAGTGTTCTCTTTCTTTTTTTTTTATTTTTTTTTGGTGATAGTTATTATTCTTAAGGGATGCTATTCATTTGCAAAACCATGGATGGTGGAGAAACAAGAGATACATCAGGCTATGGCAAGCCTCCATGGATATTCAAAGGAAGGTATGCACCCATAAAGAGTCTTTGATAAATATATTTAGCTTTTTGCTTCTATCTTTTTAATTGATTCTGCTTAACAACCTGGGTTTCATGATTCTCAGTGCTTTGTATCAGCTCCATCTTGTGAAATCCAAAACTGCGCGAGCTTGGATCCCGAAAGATTTCAGATTGGTTGAAGCATTTGGGTATTTTCTGCATCCTTAAAAATCCTTGTTGAAATGATCAACGTTGTCACGTCATTAATATATTAATTTTATTACATTCCTCTATATTAGAAGCTTTAGGCTTTAGACTCCTGGACTCTTGGTCTTACATGATTCAACATTGAAAGTGTCTACTTTCCTTTTGAAGGTATACTCTTGGTGGGTTCTTTCTTGCCAGCTACGATGATAGCCCAGCTGGAGTCTTTGATGAGGTTTTTTAAGATAAATAAATTATCATTAGCACTTGATCAGTTTTAGGATTGATCCTGAACCTGAAAAACGATCTGTGGAATTTCACCTAATCACTAACAGCTATAATAATCATGTGTCTACCCAGCTAGTTGTCATTGCCGGACTTGTATGGAACCCGCCAACATCTTGCGCGTAAGTTTTTTCCTAGATTTAAAATGCTTCTTTATACTAAGGTGTTTTACATCACAAAATCTTGCTACAGAAGATGCACATTTTTAAACCTGTCTCTAAACTTGATCATCCTATCACGAGAAATACTGAATTTGTTCGTTTTTAGTAAAGATAGCCTTTACAAGTCATGACCTGTGAACCTCGACTTAATAGTACCGGCTCCAACATTCACTTGCTCATGCAAATTAAAGTGGATGCTTAATAGACTGGATCCAACAACCTGAGGAGATTATACTAGATCAGTCAATACTTTCTCCTCTTTTTCTTAATTAATAATCAAAATGTTTTTTTGGTCTTTTATTATAATTCTAATTATCTTAATAATACTGCCAAAGCAATTTTCTTTTGGAAAGTAAAGTTGATATACGCGCAAGTGTGTATAATAAATTAATACAAGTGCTTTGAGCAACAGGGCAAGTTGCAGATTGTAAATGAGTCACGTTCTTGCATACCTGAATCGATCAAGTTTTTCGAAACCCAACAAAAGCACTTGCACTTGTATTTTTTAATAATATATCTGTCAATTAACTAGTTTTGTCTTGATTTGATAAAGAGGCATATAATTTGGCTGCAGCAGAACAAGTAGTTTCAACGTGTCTTTTTGCTTCTTGTCAACAGATGGGCCACTAAGGTGCTTGTGAACAGCGATGAAGCTTGCGAACATGGTCGAAAGGTGGGGGCTACAGAACTTTTAGCACAATTAAGTAGTTATGTTAATCTATGTTTTATCTTTGTTTAGAAGTACAATGGAGAAGAATTGACCTGACTATGACTATTCAATACCATTAGCCATGATCTTTGCTGAAAAGAAAATCACTAGTAGAAATAAAATGTGATAATAAGATTAATATAACCAAAGCCCAAATAGTCCAAAGGTATTAATATATTAACTGTAAATTCCTTGTATGTTTATCCTTGTCACACCGTTTTGCTCTTTTGTTTTTTTTTTTTTCCTTTCGTAGTTCCGACATTGGTTTGCTGTCACTTGTTGCAGGAAGTAGGGCTTCCAAGTCAGGTTGCAAGGTTCTCCAAGGTACGCCTATATTGAAAGAGTCACTATAACACGTCCATTTTAACTCCTTGATATCTTCAAGCACATTTTTCTATATTCCCAAGCAAATTAGATGTTCATAAATGATTATGCTTTCCATACTTATGAAGCAGAAAATTACAGCAGTTCCAAGGCAACAAGATAGTAGTAGAAGCACAGGATTTCTAAACATGATTGGCATAGGAACTAGCTTGTCTGATTGGTATTCGAGAGATTATATGGATGTCCAAGTGACTCAACTAAAAGGTCCTTATGCAGAAGATAACTCTTCTTTCAACCTCACCTCTACAGGTTGGTTTCTTGAAGCCATTTCATAAATCTTTTGCCTAATTTTAGTTTTTCACCATCTTCTCTATATAAAAAGAAAAGAAAACGAAAAATCTCCATATTGATCTACCGACAGGCAACATGACTAGTGTGCTAAAGAATATAAAAGTAGTAACCTTTAATAGAGCTGGACGTATATAATACGTTATACTTGGTTTTTAGCACATGAAGAACATGTCTCTCTTCATATATATATCTATATACTTTCTAAAAAGATATTATTCGAGTACAAGCAAAAAATAAGGAAAAATATAAAAAGAAAATAGAATTTTTGTCAATTTTCTAGTGCAGCTGGCTTTTGTAGATTCTCAAATTTGTCTGGTTTGGTATGGATTGTAGCGTAGCCTCCTTTTAAAAAAAGAAAAGAAAAGAAAAGAAAAGAAAATTCATAGGGCATGCTTGTTTTTAGCCTCTAGGCTTGTTCACTTTAGAAGCAGCTTTGCCCATATCATCAGATCAGCACTCAGCAGGCACAGAAAAAGGTGAAATGCGCAATACGAACTATCCCTCTCTTGCTGCTGCCGCTACAAGCTCTTCTATAGCAGCTGCAGCCTGCACTAGTTTCTTTTTCTTGGCTTAAACATTGCCTCACTTTGATTCGCCACTACATCGTTAACCTTGTTATTTCTAAATTTGATGAAAATATTTTCATCAACGATAGGATGTTGTGTGACTTAGAAAACACATAATGAACAGTCTTAGTATTTTCATGAACACACATGTAGTAGAATTTTGTTATTGTTCAAAACAATGTTGTAACATTAATTTTCATGCTTTTGTGTGTATCAACATTCTTCCTGCTCACAAGAAAAAACACTCACGAGCTTTGATTGATGATGGAATTGGCAGTGCCTGCATTCAGCTTGGACAAGTGGATGGGGCCAGCCATCAAAATGTCACTTCCAAGTTTTAGGTAAATTTCTCCAAAAGGCCATGTCTAAGTCTGTCTTTGTTTGTTGGGTCCCTATCTTTGCAAAATACACAATGTTGTATTTACTTCTTATCTTATGTAAATTTGCAGTGGCCGTACTGAATATAACCCCGATCTCCTAAAGTACTCTTGCGAGATTCAGTGCAGGTTCTCATTTTCGTCTTGGCTCTTTACCTTCAGGACATTCTATTCGCCAAAAAAAAACTCTATCGATACTGCATAATTGTTCTTGTACCTTTTATCACGATGGTTAAAATCTGCATGGTATTCTTATGGAATTCTTCTTTAACGTAACCACAATTCTTTTTTTTCTTTTTTTTTTGTGTTTTACAAATGGGGTTTGATTTGTTTTGCACTAATTAACGTAATTAAACTTGATAACTAAATCAAACCGAGCCAGCTTAATTAACCCTAGTTCATGATCAAATTTCGGTGTTTAGGGTGCGAGCAGTTGAACCAGTAAAAGTCTCAGGACCAGCGCTTAACGGTGAGATGGAACAATCTTCAGATGCTCATAATAGCAATGGCTGCAATTCATCTTCTTTGGACCAATCCACCAGAGAATCCATCAGCACAGCTGTGATGTTGTCAAAGCCCATTTTTGCATTGAAATTCAGTTGCATGACTATGCAAGTTGAAGCTCCTGTTGTAGTTTCCGACTGTCCTAAAGCCTCCTTGAGAACTTGTTGATTCAGTTCCATGGACATATTGCTTAGAAATTTCCCACTGATTTACGTTTCTTATTGAACGTTATCACGATAGTAATTCAATTTCTTTTGAAGGGATATTAATTCAATTAAATTTCTTTACTAAATGAAAGCTTACTATGGAATAAGCTTAAAATGCATTTCCCTTGGATTTGTGAAGTGATCAGTTACATGAAAAAACTTAAGAAGATGAACATAAACAGCTTCTTTTTTTTTTTTTTTTTTTTTTTTTTCTTCTCTCTTGGGAGCTTTACAAAATTCATCTGCTTTCCACGGCATGGAAAGACTCTTAACAGAAGCCCAAAAAAAAAAAAACAAGTGAAATTTTCCAAGGAAATCTAACTCTACTTACAATCTGAATCTGAATTTTCGTTCAAGCCATGCATGATCAGAGTTCATCCGGCAAGGGTCGTCCATCTAAAAAGGACTTGAACAGCACAAGCGATCTCTCGGGCTGTGAGAACGGGGCTTCATGGGATGCTCCTCTTATGGTCGCAAAAGAAAGCATGTTACCATAAACTTGAGTCCATCCACCAACCTGTGAGACAAATAAAAATAATAATAAAAAAATAAAAAGAGTCACTTGGTGTACTTGTTAAATATAAACATGTGCAAGCTTCTTGAGTTCTCAAGTAATCTCGAATGAAAGTTCACCTGTTGCCCCACAAACCAGACCCTGTAAGGTACAGTGGTGTTGAGACCTAACGTCCCTGCAAGTCCATGTACTGACGTCCGACTTCCAATCAAGGGGATAACAGAATCTTGGTCACCGCTGTAAAATGTGATGTAGAAGATTTGGTCAAAGCTCAATAGACCTTCTTTAATCATGGATTAAATGGAAAAATATAGCGCCAAGCATGAAAAATACAAACCATCTATGATCTACCTGTAAACCAAGACTGGAATTCCTGCCTTGATGAGGTTGCCAACGATCGTGATTGTTGGCATCTCCACATCCAACAGCTCATAATCCAATATACTGTTGCACATTTTCAATGCAAATGAAGCCTAATTAGCTATAACAAGATAGATAAGGTAACATCCTAATTTGATATCACATGCAGGTTCTGATGTCGTGGTTTAATATTCATTCAAAATTATATACATATATATATAAATACACATATTTTGCTGAAACATCCAAAATGGTATTTGCAGATGTTAGAATATACAAAAGCAACGTTGGTCCATTGACTAAATAACTAATGAGGTCTTGTTCAAACCCTGTATGATTGTACTTTCAAGAATTGTTATCATTAGTCCAATTGATTTTGTACACACGATTGTCCATTATCCAATCTACGCATGAGGCAAAATGTCGGAAGTTTACCTGCTGCAAACGGCCCACCGACGAACTCCGACAAGCCGAGCATGGAGAGCCTTCTGAACATCTTGCCGATTAAGGTAATTTACAGTTTCATCTTCCACACAAACATCTATCGTCTCAGTAACTTGCTGACAAACAAGAAGTTACAATCTATTAGAGAATAGTGGTACAAACAAAATTAATTAAAAAAGGGTGAATAAAAAAACTGCTATTAATCACTATTTGTATTGGTGATGCAATCACCATATATACATACATGGCATTAAAAGTTGCCTTTATCGAGATTCGTATAGTGATGCATCACCGGTAATGGTAAATAACAGTCATCGGAGCAGATTAGGATTAGGTGCCCGTGATACTCACCTGGGGACTAAGGACTTTGGCTTGTGCAAACACAGAGGAAATGCAAACGTCAAGGGTGACATCATACTTGTCAACAAATCTGCTGGTTTCTTTGCTCACTTGGTTCATAACTTTTGAACAGATTGGAGATACCGAGTTTCTGTAATACTCTCCCACATAACGCGAGTAGTTGCAAACAGAAGTGAACATTTTGTATGTTGAATCTGATATCAATCCATGGGACCAAACAAACTCTGCCCTTGAATTGAAATCAGTCGCAAATTCCAAAACAGGATTTCCCAGCTGAAATTTTTTTTATTGTCACAAGAAAAATTATCAAAAGGATAAGTTTTAGACAAGAAATTGATTAAAACGAGTCCAGATTGTGATGCAATTTTAGTACTCACAGCAATGCCTTTCAAATTGAATAATTTCTCCTTCCTGTTGAATTGGAGCATGAGTTCTGCCAGCTGGGGAACGTAGTGGCCTAATTTAAAAAACCAAAAATATAAAACATGAGCTCTCTCTTTCTTTTTCCTTTCAGTATTTTTTTTTTTTTACTCCTGGTATTATAAGATCTGTCAAATGAAAAAGAAACTGTAAAATATGTCAAGTGAAAATGAAACCTGCATAGCTTTCTCCAGTGATGAACAAACTTCTGTTTCTGAATTGTGGGAATTTGGTAAACCATTTTTGCAAGAAAACCAGGTTACTTCTGGCTATACAATAGATAAGGACGACAGATTTCAGAAGTTAAAAAGACATGCTGCTGTAAAAGGTGAACTTTTTGACAATTTATAAATCAAAAAATCAAAATTAAAAAAAAATATAACACATATATATATATATATATATTAAATGAAAATAAAACATCCACAGTCGGCAGTGAACATGGGCAAGCTGTAAGGTAGGGAGAAGAAAAAGAGAAAAAGAAAACATACATAGAGATAGAGCAAATGGGTATCATGAAATATTTGTCTTTGCCCTTTTGTGTGAAAAGAACCCAAAAGAGCTCCAACGGAACTTTCCTAAAAAACACACAACTTTCTTGAAAATATTTAACAAATAATATTAAAAAAAAGGGCAAAATAAAAAAAGGAAGAAAAAGTCGAGTTGAATCTTGAGTATAGGAACCGTGTTTTACCTAATGACTTAAAAAACCAAAAAAGAAAAATTGCACATGAAAGTTCAATATTCTTCAGCAAAAGCTTCAAAAGAGAAAATTGGATGAAAAAGAGTGAGAAGAGACATACCTGTGATCTTATCATTTACAGTCTCATAAGAGGAGGAACTATTTGAATAAGAGAACCCAACTCCAACTGGGCTCTCCAAATACAACATGTTTGCTTCTGTAATATCCTCAAATCAAAAAATGTTACAAAAAAAAAAGATCATTAATATGCCAAAAAGCAATAAACTTTAATTTAAAACAGAAAGAAAGAAAGGGTATTGAAATTGAGAGAATGAAGCTCTTACCTCTGTTCCAGCTATATTGATTCCTGACCAAAACATCTCCACTTGGCCTAAATGGTCCATTCTCAGAAAATGCCCCAACTCCCAGTGATGAACACCCAGGCCCTGCAAATATATATATATATATATATATATATATATATATATATATGAGTAACAAATAAAATTAAAAAAAAAAAAAAAAACCCAGAAAGAGAAAGTAGAAAAAGTAAGGAAGTTAGACCTCCATTGAGCCAGAGAACAAGAGGCTTGGAATGTGGGTCAGTTTCAGCTTCAGCAAGGTAATAAAAGAGAGCTCTCTCTTTCTTATCATCAATAAACACATAACCCGAGTATTGCTCAAACCCGACTTGTGGTTGACCCGGTAACCGGATTACTCTGTCTCTCTCAGAATGAGAATGAGAATGAGAATGAGAAGGAAAAGCTGAAATGGACAAACACAGAAATAGTAGTACTAGTAGCTCAATAATCAACATTGCAATGGTTTTTAGATATGAAGCCATGTTTTTTGTTTGTTTTCTTTATTTATGGACACAAAAAACAAAGTGAAAAGAGAAAGAAAGAGAGAAAAGGGCAAAGAGCCGAGAGAAGGAAGGTTTGGAAGTTAGATTGACGATCAAAGTGAAGTGCCGGGGGCACTATATATTATAGAGAGGGAGAAGAGAGGACTGATAAACGAGAGGAAGTGGAGGCAAGTGTTTTTATTTATTTATTTATTTATTTGCTGTGTGTAATTATTTATTATTATTACTTGGCAACTTTTGTCCCTTGTAGGAGCTGCTAGGACCTGAAACAGATGTCTTGCTTTCTTTTCTTTTTCCTTTTCCTTTTTCTCTTTTTTTTTTCTTCTCTTTTTTCTTTACGTGGTAAATTTAAATTAATCAAAATTTCTAGAATATTGCATCTTTATAAACCATTAAATCATACTGATTTTTTAAAAAAATTATAAAAATAAATACGCTGTGCCGATAGTTTTTTTCCCTCTTGAGAACTCTTTGTTTAGAAGGTATAAAAAATATTGAGATGTGACAATATTTTTTAGTTGGATTGCATTATAATCGTATTATAAAAAAATAAAAATATAATGGCAGTTAATGACACCATTATTCATTATTTAAAACAACATCATACCCTCCAAAGGGTAGCCTTTTTAATTTCTTGAAAAGTTAATAGAAATTTTTTATAACCGCGTGATACTCATTTTTTTTAACAACCTATCCTATAATCTTTTTTTAAATTATTTTCTTCTTTTTTTCTTTTCTTGAGGCCTTTTTTTCCTTTTCAGGCAGAAGTATTTACACAGCAGAAAAAAAAAAAAAAAAAAAAAAAGACATGGCCAACCAAAATTTTAAAAAAAAATCTCTTTAAAAAAATAAAAAATAAAAAAAGTAAGTGTCACGGAGATGATACAGTCTGGGTTGGGTCTGTGTGACTAGACCTTTTCTTATTGTTACGTTATGTTATGGATGTGGGGTCAATGTCAATTTGGGCTTTCTGGCGTCAACGACGAGTGCGAGACTGTCTGAGTTGTGATTTTCCTTCTCCAAATATCGAGAGAGAACGACTTGTTTTTGTTTTTATTCACCCAAAGTAGCAGCCATTACAGGCAATTGTTTTGTTTTGTTTTGCTTGTGTTACATTACATCGAGATGTTAAAGCCCAACAAAGTCCCATGTTACCGATTTCAATACAGTGAATTTGACATTCAACGGCAAAAATAAATAAATAATAAGCAGTGTTTGATTTTGATAAACTGTTTAAACTCTGCTCAACAGTAGCTTTAACTAAAGGATGGTTTTTTTCTTTTCCATTCATCTCTCTAAAAAAAAAAAAAAAAGATGGGTTGTGTGTTGTAACATGGTCAGGGTAATCATGTCTGTAGGGAAAAATTTTGATCTGGAAACGTTCATTTTTCATTTTTTTTTTCCAGAAAAAGGGGAACATATAGAACCCAGAATCATTACTTGATAGGGCCAATGTCAGTGATAAGGAATACGGAGTAAAACCCACTTCCCTTTTGGTTTTTCCTTATAATTTTTTCTCTGTCAATTCAGCCAAGGTACCAGAAATGGTAATATGGGACACTATCCTAGAGAGGGGAGTAGAATCCAAAGTCAAATTGATTGGATATGGTTTAGCTTCACATACATGGCACAGAATAATGTTGAGGCACACGAAAGTGTTAATTTACCCATATCAATACCACACGGTAATGGAAGGTAAATTTCATAATATGGTGTAGGTTACCATTGGTAACCCAAGCAATTTTTTATAGAATAATAATAAGAATTATCTCCAAATTGATATCAATTAACAAAAATATTATATTTAAGTATCTTCTTTCTGCTAAATTTTGACGACTTCTATAAGTAATTATACTTTTCCTTCCTTCCTTGAAAAAACAAAAAAAAAAAAACATGTTTTTCTCTTCAATAAGAAAAAAATAAAAAATTTTCCTTTTATCTAAGTATTGTTTTCCTTTGATTCTTGACATACATTTATACACATATATATCTTATTTTTTCCTGCCCCTCTTTTCCCTTTTTTTTTTTTTTGTATGTATCCTATATCATACTGCCAAGTAGGACAAAATATAGTGTTGTTAATCATGATATGTTGTTTGATTCCGGCAAAAATAAAAATGTTACATCATGCTTGAATAAGTTTTCTTTGCAGCTAGCGTGGCAGCTAGAGTTTTTTTTTTTTCCCCAAGACATATGGGGGAAAGTGACAAGATACATATACTATTCCTCCCCTCCCAACACAAATATTCAGATTGTCTTTGTCTGTCTTTTCAATTTTTATTGCTTAATCCCGTAGGTAAATTTTGGATTATAGTGTGCCAAAACAAAATGTGCGTCTGTTAGAATTTGGTCCTAATCACTTTGGAAAGTGGGGAGACTGAAAAAGTTTTTTTTGTGGTCACCTTAATTGGGAAATGTGCAGGAAAAACATGGGCTGGGGGAAATAGTTCTTGTGCAAGTTTTGACATGGAAACATGGTTTTTATCTTTTCTCTTTCTGCAAATTAATCTTTTAACCACTTGTTGTAGAGTCCTTTTTGTTGATTATAAATTTGGTCTTTGCTGTGGAAAAGCTGAGTGACTTTTTAAATAAATAATAATACGTTTCTTTTCCATTTCAGCCAGAATAGCGTCTATTTTGGAGGTTGGTCTCCACATCAAATTGAATTTATAACTATTGTTTGACTGTATGTACATCGACAAGAAAATGAAGCTAAATAATCTATCGTTTAGGGTGTTTAACTAGTGATAGAAATTATTTATGAGAATTGTTTTTTATTGTAGTATGTGAGAATTTTATATTGTAATAATTTTTTTTTACTATATCATGTAAGAGCTTTATATTGTTTATAACTGAGTTTGTGGTGTAAACTACCCTTAACCAAACATCTTCTTCATATTTGACAAAAGTAGTTCTTACTATTTTCTCAGTTATAAACAGTATAAAACTCTTATATGTTAAAGTAATAATAAAAAAATTACTACAACGTAAAGCTCTTATGTGCTACAGGAAAATTAATTCTAACCAACGGTTCCCACCACTCTTTCAAACATTATGTTTAGCCACTTCTACTCTTGAGGAATTCAGGAAATTTCAGGTTCTTATCAACACAATCAAGTTGAAGCTGCCTAGTCATAAAAATCAGATGATTTAAAACTGCATAATATGTAATAAGAATTTTGTTGGGGCTTGAAACGTTGACATGAAATTATCCCTATCAAGAGTTGTGATAGTCTGCTAAAATATTTTGAGGATGAAAAGTTAAACAAAAGCTTATATAACAAGATTTACCGGTACGATCAAAGTGCATATTATATTATAAATTTTGCCCTACTCTTAATTGAAAAGTCTAACAAATTTCATATTCCTATCAACTTAACTAAGTTGAAGTTGCATATGTTTAGTGAAAATTCATTAAATTTTTTTGTGAAAATTGATGATTTAAAACTGCAAAGTATGGATAAGATTTTTTTTGGTACCTTGTCATGAAATTATCCCTTAATATAAGCAGAGGCAAAAGAAATGGAAAATGTGACAGCTGACAAATGAAAAAGCTTGGAAAGAACAATGGGACTGTAAAAGAAGAAATATACAAGTTTTCTTCCAGAAAAGTGATAATGGGGTCAAGAGAGGAAATGATTTGCACTTGAGCATGTTGGAAGAAAAGCATTTTACATCCCACTCATGCGTGGCTAGCTAGAAACACGGTTATGCCACCAATTTTGCCGGAAGAAAAAATAATAATAATGAAAAAACAGAAAATAAAACAAATAATAAAAAATAAATAAAAAAAAGCAAAGCCTATCTTCCATTCAACCACACTACATATTTCGTCTTGGAAACCCTCCTCTATATAGGGGTGGCAAAACGTGTTGGCGGGTCGGGTTTGTGTCGGGTTGGAGTTAATTTTTATAAAATTAGGTCGACACTGACCCGACCCGTGACCCGAACGGGTTGAGAATTCTCAACCCTAACCCGACCTGTTTTGACACGGGTTGACACTAACCCGACCCGTGTCAACCCGTTTCTTATGCATAGTGCCAAAAAATAATAACCCGTGACCTGATTATGACCCGCAACCCGCCTCTAACCCGCCCACATTAATATATATAATATTAAAAAAAAATAAAATTAGAAGAGTTTCATACCACTTCAACAAGAAGATGAGTGATAAGAGAGGTAAGGTTTGATATTTTAAGAGCTTATATTATATATGAAATAATATTAATTTTTTAAAAGCTAATTAATTAAATACGGGTCAGAAACGGGTCATTTTAGTGTCAGACGAGTTGACCCGAACACAACCCGTTTTTTGACGGGTCAGTTTCGGGTCGACACTAAAATGACCCGTGGTCAAATTTTCCGACACTAACCCGCAAAAAAGCGTGTCGGATTCGTGTCGTGTCGTCGTGTCGCAACCCGTATTGCCGGCCTTACCTCTATACATCTTAATACTTTGCCTTTTTTTGTCTTTTGGGTTGTCCATATCTCAACCAACTTCCACAAGGGAACTTTGAAAAATGGAGATAAAAAAGTAAGGGATTTATGTTAATTCAGAAGAAAAACCTACCCAGAAACATAACCCACTAGTGCCATGATTTCAATGTAATAATTAGCAAGGACAAAAAAAATAATAGATAAAAAGGACTCAGTGGAGGGGTAATCCTCTTTGAATATCCTCACCTATCCTTCTTTTCAAATGAATGCTTACTTTAATATAATATATATATATATATATATATTTATAAATAAGATGGTGGGTGATGAAGACACAAAATAATGTGAAGCAATGTGTGTAGGCCGGTATTAAAGGTATAATTGTCCATAATAATCTCAAAGTCATATGTGTCACCAACAGAAAGCAAGAAGTTGTAACATTAGAGAATTAGGGTCGAAATCACCTTTAGAATATAAATCACTATCTCTCTTTCTCTTCTTTCCCCATGCTCACCTTTTAACCAAAAGAAATTTTCTTTTCTTTTTTTTGTCCCACGAAAGAGGCGCAAGGCTAGTATTTTTTGTAGAGTGCACATGCCCATCCTGCACAGCAAATTTATCATATTTTTTACGAATTCTATTTATGTCATTGCTCAACGCCCATACTTTTGTAGATACAAGTAGGCAGCTATCATAACCCGTCATTTTACTTCATTATTTGTGAAAAGTCTTAGAAATTTTTTTAAAATAATATTAATAGACTACACAGGCATACACAAACTTCTTTTTATATTTATGTATACATAATCAAACTCTCTATATATAACTTAATATACTTAACTTTACATTTTTCAGTAGAGGTTTTGTCTTATTTAACCATACCATATGTCAGTTTACAACAAGTTTAAGTTAACTTAAGGTACATAATATGCAGAAACATAATTGTGACGGTATTCATACCCTGATCTGTATACAATTCACACCCACCGCTAGCTCATCAGTAAATTCACTCCGACCTTTTAGTGAAATACCTAAAGCATAAAATAACTAGGTGAGCTTATACTCGGTAAGTCCAAACCTAGCCTACATGCATCATCCACTAGTATGCATGATCCATTTATGCTTTCTTATAAACATTTTTTATTATTGTCATATCTTATCTTCAACTAGGGCCCAAGTGCTTTAACCACATGCGTACATAGATCTTCGTAATACCGAGACCATAATATAACTTTAAACTTCTCTTAAGTCAGGAGCTGGTATAACACTTTTCTCTTTTTTTGGTAATTTATTTACCAGTATAATTATTATGGTTATCATACCATGCATGACGATATACTCACATGCTAAGTGCAAAATGTATACACTTCTTTAATTGTATAATACACACAAGTACATGTATTTAAATATATTATACCTTAAAACTTACTATTCATACTGAGGTGAGGTTAGTACTTATTTGTGTGTGCTATTGTATAGACTGACTTTAGTTCCTCCTTTAGTCATCTAGTGCTTGTTTGGCCAATTATATTTTTATGAGCCAAATTATCACTATTTATTTATGTATCAATACAAAGTACCCATCTATTAATAGATCGGGTTGTTTTATAGTTAACAATTTCGATAACCAAGGATTAAATCCCTCTTAGTTCACTCTACCTTATCGTTTCTAATGAAAGGAGAAAAATTCTTACTAATAACATTTTTTCATATTTCGGATGTTTTAGGTACGTTCAGGTCATTTTGGGAAAAATAACAATTTTAACCTCGGTGAGCCTTTTTAAATTCCTCAAACCCGATTTTGCTATTTTAATGAAAATTGTTGCTCATTGGCTATAAAACAATAACTTAGGGTATCGGGTTTCTTATTTTGCGCTAAAAACCAAGTTTAACAAAGCTTTGCAATTTTATTCTAAATTTGAAAATTTTGACGATTTTGCCCCCTGAACCAAAAATAATCTTTTTAAACCATTAATCTCCATTTTTCACAAGGATTAAATCTTTCCAAAGTTCCTTACTCAAATTCCTTTATAAAATGATGTTTTTTCCCATTGATTTTTTTTCAACTTTGATAAAATTTGCAAAATTTGTATCTCTTAAACGGTGACGAATTTCGACGAACCGTCTATGATTTCTAATAGTTTTGTCCAAATTTACAACTTTTATGTTTTAACTTTTCTCGAATGCCCACTACACAGAGGAGTTTTCAACCATTTTTCAAATCTTCTGAATTTGTGAAAATCTTTTCAATTCAGTCCCTTATTAAATTTTTATAAAAATCTGCTTTAATACAATACACCCACTGTTTTGAGCAATTTCCAAAACCTCTCTAAGAAATAATCTTACTTGAAAATGCCAAATTTCATTGCTTTAAGAAATTACTCAAAGTTGCAAATTTTACCCAATTTCAAAACCAAGGTAAATCTTAAGCAATCAACCCCTAATTCCTAACCATAACATACCATAAAATCATTTAAACATGCCATGAGCTAATTTAGATTGTTACATGCCATACTTGAAAAAAAAAAAAAAAAAAAAGAAATCAAAACAAACAAAACAAAATCACCATAAACTTTGAAAATAGGAGGTTAGGCTTTACTAAAGAAAATTGGTGATCTTGTGCACGTTCAACACCCTTGAATTTGACAACTTCCTAGGCATGATTCATAACAAGGAAAACTCTTATTAAACCTCCTTCAAACCCAAGGAGAAACCCTAGAAAACTTAAGGAAAGTTTAACTTTTACCTTAAAAAGTTTGTAAAACCTTAAACTTGAAGCTTGAAACTTGATTGGAGAAGGTTTTGTGAGGAATTGTTTTAAACAAAATGTTGGGAGAGGGAACCTTGGGAGCTACCATGTGTGTTGGTGGGGAGGAAATGAAAAAAAAAAAATTGTTCATTAAAAGTTTTAAATCAAGATTTCTTACTTAGATTTTTTTTTTCCAAACTTGGTGACTCACCACCCTAATCATGATTAGGGTTAATTGGCCATTAGAGATTGGGCCACATTTAGAGGTGTGGTGGCCTAACCTATACCATTCAAATATCCCTTTGGTGGAACCCACCACTTTACACAGTGTAATTTTATACCGTACAGTATTTTTCTCATATTATTAGGATAAAACAGAAAAAAATACACTCAAGCGATCTAAGATATTCTAGCTTACTCTTTGGTTCACTTTAGAAGCCTAAACACAACATTCATATATTTGTGTTTTTACTTAAACAGTATACTTACACTTCATTATACCCTTTTTTACATTGTTTTAGGTTTTAGCATGTCTTCCTGCATCATTTTATACATTAATTATTTATTAATTTATACCACAATACTATAATTAATTGTAATATAGAATTTATTTTAAAGATATTATTCGTAAATTTTGGAGTATTAAAGTTCTTAAAATTTGTATTTAACAATATCCATAATCATATAAAATTTATGGTCAAATTTTTCATTAATATTATTCATACATATATTATTGTAATTTACAAAATACATTATTTATAAAAATAAATTTATTAATTAAATATTAAATTTTATTAATAATTATTTTTTAGTCATTACAGCTATTGTAAAAAAACCTACAAAGCGTGCTTAGTGCCACAGTCGAGCGTGAAAGAGACCTCACAATTACAGAGACAAAAGGGTTCTGTGGGAGGCCCAATTTATAGAGAGAGAGAGAGAGAGAGATTCCAATCTTCCAACAACAGCCGTTTTACAGCCTGCCGTTTGAGAAATGACAAACCCAATGTCCCCATTTTATTCCATTTCCTCCCTCTTTCTCTCTCTCCAGTTATATATCGTCAGTCCTGCCAGAGTTGGGGTTAACAGACATGGACGCGAGTGTAATAAATATTAGCTCCGTAAATGACTTGTGATGTGTCCATTTCAGATAGCAACTTGGAATTTTTTTATTATGTGATGAAAGAGAGTAAATATAACCTCTGAGACTGTGGGAGGGGACTTGAAAGCTTGTTAATCAAACACGTCAAGTTATCCATTACGAAGGCTTCGTACCAATAAAATAATCTAATATATTATTCATTTTACTTTTTCTATATAAGGTTTTTTACATTCTATAAACATTCATCACTCTTGTTTCCTTGTTATTTTTGTTTATTTTTTGTCTTTATTCGTTTGTCTTTGCTTCAATTGTTTTAGAACATCTATTTGCCATGCAACTAAGATTTTTTTTCATTATAGCAGTTTGTTATTTAGGTTATGTGTATAATATCAATTATCATCTCATCGATACGACCTTATTACTTATAACCAGCTTTGATCATGTCGTATTTTAACATAAACTACTGCCCGTTGAAAAGTAAAAGCATCAACACATTATTCAACCCGAAATCATACTTCATTGTGACAGATAAAATTAAAATCAAAAACCACGGAGAACATGTCGGTTTTGCTTACGTAAAGGACATAAAGTGCTCAAAAACGACATATTGTTTATTCTACAAACAGACAGTAAAATTTGTTTTCGGCCCTCTGTAAGTGTCGTCTTGCATGGCGATACTAACAAAAAGGTATTTCACTTCAAAGAAAGCGGGAAAAAAAAAGGACAAAGATAAAAGCCAACGACAAAAAATTAAATTCAGACGGCATGTATTTGAAGGAAACTACAACAAACATCCAAACAGCAGTTGTCGTTTAAAATACGCTATTGGCAACAAAAAATTCTGGGCACAAGACACGCCGTTTCTCCCAATATACGCCAGTACGCAGCAAGGTTTATATAGGAAACGACATCCTTCTGACTTGAAGTTCTTATTGAATAACAGCGCGATTGTTTCATGAAATCGACAACAATAGTCTCTGAATAAAAACGACAATAAACTCGAAACCAAAAAAGACATGTCGCTCCTCTCAAATGACCGAAAACTCTATGAGAACAAACGAAATGTCGCTTTTCCTCTAAATCGACACCAAGACGTAAAACGACAATATTTACCATTTAAACCACAACGAGAGAAAACGACATGTTTTAAACGTCATAAACCTTACAAACAAAAAACGCTGAGTCTTCTAATTTAAAATATGATATGAAGTGCACGCTGCACGCCGTCTAATCATAAAAACAATGGATAAGTTTAGAATGTCAATGTGGCTTTTGGTGAGCCACGTTGTTTTCCAACAAAATAGCATACACGATTCATAAAATATTCCTATTAAATTCTTGCGAACATACATATATATATATATATATATATATATTTTTTTTTTTTTTTTTCTTTTTGTGGGTTCTCTTTTAGTTCGCTGTCGTGTGAAATGTACAACTCTTTATGCATCATAATCCAGAAGAAAAGGACGGGCAAAAAAGAAAAAGTAAATACCCCGGTCATGAGAGAATCAAGCATGAAACCAGTTTTCTCACGCCAGAAAAGAAGGCTTAGACAGCAAAAATATTAAGAGACAGTGAGGAAAGGCAGAGGTCTTCAATCTTCAACGTTCAACCGGCAGGAGATTTTCGTGGAATAGATGAGGAAGAGTCATGGTCTATTTCTTTGCGGGACGCTTCCCACAGTCTCTGCTCGATCCCATATTTCCTCAGCTCCATCAAACCTTGCTCAACTGATAAAAACACACCCACAATTACTACATAATAAGCAAAACTCCATATCTGACTATAATCAAGACATTTTCAAAATAATAATAATAAAGACAAGCATGCAATTTTGCAATACTATCTTTGCCAGACTGGAACTGTTAATAAAAGAATATCAAGTATAATACAGACCATGGACCATGCACAGCAACAATACTACACAGTTGCACCAATTTTTTGAAATGATTTTTTGTCAAATTGAGGTAACAATAATTGCTCCTACCATCAACGGCATCATGGGAGGTTGGCGAATGCGCACTGCAGTTTATCCAAAATTGAAGTCTTTCCTTTGCAATGTCCTCCTCTATTCCATTCACTTGGGCTCTTCTCCAGAAATATGTAAGCCATGCCTGTGCAATTTGAATATGTGAATAAGTTTTAGATTATACAAGGTACATTGAACATTCCATGCAAAACCGTCGGTCAGAGTAACAGAATACTGATATTGTGCATGGTAACCATGGTACAATGACTAATCTAGTTTTAACAGTATTGGCGAATGGAAATGTAAAAAGAATCTAGTAAGGTGGATGAAAAAACTAAATAGATAAAATAAACCATGAGCCTACAGTCCTCCTCTCTGAAAAATTTACAAATACTCTGATGAATTCCAGATGTTTAACCAGAATCTAGAGTCAAAGGTATCATTATTAAAGACACTGAGGATCAGATGGTTCAAGTATTTGCAAAAGGACTACGACACTAATTGCATTAAGGATGCCAATTCGTATAAAATCTGAAGAGTACGCCCAAAGATGAAAGAGATGCAAATCCAGTTATCTTAAAAGAAACACCACATCTTCATAAAAAAAAAAAAAAAAAAACCACCATACCTCCTTGAAAAGAACATCCTCAGAATCCTCCGGGCTCAATTCTACAAGAAAACCGGTATCAGTATCAAACTAGAGGTCTTTTTTTTTTTTTTTTACCCGGAAAAATCATACTACTTGTTATCATGGCAATTTCTTAGACTCAAAGTAATAGCAGTAGGTAGATGATAATTTTAACTTTTCACTATCAGATCATAACAGCGGGTTCGGAAGCAAAATTTAGTAGAAAGAACTTATAATAACGTACCAAATGCCTCCATAAACTTTGGATCACCAGGTGATTTGATATCTGAAAAAATCACAGATTTTCTTTGTTTTAGAATGGATCTTATTCAAAACTGATTTCATTTATACATAAACTGCTTGTCTCCAGGTAAAACACAGCATACCTGAAATGGATAGGCGAGCAGAGTTTGGACGTCTCTGCTGGGCCAATGCCAGCACTATAGCCTCCTCAACCTTCAAGTAGCAAGCATAACATTTATCACTAGGTATTAGAAACAATGTAATACCTTACTGACAAAGAAACAATATATCCAGTGAATCAAGATGGGTTCTGAATTAGTGTTTATGATAGAACCTTCAGGGAAGCAAGCTCTTTTAGTCCCATTTCAACAGAAAGCATGCTCTCAATGTTTCCTTCTCCAGTTAGGTCATTTAAGTCCTGAACAAGTTTGCTTCTCTTCTCTGTATCAGCATCACCTGCTCGACAAAAGTGATAAAGGCTAAGACAATATCAAGTAGCTATCCCAGTCACTTCAGGGAAAAATAAAGCAAAGATATATCCACAACAAAGACAAAAAGATAACCACTTGCCTTTTTCCCAACATTCCTCCTTAGCCTTTTGTCCTGCAGAAACAACGACCTCAAATGGAAGAGGTGCTAGTGATGACCAATGTTCATACTTTGTCACTGCAATATCTGGACAGATACCTAGAAAGCATAGAAGATATTACGTATAGATGACGAGCTAAATGTAATAGCAAGCTGTAAACAATGTATTTAACCCAAACCCAGACACAGAGGCACACTTAATGGTCAGGGTAAAACAAATTATAAATGTCTCACTGTAATACCTGGAAAGTAATTACAGAGGTTAAAATGGCTTTATAATTATATCATGAGCCAAGAAGAGTAAAAAAGAAAAATACATCAGAGAATTCTGAAAAGCATAACGAGATTATGTGACAAATTAGATTATAGCAAGCCAATAGCTTACCATGTTTTGCCGCTAAGCCCCAGTAGCGAGCAAGCCAACACCTCTTCAGAACTACTTCTTCCTAAAATGTTGAAATACTAAATAATTAATGCCAAGATAACTGTTAAGGCTTTATCAAATGCAATATATTGATACAAACCATCTCTTTCTGAGTCAATATCATTCTTTGTGTCATTGATCGAAGAGCTTTTACTTCAGATTCAGCTCCTTGAAGCTGTTGTACGATTGCTTCAGCAGCATCTTTTGCATTCTGATCCACACAAGAAATGGAATATAAAACTGTAACAGTAGCTTTGAATGACCTTTTTCAGGAAAAAAGGTAATTTTTAAAATTTACAAAAAACGCTCACAATAATGTTTCTTCAGGACAGACTGTACAAGTTTTCAGATCTCTATGCTTTGACAAAAAGTTACATAGATAGTTCCCCTCAACACGTTAAAAAAAAAAAGAAAAAGATGGGGGTGGGGGGAACACAAATTCACGAAAGTGTTAGAATATAAATTTATTCTTGCTGTGCGATGCTTCTCTAACTTATCAATGGTAACGTTCATACAAATTAACAATAAATTATACACCCTATTGTCAGATAAACATTTTAGGAGGCTGAATCACGAATTATTGAGTTGAACAAACGCCATAAAAGTTTTTGGAAACACAATATTAGAGGCAAATACAGCATAATCTAAAACCATAATTTAAAACAATGATTTAAATCTTTTCACGGATAGCGATCAGCTTTCTATTTAATTTTGATGCTTGGACGAAGGAATAAAGGACAAGCTGTAATAGACTTACTGAGACTTCAGAACGCAAGGACATAATTTCCTTATCCACCATGCCCTTTGACTGTTTTGCATCCTTGAGTGCAGCCTATGGAAACCATAACTTTCACATTCCGAACACTCACATTTCAAGCAAACCAGCAAAAGATATTATTCCCACCACACAATAGTGAGTAGTCTACACCGAGCTCAAGTGTGGTGGGGGAACAGAATACAAAGAAGCAATATTATATGTTCATGAAAAATCTATAGTTCAAGTTTCTGTAGTTACCTCTCTTTGACGTAATGCAGCTTCCTTTCTGCAAATTAAGTGGCAGAGGTGAACGCAGGCACACAAGGAAGAAGAATAAAATGAAGAAAGGTTGGTTTAATTAAAGTCTTCAACTCACCTGCTCAAAAGTTTAGCTTCCAAGGACACACCTTCCCCAAGAGTAGCAACCTGATGAAGCAAGAAAGTAGAAAAATTCAAAAGTGCTTCTGAAGCATTTCTTACATCTTCACACATGGACTTTTTTATAAAATAAGTTACCAGAAAAGTGTAGCATACCATGAACTTAATAAATTTTTTAAAAACGAACCAATGCAGGTACCTGTTTTTCAAGTTCCTTAACCCTTGCCTCTGCTTCCTCGCACCTCTCTTCCTCATGTCTGAGCTGTATAAGAAGTTCCAGAATATATGAAAGCCAGTAAATTTGACAAAACTTCATTAAGAAATAAAAAATGAAAATCGTGCACCTTGTCAAGAATATTTTCATTCTCTTCCTGTAGCATGTCAAGCTGCAAGGTTAACAGGTAATCTCAGTGTCATCTTTAACGAAAGCAAAATGTATTTGGAGAGAATAAGATGATATTGCAGTACATATGAAACTCAATCACGTTCATACTTCATCACGAAGTGCAGAAGCTTCATGTTGATCTCCCGAATCCTTTGGTTTGTACAGTCCTATTTCTGACAAGAATCTGCAGAAATAGGTTCATCTCTAGTCACCATTGATAAAATATAAAAATATGCAAGCATTCATTTAGCCCAGCTCCCAATCCTGAGTCCAGAGACAATTTAGATTCTAACATTGGTGTCCATTTATAAATACAAAGTAAGAGTATGATTATAATCAGTAATATGGAATCTGTAGACCAACTGTTGGAGGCTTGAAGCACACCCAAGAAGTTAGCTTAGTCTTTCTTAATGCTTTTAGTAACTTGAAGTCTTAAGATAACTCTTCCAAAATCATCTTTTAAGCTTTATTGAGCGGTAAATTTCATGCAAAAAGATTGCTTACTTGTTATCTTTTTGCCTATTGTTGATAGGAGTCTCCATGGGTGGCATAGAAACTGCAGTCCTTAGAGTTGTTTTACTCGGTGGTGCCAATGGTGCAGGACGGATTGATGGCCTTCCAGTTGACGTGGAGCGCGCAGACGGAGTTTCCTCTACAAAGTTCCGAGCCAACTAATTAAATAGGAGAAAATCCAATCAGCTTTCTACTTTCAAGATCCAACTTCTCCAACCATAACCAGCATTTATTACTCTATTATTTATAGATGGCAACAATCCAAATAGGATAAATTTACCAAAAATGTTATTGTAAAAAAAAAAAACCAGCTTAGTTATGGTTGCTCTAAATCTAATTCTTACTTAACGCTAAATTTAGTAAAAATATGAGTCAAGACGTGATCTAACATTCGCTAAGAATAGAAGAAATTTAAATCAAGGATCCCCACTATAAATCGTCCAACAATATACTCTAGCTCAACAAGGCAGACAATGGCGTAGATCCTGAGTCCAAATTGTTGTGCATCAAAGTCGAAACGGATCTCTCTAAATGATTATCAATAACTAAATGCTGCGTCTAACAAGTAAAAACCTGAATTCGCAGTGAAACCGAAAACCAGAGCTCAGTGAAGGTACTTAGCATAATTAATACAACGCGCACTCCAACACTGAAGCTAAAAACCAGATCATTGATCAACATTGTTTAGCATCCAATTCACAACGGATCTCGCTAAATGTCGACCAGTGAATTCATTTCCGAGTACAATTCCGCTAGCTACAAAAGTGAATTCTCTGGTAAAACAGAAATTTGAGAGCTCAGTTAACTGTACTTTACCGATGGTGAAGGAGATCTAGTGGTCTTGGCGGACGGAACCGCAGGTTTAGTAGCCCCGCTGTTGACAGTCCTCGAAAGAGAGAGCGGCGGCGGAGCACTGTACCGAAACCCTAGGTCGCCGACGTCGTCATCGTCGTCCTCATCGGCGGCGGTTTGGGAGGCCATGACCTGAGCAAGGCGCTGAGCGGCGGCTTTGGCGGCGAAGTTCTGAGTGCGCTTGATGTTGGAGATGCCGGAGGAGGAGGAGGACCGCGTGTGGCGGGACATTACTGGAGACGACTGTGCGGCGGCGGTGGTGCCTGACTCGCTGCTCCATTGGTGGGCGTAAACAGGGCTGTCGGTTCGTCTACGCTCCATGTTGCATATATGAGATAGAGAGAGAAAGGGTGCTTCGGAATGAGGTGAGGGAGAGAGAGAGAGAGAGAATCGTAAATGGTCGTACGAGGAAGACGACGGAGAACCAATTTGCGCGATGTCTAGGGGATGCTGGAGCTTCCCTGAAAGAGAGAGAGCGAGCGAGGGAGTGAGTGAGGGAGAAAGAGATATACGCCGAGGTTTCTGCGTGTGCGTGCGCTGGCTGCTGTTACTCCCTCTAATTTTTCTTTTTTTGGATATTTTATTATTTATCTTTTTTTTTTTTTTGGTTAAGACTCTGCACTTTACTTTTATTAAATTTTTTGTTTGATTTGTCTTATTATCTTAAAATTAATGATGAATTTATATAATTTAATAAAAAAATTACATATTTTTGAAATCATGCTTTTCCTGTAAACTGAGGCCTCGCGGGTAGAATTAGTACTTGAAATGCCTTTAATTTATTTATTTCATCTATTTCATAATTTGATTAAAATGATACAAATTAAACCACAATTTGGATCAAAAGAGAGAAATGAGAAATAAAAATCTAATTCATAGAGGAAGAAAGTGAGTTTTTTTTTTTTTTTTTTTTGCACTCTCATTACATTTTTTCTTTTAAATTTATATATATATATATGAAATTTATTGCGAATAGGTGGAATAATAATGCTCTGTGAATAGGTGAGACAACAATGCTTTGTAAACAGGTAAAATATTAATGCTTTGCTTTGAAAAAACATTATAAAGTACTCAACTTGTAACAAGCATTATCACTACTTGACAGCAATACCAACCACCTTAGATCAACCATCATTTGAGTCATACTTCTTTTTAAATTTTTTAATTTAGTATGGTTTGATTCATACTTAAGTTGTTAAGAGATAGTGATATATGATTGATTCATGACAACATAATTATTGCTCCAAATGTGGGAAAAGCTCTGTGGTTGAGAGTTAAACAATTAATGCTACACCAACCAATTTATAAATCTGTATCAGCCAAGCATCCACACTCTTAAAACCAAGGAAAAACCAAATTTATTATCTTTCTATTTTCAGAAAAGAAAAGGAATTGTGTGATTGTTGTACTTATGCAGGAATTTTTCTTTCTTTCTAATGAACTTAATCCTGCAAGATGGGCATATGCGTTGGACAATTAAAGACACAATTGATTAAGAAATGGACATTAAAGAAATAAACATGTATTGCTACAATCCTTATATTAAAAACAAATTATATATTATTGCATTTTATAAAAATCTAAATGGACCTTTTATCCAAAAACACAAAATCATATAATAGGCAAGTGCTTAAATTCAATTAATCTTTCTGTTGTTGAAAATCTAGCTTGTTCAATTGAAAACAAACCCAATGCAATTTTCCGTAAAGTCGTGTCGTAAAAAATATTTTCTCAAGTTAGAAAACTAGATATAGAATGAATATCACTGTTATTCAACGCTAGCTTTTGATTAATTACAATATATCACACATGTACTATATGTTAATTAAAAGATAACTATGCCCCAGTAAAATCTATTAACAACTAGAACATGCAATTATATTATAAATATAAGTCAATTACAAGATAATTTAAGTGTTCAAAAATTGATGCAAGAGTTTAATGCATGCAACATTATTATTCTTACGGAAAACTACTAGTAATGTAATTCTTCAAACGACCAATAATATGATTAATAGTTTTATCTACTCCATGTATGGAGCTCTCGTCCATGACAATTGCAAGTCGGAAGTAGTGAATCATGCTATATATTAGCCAAAAGAGCTATATATTCATCAGCACCATTAGTGATACGTCACGAGTTATTGAAATAAAATAACAAAAAAAGGACATGAACTATTATAGCAGCTGGGAAAATGTTTTTCAGACGCAAAATGGTGGGCCCACGTCGGTCGACGGGACTCAATAGGACTGCTCATAGCAACTAGCCCGTGCAACCAGCGAGCTTCCCAAGCAAAGTAGAACTAGACGTCTTGGACTGTTTTTGCTTTGTGGTTGAAATATTGTCAATTACTTGTTGTAGATGTGAAGTCAAATTAAGTCGACACCTCAACAAAAGGAAAAAAAAAAGGATGAAAAATGCGTGCTCGTGAGGCAGGGAGCAAGCGCCGCGGCTCTGACAGAAAAGCGCCGCGACGCTGGGACAAAGGCGCCGAGGCGCCAATTGGAAGAAGCCTAGGCTCAATTGAAAGAGCGCTTAGGCTCAATTGGAAGAGCGCCTAGGCTCAAAGTGAAGAGCGCCTAGGCGCTACCTACAAAGAGCCTAGGCTCAAAGTGTATGGCACCTAGGTTACAGGCGTATAGCGCCTAGGCGCCGCAGCGCTCGAAACGAGCGCCGCTGTCACAACCCGCCTTTTCGGGCTGTGATAAAACTCTTTCTTACTTATTTTAGGGCAAAAATTTAGGGAATTTTTTTTTTAAATGGGAATAAATAATTTGCTTACATTAACTTTGGTAATTCCCAAAATACTTTCACATACTTGTATTTACATATTTAATACTTTTACTTTTACAATATCTTTCTTTTAAACATTTCATTTCAACATAACTTTAAATATGCGTAGCAGAAAACATTACAGCAGCGGACTCCATACCCAATCTGCACATCATCCACCTCTCCGCCAGCTCACCATTTGAACTTATGCTGACATTCTTGTCGAAATACCTACAGCATGAAATACTTAATGAGCTAACGCCCAGTAAGTCTCATAAATCCCACATGGATATTCATATGAATGCATTAGGGGTGAACAACGGGCGGGTAGGCGGTTTTTGGGCGGGTGCGGGGCGGTTTTTTGAAGTGGCGGGTTGACGATTAACCAACCCACAAACCGCCCATGGAGTGGCGGGCGGTTTCGGTTTGGGGGCGGGCGGTGCGGGCGGGTTGGGCGGCTTGGGTCTACACTAATGTACAATATAATTTTTTGAGCTCTTTTTTATTAAAAAAAAATGAAGAAAATTTGTAGAAAATATAAGACGATAATGTATGAAGCATTCTCAACAACAACCAAGTTTGACGCCTAAAGACAATAACCATATTCACAACAAATTAAGAAACATAATCATTCATTGCAACAAGAAACATAAACTATATATGAAGTGATAAACAAAGTCAAGAATTCTTGTTCTTCCATAAAACCTGTTCATTGGGTTCGAAAATAACAGGATACTACAGATGAAATGATGAACAAAGTCAAATGTTCTTTTTCTTTTTAAAGAATGAGGAGTGAGAGAGGTTTAGATTAAGATTTTTTTTTTTTTTTTTTTTAAGAATTAGGCGGGCGGGTTCGGGTTGAACCCGCCCCCTAAAATTTAAAACCGTACCCGCCCGCCAACATATGTAGGCGGGCGGGTTGAACCCGTCAATGGACGGGTTGAACCCACATAGTCTTTTTTTTGGGCGGGCGGCCGGCGGTTGCGGGCGGCCGACGGTTGCGGGGCGGTTTTTGTGCACCCCTAGAATGCATGAATCAATTATGCTTTCTTATAAACTTTCTTTATCCTCATCATTTCTTATCTTCACTAGGGCCCAAGTGTTCGTACCATTGCGCAATTTCATTTAGGTTTACGTAACACTGTGACCGTAACATATCCTTTAAACTCCCCTTGAGTTAGGAGTCGGTACGACACTTTTCTTAATTTCTGGTGATACATTTACTAGTCCATTTATTATGGTTGACATACCATGCATGAAGTGATAATCACATATTATCCATGAAACATAAATTCTCTTGCATAGCATAGTACACACAGGTACTTACTTTTTATACACACTGATACACATTAATATACGCACAGGTATATAGCATAATGTACTCATAGGTACTTAATATAAAATATACACACAGATACCTACTTTATACATACTCAAGTATTTATCATTGTACACACAGGTACGAAATCATGATACACATGCTCATTTTCATTATTATACACACAGGTACAAAATCATGGTACACATGCTCATTTTCATTATTGTACTCACAGGTACATAACATCTTATACACACTAGTACACATTAATATGTTTACAATTATTCATACATGACTATACCCCTAGGTGTTTATATCATGGCAAACATACAAGTTTACACTTAATTATACGCACAGGTATACATATACATACATTTCTTTCTAAACCTACATTTCATACTGTAGGTGAGAAGGGTACTTACTTGATGTGAATGTTGGGCAACTTAACCTTGATTTCCCTTATCCTAGACTCCTAGGATCCTGTTGGCCAATTACAAAGCCATTAGCCAAATTCCACTATGTTTCGATATGAAACATCTGTTAGTTAATAAATTGAGTTGCATTACTATGTACAACTCTAAAAATCACTGTTTTTTTTTTCTTATTTCTGTCTAACTTTACCCTATCGTTTCTAATGAAGGGTGGGAACCCTTTCTAGTCATTTTCTTATTCCATTGGAAACATTTCAAAACGGTTCGGATTATTTGGACAAAAATGATGATTTTGCCCTTCGTGGGTTTACTAACCTACCCGAACTCGATTTCGTTATTCTTACGAAAATAACCATATACTAATTTTAAAATAACACCCTAGTGGGTCAAATCTCTTTATTTCTCAATTATGTCCCATTTTCATAAAACTTTACGGTTTAGTCCCTGAACTGAAAATTTTGACGATTTTACCCCCAAGACTAAAATTTACTTCTTTGCATCAAAATTTTCTATTTCTCTCAAGTATTATTTTTGCTTAAGGTACCATACCTTAAATCATTTTGAAAAATTACATTTTTGTCATTTAACACTTTTTTCACTTTTAACATATTCTTGAAAAATCAAAAACTTATAAACGATTGAGTTTTTGGACAATTGGTGCCTGAAGGTGCCTCGGTGGTAGAGCACCTGAACAGTTTCAACACCGTCCTAAACTAATTGGTCTCGGTAGAGATAAAATTTGATGATGAGATCAATGCTCTAATCCTCTTGGCCTCGTTACCGAATAGCTGGGAACCCATGAGGGTGGCCATTACAAATTCTCTTGGGAGTGCAAAATTGAAGTTTGTTGATGTCAGAAACTCTATTCTGGCGGAAGAAGTTCGCAGGAAGGACTCAGGTGAAGCCTCTTCGTCGAACTCGGCCTTTAATGTTGATAATAGGGGCAGAAAACTTGACAGGCAATCCAACAGAGATAATGGCAGAAGAGGCAAGTCGAGGAATAGGAGAAGTAAGTCAAGGAACGGTAGGACAATGGAGTGTTGGAACTGTGGGAAGACGGGCCACTTGAAAAAGAACTGCAGGGCTCCAAGGAAGAACGAAGACAAGACCAATGACGCAGCTAACGCCGCCACTGAAGAGCAATAGGATGCCTTAATCTTGTCTGTCGACAGTTCTTTTGATTCGTGGGTGATAGACTCAGGAGCATCATTCCACACCACTGCACACCGTCATGTCCTAGAGAATTACGTTGCTGGAAATCACGGTAAGGTTTATCTCACTGATGGAGAACCTTTGGATATAGTTGGCATTGAAGATGTCAGTTTAAAAATGCCTAATGGGTCTGTATGGAAGATTCATAAGGTGAGACATGTTCCCAAACTAATTCGCAACTTGATTTCGGTGGGGCAACTGGATGATGAAGGACATAAAGTGACCTTCAATTGTGGAGGTTGGAAAGTCACGAAAGGAGCAATGGTTGTTGCTCGGGGACGCAAGGCTAGGAACTCTCTACATGAACTAGAGATACCCTAGCAGTTGCTGATTCTGTTGCCAATACTGAGCTATGGCATTATAGGCTTGGTCACATGAGTGAAAAGGGTATGAAGGTGCTTCACTGCAAAGGAAAACTGCAGGGTTTGAAAACTGTTGATCACAGTTTGTGTGAAGCCTGCATCTTTGGTAAACAGAAGAGAGTGAGTTTCTCAAAGATGGGTAGAGAGCCTAAGTCCAGGAGAATGGAGCTAGTTCACACAGATGTGTGGGGGCCTGTGCCGGTGACTTCCCTTGGTGACGCAAACTACTATGTTACATTCATAGATGAATCAAGCAGAAAGGTATGGGTTTACTTTCTGAAAAAACAAATCTGATGTCTTTAACGCTTTCAAGAGATGGAAAGCCATGGTGGAGAACGAGACAGATTTGAAGGTGAAGTGCTTGCAGTCTGACAATGGGGGAGAGTAATTTAGGTGAAGATTTCAGGCGGTACTGTGCTGAGAATGGGATAAAGATAAGGAAGACCATTCCAGGGAAACTACAACAGAATGGGGTAGCTGAGAGGAAGAACAGGACTTTAAACGAGCGTGCCAGAAGCATGAGGTTGCATGTAGGGCTACCAAAGATGTTTTGGGTTGAGGCAATTAATACAGCCGCTCATCTGATTAACAGAAGTCCATCCACACCGCTGAAGTTCAAGCTACCGGAAGAAGTCTGGAGCCATAAAAAAATGGATCTCTCTTACTTGAGAGTGTTTGGGTGTGTTTCCTATGCACACATTGATTCTGCTGCTAGAAGCAAACTGGATGCCAAGTCAAAGAAGTGTTTTCTGGTTGGCTCTGGCGGACTTGAGTTTGGTTATCGTCTCTGGGATGACCAAAGCCAGAAGATTATCAGGAGCAAGGATGTGATCTTCAACGAAGGTGTTCTGTACAAGGACAGAGACAGCACAGACTCCAGGGGTTCAGGTTCTGAAGATAAGAAGCCTGAGGTGATTCCATTGAAGGATCTGCCTAAAGTAGAGGTGCAAAATCTAGAGGTTGAAGACCAGGAAAACATAGCTCTAGAAGGAAACCTAGAGGACTCTTGCCACACCAGTCAAGAGGTCTAGCAGGACAATCAGACCACCGCAGAGATACTCCCTAACTCTACATTATATCTTGTTGACTGACAGAGGTAAGCCAGAGAGCTATGATGAAGCCATGAAGGCTGGAGATTCGGTCAAGTGGGAGTTAGCCATGAGGGACGAGTTGGATCGGATATGGCAACTGGCAAAGTTACCACAGGATAAAAAGTCCTTGCACAACAAAAGGGTATACCTGGGTAAAAAATAAAAGTGCTGGCAGCAAACAGTATAAGGCAAGGTGGGTGGTAAAAGGATCCAGAGAGATGCTCGCCAAGATGGATCCGATTGAGAAACTGAAGTTGTGCGCAACTTCAGTTGGACTTCTCCAAGAGGCGTGAGAAGTCGTTGCCGCTGCAGTGGGAGACATGGTGATTGATTAGTCTCCAAGTGGGAGATTGTTGTAGATGTAGAGTCAAATCAAGTCGACACCCCTAGCAAAAAGGAAGAAAAAGGGAGAAAAACGCTGTGCTCGTGAGGCAAGGAGCAAGCGCCGCGGCTCTGGCAAAAAAGCGCCGCGGCGCTGGGACAAAGGCGCCGAGGCGCCAATTGGAAGAAGCCTAGGCTCAATTGGAAGAGCGCATAGGCTCAAAGTGAAGAGCGCCTAGGCTGCTACCTGCAAAGAGCCTAGGCTCAAAGTGTATGGCACCTAGGCTACAGGCGTATGGCGCCTAGGCGCCGCAGGGGAGCGCCGCGGCGCTGACACGCTGTATTACGCGATGTTTCTCGAGTCATAGTCGAACTCAAAGTCCCAAAAACGGAAAACCACTAGGGTTTCCTATTAGTTGCTATTTTTCTCCTCCTTTGGTTATAAATAGACACAAGGTGGCTAGGGTTGGGTGTGTGAAAAGTGTGTGAAAATTGTGAGATGGCATAATTTTGTGAGAGGCAAAAATTCTTGAGAGCTTCATCCTTGAGAGAAAAAAAATTCCCACAGGGTGTTAGATAGAAGAGAGTTTTGGTAAGCACAATTTGTGAGTGTGTGAGAAACTGCTCTTGTAATCTGTAATCTCCTTCATCATAGTGGAATCTGCAAGCGGCAGAAACTAGGACGTAGTCTCAATTTTGGACGAACCTGTATAAAATTTGGTGTCTCTTTTTTCTTCTTTTCTCCTATTTATTTTCTGCAATTGTTTGTTCTTGCGATCCTTGGAATTAGGAGTCGTCTAATTCCCCAACATTACCTTCCTCAAAGCCTCATTCTCATTCATAATCATCTTGATCTGGCTACGAAGCTCGTTTATCTTCTCTCTCTTCTCCTCATTTCTCCTTATCAACTCAGCCTGTTGCTTCAAATGATCCTCTATAACTTCAGACACCTCCTTATCGCCGCGCACCAGCTGTTTGGTCTTTAATTCTGAATCATCTTCAAAAACTCCACCAACATTATGATCAGAAGTACCATTTTTGAGATCCTTAAAATATCTGATTATCTCATCATGATGATCAACACAAGTGCTATTTTCTGAAGCTAATGTTGTCTTTGGCAATATAAGTTTGGTCTGGGTCTCAAGGATCTCAATGCAGATGGAAAAGAGGACATTCTTGGATCAATACCATTGATCATACGAGGATGATCAGCAGTAGTGAAATGATGATGATGATCATGGGATCGAATTTGGTCGTATTTTTCGGCTAAGGAACGATAGGATCTGTGCAAGTCTTCCAATAGTTTGACAAGTTGAGGCCTTCTACATCTCAGCTCTCTTGGCAAAGGAGTCTCCATCATCTTCTATTATGCTCAACATCACTTTCATCTTCTCATCCAGTTCTGCAACATATTTATTTATTTATATATTTATTACCGCCGTTGTCATGTATAGCTGCACTTGTGAAAAGTACTTGTTTTATTTAGTCATTTTTAGGACTATATAATATATACATATACGATGAAAAGGAATTTCAAGATTTAATTACTTCTAAAAAAATACTCGATTAATTTAAGATTTTGCACCATCGAGGACAACCCTAGCGAAGTCATCCGCTAAATATTTTCTTTTTTTGTCCCAACATAAGCTAGACTAATTTACATATAGCAATTTTATTCTGTGAATCATACGTTCATTTCCTATTGATAGTACTGTTTGATCTTAATATTTCGGTTTACTATATAGCAAGCTGTACGAAATAAGAAATGCAACAAACACAAACTGATTAGAATATTGTTTAAGAGACAATAAAGAAAAAAGACAATGAACTCTATCTAACGCAGTAATTAAAATTAATAGAGAACTTTGATAGGGTCTGGCTATCCTTGAATGTAATAGTAATTATACATAGAGGATATTAAGTAGGTCTCACTGTCGAAAAAAAAAAAGTAAAAAGGAAAAACGTAACAGAATTACTGAGAATATATACGTGATATATAGATTTGTGGATTTGAAGAAATGAGCATGCATGTATCACTGGCTAGGGCATCATAATTCACAAGAGAGTTAAGAAGAGATCTAGAACATATAATTTGATATTTCCTTACAATATTATTCACACATATATATATATATGGAATAAAATTATAATAACCTGAGAGGTTGGTTTGAAGCCACTGAGATTGATGGGGACGATTATGGCTGCCATCGGACCACCATGAAAAGGCCTTCTCCATGTCCTTGTCTTTCTTCTTCTCATCAGAAACCATAGCAAGTACGGCTTCTAAATCTATCTATCTTACCTAAATCTTAAGATGCCACTCTCCAATCTTATTTTGCATATCAGTTGACTGCTGCGAAACTCAAAATGTGTAATTAATCAATAACATAAATTTTATTCGTCTATCACCCTCCCTAATTTTAGGAATACAAAAACAATGACTTTGAGAAATTAAACACTATAATTCACTATGATCTCGGGATGTAATTTCCAGTTTCAAAAACTGCGTTCAAACAGAAAGAAACGGAGATTGAGTTTGGAGATTAGCGGAAAAATTTAAGCATTAGAATTTCTGTCATTTGAAAGGCCAATTGTGAATATTAGATAAATAAAGAAAAACATGTATGAATTTTTGCTTTCATGACCCCCAAATTAACGAGTAATGCTTTCATGTATGAATATATGATCTTTCTTGTGTTAAATTACCATTCTTTTTTTAAGGGGTTAATTAACCCTTCCAGTAGCAATTGTAAACAAAAATAATTAAAACAAATTAGACTTTTTTTAAGAGGATATATATTCTTTTTCATTTTGTTGCAATTTTTTTTTTTGGGAAAAAAGAAAGAGGTTTTTTGTTTTTGATAAAGTCACTATTCTGATTAAAAATTAATTTCACAAGTTTATCGTATTAGTCATTCTACAGACACGCACAGGTTATACATTTATGAATTGCAGTTGTGGTAATTGGCGCTTTACTCGGCCTCAAACCAGAAATTGACGAATATAATCTTTAGCCCTGATTGCCTCCCTCTTTATTAGAAGAGCTAATGCTAGATAAAAGGAGTAGTGCTTCTTTAAAGCAGTCCCGCGTAAATATATGAGCAGTGATGGCTTCGACCTCAAGAAAAACCATGCAATACAACTGCAACGCATAAATCGTAAATGGCCTAATTGCTTACTAGCATTGACTGCAGTTTCCACTTGAAGAAACCAAGTTGGCCACAGGAGGGTTAGGGACATTTCCCTGCTGCATTTAACAGCATAAGAAAGTTCTAAGCTTCCAAATTCCAATGTTTATTGATTTATCTATTTATTAAATTCCACTTCATCTGGCTTAGAGCTTTCAGAGATTAAGTTTATGTCAACAGTTTCAAAAGGTTATAATAGAACTGAAAATTAGCAATGTCACCTTGTCAGTCCCGGAAGAATTGGCAACTACATGGGTAAACTGGTCACCTATCTGGGTGGTGCACACTGCACCAAACTGTTCAGCAGTTTGCCACAGAGGATGTTGGCGTGGATTCAAACAAAATATACACGTGCGTGTAACCGTTGCAAATTTTAACGGTTTCAATAAGAAATTGAAATTAATTTATTTTGTTGTAATTATTGGTTCATATTTATGCCCATTAACATGACTTGGTAATTGTTGTTTTTATAATAATCTTTGATGGAAGAATTTTTCTGCAATAGAGAAACAAGAAAAACAGAGAGACAATTTTTTTTTTCTTTGTTCGTTCATTGAACAAAATATTAGGTCCTCAAGTTTCGAAAATTCTCTTAAGAATCTTACACCATCAATTGAGTTTTTGTGAGAACTTAAAAGCATCCAAGTGCAAGAAGTCACAAGACACCGTTAGACAGCAATATGACAAGAGGTAAATATATTTTCACGTTTTCGTTTACCGTTTCAATTCTTGATATGCATATAATTTATAGCATGTTTGAATCGGTTTTATGTTTCACAGTGAGCCGATCATTTCTCAAAAAAGAAAAAAAAAACGAATTTAGGATGATAATTTTTGTTTTACAGCAAGATCTAGCAGAACGAAACTTCGGGTTTTTTTTATCTTTCTTCTTAAACAATTTAGAAGAAGAGGTGTTATAACGTTCACGAGAAAATCTTGATCTCAGATACGCGGTGAGATCGCGGGCTCGGAATCGGTTATTCTTGAATTGGGATCGAGGCGAGAGAAAAGAATCACGAACGGAGAAGAGAGAGAGAGGAAAAACAAAAGAAAAGAAGAGAGGAGTTTTTATCAAGAGGAAGGAGAATCTAGTGCACGGAAAGAGTCTGAAGGTGAGCCGTCCACGTCAGTGATCCGAGGGAAAAGGTGCAAGTGGGGGTGCTTTGTTTTGTTTTGTTAATAACATAAGCCCACTTGGGAATTTTTTTGCTCATATAGTCATATACGTCTTAAGTGACTCATGACTTGTGACTTGGATTGGATAGTTGCCTCCACCTCTAGTCCATTCTCTCCCTCTCTCTCCCCCTTTTTTTTTTTTTTCCTTCTCTAAAGTAAAGTAGGAAATTACATTGACATACCCTTTCTTTGGTCAAAATTAGACAACTCTTGACTAAAAAAAATAGATCACTGCTCCTTTTAGACTGCTGGTAATATAGGTTACAACACCGCACGGTTTTGTGCGTATAATTGTCAAGAAAATAAGTTTATCATTTTGGAACCACCCTAAAAATTGACCTTTTAAAAATATGTCATATGTCAATATGTTTAACAGGAAATTGAGCCATAGCTTATTATTATATTTTTTCTAGTACATATAGTATCAATCTATTGATACTAAATTTAAATGTGTTTGTAATATGGAGTTGATTTAATTTTGAGGAAACATGTGTTATATGCTATTATATGCTACTTTTATGTCATTTTGGTGTATAAAATATAGATTTAAAGTTATATAATGTCACAGATTGATTAAAGATTGCGGGTTGATTAAGAATCACATGTCACGAAGGTCACGTGTTAGGATTGGTCGTGTTTATGTTAAGCTGTGTAAGGACTAGTCATGTTGGTATTAAAATTTTCAAACCATTCGTATCTCTATTTATGTCAGTATTTGGGGTGTTTTTGTATATATTGAGCTTAATTTGACACAAACACAACCCACTGATACGATTCTTACTTCCTCTCCTTAACTCTGTTAACTTAAGAGCTAAATTTAGATATGAAATGACGAGAATGGCTTAGTTTAGTGAGCAAGTTGAAACTTCACAGTGTAAAGCTTTCATATACTACAGTAAAAAGCAAAAGTTTGCTACAATGTAAAATTTTTACATGCTATAGTGTTCAAGTTCTAACTTTAAGATTCAACTTTGTTTCCAAACACTCTCTATATTTGTCAAAACGAAGTTCAATAAAATGTCACACATGAACAAGGACAATTTCGAAGACACGAAAAAAAAAAAAAAAGAATAAGAGAAACATACAAATCCAATATTCAAACAACTACAAACAAAACGCAAATTACAAAGTTACGCCTCGCTACTCCAGAACTTTAAATCATTTTGCCATTACTTGAAACTCTTTTGTCTAAAGCTTAGGCCTTGCTTTGCACGAGCTTCTCTATCAAATCAGCCGCCTCTTGAACTGTGGTTATGTTTTCAGAGCTTTCCTCTTCTACGCTTATCCCAAATTCTTCCTCCAAACTCATTACTATTTCCACCTGCAATATTATTCCCAACGTATTAAATACCACATTCACATATTAGTTTTATGGTGGAGTGAAAAAAAAAAAACAAAAACAAAAAACCGGTACTGCACAATTATAAACTGTTAACAATCACATCAGTATCATATAAAAAATAAAATATGCAAATTTTAAAAACTTTATAAACATATAATGATGGATTAAATCTGCACAATAGTGATAGAATGTAAGTTTTTTTGCCCGGTCAAAAAATTTTTGGAATTGTAATTTATTAATTACCAACAATTTTAAAGTAGAAAAAGGTGTGCATACAGTATCGAGAGAATCAGCTCCAAGAGAAGAGAACTTGGAATCAGGGGTGAGCTCGGTCTCGGCAGGTAATGCCAGTTGTTTCCTCACTATGTCACAAACTTTTTGCACCGTCTCGGGCTTGGCCTGCCAAACAAACGGAATTTTAAATTTTTTTTTTTTTTTTGAACGCTCAATCTCTAGCATTAAAGAATCATATACTTTTCTTCCATTGGCTACTAAGGTATAACTTAATACAACAATACAACTTAAAAAGGACATGTACGTAACACTAAAGTGAAAGAGAATATAATATAATATTGGTTTTGCATACTGCACAAGAAACTTGGAAGCTGGAGGTTCTTAATGAAGGGAAGCCATTTTTGGACCAACTACCAACAGAAACCATCTTCAAAGTAGAAGCCTTTCCATTCACCTGCATTATATATAATAAGCTTCTTGTTTAGGCACCAAAAAGTTTTATTTCTGAGTTGATATCCAGATCCATAGAACAACAAAAACAGATATAAGAGTGCACCCCTAATAATTAAAAGTATTAGGCCGTTTGGTAGTACAGTGATTCAAACTAAAACACTATAACAATTTAAATTATGTAAAAGAAAATACTGTAATAAAATGATTTCAAACTATAATTTTTTAGTTCGAACTACGTTGCAGAACAGGCTATCCATGTAACTAGGGGAAAAAATTAAAAGAGGGCATATTTGAAGGTAACTACTAAGTAGCTAAGATAAACATGTAAATAAAGAAATAGCAAAGAGAGAATAAATAGAACCTGATAAATAGTGGGGAAGGAGAGTCGCAGAGGAGAAGTGAAGGTGGTAGAAAAAGCTGAGACGGCGGTCGGCATGAAGGAGATGATGGGAAGGATAAGTGAGAATTGAAAGGTGATGAGCTGAGCTTCAAGAGGACAAAGAGAGATAGATGAGTAAGAAGAAGATGGATAAAGCCTAGAAAAAGAAAAATAAAGGGATCAGAACCACACAGTTTTAGATGCAAATCGCAAAACTGCATCGTTGGAAAGTGCGACAAAGCAAAATCCACAACACCCCAAAAGTGCACGTGATTCTCTGCTACTGCTACAAGACTTGTAACCCAACTCCTATGGCCCATGCCACATTTTATCAAATAAATAATTCTTTTCTTTTTCCCTTGAGAATAGTTTACGACTATAATACACCGAATCACCGTTGACCAATGAGGATATTGTGATCGTCTTACTTTGACGCAGGATATTTAATTTTAGAGTTTAATTACCTTGATATTTTTTAAAACATGCAGTTTTAAGTATAAAACTATATGTCATTTTTTGCATGTTACATATGCAGAACCGGTTCTGTGAAAAACCAACGAATTAGTAATATAATGAGCAATTTTTTTTTTACTTAGATGTACTTTAAGAAGTATAAAGCCCACCAATAATTTGTCCTTGAAAAAGTTCCGAGTGGTTTCCCATTACCATCAAAATAAATAAGTTTTTTTTTTTTAAAGGCATAAGGTAATAATTTTCGTACTCTCTCTCCCTCTTTTTTTGGCTGTTAACAAGAATACGTGTTCCGTTGTTCTTAAAAGAATGATCACTTAATTACATCTTGAGGAGTGAAACACATGTTCAATTATCAATTAAAAAAGAAGAAGGGAAAGTTGTAATCTTCCAACCAAATGCAAAAGATTTGTTGTGACGTCCCGGGATGGGGATCAGTAAGTTTTAGGTAAAGAAGTTGAAATACACAAAGTAAATAAAGAAAAAGTAAATAAATATACATGAAAAATAAATAAATATCATCGGTGGTCACCGTCACGTAAATGCCACGAATATGGGGCCGAGATTTTATTCTCATTTACCATCATGTGGATGCTTACTACGAAGATGGATAGGTAAATAAAATACAATATCAAGCATAATAATACAAAAATATTAAAAATCATCGTCTCTAAGATAAATTAAAAATATACAATTGATAGAGACGAAAACGACATTAACACCGAGACAAATCGTACAGTATACGCATCATACCACAGTTTTAGAGAAAATAACATTTCAATCCAAAAAATCAGGTTTCGATCTTGGGCTCATCCTTCTTTCTCAAACCTGAAAAAGGAATTAAAAAAAAACAAGAAAACGTGAGCGGAAGGCTCAGTAGGATAATTAGTTAAAAACAAGTTATTTAAAATATCATTCAGAAATCATATTTACTACAAGAAGTCTCAAAAATTATTTATAAAGATTGATAAATACTTGAATAAATCTTAATAAAACATCAGCGTACGAGTTTTGAAAATCCGAAAAGCAATATCAAACATACAATTCTTCAAAATCAAATACATAAATCATTCTTAAAAGGAAACATTTAAGAAATAAACTTTGGCCAAGACAATTTAAAAAGGGCTACCAAAAGAAGGGGTGAAAATATCCTACTTCATTTAAAATTCTAATAACGTAAGCTCCAAATAGAATCCAACGTACGCTCCATATGCGTTCAAAACCTTAAAAACTGTATTTAAAATCAGAAATCACATTTAACAAATATTATTATGTCAGTTTAATTATCGCTGTGCCTTTTTGACTCAAAATAATCATAACCTAAAATCATAATCCTTTTTGAAACATTTTGGAATCATTAAACATTGAAAACCAAAGTAAAAACATAATTTTTCAAGTCCACAGTCGGCCTACCGAACTGCACAGTTCGGCCTGCCGGTCTTATAGCACCGGCCTATCAAACTTTTCCAGGTTCGGCCTACCAATCAAATGAATCCGGCCTGCCAAACTCTTGAATTCGGCATGCCGAATATCAAGTTCGGCCTGCCAAACTAACAAAATCTGAGGACCCGAGACTTCAAGTCTCGACTTCTCCAAGCTCAAAAATTCAAATTAAAACCCATTTTCTCAATCACAGAACATAAAAATCATATAGAAAGCATGGAAAGTCATAGTAGAACAAATTTAAATCACTTTCCCCAAATTTAAACTTAATTTCACAATAGATTTGAAAATCTAAGAAAAATATCAAAATTTGATTAAATCAATTTTTGTTCAAATAAAACTTAGATTCATGTTAAAACAAGTCCTACAAACTTAGATTAAATGTCATTCAAGCTCATCAAACCTCGGATTACAATATATAAAGAGATTCAAAATGAAATTAAAAAATTTTGGAGGGAAAAAGGCTAACCTCAAATTTGAACGTTTTTAAAGAGGATTTTTGGCTTCAATCTTGTTTCTTGGCTTCAACGAGAATAAAGCTCCGGATTGAAAATTTTTGCAAAGAATAGGGAAAGATAGATTTGCACAGAGAGAGAGACGAGAGAGCCGAGAGAAACGGGAAAGAAAAGGAAAGGAAAGAGAGAGAAAAATGAGAGAAAAAGAGAGAGGGAAAAATAAAAGGTCAAGGGCATTTTCGAAATTATGGGGAAAATGTGGTATAAAATATCATTTGGTATTTTAAAAGCTACAAATCAAATTTTAAATACGACAAATGCAATAAAATTTTAAATAACTGAAAATTAACATAAAAAATTACACTGACACACTTAATAATTAAACCTAACATAACTAACCTTACTTTAAAATTTAGGGATATTACTATCCACCCTCCTTAAAAGAAATTTCGTCCTTGAAATTTAAGAACATCAAAAGTTTAAAATCATAAATAACACTGTGTACTCAAATGCAACTGTAACGACAACTGTCCCAACATAAAACTTGAAAAATCAAAATAAAACAGTAAAAATCTCACAGGTTTAGTTCCTGAAAGATCTAAAGCCTACGCTCTGATACCATTTGTGACGTCCCGGGATAGGGATCATTAAGTTTTAGGTAAAGAAGTTGAAATAAACAAAGTAAATAAATATACGTGGAAAATAAATAAATATCATCGGCGGTCACCGTCATGTGAATGCAACGAAGATGGGGCCGAGATCTTATTCTCATTCATCATCATGTGGATGCCTACCATGAAGGTGGACAGGTAAATAAAATACAATATCAAGAATAATAATACAAAAATATTAAAAATCATCGTCTCTAAGATAAATTAAAAATATACAATTGATAGAGACAAAAACGACATTAACACTGGGACAAATCATACAGTATACGCATCATACCACAGTTTTAGAGAAAATAACATTTCAATCTAAAGAGCCAGGTTTCAATCCTGGGCCCATCCTTCATTCTCAAACCTGGAAAAGGAATTAAAAAAAAGGGAAAATATGAGCGGAAGGCTCAGTAGAATAATTAGTTAAAAACAAGTTATTTCAAATATCATTCACAAATCATATTTACTATAAGAAGTCTCAAAAATTATTTATAAAGATTGATAAATACTTACTTGAATAAATCTTGATAAAATATCACTGTACGGGTTTTGAAAATCTGAAAGAAATATCAAAATATAAATTCTTCAAAATCAAAGATAGAAATCATTCTTAAAAGGAAACATTTAAGAAATAAACTTTGGCCAAGACAATTTAAAAAGGGCTACCCAAAGAAGGGGTGAAAATATCCTACCTTATTTGAAATTCTAATAATGTAAGCTGAAAATAAAATCCAACGCATGCTCCATATACGTTCAAAACCTTAAAATTGTATTTAAAATCAGATATCATATTTAACAAATATTATTATGTCAGTTTAATTATCGGTGTGCCTTTTTGACTCAAAATAATCATAACCCAAAATCATAATCCTTTTTGAAACATTTTGGAATCATTAAACATTGAAAACCGAAGTAAAAAACACAATTTTCTAAGTCGACAATCAGCTTACCGAACATTCTGGTCCGCCCTGCCGAACTGCATAGTTCGGCCAGTCGGTCTTATAGCACCGGCAAAGGTTCGGCCTACCGATCAAATGAATCCGGCCTGTCAAACTCTTGAATCCGGCATGCTGAAGATCAAGTTCAGCCTACCGAACTAGCAAAATCTAGGGACCCGAGACTTCGAGTCTTGACCTCTCCAAGCTCAAAAATTTAAATTAAAACCCATTTTCTAAATCCTAGAACATAAAAATCATATAGAAAGCATGGAAAGTCATAGTAGAACAAATTTAAATCATTTTTCTCAAATTTAAACTCAATTTCACAATAGATTTGAAAATCTAAGAAAAATATCAAAATTTGATTAAATCAATTTTTGTTCAAATAAAGCTTAGATTCATGTTAAAACAAGTCCTACAAACTTAGATTAAATGTCATTCAAGCTCATCAAACATCGGGTTACAATATACAAAGAGATTCAAAACGAAATTAAAAAATTTTGGAGAGAAAAAGGCTAACCTCAAATTTGAATGTTTTTAAAGAGGATTTTTGACTTCAATCTTATTTTTTGGCTTCAAATCAATGAAAATAAAGCTCAGGATTGAAAATTTTTGCAAAGAATAGGGAGAGATAGATTTGCACAGAGAGAGAGACGAGAGAGAGCCAAGAGAAACGGGAAAGAAAAGGAAAGGAAAGAGAGAGAAAAATGAGAGAAAAAGAGAGAAGGAAAAATAAAAGGTCAAGGGTATTTTCAAAATTATGAGAAAAATGTGGTATAAAAATATTATTTGGTATTTTAAAAGCTAAAAATCAAATTTTAAATATGATAAATATAATAAAATTTTAAATAACAAAAAATTAACATAAAAAATTACACTAGCATACTTAATAATTAAACTTAATATAACTAACCTTACTTTAAAATTTAGGGGTGTTACAATCCACCTTCTTTAAAAGAAATTTCGTCCTCGAAATTTAAAAACATCAAAAGTTTAAAATCATAAATAACACTGTATACTCAAACGCAACTGTAACGATAACTGTCCCGACATAAAACTTGAAAAATCAAAATAAAACAATAAAAATCTCACAGGTTCAGTTCTCGAAAGATTTGAAGCCTATGCTCTGATACCATTTGTGACGTCCTAGGATGGGGATCAACTAGTTTTAGGTAAAGAAGTTGAAATAAACAAAGTAAATAAAGAAAAAATAAATAAATATACGTGAAAAATAAATAAATATTATCGACGGTTACTGTCACGTGAATGCTACTCAGATGGGGCCGAGATCTTATTCTCATTTACCATCATGTGGATGCTTACCACAAAGATGGGCAGGTAAATAAAATACAATATCAAGAATAATAATATAAAATATTAAAAATCATCGTCTCTAAGATAAATTAAAAATATACAATTGATAAAGATGAAAACGACATTAACACCGGGACAAATCGTACAGTACACATATCATACCACAGTTTTAGAGAAAATAACATTTTAATCCAAAGAACCAGGTTTCGATCCTGGGCCCATACTTCCTTCTCAAACCTGAAAAAGGAATTTAAAAAGAAAATAAGAAAACATGAGTGGAAGACTCAGTAGGATAATTAGTTAAAAACAAGTTATTTAAAATATCATTCACAAATCATACTTACTACAAGAAGTCTCAAAAATTATTTATAAAGATTGATAAATACTTACTTGAATAAATCTTGATAAAACATCAGCGTACGAGTTTTGAAAATCTGAAAGAAATATTAAAAATACAATTCTTCAAAATCAAAGATAGAAATCATTCTTAAAAGGAAACATTTAAGAAATAAACTTTGGCCAAAACAACTTACAAAAGGGCTACCAAAAGAAGGGATGAAAATATCCTACCTTATTTGAAATTCCAATAACGTAAGCTCAAAATAGAATTCCAACATACGTTTCATATACGTTAAAAAACTTAAAAACTGTATTTAAAATAAAAAATCATATTTAACAAATATTATTATGTCAGTTTAATTATCGGTGTCTTTTTGACTCAAAATAATCATAACTTAAAATCATAATCCTTTTTGAAACATTTCAGAATCATTAAACATTGAAAACTGAAGTAAAAAAACACAATTTTCTAAGTCCATAGTCGGCCTGCCGAACATCCTAGTTCGGCCTACCGAACTTTTTCAGGTTCGGCTTGCCGATCAAATGAATCCAGCCTGCCGAACTCTTGAATCGGGCATGCCGAAAATCAAGTTCGGCCTGTCGAACTAACAAAATCTGGGGACCCGGGACTTCGAGTCTCGACTTTCCCAAGCTAAAAAATTTAAATTAAAACCTGTTTTCTCAATCCCAGAACATAAAAATCATATAGAAAGCATGGAAAGTCATAGTAGAACAAATTTAAATCATTTTCCCCAAATTTAAACTCAATTTCATAATAGATTTGAAAATCTAAGAAAAATATCAAAATTTGATTAAATCAATTTTTGTTCAAATAGAGCTTAGATTCATGTTAAAATAAGTCCTACAAACTTAGATTAAATGTCATTCAAGCTCATCAAATATCGGGTTACAATATACAAAGAGATTCAAAACAAAATTCAAATATTTTTGAGAGAAAAACGCTAACATCAAATTTGAATGTTTTTAAATACGATTTTTGGCTTCCAATCTTGTTTCTTAGCTTCAAATCAACGAGAATAAAGCTCAGGATTGAAATTTTTTGCAAAGAATGAGAGAGAGATTTGCATAGAGAGAGAGACACGAGAGAGCCGAGAGAAACGGGAAAGAAAAGGAAAGGAAAGAGAGAGAAAAATGAGAGAAAAAGAGAAAGGGAAAAATAAAAAGTCAAGGGCATTTTCAAAATTCTAGGAAAAATGTGGTATAAAAGTATCATTTGGTATTTTAAAAGCTAAAAATCAAATTTTAAATATGACAAATGCAAACAAAATTTTAAATAACTGAAAATTAACATAAAAAATTACATTGGCATACTTAATAATTAAACTTAACATGACTAATCTTACTTTAAAATTTAGGGGTGTTACATTTGTATGTCTAGTGCTGTAGTGCAATTCATATTTAAGAGTTCTAAACGAATAGTCTATGTAATTCCCCATTAACGTAATAGTTAACTAGATAAAGGGCTGAAATATTATTCATAGCATAAAGTATTATAAAATCACCTATTATTATAACCATAGAAATAGTCGGAATAGATTTAAAATCATGGTTATTGACAATACATTATAAAAAAGAAAGAGACAAGCAGTTAAAGAATGATCAAATACCTTAAATATTTTCCGCTTAAAAATAAATGAATCACCATACGGGAAGTTTCCAAATTAAAACCATTCTTTTTTTTTTGGTAGTTATTGAAATAAATAATTCTAGGACCAAGAAACCCTACAAACTGAATGATCAATTTTTTTGTGTGTCCATATAGTTGTTTAACTAAGTTCTCTTAATTGGGAAGAAAAGAAAGGAAAATGGGAAATTGGATGTGCAAGGGTAAGGGCAAAAATGATGCAAGGGAATCTACTCATCTGCATAAGGATCTTCGTCATGCATTTTCTGATTTAACGGGCTTGATTAGGTTGGTAATACTAATTCGTCAGGTTATATATGTTTTTTTTTTTGTAATATGTTCTACGAAACAATTGTCTTCACATAAAACATCATCATCTATCAATAGAGCAAAATTATCTTTTTCACCATAAAAGTTCAGGGTGAAGCATAATGTTTTAATCATTGTAGCTTTTCAACAGTCTAAACTACGATTGTCTGTGTTAAATTTACGAAATATAGAATTGCTTTCACTTTTTTTTTGGTCTATGTACTTATTTCCCCTTTTATGACGACAAAAGATTTGTGAGTTGAACACGAAAGGACAACAATGTCGACAACTAAAAGCTGCACCAGAAGGTAGTGAAGCTACAATTGGGGCTTGCTCAGTCTTTTTTTAATTTATTCCAGCACTATATTTTCATCTATATTGCTTATTTTTAACGTCATGAACATTAAGATTTTGTTATATTTGTTAATAAATCCAAAACTTTTTCTACTATCTATCTAAGTACAAATTTCAATTTTATTCCCTACTCAGATCAATATTTTAATTACACATTTAAACGTTAGTTTGAATAATAATTCAAATCATACAATTCAAATCATAGAATTCAAATCAAAATAATCTAAATCAACACAATTCAAATCCATTTACCGATTGGTCATGATTCTTCTTCAGCATTTTAACTCGCCGGAGTCAAGTTCTACGTGATGGTCTAGTTTGTGTTAACACAACATGTCTTTAAGGGCAAGTCTACTGTCGTTCATTGATGAAACGGAATGTCATTTTCTTAAAAATGTTTGTTATCATTTGTGTTATCTTTTAATAAAAACTACAAAAAAGTTCATAAATGGAAACGAGATGTCATATAGATTGTTAAATTTCACTTCGATTTTACGGGAAGACAGGTCGTTTGCAGCACTTTTTTTTTTCTTGCTTTCAAAGAAGAAACAATACGTCGTCATGAGATTCATTATTGTTGTTTCTATCTGTTGTCAATGAAAACGACATATAGTTCAAAATGTTGAGTTGTCGTTGTATTTTTTTCCTTTTCTTTTTGCCGACTCAAAATATTGCAGGTCGCCTCATGATTGTGGAGTTATCTTTTGTTGCCGTTCAGTCATGTAAACGACACGTCGTTCTTAACTCAATTATGTTGTCGTTTCTTTTGTAAGACATGTCGTCGTGTAAGAGTTTCTGTCATTAACTCTAACAATCGACAAGTCGTCTTTAAAACCTTTTGCTGTCGTTTTTTCCCCGCACCAAGATGACCATTCGAGCTATTCAGTTTAAGTACTTCTCCAGAACTTCAAATTTCAATCTACTGAGTGCATTGCTTCCCATATGATTAAGTCAAGAATCACCGGATTAAAAAAAATTAATTGCAAAACAAAGCTTTATGAACTAATATGTTTCCTGGATGGAGGGTAAATTGTATCAACAACAACTGTTGCAAACATTTGTTGAACCTCCGGCAAGTAACCCAACGCCAAAGACTCGTAATCAATCCTTTGCCCAATTTTAGGCACAGAATCCCTCCCCAATTCTCTTTTAACGCATTCAAAAATCTTGCACGCCCTCAATGATAACGCCAATGGGATAAAAACCTGCAAAAGAAGATGAAGCAGAACTCATAATATAAGACCATTTGTTCACTTATTTCTTTCAAGTTTTTGTACGTTCAATGACAAGCAATATGCCTAAAGTGTTGGGAGCTCACAAGGTCTGAGCGTGGTGCTTTTGGAAATTCCATCATTGCTTGAGAAACATAATCACGATCTATCATCTTGCGCAATACGGCTTTGACTGAAGCTGTAAGATCAATGACCTCATTGATCAAGGCATTCTTGGAGCGCATGGTCACGGGTTCTAATATCTCATTAAACCTTGCCTCGTGCGGTTGTGACATCATCCCTGCGATATCTACAGCTTCTCGCAAAGATCCATCGTTGGAGACTGCAAGGCTAAACGCAGCAACAACCAATGGATCTCGAGGATGGTCGGCTAGGGCCTTGTGAAAGGCCAAGAGAGCAATCCTGCAATTGTGGTCAAGTTGGGTTGAAGGAAAAGAGAATTCTAAAATACACAAAGCCAAGTTGCTAAAAATGATCTTAGTTCTTACCATAGGCTACTGTGACATGGTTGATTAGGTGCCACGTATTTATCAAGGTTTGAAAACAAAGACTGCATAGTTGTAATCCAAAATGCAGCTGTGTTAATGAAAACTTTCAAAACATTGGAGTGAACTGAAAAGGAGAAAGGGGGAAAAAACGAAGAGATGAATGGCAATATCTTTCGTTAAAAACTGGAATAAAAAAAAATTAATTTTGTTTTCGCAACATTATTCAAGAGGATGAAAAAGAAAAAGGAAGTTTGTAACTTAGAGAAAGGGGCCTCCGTCAAAACAAAAGGAGCATCTGCACTTACCAAAAGCAAGTTAGACCTCTCATCGCGTCTTCCAAAACCTTGGGTAGCAAAATATGATGCCTGTATGATGTAACTAAATTTAAAATACTCAAAAGAAGACCAGGATGACAAGCAAAACATAAACAGGGAAAGAAAAGCTGCAAACCTGGATGGGTAGAAGGAACTCTAGGAGCCCAAATCTCCATAACAACCTCAAAGATGCCTCCGAAGCCCCAAAAGCTAGCATATAATTCATTTCCATGAGGATCCTTCCCTATAACATTTGTGAACAAAGAGATGAATAACCAAAGACGATAAGGTCATAGGAAAGAGGGCTCTGTTTCTATTACCTTGTCAAGTCTTTTAACTGAGAAAGACAATTCCTTTAAAGAAAGAGCTATATCTTTAGTGAAACGAAATCCTAATCGGGCTGCAATTCTAATCCCACGTAAAATGCGAGCTGTGAAACCAGTTCGACGAAAGATGAAAAAGTTGAGATGATGAGACATCTTATGAAACCCAAACTATGGACGTTGCAAATTCTAATTATTAAATATTAAAAAACACTCCAGATACAAAAGCTATACTCACCACAGTCCTCCGCAAAGGAAATACTTGCAGGTTTTACTGTTCGCATCTATGCACAAAAAAAAAACAAAAAGAAGCAAATTTCAATGGGCATTGAATCTCCCTTATTCTTTTGGAACTAAAACCGGAATGGCGTGGATACACACTTTAGATTTTCGAATATCTCGTATTCCACCCATATAATCATACACAATCTTGTCAAATGGATCGAACATCAACCTGTAGAGAGTGATATTGTTACTGCAATGTAACCTTAGTTACAATGACAACTTAGAATGAACTGTTAAGGCCAAACATCCAAGTAAAAAGTATGCAGTATTTAACCCGTTAACAGTGAAGTCCCGCTGTAAGCAATTCCTCCAACGAATGTAATCATGCCTATTGCAACCTGGAGGCCTTCTGAGGTTATCGAACTTCTTACTAGAATTTCTTTCACAGGTGCTAAAACTAGAAACCTATTTAGTGAAACAATTCAATTAAGTAGTGAGAAGATTCAGATCCTAAAAGAAAGAGAAGAAGGGAGAATGAGGATAAAACTTGGTGGACAATGACTTCCTTAGAATCATAAGAAACGAATTACTGACCCATTTCAAGCACATTATGCCTATAAAAGTAATTTCAATAAGTACGCTCAGTCGACAAACCTCCACAGTGGCATTATTTACATGAACATGGCATATAGGGAACCGTTTTCCAACAATTTCACAACGGGGAAATATCTTCTTTACCTGCAATTTAAAAAAAAATGGAACGAGGTGAGTTACCAATCAAGTTTAGAATTTCACATTATTCAATGAAGTCAACTGTTAATGTTAGGCCATGTTTATAACAAGGGAAAAGAAATAATGTTTTCCTTTTCTACCAATTTAGGTGTTTACCAACAAACTTACGAACGTGATTAGGACTGATATAATACAGGGAACAAAGAAAGGAAAAGCCAATCTAACTCCTACGTTATCCCCTTAGTTTTGTTTCCCTTTAAATGATGCTATCTCGACTTGGTCAACTGGGTCAAGACCAACAGATAGAATCGAACCAACCACAAAACAACTTTGTAACCTTAGTAAAACAATAATCCTAAAAATATGCACAAAGATATTTTAGCACTAAAGCTATTAAAATTCCTGTTCCTAAAGTTAGTAAACAATAGAAAAGGAACCTTATAGGCAAGTAAAAACTAGAATTCTTATTTTTTTCCGTTTTCCTTCCCGGAATTCTTCAGTTTCGCATAACACCCTATTACAAAATAGTAAACATGCCCTTAACTGATTATTGATCCTTGACATGGTAAAAACAGAAAAAACCTAGTTTCCACTTGTTCACTAAAAGAGTTCTTCCCAAAAGCTATATCATCTTTTGATATCATATTCATATCAAGTACCTTATCGATAGAGTACAAGTAAAAGAAGCTTATAATCACAAATTCACAACAAAATCAGAAATATCGGTGAATGTAGATAGAGAAATGACCTCCTTGAGTTCAGCTGAAGTAATAATATCAAAATCTTTCGGAGTTCTCTTTAGGATAAGATCACGAACACAGCCTCCGACAAGGTACACTTCGTATCCTTAAATCCAACACAAAAACAAGTGATGCAACTAAAAAATTAAAATTCAAAGCACAACATTAAATGGAAAACCTTTTTTCCTGAGGCCACTGAGAACCAATTTGGTAGGCTTGGAAATGAAAGACATCTTAATTCCGAGTTCTTTAGAACTGAGCTTCTTCCATTCAGGTTCCTTCTCCTCCTCCCTGTCTTTAACTGGAGAGTCATTTTTCCGATCTCTTTCTGCGACGCGCGGAGTCAGAGAGTCGGCGAGTGGCAGTTCAACCGCCACTGCCGATTTGCTGAACCGCCGCACCTGCGAAGGGAAAATTAAATTCGACGCGGCCGTTTGGTTGCTGAGAAAATGATCGGAGAATAGAAAAGAAGAGGGAGAGAGAGAACCCTTCGAAGGCAAAGAAAGGGAAGAGGGTAATTAGGAGCGAGGTGGCTCCGGCATGCGACTCCGAATACGGCGGCGGTGGCGGCGAGCGTCATTGTGATTGTTTGGAGGTGGAGAGTGCTTGCGTCAACATGTCACGTCATTACAGAAACGGCGAAAGAAAGATAATTAAAGAGGTTGAAGAAGGAAGGAAAGGAACCCTTGACGAGACACAGATGATGAACTATGAACCAAGCACCTTACCTGAGTCCTGGCATTGGGCTCATGGTATGGGCCATTATGGATACTTAGGCCATTGACAAACCCAGCCCACCTCTAACACCTAATTAATTGTTAAGCAAAAAACCAGAATATTTTATAAATAACAAAATTTGTAAACTCTATGTAATTAATCAATGTTGAATAAGATGTGATAGTTAATACAGAAATTATGATGCGATTGCCGATTAGGTTATTTCTAAAATATATATTTTTTTCCTAAATTTCAATTGTACTCTTGTAAATATGCCATGTAGTGTAAAAAAAAACCTGGCGTCAGACTTACGCCATGAATATTTTATAACTTTTGATTGTGATGAAAACTCGTCAAAGGTCAATAAATCGTAGCAACCTTATTTACTCATTAGTTTCAATGAATTTGTGGCAAAAAAAAAAAAAACACTTTTTATTAGTTATTTTTAATTTTGGACTGGAGGGAGAAGTTGTCTCTCAAGTAATAGTAGTATAATACCAAGAATCTCAACTCAATTGATAATTGCAAGTTATTTTGCCCAATAAAAAAGTCACAACTCCTTTAACACACCAATTTCTATTACAAAAATTATTTTTTGTTGCGTTCTTATTGGACACGCTATGAACAAGATCAGTCAAACTCCTGTACAATTCGTCATCAGTTTAGTTGTTTAATCCTATTGATTTAGTTTGATAATTTGAGCTATGATCTAATGCTAAAAAGGGGTTACCTTTCCATTAGAGTCCCTCTCTGCTTCGGCACTCTTATGTACACATAATGAGTAAAACCACCATCACAGGGGCATCAAAGTCATAGCACCTCACAAACAAAAAAATAATAAAAAATGGCAGCCTCCTCCCAGCATTCCCGACTCTGTTTTTGCCTCATTTTCTTAGCGCCCAAAGTCCTCAAACATTACATGTCTGTCTTACTCAAGTAAAAAAAGCATTTCCTGTAAGAACCTACCTGATAGAGACTTCAGCCCTGCCATTTCCAAACTCATGAAATCACAAGTGACCCTCTTCATATCACACCTCAGTCTAGTCTATTTCACCTCCACTATTCAGCTTTATTGTAATTATAAAAACCATTACTATATACTACATGATATATGATACACATGCAAAACAACACACAATCATCATCATCTATGGAGAAGAGTAAGAAGAAAATGATCTCTAAGGTACGTACATCACTATTCCAGGAGATTTAAGTTTATTACTAGTGATTTTGGTAATTTAACTTACTAATTTCTATTAATGCCCATGTGTTGTGGTTTTGAAATTTTTTGGCCATATCTATATATGATAATAGGAAGTAAAGGAGGGAAGAGGCAAGAAGACTAAGCAAAAGAAGCAAAATGGTGGCTATGGCTTCATCACCAATTCAGAGGGGAAGGGGATTAAGTTGGTCGAATCGAAGAAAGAAAAAGAGACTCAAAATATTTCGGATTCTTCTCGTCGTCATGAAGAAAAACCAAAGACGGATTATATTCATGTGAGAGCACGTAGAGGCCAAGCAACAGACAGTCACAGCCTTGCTGAAAGGGTATTACAAGAAAAAAAAAAAGTTCATATATTTGTTGCTTTATGTTATCAAAGAAGTGGTTTCATGTTGTGATATGGTTTTCCAGGCGAGAAGAGAGAAGATCAGAGAGAGATTTCAGTTTCTGCAGTCTCTTGTTCCTGGTTGCGACGAGGTGAAAAAGAAATTCATAAGCTTTGTTTGTTAACTTTGGCTTTTAATTATTTGATTTAAAAATTTTTCACACCAAGTTTTGAGATGTGAAAAAGCATTAAAGGATGGGCATTGGTCATTGTGTGTAGAGAACCGGCAAGGCTCAAGTGCTTGATGAGATAATCAAATATGTCCAGTCACTGCAGAATCTAGTAGAGGTAATGATACCATTCTTTCAGATTTTGAAGAGAAAATACAAGAAAAAATGAGACTCTTTCATTTTTTTTTCTTTTCTCTATTATACGCTCACTCCTCTAGCCGATACTCATCATTTTTACTTTCTGCAGTGCCTTGCAGCCAAGCTTGCTTCTGTGAACTCCACGATGAATGGCTTCGAATTTGACCCGCATATGAACACGCAGGCGCCAGATCAGATGTCCTCATTAAACGTAAATCATCAGAAAACTCATTTGTTTTTGTCGATAAATGAAATCGTGTTATTCATTATAAAACATTTTATCATAAACATCATGAATTTATATGAGTAATATACTATAAATATTCTCTCAAATCGAAATTACCAATTTATCTCAGCTTTTTCATGCCCCTAATATTTTCATGATATGTGTCATTGTCTTTATGAATATATCAAAATGTCATTCATTGATGTAATAATATCTTTTCACTATTGTAATAGTAGTTGCTTCAGATCAATATTGACACCACATGATCTCCTCAGGGGGCATGTTACTTTGAATTTCCCCAGTTCAGTTCCTTTGCTGACACCAGTACAACTACTACACCGGCTTTTGCATCCACTGAGATATTTCAGGTAGTTAGACTTCTTTATTATAAGTTTTCAAGTTCAAGGGAAAAAAAAAAGGAGTATAAATATTTGTTCAGAAGACAAAAAGATAAGCCTACAAATTTGACATAGCTAAATCATTTTCAGGATGATGGAGACCTATTTTCGGGCTTAAATAACCAGAGCGAGAATATTGATATCCGGTTTCTGGATAACATGAGCAATTTCTAGGTATCTCAGAACACACAAAAGAAGAATATTGAAGAGGAGAAGGAAAAAAAAAATTCTGAAGATCTGGAGATTAATGATGATTTCTAATATCCTTTTGCAACAGTTCCAAGTTGTGGATAAGCCAAATGATGCTTTGCAACTATGCAATCTAACTACTTGATCTCTAAGTGATTGTTAGGAACAAAAAAATCTGAGAAATTCTGATTCTGTTAAACAAGACCACCAATTATGACTTTGTCCTCTGCTTTTAATCAAAGAATTTCAAGAGGTTCATTGTCCTACTCTTGTGTACTAATTATCTTCCGTCAAGGGAATGTCTACATGTTTCTCTGTGTTCCTTGGGGTTGAGGATCCAAGATTTCCTTGCATGCTGCTAAGTGATATCTCTATATTAATTGGCTATTTATCTTTAATCTTCTCATTATAAGTGTACCTTTTTTTTTGGGTTAAATTCCTTATGTTACAAAGTTGAAACTAGCATTATACAGCTAGCTCGTGCCATTAAGGAAGAAAATTATTGGCTACATGTGCGGTCTACATGACAGAACAAATCATATATACTATTCAATGCCTGTCATTACACCTAGGAACTCTTTTCCCATTGTTGGCATAAGAAGTCTTCTGCTTGAAGGAAGTGCTGGTTGCAATCAGTACACTAATATTGTGGAACTATGTCAGGCTCATTTTCTTCTTCTTTTTTCATGTCACATCAACATCTTGGGATGAAAGTGAACGACGTTGAAATGGACTTTAATTTTGCATGAATGTGACAATTAGAATTGAGATAGAGGTGCATATGAATATGTGATTCCCATCCAATACATGACCCTCCATATCACTCTTGCAGTCCAACCTCTTGTGATAAGTCTCACATTATGTCTAGCAATAATCATGACCCCCCAAAAGTACGTTGCCATGTGTTTCATTGTCTAGGACAAGCTTTGTTACATGAAAATTCTTGGCGCACCACTAGCGCTAGGTCCTACAGCTAATAAAAGACGAGGCTCATGTTATGAGATCTATTTTTTTATTAGTGTGTGATGTTCAATATCATAGGAGCTCCTATAGTGTGTGTGTATATATATAAATATATTTACATACATTGGTGAATGATCATTTGATAGCCCAGTCAGTATCGAATTAGATAATGGATGTCACAAAAAAAAAAAAGAAGGGATTTCTTTCTTTGAACACCCTTATGTGACTACAATATTGAATAATGTCTAGTTAGTTACCATGTGTGTAAGAAGATTGGGACTATAGCAACACTTGTGAAATGTATTAGGGTGTTTGGCATGATGGTGGAAACCGTTGGTTAGAATTGTTTTTACTGTAGCATGTGAGAGCTTTACACTGTAGCGATTTTTTTAATTGTAGCATATGAAAGTTTTATACTGTTTTTAATTGAAAAAGTGGTGTAAACCACCATTGTCAAACACAAGGATAGTATTAAAAGGGGCCGCTGGGGGTAGGCCCCAACCACACAGAGTAGCGCATTTTTCTTTCAAATTGCCGGTGGGGCCTACTCAGGTCAATATCCATGCCAACTATTGTACAGCCATGCATATACATACATCCGAGTCCTTATTCAGACATGTGATATGGATGTTACTAATTTTCTATCATATACTTCAAATCATTTGGAAGAATATACCAAAGCCTTGAAGCCTTGAAGCAATCACACCAAAAACCAGTTTGATCTTAATTTTTTGCTGTATTCTTTAAGCGCTGCTTAATGTTGTTGACTAATTTGTTTGTTTGATCTTTATCCCTGATTCAAGGACTTTGAATTAGTATTGAACAAAATTTTGTCACTAGTAAAGCAGTGTTTTTTCTTCTTAACATTGGTGGTATTTCGTTAATGGCGATAAATTAGGGCTGTCACATGATAGGTGGGCACTAGACATTGAGGATTAACTTAATAACATTGAATATATATTAGCATTACTTTGCTTAACAGTAGTACATTTTTTGTTTTTAGATTGGTCTTTACCCAGCTCACCATCACATGGGGTGAAGAGCTAGCATATGTATCCATCATGGATAAGTACCATAAAAAGAACCTAGCCAACTCAGAAAACCATTTATACACATATATGAGTTATCTAGAGTACTAGATTTTTGATTTGGACATTTGCAAGTGCCCCTCAGAGTTTTCCATTGTGACCATCAATTTGCGCTTCACTGAATTGCACAATTTGTCAAATGCCACACCCTAGAAATTAATATCGTAATTAGACAGCGACCCATATGACCCCAGGGTCTGAAATTTTATTAGAAATATAAGCTTTGCCCCAATAATGGAAGACAGCCTATGGTGCTGCAGAGGACCAAGTTTGAGCTATTATGCATTGCATGCAACACGCACTACTCTATCCCCAAGACAAACTTTATAGTGTCTCGCAGATTTGTACGTGCAGTCTCTTTAATTGAATAATCATATTCATGCCACACATGTATAACGTAAATTTGGCTCTTGTTCTGTGCTTTTGGCTTGTTAATATTTGATCTTGAATAGGTGTGTGTATATATATACACACATATAATAGATTGTTATAACGTCCTACTTATAAACGGATATATGTTGTTGTCTCATTTGGAGAACATAAACACAATATATATTCTCAATTAGAAAAACCCAAAAAAGAAGAAAGAAAAAGGGGGGGCCATAACCAAAACTAAAATCAAACTTGAGTCTCTACTTTGGCATAAAGACAACAACAAACAACTGATACATACAAGCAAAGGCAATAAGAGCTAAAACGACTACTCGTTTATTATGTATGTTTAACACGACATTTGAACTAAGAGGTTCTTTGAACAGTTCAAAGCCATGCATAACCACGACAAACCTAATTATATCTTGATGATAAAAAAAAAAAAAGCCACTCATGCCCCACGTACGTACCAGAATTTTCACCCAGAGAGCTGCGGAAAGTCGTTGAATCCAAAGGTCGGAAATTACTATCAAGCAGTACTTGTCCATAGCCACCTGCTGCGGCTGCGCTAGCGCTGATCCGCCAATACCATTGAACTGATCCATTGGGTCACCATACAGGTTATTATTAATATTGCTTAACCCATTGCCATCGTAATTATTACCAGCATTTCAACATTCACACCAGGATTATTCATCAACACATTAGTAATATTGTTATATGCTGCAGGATTAATTATGTCTATTATTGGCTTAACGACGGACTTTTTCGCCCGCAAGACCTGAAAATTATGGGAAATAAAAGAAAAAGGCACAATATAAAATACATTTAAGTACGCATATTAATTGAAAACTTTATATTGAAGGGGGAACAGTTACTCATTTATGTTTAACCATTAAAAGTTTCCTTGCTAAAAATTAAGGATAAATTATACGATGTGTATGAAGTTTAAAACATATATAGAAAACAAAAGTACTAACGGATAATAATAATTTCCAAATATTACGACTAGCGTAGGATCCAGTCTCATCATCATTGCAAACCATTATGTAGTCGTCAACTGGTAGTCCATGAGCTGAAACAAAGTCCTCTGTGATACATTCATTATTCGGTTAATTTGCATTAATGCATCATGAATTTTATTTTAATTTATTAAATGAAAAAGAAGGAATATTATGTAAGTTTTTGACATATATAATGAACGATGAAAGAAGAGATTAGGGTTCTCACTAGTATTTTCGAAAACATACATTCGGCTGCTGTTGTTAGGCCAATACCTGTAAAATGAAAGTTTAGCGATGAAATTTTGGTGACTATCAGGAAGGAAAAATGGTAAAAACTCATAAATTAAGGTGTTTGTTTTAATTTGCCTAAAACTTTGGTACATGGGGAGGACTTTAGGTGTGACCGGTTGTGGGTCAATCCTTATTTATATTTCTTATTCATAGAACGTTACATTGTTATAACATGTGGTTTCTCTTAAAAATTTTAAGAAATAAAAAAAGAGTTTGTCTTCATTTGGTATGATGTTCGTGATAATTAAGGATTAACACTACTCAAACCTGAACTTTAAAGGCCAGACTTGGAAGAGGTCCATGTCGTCAAGATGCAACCAAGTGCCTTCCTTGGCTTCAAGGGCTGGAAGATGCAATTCAGCGACATTTCTGCATTAATTATGGTAAAAAAGAAAAAAAAGATGGGAGTCTTCTTGTATTAATTAATGATTCTTGAGCAAAATAATATACGTTATAACTAACTTTTTTTTTTAATTATATCTGCATTACAGCTTAAGTACAAGTATTGGAGAAGAGAATTATGACACTAAGATAATAAGTGAAAACTAATTAAGAGGATATACATATATATTGCTACTAACCTAAAAATTTGAAATTAACTAAAATAATATTCTTTTACCTCAAAATTACGATTCTCAGATATATTTTCCCAAGAATATGCGAAACTAGTATTGCATTCATATATTTATATATGGATTGGCAGTGATTTTCCAAGCCGCCGCGCGCGCCCCCCCCCCCCCCCCAAAAAAAAGAAAAAAGAAAAAAAGAAGCAATGATCGAAAAGCAAATTAGTGAGACACAAAGATATCCAAACCTTAGGTATAACAATACGCCCGGCAGCACTCACATCACCGTTGTGCAATTGCTTCTTGAACAAAAACCTCATCATTGATTTATTAATAACCTGAAAAGTAACACATAAGATTCTTCCAAAGGTACAACATAAATATTAAACATATTTAACATACATATGTCGGGCAGAATTTTCCTGAAGGTTCCTTCATTAATCAGGATCAATGCCTTCCGTGAAAGGAATTAATTTGTGACATTTAGAGACAATTTCCAGAATGAATCTACTAATTACGATAGAACACAAATACAATACGTATGTATTGATATATTGGTACGTGCATGAAAGAACTTTCAGAGCAAGAAACTTTTACACACACGCACTCTTAGAAGTTCATACTATTTTCTTCATAAGATATAAGGAAATTTACGTGTTTAAGAAAGGGATCACAGGAATGATATATCAACATGGGGCGCCAACAAGAGATCCATTGGCGGTGGGGGATGCAATTTTCCTATCAAATTGTAGAAAACTAAAAAACAAAAATCCTCTTAGGTGTAGATCACAGCCTGCATAATTATTTCGGTTTTAGATTTGCTGGTGAAACAAGTACCTTGGTTATACAAGTTTTTATAATAATGATAATCTACTGTGTAAATTTGGCTTATATAAATGATAATATGACTTGGGCACCCTACTATAATTGGCACATTTAATATGGACAGTTTGGCATGGTGGTTAGAACTGTAAACACTATAAAATGTGAGAGCTTTATATTGTAGCAACTTTTTTCTTTTTAATGTAACATATAAGAGCTTTACACTATTCATAACTGAAAAGTTAGTTATAACTAACTTTGCCAAATAATGAAATTCCTACATAATTACTATTACCATGAAATGACAAAATATTTCGTTATTGTTTTATTAAACCGATATTTATAAGATCTATCATTCGATACACGTAAGATATATCAATTGGTTTGACATATTTAGATGCACCTGTTATCATTCCTATTGTCTCCAAATTTAATGAAATTTCATCATGTGTGCATAATTGGCATTCAACACGTGGCATAAGATAATTTGTGACCAAAATCGGCATACAATCAAGAGGCTAAGACGTAATTTATGCATCTTAGTTTTAACTTGATCAAATGACAAGATCCATATGGTATGTTTAGTTATTTGCATTCTAAATCTAGTTACCCCTTTATTTTGTTTGCATAAAAAAAAAAGAAGAGACGATTGTAATGGTGAAATTTTCTAATCATTTGATACTAATACTGACTTAATTTATATAAGATTAATAGCTAGTTCAACATCAAGAAAAAGATGATCGACCCTGGCAGTTGTAAAATTTTAAACCTTTTTCTGTTAAAAAAAACTTTTTTTTCTCAAGGAAAGAAAAACATAAATTTGTTCACAATCAGTATGTTGTTGTTGTTGTTGTTGTTTTATTTTTGGGAAGTGTTTTATGATATTAAACCAACCCTAAAAATGGATAGATCAACAATACAGGTCAAGAAATTTGTATAAGGAAAATAATCATTTCATTTATTAGTCGAGTACTATAGAGTAAAATTTTCAATATAAATAACCATGGGAGGGAGAAATCAAACATGCAAAACAAAGAAATTAGGATACAAAAAGAGGAAAGCCAAGTTTATTAAAATATATTGTCAGTAATGAAGTCTCAAAACGAGAGGGACAGAGAGAGCCTTTTCAAAAAGAGAGACAGAGAGAGAGAGAGAGGAGAAGAATAAGAATCTAGAAAAAAGAGTGCTTGCAGTTAAATATTGTCAGGTCAAAAAGCAAACGGCAAGTCAATTTTGTTAAACGTAGCAGACGTAATACTGCAATAGAGGACCTACTACGTATCCTATTAAAAGAAAACACATTAATTATCAACTGAAAAAACATATATATTTATTCACGGCAAAAAAATAAAATAAAAATAAAACTGAAACAAGAAGGAAGAAGGATGAAGAAGAAGAAGAACATGGAAACGGCGCTTACTCTAGAAGGTGGTGACGGAGGGGAAGCAGGCAGGCACACGTGGGGTACGAGGTTGACAACAGCTGACCAAATTAGGCTGCTTCATCGCTCTCGTGTTTCTGTTTCTAGAGTATCTCCTCATACGTCCTTGATCATCGCCTTCGCTAGTCATGACCCTACTAGATGACCCTACTAGTCCTTGATCATCCCCCAGTTCTACTGCCTGATCATTAAGCTGATCATAATCATGATTAATGTCATTAATATTAACATTATTCTCCTGCTGGGTGCGTTTGTTTCGTGGTTTGAATTACGGTTTGAATCATTTTGCTACAGTATTTTCTCTCACAAAAATTTAAATCTTCATTCGAATACTCTATTCAAATACTCGAACCAAATGGGCTCATACTCCAACGGGCGGAGAAATGGCATCAGATACTGCCTTTCCACTCATCATCATCATCATCATCTCCCAGTTAACATCGTCCATTAATTGACTCTAAAATGCAAACCAAAAAATAAAAAATAAATTACAGATTAGAAAGAAAGAAAGAAAGAAAACTTAATCAAGAAGGAAATACAGATGTTGTTCTGGTGAGGGATAACGGAGGCTCGAAAACCTCTCTCGCTAGATCGGTCTCTTATGGAAGAATAATAAGAAGAAGAAGGGAATCAGGTTTTAGGGTTTTTGTCTGGTTCTGAGGGTGATGAGCTTAGTGTAGGGTGAAGAGGCCTCAGTGATTGACGCTCGGCAATGCATAGCTATATATATATATGTCATGTACTATATGAGAAAATTAAAGAGCAATATATATCGATGATCACATGGGGGAAATGGAATCTGATCCTTTAAGGCCCAACCAGGCATTGATTTCCGGCATTGTCGCTTTCCGTTGGTTTTGCTTTTTGGGTTAGCTAGTAAGGCCGGTTTCATCAACTTTTTAACTATTTTATGAGATTTTGATTACATATATATATATATATATATGGAAGACTGTGGGGTGACGAGGGAAAAGGGACAGATGCAAACAGGACTTAAAGATTACAAGTGTTGCTCAACTTTATATCACTCGGACACGCACCAAATCCCTGTATAGCTGTATATCTCTCTCTTATATATGCGTCGGATTCTGGTTTTGCACACACACCAGAGACGTAGTGGTTTTCAACTTCTTTTCACTCTAAAATACTTACAAAACCACCGGCCTTTCACTGCTTTCGTTTGCCATCTTCAGTGGTGTATCTTTTTAAATAGCTAGGATTTGCAATATACATGTAAATACCGGATATGATTCTATTAATTATTAACTGTCTTCAAAAAAAAAAAAAAACTTGAGGTGAGAGGATTTGAGCTCAAGATTCCTGTTTTGAAAAAAAAAAAAGAAAAAGAAAAAGAAAAACTTGAGTTGAGAGGATTCGACTACAAGATTCTCAAATGATAAGGTTGATCTATAAGTAGTAAATTATACCAGCCTAGGTTAAGTCATCTATTTGAAAATAAATATATTTTATAAATTGAAGAGAATATTAATGTTTTGCAAGTTTGTATGGGATATTTCTCCTTGATTGTACTAATGGCATATCTGGTTTCATTTTTGAGCAAGTGGATGAATCCAGAAATGAATGCCAAGTTCAAGTTTCAATTGGAGGATATTGTTATAAGGAGTCTATTTAATGTTAATTGTTGAAAGTGGATTTGCAAAATCAATTACTTTGCTGTAATAATACCAAAGTAACGTTAGCTATGTTTTTGAATTTCGATTCTGTTTCAACCCACCAATGGAATCAACTAAAATTTGGAAACTTGTCTTTTAATAGGTTTAATAACTGATTATGAGTGTTTTTTAATGAAAAAAATGTTAAACTAGATATCTTATGAATTAAATTATTTTAAAGATATTTAATCAATAAAAGATTTATAATTGATGTCATATATCAAATTATGTCCTCTTTGTTTTTATTTATGTTAAATATATAATAAGAAAACAAAAAGTCTAAGACTGCCGATCTAAACTTTTAAAATCATGTATATGATAGACAGATTATACAAAAGACATGCATCTTAAGGTGGTAGTATAAATATAAAAAGTCCGTATTCGAGAGAATTAAGTTGGACACTTTATTCATGTTAATATTACTATATTGTTTACATCCTTAGTAAATATGATTTGTCTAAGTCATCATAGTGGGACTCCACGAGTAGAGATATTGGTATATTATCATTAGTGATGATATATTAGATCGGGAATAAAGTAGAATTAATTGAGCTAATAACTTCATTTGAATAAATCAATTTAGTTTAGACAATCATATATACTACATCTTATCTTAAAGTAGATTAATAAGTCCGTATTCTTGAGTACTTGTATGTTTGATGTACCAAAAGATAACAACCTGAATTATATAAAGGTACATGTATCGATACGTTGGAGACATGACTCTTGATTGACATAGACTCGTTATTTATAGATATATAATCCATAGCTCTTTTGTAGAGTGAACAATATTCTCTTATAGGTATTACTTTGTAATTAGATATTAGAGCGCTCAACCACTTGGATACATTTGTATTACCGAATGGTATACTAGTTGTATGGGCTATGAAAAGTAAGTATTCCAATAGTGAGATAATAGAACATAAGATAAATATAATCACGAATGTAAAACAGAATTTATCCTTAAATCGATTATGAATATCCTGGGGGATGTTGCACGTTATGACATGTCATGGACTTACAACTTATTGGAGTTTCGTAATTTATATATAATTCGAGAGTAGAGCTTTAAGCTTTTAGTGGAATAGTTATAGAGTTGATAATTATAAAATATATGTGTCGAGGACATGTTATTTTACAATTATAGGAGCTTGATATATATATATATATGTCTATCGGGTCCCCTTTGCTAGCTCACATATTTTCATGTAACAACACGATGTGTTTTTTCTACAAATTGGTAACTTATGTTAATTCTATAGTTGGTATAAATTTGGTTGATTGGAATGTGATGATTCATGTTAATTTCTTGGTTGAATTAATTTCGTGAATTAATTCAAGATAAACATGTTAAATTATTTAAATATATTTTATTTGATATAAGATTATTTGTATATAACTGTTTTAATTAGATAACTTCTCTATTAGGTTATTTGAATTAAAACTGAAACTCTATGAAAGATTCCCGTATTTAATAAAATAGGAATATTTTAGAACTAGGCAGAGTTGGCAGGCCGATGACAAGGTCCATCCAATGGCATAACTTTTGTTGCATAATTTAGGCAAATTGGCAGGCCAATACTCAGGACCGGTAGGCTTGTGGCCTAGACCAGTAAACCGGTAGGCTGTTATACATTTTGACGCCTATTATGATCCAGCTGCTAATTTAAAAATCCTATCTAAGTAGAATTGAAGGGTTATAAGCCACTATAAATAGGATAATTATTCATCTTGTTTATATTTATAATTACAGAAATTTAAGGAGAGTATTCTCTAGAGAGAAACTCTGAAACTCTATAGACTTATTGTTCAATATCTAGAACGATAATTTTTGGTTTTCTCTTGTAGGTTGTCGGGAGAAGATACCAAGAGGAGAACCGAATGGCGTGTACTCATTCACACTCCAGTCGTGGAATAGAGAATAACAAAAAATACCAGTTAGCTGATGCTTTTTTGGACACTGTTCTCAGTAGTAGTTTTGTCAAACAATTTTTATCAGAAGTACAGTACTGATTCTTTAAAGGTACGAAAGATCTTTTATTAATTTATGTTACATCGTATGTTTAATTCGTTTTATGGAAAAAGCTTTTATTAAAAATTTTAAAATTCCACTACGTACTCGTTTTCCAATAAAAAAAAAAGGATTATGCAAATTTGAAAATTTAACATGTCATTTGAATTTGAACATAAATTTTTTTTGAATCTAATTTCTAAATTTTTCTAATCAAGCTCTTTCCTTTAATTTGTTCAATCATGTTAAACTAGCGAAATTTTGGAGCAGTACCCGAAATTTGCACATGTGGTGGAAAAAGTGAAATGGAGTCTAATTAGAGCTATTTGTGTGTTCTATCTCACGGTATCCATCCTTGGATCGATATGTACTATAAGCATAAAAAGTCTTCCATTTTCTGCTACCGTATCCTTTTAAAGGATGTCAAAGAGACGAAAATACTCTAAAAGTAAGTCAAATAGGTTGTTTACTCTTTTGTTTTTCTTCTTTCTTTTTTTTTTTTATCTTTCTCTTTTTGTTGTTTTTGTTTCTTTCTCTATCCCTTTCCTCTCTCTCTCTCTCTCATTTTCACCGTCACTGCCCTAAATTTGTCTTTATCGTTGTCGTTTGGTGGAGATATGTATATATCATCACCTTAGCTTGGTAGACCATTGATGATCTTGGCTCTACAAGCTCTCTCTCTCTGAGGAGATCGCTAATCTCCCGTCCTACCGCATAGCACATAGGCATAGAAGTCTCTCTCTCTTTGAGGAGATTGACAATCTCCCCTTCTACTACACAGCGCATTGGCATCGAAGAGATCTTCCTCGCTTGGGTAACTCAATGGCTTTAAATTTTATTTCCGACTTTTTATAGTGAATTTTTTGACTTTGTGATGCGTTTTATGCTTTTCTTTGTATTTATTTGTGGTTTTTAGTTATTCTTCTAAATTTTTGTGAATTTCTTTTGTAATTTTTCAAGTATTCTGGTGGCCGTTACCACCAAAATAAAAGGTTTCCAATTGATATGGATTGGTAACCGCGAAGGATACTAAACGCTTGCCAATAAATTGATGATATATTTGGTAATTCAAATATAGTGTGATGACTTCACCACAATATATTTTTTGAAAATACATATATATTTGATAATTCAAATATAGTGTGATGACTTCACCACAATATTGTCACATATTCATATGTGTCATCATGTTAAAACACAAATGGTGAGTTACCATCCACTACTACAAACAGGGCTAATAGTAACGACTTTTTTTTTGCGACGACTATCTTTTGCAATGAGAAAATGTTGCAATTATGTTTATGATCTCATGATTAATGATGTTGGTATGTACACTTGGGCCCATAGTTCAAGAAAGTTAAGGATTATAATAATAAAAAGCTCATAAATGAATGACAAAAAATAAGCATAAATAAAATCATGCATTTTGATTTTGCTTGTATTCCTTGTTATGAATTGTTTATGTGTTATATTTATGAAAAACATTATGAGGAATGTTTTACGTTAACTGTTTTTGGAAAACAGTTTTATGTTTACAAGAAAAAGTTTATGAAGGTCGTATTAAGAAAAAAATTAAGAAATGTTTTATGAAAAATGTTTTAAGAGAAAGGATTTTATGAGAAAAGCTTATAAAATATGTTTTAATAATTTGTGAGTTTATGTTTGAACTTACTGAGCAAAAGCTCATTAAAAGTACCTTCATGCTGTAGGTAGTCCTATGGGTGACCATTAAGACCTGTTTGAAGAGCTCGGTGCTACGGAGGACGGATGTGAAGATTTGAGTATGGATACCACTACAATATGTTTACGCTACTCAAAGAAAAGGTTTTCTCACTGTTTGATATAGAGTTTTCAAAGTTAAAGAAAGTCAAAGTTTTAAGAAATGTTTTCAAAGTTTTAAAATATATTTTACAAAATATTTTATATAATTATAAAGATAAGTTTCAAGCTATGATTCAGTTAATGTTTCTTATTAAGTTTTACAAAACGATTTGAAATTATTTTAAAGACAAGTGTTGAACAATGTATCAACTTAAGTTGCAACAGAAGTCACAACAGCTTTTAAGAGTGTTTTAAAGGATGTTAAAAAAATTTCCAATAAATTCTTACTAAGTATGAAATAATTAAGATAATGATGTTTAAGCAAATTAAGTAACGACCTGAAAAGGTGGGGCATCACATTGTCTAACCAATAGAGTGTGTCGTGTAATGTATTGAATCCATAGTGATGTGAGTACAAATTGACTACATGTTTGGGAGCAATATTCGAATCATAATTTACGGTTTTAACTAAATTTTCTACAATGTTTTCTCTGACATGCTATGATATTTTTAGTTTTAATTTACGATTTCAACTGAGTTTCCAAACGCCTAATGAGCCTATCTTTAAAATAGAATTAGAATTTTTTTTTTTTGTTTTACTAATAGGCCTCGAGATTGCTTTTACATAAGATGCATTCTTGGATGAAGTCATTTCTAAGAGATTTCTTTTATAAAGATGAGGTCATGAGGGTGAGGCAAGATAACACAAATCATTTACTTTTTTGTTAAAAAAGGAAAAAAATGGTGGGTTTATAGAAAAAAAAAAAAAAAGAGAGAAAGGATTTTTTTAAAAAAGGAGGGAAAAACCCAACGGTGATGATGAATATTAATGGGTGATCTCAAGCGATTTTCAACATATTAAAATATCTATTTTATTATTAGCAATTTTTATGGTGGAGTAAACAATTTTAAGCTCCATGGTTGTTAGGGTAACTTTTTAACGAATTAATTTGTGACGGAAAATAGTTTTATATCATATACTGTAAATTTTTAACGTGTATAGCCGCAAATTAAATTATTAAAATTATTATCCGACGGTTAAAACACCACGCTCTACTGGTGAAGCAAATTGTCTGATCTAGCGTAAGATCAACAAGTAGATCAAATTGTCAGATTGTCTTATCCGATGGTTAAAAAGAATATTTGATGCTGTTACTCCCATGAACTTGTCGTAAATTTACAATTTATACTTTGAACTTTAAATTTTAGCAAGTTGCCTCATAAACTTACAAACATATAGCAAATCACCCTGCATTTATAGCGATTTTAGTTTTTTGACTGAAATTGAAATGTAATTTGTATATAAATAGTTGGTTATTGATATGAATGATCATTTTTACATATTTCCAACCAAATTTAATGTGATTAATATTGTTGATTAAGTTTTCATCAAAATAAAAGTTTTGAATTAACTTTGGGTTAAATTTAAAATTGGGTTAACATTTATATGAAAAAAAACCATTTTATACTCTTAATTAACAACATATGTGAAAAATCACATATCAATAGTCAAAAACTTAAAATTGCTATCAATAAGAGTGATTTACTATAGGCTTGTAAATTCAAATAGTGACTTGCTAAAATTAATAAGGTGTTTAGAAGGGTGGTGAAAATTGTTGATTAACGTAATTTTTATTGTAACACATGAGAGTTTTACACTTAGCAATTTTTTTATTGTTATTATAGTATGTGAGAGTTTTATACTAGTTATAACTAAAAAAGTGATAAAATTTACTCTTATCAAATAAAGGATAAAAATTTAAGAGGTAAATTGTAAATGTACCACAAATTTAAAGGAACAATGCCAAATACTCTTTAAGAAACAGCAATGTACGATCTAGAAGTGATATGCTAATCAACGGCTAAGAGGGCACAAAAATATGTAGAATGATGAGGTAGAAGCAGGAGATCCGTCCGTGTATTAACCCCACGCCATTCCTTATCCTGCGCACAGTGTGCGTGACTGACAAAGCTGTGTGCTTTGTCCTTATGGCTGAAACTAGTGACTTACTCCAACCCCCAATCACAACAATCCCATCTCCATGTCCGCCGCCAGCGCCACCGCCAGCGCCACCGCCGCCGCCGCCGCCACCGCCACAGCCACCATCGCCACCAACCACCACTTCAACAGCCACGACGGCCCCGCGGCCGTCCTCAGAGACCCACCCACCAGGCCCTACTTTGGCCCCCAAACGCCAGCGCCGCCCCAGCGTCCGCTTGGGCGAGATAGGCGACCAACCCGCCGCCACTCTCGCCTCCCCTCACGATTCCCAACACTCACGACGCCCCAAGTATAAATACTCCAAGGCCTCTTCCTCCGTCGCCGCGGCGGCCAAGGCTCGTTCTTTAACCAACCTCGTCAACGGCGACAGCAACGCCGTCGATTATTCCCACGAAACCCTAATTCCCGATCAGAACGGCGGCGAGCGGAGAGCGGTGAAGACCAAGCGGCCGACGAAGAGAGCTCGATCGAGCTGGGTCTCGAGCTCGAAGGCGGCAGAGGAGGGAGACACTGAGGACGAGGGATTTCGGGAGATTGATGATCATCATCCGGGTGAATCGGAGAGTCCGATGAAGGAGAACAGCCCGATACAGTCGTTGGAGAATGGGGCGGCGTTGGGTTTGTGGAATGACGGTGGAGGCGGTGGCGACGGCGACGGCGTGAGGGCTTGGCTGATAGAATTGGGGTTGAGCAGGTACGCGCCGGTGTTCGAGATTCACGAGGTGGACGACGAGGTTTTGCCGTTGTTGACTCTTGAGGATCTCAAAGATATGGGGATTAACGCCGTCGGTTCACGCCGTAAACTGTACACTGCTATTCAGAAGCTTCGCAAAGGTTTCTCGTGAGTAGTTTTTTCATTTTTTTTTTTTTTTGCTAGTGAGTCTCAAATATGGTGTAATCATGTATAACTTGTCGGCCGTGGCAAACATGTCGAAGTAAAAACGGTGGTCTGAGATTTTCTTTTCCGCAATAAAAAAATAACAATAACACTAATAAAAATCACATCTTGCTCTTGCCTAAAATTCTAAGCGTTTGAGTGTACTGTTTTGTTTTGTTCGTTAGTCTTAGTTTCCCAATTTGTAGTGTCACTGTGATCCGTATTGGTAGGTGCCAATTGGTTGCAGTTTTGGAGTGATAGAAGGCAAGAGTGACAACGACAAAGCAAAACAAAGTTGTTTACTTTGGTAGGTGCCAATTACCTAGTGTAATGCTGAAATTTTTAAAAGGGTGTTTGCACATGATTTAACCAATTGGTTAAAAATTTTGTAGCTTAATTTAGAACATTGTAGCATAATTTAGTTGACATTTTAGTACCTGAGGCTTTACATTATTAAAACTAAAAGTTTTGATTGAAACTGATCTCTTCAAATGAGGAGTAATTTGTATGTCGTTTGGTTACGGTTTCAAAATTTTTTCTCCTCTTTCCTACCCTGGAAGGACACTTGCCTGACACTTGTTTCTGATTTCTCTGCGACTGCTTCAATTAACTGATATTTAGCTTGTGGTTTATGAGGAGCTTTTTGTGAATATGGTGATATGCTTCTTGTGAATATTGTATTGTATGGACTACGGTGTTTCTTCACATTTAATGGGCGACTTGGCTTTTTGAATTGGATGTTTGAAATATACAAAAAGAATTAAAGATGTATCTATTTCACGGTTCCACCTGCTCAGCTCGTGTGGGTTCCACTGTCAAATCAGTCGGTCTTTGGCTACACCCACACATTGCTGACTTTGACTGACTGAGTTAATGTTCATATTAGGTCTGATTGTTCTAGAATTTGTGGCTTTGTGTTTGTTGGGTTTCTAGTTGATAGTTCATACTTCATACTGCAACTTTGTCATGGTGGCACTGGCAGCTGACTTGAGAGGAGAAATCTTGGATGCTGTAATGCCCTTGAGGAAGGTATCCGTCTGTTTATAAACATGGTTCACATGATTACGTCCACCTTCTACCCCTCAAGCTAATAAGTAGAGTATGCGTTGGACGCCCTCAACTATGTACTTTGTTATGTGTTTTTAAAGTCTCCAACTCTATGAATTGCCCAATTTTGACAACCCGCCCTAATCGACTGCCCCCAAACCAGAAAACCTATTGCAGCAAACCGAAAATTCGGTGCATGTCAAATGACTGGCCTTGTCCATCGAAAATTGATCTGTTCAAGTGGATGACGGCTTAGTTGCATAGGGTGTTTAGGAAGTATAGTTAATTGAAAACTATATCATGTGAGAGATTTACATTGTAGTTCACTATTTTGATCATTATAACGTGTGAGAACTTTATATTGTAGCAACTAAAAGTTTCGGGTAAAATTGATTTTACCAAAAACTCTTGTAATATTTGGTATTAGGCCTCGGCTTGAATTCAAACTGAACGAGGCCTAAATATTTATTTATTTATTGTAATAGTATGTTTTAAAATTACAAAAATAATAAAAAATTGGTTACTGATTGCAAGTTGTCTGGTTATTGCCTGTAAACTACTTGGTCACTATTGACTCAAACCAACCAGCATCAGTTAGTAATTGATTGGGTTTTCCCATCTTCAGCCTGATGCTCGTTTCCATCTTCCAAAGACCAACCGCTCTCAGTCGAAAACTGATCACGTCAAAATCCGCCTTTTGTTAGCCACTGTACATCTCTAGTCTTGTCCTATGTGAACGTATATAAAGAATTGAGGAGAATCAAAATGAAAAGAACTTGGTGATTAGACATATTACTTACCATCGCATTTGAATTCCAAATCTATAATTTGCATAGAGGATTTCACACAATCTTCCCTATCAATTTCTAAATTGTTTAAAAATATGAGGGGTAGTAATCATCATTGTTGATAATAGTATTTCTTAAATAAAAATTGTGGGCTAGAAAAAACCGATCATAGAACTCTATAATTCTGAACTTATATGCAATTTCGAGACGAGACCCACCAAGATTAATAACGTCCGGCTTGTAGATTTCAACTTTTTGCTCATCGCTACACACACAACACAAAAGGTTGATGACATAAAATAATAATATCACAAAAAAGAATAAGGTTTTCATAATAGATAATTATTTCGAAATCCAAACATTACGTAGTCCCGCAGCCACTAGTGGACTGTGATGGGCAACTGGAAAGTAGGCCTTTGCTCCTTGGACAGAAGCTGAAAATGTAGCCCATCCCACTTGACCTGGGTTTTTCTTCAATGACCCAACATTGTTACTGTTCAATGGGCCACGTATGGGTCCAAGTGTCCTTTTTTGGTCTTAAGCTTAGCTTGAAAGGTGACATACCTGTCATAACACATGAAGTCATTGCAAATAGACTGCTACGGTACCCGTCAAGGACGAGACTCACTTAAACTTAAAATCTTGGTAAGAAAAATACAACCTTATCAAATGACTAAGCCATACTTATTGCAACAAATGATGACAGTTTTAATCAGGAATTGACAAATCAAAGAGAAGCAGGGAAAATAGTTTAGTCATTAATTTGCTTTAGAGTTCAACTTGTTAACAATAAATGGTAAGACAAATAAAAAGCCGGAATAAAAATGTTAGTTTTGAAATACAATATCCAAAGTATGGAATTTTTTCCTGGCTATTCCCAACTAGATATTTTTCTCCATCAATTAGAGAATAACAAAGAAATGAAAGAAGAAAAAGAAAAAGGAAAGAAAGAATGATGAAAAAAAGGGAAACTAAAAGGGGTTTATATAAATTATAATAATGATACAAAATACATGTGCGCGAATTAATATATAAATTATGAAAAATGGGAAAAATTAAAATGGAAGAAGTATTTAATTAATTAAGCACTACTCCTAGAGTAGTGCAAGATCATGACATGATTAGTAGTAGAGGAAGTGGAGTCTGGAAGCAGAGTCAAAGTGGGAGCCCAAATGTTATCTCTCACATGCTGCAACGTCAAGTATGGTAGAAGTAGTTGCCCTCTACATGTTATCTCTATCTGTTCATCCACGTCCATGTCCACCACCATAAAATTAACCATGTGCCACAAAACAAAACCAATTAATATTTATGTAAACAAACTTATAAAAAAAATCAAAACAAGAAAAATAAATAAATAAAGCTTGTTGCAAGTCACAAAATACCAAAAAATTACTATGAGATAGATTATTACTATAACATGTTACATTAACGGTTGGATTTGAAGGAAGCAAAAAAGAAAGAGAGACTATTACTAAGCCCATTCATCTTCATAATATCTTTTTGTACTAAAACACATGCATGTCAAAAAAATGATTTTTATATATATATATACACATAAATAAAACTACATCATTTGTTTTTTTTTTTTTTCGTTTTTTTATAGCTAAGTGAAAGCTTATGGTACTATAAAAAACTGGACATTTAGTCACAAGATTTTTTAGTAAAACTTTAAGTCACAACAAATGTACCTTTAAGGTATGTTTGATACACTATATTATATTATATTGTATTGTCTTGTATTATATACAGAAAATACAATATAATATAATATGTACCTTTAAGGCACAACAAATGTACTTTTAAGGCATGTTTGATACACCGTATTATATTGTATTGTATTGTATTATCTTGTATTATTTACAAAAAATACAATACAATATAATATAGTGTGTCAAACAAGCTCTTAGTCACGAATTTTAATTCAATTTTTATTATAACTAGAACTTTTAACCACAAGATTTTGAGTCACGAAAACATTTTCTGACTATAAATTTAGTGGCTAAAAATTTTAGTTACAATAGAAATTAAAACTAAAGTTTGTGACCAATTACACATTAGTCATAATATCTTATTGTTAAAAGTTTTACTAAAAATTATTATGACTAAAAGTTCAGTTTTTTATAATATGCTACTCAAGCAGATACATGCCAGGCATGCACTTTAATATTGTGAAATCTAATTAACTCTTTAACATTTTTTATGAAGAATTAAGTGGAATTTTCACATATCTTATAAAAATACATAGTCTATTCATCGCCACCTAAAATGCTAATTCTCTCAATCATTACATGTATAACAGTTTCTTCCACTTCAATATTCGCCAAGAAAGAAGCAAATTCCATTTAGAAGCAGCTTATAAAAGACTTGAGCATAATTTTTCTGGAAAAAATAGAAAAAAGGAAGACCACTCATACGTGAAATGCACCAAAACAAGATAAAGAAAACAAATCAAATGGAAAATTATAATGTACGTAGGAATGAGGTCATGCTTTGTCACTGGCTATCACAAGCTTACGTTTTTCCCATGCCAAAGATACGCCCGATATAAATCTTTGTAACGTCTACTTTACCCATAAATCTCTCTCTCTCTCTCTCTCTCTCTCTGTACATGTATACACTTTTTTCCCTTCAAGAAAGGCGACCAAAAAAATGTTTCGGTCAGCGGTCAGCCACGGAAATGGACCGTTTACAAGCTGCCCACTAATCCCACGATCTCAAACTGCCCGATGTTAATCATTATAGGACCCACCCAGACTTTGCTCGTAAGCCAAAATCATAGCCCCTTTAGACTTTATCACTCTGTATTAATTAACTGATATCACAATCCAAATCCTCTTAAGAGAAATAATAATTAAGACATTATTCTTTATGTAATATAAAAAATAAAGAGTAATGGATCCAAAAAGCACGGCGACGAATAGGTGGAAAATATCTTAAGTAATTTTTATTTTTTAGGAGGACATATATATATATATATATATATATATATATATATTCATTATTCCCTTGTGCATCATCTATTCATGCATGTCTCTTAGACGTTGCTTCTAAAAACCCTAACATGAAAGGTCAACATTCTTCCATGAGCACAACAAGCAAGCAACAACCTCTGATTTTTCTTTTCCCTATTATGTTAATGCTTGAGATTAAATAAATCCTAAATAAGACACTTCTTAAAACCTGGCAAAACTTTACAAGTTGTTTGGGTGTCGTTTTTCGTATTAGCTAATGAAAGGGCTATCTTTTATATTATTTTAAGGTGCATACATAGCATTCACCAACTATGTGTGTGTGTCTATATTATTTCCCTTGCAATATATATATGGCTCTTATCTGTCTTTCTAATAATTATATATTTATTCTCGTTTTTTGTTTTGATATTTTATTTGACAACTTGGAATGATTCTGTTGTAGATTTAGCCCTCATGCATTGCTTTCCTGCAACGTAAACAAATATATATGTGGGTTTATATATACTTACATATCCATTAGTTCATTGGTTTTAGTCATTTCTTTTTGTGTGGTTGGTTGTTGAGGAGATGATGGGGTCCTTAAAAATTCCATCCAAGTGCACCACTTAAGTATTTGATGTGTCATTTTAATTAAGCACAATATATATGCATATATATATATATATATATAGACATAAAAAGGAAAAAGAATTAAAAAAGGCCTACAGTACACAACATATATATAGCTGTCTACAGGTTGAGTTGAAATAAGCGAAAGCGTGAAGGAAGAAAAAGGGAGAAGAAGAAGAATTAAAACGCATGCAATGTGGGTTTTGAGAATGACAGGGTCCACGTGTGATCTTTAAAGCCCTACGATATGATTTCTATCGATGTGTTATTATCAACCTTTCCTTGATCATTTCCTCTTTTTCTTTGTATGCTTATGAGTGTCAAATATCAACTATAGCAATAGGCTGAAGATAACTCAAAAGTTGGGGGTTTTTTTAACATAGCTTATAAAAAAAGTCAATACGCCCTGATGATGATGACTAAATAAAAAAGGACAAACAAACAAAAATGTAAACCATTCCACCTGGGAGGAAAGGAGCATCTTTTTGTCATTGTTTATTATATATAATTGTTTTAGACTTCTTGTTAGTCATGCCCATGCCCATGAAAGAAAATTTTTAAAAGGAAAAATAAAAACATAACCCCTATATATTATAGATTATGACTAAACTAAATCTTAATCATAATTGTGCATGTATAATAGATGCGTGGTTGGCATGAAACAAAACTCCTAAAGCATAAAGAAATATATAATGTGTTGATTTGAAAGCAAATTATCCGAAAAAAAGAAGAAGAAGAAAGAGTCTCCTAAATTTGCGCTAAATCAAAGACATTAATTTCTAGGCGCATATAAGTTGGACCCCACCCTTTCAGACCCACTTATAAACCTAATCATTGGGATGTAGTTGCATGCCATGGCCCATGTGTGAAAGTTGAGGGTCGGCATTATACATATATATATACACAAATATATATATATAGGGACGGCATGGAATTTCATATTTTTTATTCGAAGATCAAATTATATGATTTACACAATTGGGCGGTGGATATTATAGGGTACGAAGAAATTAATGCCGACTCAGTTGGCACATAAGGTTGACTTTTATGTAATTAAGAAGTCTGACAATTTTGTGTATGTAGAAAAAGTAAGGAGATCTTGAGTGTTCTACGCGTCCTCAATATGTTGAAATTCTTAATTCATATAATGCATGACTATTTCTTGATTGGTACAACATAATGTTTCCCATGAAACCAAAAAAAAAGAAAAAAGAACGTGACATTATAATACTTTTTTTTTCGGTTGTTAATATTGCACAAATCTATTCGTTAATTGTCAAAATAAATGATGCCGTCTTTATCTCCTTATCTAATGGCATGCATCGCATAGACATATATAAATATATATGTATGTATATATATCACGTCGTGAGTTGACCTAACTACCAAGTACTACTCACACGCTAAGATTCAATGTCTCTCTCTCCATCATATATTATATATGAATTAACTCATAAACAAACATATAAACTGATGGGGAATGTTGAGAATGTTATAATTCATCCTACGAATTAGCAAGAATTTAATTCTGTTGAACAGTATAGGTGAGAGGAAAAAGACAACGTCTACATTTCACAACTGGATGGCATCAAGAGGACAATTTCAGCATAACACTACGTGGTTTTGTCATTAACCAATCAGTTCTTGTCTGTTTGAATCTTAACTTAATACTAAATAATCAATTATGTTATTCTGGAACACTTATAAATTGACAATATATTTGCTTAAGACCAGGAAGCAAAAACAGACTTGACAAAATATTCTTTACGTAAATAATTATTATCAATTTTTCATATTGTCCTATAATGTTTGTCATATGTCGTTTCTAGTAGCAATCATTTTTCATCTAATAATCGATGTTAGCATTGTTTTCCTTGTCCTTTTTGCTAGTTTGTTAATTAACCTAGAAATTGTTATCTATAGCTCCAGTACCTCCCAAGTATTTGTAGAATATCAAATGAGAAGCAATGCATGGCTCTAATTAATCCAGCTTTGACAATATAATTAAAGATTGGAACTTAAACTCCCTAAAGACTTTTTAACAAAAAACTAAGAGAGTTACAAATCACATCATCCAGCTAACTTTCTATATCTCTTTTTTTTTTTTTTTTTTTAAGTGAGATCTGATCATCTAATTTTTCAGTTACTAATTTCAATGTTAACTAACAAACAAATTAAATTCAGGTGCAAATCATAGTTAAATAGCATGGCTCGTCTACAGGCAAAAGAATATAATTATGTACAACTTTACTAAACTATTTTGCTGAATATTTCGCCTAAGAGGGCGTCCAAATTCTTACAAGACGAGCACAATTTCCAAAACTTTTTTTTTAAAATTTCTTTTTCAAATTTAAAATCATCTACACTAATTTTTTTCTCTTAATTTTCTACTTACCGAATTTCAGTTTTTCCTTATGTTCAAAATAATGGTACATAGATTTAGTCCCAACGTTTTGTTTTATTTTCGCTTAATTTTCTAATTTTCTGTAGCACCCCGACTATATATTTATTTATTCAAATTCTTCTAACACATTTATTTTTTTAAACAAATAGAGAGAGGGTAACTAATATATGAAAAACTTAACACATACCAATGAGATTGGCAGCCACTGAACAAACTCGTACGATAAATATCAAAATCCCCACTCAAATTTATTCATGAAGAGAAATAATTATTTTCTTTTATATATTGCAACTTTAATATATAGCTTATATTCAAATTTTTTTTTCTCTACTTTCCTTTTTTTTTTTTTTTTTTTGCATCTTCTTGTAAATCTAAACCAGCTGTAGCCTTTGTCAAAAAAGAAAGTATGAAATTATGTGTAGTTCAAATTGACACTATATTTCTCTGGTTCCAGTTGTCTTTTAAGAAAGCACATATGTTATAGATTTTGATACTAATTATGACAGTACAATTCTAGTCTTCTAGAAAAACATCAAATGTACGTAGGACAGTGAGTAAACTTCATTCAGTTTGCACACATCAATAACGTTTCGTGTGCTTCAGAAGAAACAAGTACTATAATGAAACCTTAGCTTCGGTGTAATTATTAGGGAAGATGTAGTGATCTTATACTGATGTATCATGATGAAGTGTGTACAAGAAGCAAAAATTGTATAAAGTGATGAATTGCAATAATATGCATCAAAGAGAGGTACAAAATTATGCCACTTTTCTTAGTGCCTCTCGTGCGCAAATTTTTAATTCACCCACATATGGTTTCAAAATCATTACTCTCAAGTACCAAAATCTGTAACGTATGATTTTACATTAGGGCTATTATAGACGTCTATACAAATGTGTGTGTGTGTGTATGTTATCCAGGAAGAGTATGCATGTACATACATACATATACACACACACTACGAACAAATTCCTAAGGACGTGATAATTAGAGAAGTGAGATTTTATTCAAATTTTGGAACAAGGGGCTTGGAATCAACCAAACGCATTTCACGGATGAGTAATTGATTTGTTTTTGACTTAGCTCTTTTTACATCCTGATGGTAGTTTTATATACTGAAAAATTTATTTGTGTAACAAAGCAAGAAAGTTCATCTCTTAGATCGTATATACATCTTTATGTATTTTTTTCTAATGAATTTTCTTTTTCTTTTTGCTGAAAATTCTAATGACTTAATTAGTCAAGAGATTTAGTTGCTGATCAATTTATTAGTTAATTACATATTGATAAAAGTCGATTTAACTAGAGTGAAACTAAAGATTTTTATAAGTTCAAACGTTTATCACTGAAAATCTCTCTCATATCAATTATATGATATAAACTTTAGAGGAAAAAATAAAAGGGAAAAATAAATGATTATTCCGCAATGGTAGCTTCCCTTAAATTTTTCAGAAAAGGAAGTACATTGGAAAGCAAACTTTGTCTTAAATTGATAAGCAAATAATTAAGTAAATTATAACCAAACTCTATTTTGTCTTAGACTTTCCTGAAAGCGAACTCTATGGAGTTAGCTTTCAGAACAAAGAAAAAAAAAATCAATGGATTCTTTCGCGTCCAAGAAGGGAGATATAAATAATATATACAGTGCCTATGTATTCATCTTCCAATTCAAAACTGCTGACGTAAGAAAAAACTAGCTAGTCAACGTGCGTGCGCAATTAAATAATATTGTCTATTTTTTTAAAATAAATAGTAGAAAAATGTTCTCTTATTAGCTAGGTTGCTCAACAAATGAGTCTTTTAATTTCTGTGAAATAAAAATTGGAGAAGAAGAAGCTATAAACTTAGAGCTTAGAGCTGAGTAAGATAAAGGTAAATTTTACTATATGCTTGGAGCGCATCGTTAGAAGGCTTAAAATGAAAAAATGTTAAATTTTTTTTTCTCAAATATAGATTGTATTTTTGCAGTTTCCTTTTATTTTATTTATTTTTTGTTTTGTTTTGTTTGTATTTGGTTTTTGTTTTTTGTTTTGTTTTGTTTTGTTTTTTTTATTGTAAGCCACCTTTTTTTCTTTTTAACAAAAAATTTGCTGATTAAAAAGGGTAAATTTTACTGCGAGCCTAGCTTCGAGGCTCATTCATGGATTTCTCCAAGTAATTCCCTGAGTGGTTTAAGTTGTAGGTTTAGATATTAAGAAACCACCAACACCGAGACAGTGCAAGCCAAATCTTCTAGTTGTATATGTATTTTTTTTAAGAAAAAAGTCTTCCACTTAGAATTATAAACTAGTATTAGTGCACCTTTCTTTCGGTTTTCAATTTATTTTTTGAATGGTAATAATTTTTGGAAAAATGTAGCTCATGATATATAGATTTAGTCTAAACGTTTAGTTCTTTTTTGTGCTAGCACTAAAATTATCCTACTTTATCATATATATATATATATATATATATATATATATATATATATATATATAGGTATTTCATGACCATCAAAATGATTGGCAGTAAGCTCACCATTAGATATTTCTCTTGATTTGGGGTTTTGGCAAAAGGTTTGGTAGGTAGTTTTTTAATTTATTGCAACACTTTTTAACTTCATTTTTTCTCTTTATAATTAATCCCCACCACAAAAAAAAAAAATAAAAAAATCCATAACTAACTAATTGAGCATGAAGCTGATAACTAGGAAGACCTATATATTTCCAAGACTGAAGAATCAAAACTTAATTTGTGATAACAAAAAAAAAGGCTAATACTACAGTAATAGAAGAAGAGAAAGCTGACAACATAGAAATATACATACCACCTAAATATGATTTTATCCGAAGAAACAAATAGCAGTAGTATAGCTAGGCAAGTCCCATTTTAGTTCTTATGTTCCTTTCATGTTTCTAACACCAACCATCATGTCCATATTCATGTAATTAAATTACGTGATGAAAACACTAGACATTGGTTTTTTCTCTTTTTGGGTTCTTCTTAGCCAAAAGCTAGTTTTGTCATTGTTATTCTTAACCAATTCAGACATTACACAAAGAATAAAAGAGAAAATTATTAAACAAGACGAAGAAGAGAATAAGAGCGCAATATTAGCTACTTCATGTGGTACTAATCACAACATTACTATAACTATATATATATACATAGATATATATATGTGAAGAAGTTGAAATTTTTTTTGGTTATGCGTACCTCTGATTCGCTATCCAGTCTCAGCTTATTGACCAGATACTTCATTAGCAATCGAACTGTCATTCTTCCATCCCTAAATTTTTAAGACCAAAAAAGAAATTCAATATTGTAAGTAATTACAAAAAAGAAACTATGTTCTAAATTAAAACTAATGAAGAAGATGATAGGGTTTAGTACTTGATTCTGAGAAAGCTCTTCGATATTTGAGGCAAGAACGGTTCCTTGGCTCTATATTTAGATACAAAATCCGGTAATTAATAACAAAAAAAAAAGAGAAAGAAATAAAGAGAAAATAAAAATGTTAGAAGTATATACATTAATATGCACACAAAAAAAGTAGTGTTAATTAGTATATTGTTGCACTTACTGATTTTGTGAAGCTTGAAGCATAAACCAAATGCCAGAATGGGATCTCCGAGGAGGATTAACAACAGCGAAATCTACTGTCGGCCCGGGGGAAGCGGCAGCGGCATCAACCATTGGAGGGTGGAGGTGAAATTGGCGAGGCAAGTAGGTAGCAGTAGCGGATCCCAGCTGAGGCTGAAGTACTGGCATCAATAATGAAGAAGAAGAAGTAGAAGAAGACGAAGAAGCACGATAATATTGTCGAGGAATTACAGGCCTAAACGGCCAGTTATTAAGGGCCTCTTGGTGGTGAAGAGGAAAGTTGGAAGTAGTAGAACTACTACTTCCGGGGTAGTAGTGTTGGAAATACATTAACGATGTAGTACTAAAATTAGTACCACTCCCATAATTGCTCATTGTTGATGAACCTCTACCAATTTGTTGATGATGAGTTGTACTAATGCTAGGCCCTTCCAACATCGACTGTATTCCTCCTCCTACTCCGCCGCCGCCACCGGGTAACAGATCCAGCTCAATCGTGTTTAGTCCCGCTCTTCTCGCCGCCGCGGTCGCTTCTAGTACCTCGTGAGGATGAGGGTGAGTGGTCTTGTTTTGTTGCCTAATTCCGGTGAGGCCGCCAATACTCAATTGAAGCCAGCCTTCATGATCATCATCACGATCTCTGATCTCCTGATTATCTTGATCGGCAGTACCTTCTATTAATTCCTTGTTGGAGTTAGTTGAAGCAGCGTCGTTGTTAAGGCTGTTAGTTCTGGATTCATCTTGTTGATCATCAGCCATTAATAAGGGATATTGATGATGATCACCAACCACTAAAATATCAGATCCTACGCAAGAAGCTTGATCTGTAGTACTACAGTAGTCATACCCTTGTGTACTCTTTTTGCTCATAATAAAAGGAGTATTACCACCAAAACGCTCCGTCGTATACAAATCGTTAATATTTCCTCCACAGCCGCCACCATAATTAGCAGTACAGCTACCTTCGAGATTGTGATTGTGATATTGATGAAGAAGAAGATGTTGTTGTTTTGATAGGTTTTGAGCAGGAACCATGGTCATGCCCGCAGCCGCCAGTTTTGTATAAACGCCCTATAATTCCCCAGCAGCTTCTTGATCTGATCAACTAAAGCCATAACGATGGAAGAATATTTCTGGAATATTTAGAAGAGAGATCTTGTTTATATAGAAAAGAGGCCATAGGAATAATAATAATAATAATATTGTTTGGGGATATCTATATGAGAGACACCCATTAACGGCTGATGAGCTGCAATATTTCTGGTGATAAGGGTTTTTGTTTCGATCATCCTAGACATAGAACTTGATCATGATCAGATCAGGATGAGAATAAACCTTGCAAATCTCACTTTCCATCAAAATTCTCTTTCTTTGGAAGCTTGTGGAGATGAAATAGTAGTTGCAGAAGGAATTAGGAGAGAGAGAGAAAAACACATAAAAGATAGAGAGAAAGAGATGGTGGTCAGTCAGTTACATTATATTAAATATATAAATATTGATATTTTTTTCCTTCCTTTTTATGATATAATATTCTCTTAAGCAGGGTTTGAAGTGTAATATATTTTTTTGACTTTATTAAGACGAAATATATGTTCCACCTTCTTTTTTCTATTGGCAGAAACATCCGGGCCACGGCTGGTACAGCTTTAGGGCATATAATATATGGATTTGATTAAAAGACAAAATGACAATAAAGGCTCTGTCTTTTTGGGATATTGCTAAAAGGTCCTTTTTAGGCTTTTATAGACTTGCGCTGGCTAGCTGGATTTAGGATAGGCTAATAGGATACCTTTAGTCCTCATTAAGAACGACCCTTTGAAATGTGTTATAATGAAAAACAGAATCTCATTTTGATGGCTACAAAACTACTTATATCGTACTGCAAGCAAGCTATTATATATATATATATTAATGAATATGTTCCGTATTTAAGATAATCATTTCCTAAAAGCAACTTGCCTAATTAATTCACAATATTTTTTCTATATTTATATACTACTCTAGAAGTGAAAAATTAATACAATTGACAAACAACGCAACACCTTTAATTTAGAAAAGAGCTAGACCAACTGTACATGCATAGAATTCCTTTTTCCAAATCTATATTGATTCGTTTTCATCTCAATGAATTAAGCGCACCAAATGTAAGGCAACGAGTTAGTTTTCTTGGCGTGGTCCAAGTTAAAGAAAAACTAAATTATTAATCAAACTAATAAATTAATTAGCAGTTGGTAAGTACTAGTTAACAATATATTAAATTTATGACAAGAGCCTGCATGCATTGTTTAATGTAGATGATCAGTTTAATTAGTTAATTATAAGTTATATTTATGTAGCTTAAGCCTAGTAGTTAACTAAGAAATGGCTGAAATTGAGAAAAGAGATCGAGAAAGTGGGCGGGCATGAACATGATGATGAGATTATCTGTCATATATATATGTATATGTGTATAAATTAAGGAGGGGAAAGAGAGGTGATGAGTTAAAATTACGAGGTAATTATAAACAAATAAATGGAGACATTGGTATGCATGATGATGTTTCCCCACAACCCGAGAATCGAAACAGAGCGACGTGGGCTTTAATTTAGCCTCTCTCCAATATCACATTCGATCCTTGCAAAACCCATGTGCCTCCCACCCTCCCTGCGCACACACAGTACGGTCCTCTCCTTTGTCAAATTATATCCTCTCTCTCTCTCTCTCTCTCTCTCGCCCCCTCCCTCCCACCCACCCCCATATGCACATATATATATATATATACGCGTGTGTGTGTGCCTTTTTTTTAGTTAGGGTTCAATTCTATGCTCCAATATGTTAAGTTGTATAGGCCATTTGGTTCAATTGTTTAGGGGGTTTAAACCAAAATTTGTTATAAACTAATTTTTGCACAAAAAAATGCAAAACCATAGTTAAAATCTTTAATTTGACAGTTTGAGCTCAAAAAAAAGTCTTAAATTTAGAATCACGCTCTCTCTTGTTTTCAACATTTTAAACTCATTTTTTAAATCACATATTTTAAACAAAAAAATTTAGACCACATATTTTAAACCTACGAACCATACAAGCCCTTATAATCAAAAACCTAAGAAGCACAAATGAATTTAAAAGTGGACAAAATAGTGGTCTCTCTCTCTTACTCTTTCTGGTACAAAAACCCATATATGTGAATAAATATATGTGGCTTTTATAATTGGTGATCTTAAGCTTGTGTTTCAATGTTAATGCTAAGTTGTATATAGTGAAAACCCTAATCAAGTACAAGTGACATTAAATAATTGGACAAAATGGTGGCTGATTTTGGCAGCCTAGCTCCGCTTAATCCTGAAAAGCTGAGCATTTTCTTTCCAGCCCATCAAACATGGTCTCTCACTCTATATATATCTCTGTCTGTCTGATCATCAAAACACCTTTGTTCCAAAAAACAAAGGGACTTTTCAAGCAGGGTCAATCACGAGTTCTCTAACCACTAAAGCTCAAGTCGTGGACAAAATATACATGTCATTCCAACAGATCATGTCATCATTTTTTATTTTTTATTTTTTAGTCTGGCGCTATATATATATATATATATATATTTGATTGAGGGGACAATTGTACCCCTTTAAATATCTTACATATAAACATAAGGCCTCGATCAAATAATATCTTTTGTAACATCATTATTATATATGTCCATGCTTAGCATGCTATTAATTTTTATCTTTTTCCTTTGTAATTTCTTCCTTCTAGCGATCATATAGCGTAATTTATTTTTTCTTTAAATTAGGAAAAAGTTAATTAAATTCTTGATCGAGAAATTCGAAACCCTCCGTCATGTGACTTTAAGATAATAAATATAAAAAGTTTATAAGAGGGAGAGGTGAGAGAGAAGGCGTGGCCTCTTGTGACAGTGCATGGGCATGGAATGACTTAAGCTTGGAATAAAAGCATGAAAGCAAAGGCCTTTGATGGCGATAGCTTTCTACCAAAAAATTTCATTCTCAAGATTCTTTGGAGAGTGGGGGCAACCTCCATCCGTTTCCTCTCTAATTCTCGTCTCTCTGTCTCTCTAATTAACTAATCAATTAGAAGGCTAAATTAAATATTCATATATATATATATATATATATATTACTACAAAAAATGAAACTTCTAGTCACAACAAAAATTTAATTAAAATTGTAACTAAATACATATTAGTCATATAAAATATTATGATTAATAGCTAAATACATATTAGTTATATAAAATATTATAATTAAAAATTTTACAAAAAACCTGTTATACTTAAAAGTCAAGTTTTTTGAAATATATACACGGATGTGTATTTTATAAAAAGGACAATATAATAGTATAAAACTTTGGAAGGACCACCGACCACTAGAGGAATTGGCCAAAAAAGAAAAGTGAAACTGAGTCCCAAAAGGGTATACAGTAAAAAGGCGAAGAAAACTTAGCCCAACGGCATGTCTTGAAAAAATTACATTTCCCTTTTGAATTATGGGAATGGGAAAAATATGAAAGCATATCATGGTCTGATGTATACGTAATAATCATGCATGGGATGCTCTCTCATGACTTTGGAGAGATGGGGGGAGGGGAAGAGAGAAAGAAAAGAGAGAGAGAGAGAGGAGAGAAAGATACATGATTTTCATGCATTAGAGTCCATTGGATTTTGATTCAATAGCGTACTAAAGTGGGACCAAATTATGATAGCTTTACAATGTGTGCATGCTCCCATTGAAGAAAGTGGGAATTTTGCGCATCACTTGCTTCCAGCGTCCCCACCACTAAATGGTTGGAGCCGCTATGTAATTGAACATCAAAACCCAAAACCCTAAATACATTATGTAAACAATCCCTCAAACAAATACTAGTCATATATATATATATATATATATATATATATATATATGTATAAACAAATAAAGAAAGAAAGCAAGTGGTGTTCGGTTTAATATCGTCATCTTATCATCATCAATGCCATCATATTTCCCTATAAATATATGCGACATAGATATCTAATGTAATAAATATTGGCTAGCCACAGGAATATATTTGTGTGTGTGTTTTTTTTTTTACTTTGTGGCAAACCTAGTTATATGTTGGGGATACTAGATTTAGAGCCACATTGAGAGGATATGTGGTAGTGAAATGCGCTTTGTTTCTGTTTGCATGAGCATGTGGTATAATGAGTGGCAATGTCAGTCCATGCATGTGATTGTGAGAGGATTATTCAATTTGTTGAAACCAAGAGACAAAAAAGAGTAGTGCATGGCGTATTTGCATAGAGTTTGTCAGTTTTTTTTTTTTTTTGTTTACACACACACACACACACAACGACGAATTCAATTCAATTTGGTTGGGCTTTGAATTGAGAATGCATGTGAAATTGTGACTGCTTTTTCTATGTGACTAATAATATGAGGTATCCTATATATATATATATATATGCTACCGAATTCAGAGCCCGTCAAGTCTAGTCAACACATCACACTCCTGCCTACTTTGCAGAACAACACTCAAGTATATAAACTGCTTTTGTTTTTGTTTTTTTTTTTTTTTTTTGGTGGGGGGGGGGGGGGGGAGGAGAGCGAGAAGGAGAGAAGGAAATTATTACTTTTAATATGTATCTTAAAAAAACTATCCTTAACAAAAGGAAAAAAAAAAAAAGTAGGGGGAAAGGAGCCTGGTCATTCTCAACGTTCCTTTGAATATTAAATGCAAAAGCTTCAAATTCTGGCTCCACAGCTAAACCAGGTAATTCTGAAAAAAGGTTTTTTCATGTACTTTAATCTAGCAAATACTCAAAGTGAAAAAAGCGTTTTTTGGTAATCAAACCAAGTGCACATTTCCAAGCCAAAAAAAAAAAAATTTGCACTAATTCTATGGACAATACTTGGCTAAACTAACGTGTCCCAAGCCATATTTGAGTTGTTTTTGAGAGAGCGTCTAGTACTAGTTCTCTCTTGTTTTGTTTGCATTTTTAGTTTTAAGCTGAAGATAATCAACAACTTCATTGACTTTCACATCTTTGCACTCACTCCAAGTCTCACATATTCATAATTTAATGCAGAACGCATGATTAGTTTGTGAAAAGACATTGCTAGGATCTGCCTGCAAAAATATTAAAGACCGCGCGCGGGCAGTACTAATCATGAATCTTTAGATTGATATGATCCATCAAGAACGTCCTTTTAGTGCTTTTCTTGAATTTATTCAAAGACATCCCAGAAATAGAAATTTAATGCACCATCATCATGTTTGATTTAAGAAGAGAGATAGAGATTTCATTATCCCCATTCTTATATATGTGTGCGTGTGTGCGTTTCGTATATATTTGCAAATTAAGTAGACAAAAAAAAATAAAAACTACTTTGGTTTGGAATATAGGACATAGCTATAGGCTATTGTGAATTATTATATGGGGAAAAAATTGTGAGGTGTCATTATATTCAACATTATACAATATATTTATATATATAGTGATGTATAGCTAATAACAAATTATTCCGTAGAAAATGTGAGACACGAGGGGTTTGCCTTCTAGTGACTCTAGTGCTATCTCTAATACCTGATTCAATGATTTTTGTACACATATCATTGCGTGTAACTTGGAAAGGGGAGACAAATGGACGGTTTTTTTCTGTCCTCTATTGCAAGTTTCAACCTCTCAATGTCATAATTTATAAGCTTTATGAATATCAGCGTTGGCACACACCCTTCTCAGGAAGCAAAAATTTTTGTTCCATTTTAGGGAACTTAGCTTCTAAAATCGGCAAAGAAATACATAAATATGATGACATAATTAACTGGCGAGCCACAAGGCTTATATATGCAGCCCTACCGTGTCATAACCAAAGAAATTCTTATATATATAATTATAAAGGTAATGCTCATAATCCCGATACTCCGAACCTAGGCCTACAGCATATATCAAACAAAACCTCCAAATTTGAGAACTGAGGTTTTCAAGGAGAACCACACACACATATTTGTCTTCAAGCAAAAAAAAAAAAAGTATGCTCTACTTGTTAGTATACTATATGTATACACAAGACAAGTCTATTAGTGCTATCCCAGAAATCAAAACTTAAATCTTATATGCATCATGCTGTAAGGATTGATAATTGATAATATGATCTTTTTTCGAGGATTAACATATTTAGAATAAAGAAACAAACCTACTGCCAATCAGTTTGAGTAGAAGTTAGTTTGAGTAGAAGTTATCTTTATAGATCGATTAACCTGGTTTTTCACTTTCTTATATAGTTGATACTTCAAGAGCACTACGGGCGCTATTGTAAGTTCATACTATGAAAATGACAAAAATGATATATATCACACTTGATTAACAAAAAAGATGAGTTTAAACTTGCAATCTTGTGAAAGGGACTGGTCTTTGAGAGAAAAGGGTAAGGATTTATTTGTGCTTATACCTTTGCCCTTGGTGGCCTGTGGATTATATAGTAAAAGTGTGTGGAAGAAGAGAAAATGGGTTTTGTAGGGTTTGTTTGTTTGATAGTGTTTTTTTTTTTTTTTCCCTCTTGGGGGGGCAAAATTAACCTCTCACTCGCATAGTGGGGTGTGGGTTGATCATTCCAAAGTGATCAAAAGGGGGCCAACTTTCTATAAATTCCTTCCTTTTGGATTACGACTTTGCATTGCATGTCCCCTTTGAACACAAGCAAAGCCTCCCATATATGTATTGAGAACATTCTCCCTCCCTCTTTTCTTTTACATAACTACCGTTAATTTGAGCACCTCCTTTTTTCCTCCTTAATGGGCACTCCTTCCCACCAAAAATATTACTTATTTCTACTACTAAACCCTAAAATCTGTCATCAATTTTTTTCCCCTTTTAATTTGAGCCTCTTTCTTCTTTTTTTTTTTACTGTACTCTCTCATTTGAGCAGCATATATACATGGTGCGTGTATATATACACACACATGTTTAAAACGGATACGGTCTATAGAAGATGACAAAGGAGGCTAAAGTAGAAAAGGCAACCTAAAATCAAAAAATATATATACAACAACAGAAATTGTACAATTGGTAACTTCACTATGTGTTATATAATTATTCCTTTAAAAACAATTCATAAACATAAGGAAAAACATTAACATCACTACTAACGATGTGAATGAATAAATTATATAAAATATTAAGCATAGTCACATGATACATATATAATACTGTCATATATATACATATATTTGTGCATACAAGTACACTTGGGAAAGGAAACACTTCTGCAAAATTTCATGCAACAATGGAAATCCCCTGCACGCATCTGAGATTTGCGCAAATCGGACCTGAAAGTGTGCAAAATATTAGGCAGTATTTGAGAATCTAATCAAATATTTATATCATGTGAGTGGATATATAATAAACGATGGTCCTTTTTTTTTTTTTCTTTTTAATGGTATGACTCTTTTGTTTCATCATTTATGAGAGAGCAAACAGTAAGACAGGCACGCTTTGCTTGATTTGATAACAGCACACATGCATAGGGTGTTACAATTAGTATAGGAATATATATATATGTATATAAAATGATAGATACATATATTTATATGATTAATGTGAAAAGTAAGAGAAACAACAACGCAGAGCGGCCTTTGCATGTCACCAAAACCTAAATATTCCATTCTTTTCTATTTCTTTTTTCTTCCTCACTGCTTCCCACTCACCATCATCACCAAAAAACCTCATCATTTCCAACTCTTACAGTTATTTATTTATTTATATTTTTTTTCAGTCCCTATAATATTATTCTATACATTTTGTTTTAAAGGCTGGCTTGGCTGGTCCTCGGATAAAAGTTTTGTTTCACAAAACCTAGCACTTTCTTCCTTTTTATCATTGCTTGCGTTCTGTCTCGTGATTATTCGCTTTACTACCAAAAGGGTGCTTGTAATTACACTCAAATTGACTTGGAGTTCGCCTTTTCGGTTTTCTTTTTCTTTTTTTCTTTCTTTTACTTTTCCTTCTCTCTCACTCTCTCTCTCTCTCTGATCACTGAAAACGCCTAAAATTAATTAGGAATAGAGAGGACATCCACACGTTCACAAGACGTCCACACGTTCACAAAGACATTAATGCGTCAAAATTTTCACGAAACAGATCAATTTGATAAACTTTTTTTTTCTCTTTTTTTAGTTTTTGTTAACTCGGTTTCCTCTAATCTCCAATCAATATAATTTCTCCAAAATTATATTTGCTCAACTAAACAAATATTTGCAGAAAGGACCCTAACTTCAAAATTATACTCCGTCAAAATTAAATATTCACGGAGGTAATCCTTTAGAGCTAATTTTTCTATTATAATGCACTTGATTCCATTCTTATCCTTTTTTTTTAGGCAACATGTGAACATATAAATCAGGGGCAAAACGCATCACGCACACACACATACATGTATACATACAGCTACGATTCGATCTTCCTGCATATTTTGATTATATTGGGACGACGTGACGCATATGAAGAATAAACCTAATTAATTCGCTAGACCAGAGACAAAAATCCAACTTAATCATAACACATCAAGATTCTTAAAACATGCTCACTCATAACAAACAAAAAACAAATACGACCATGGAATTAATGAAAATGTTATGACGATTAAATCATGCATCCACCAATCGTTCACACATATATAGTTTTCCAAGTAGACTTGGAAGGCAATCAAACTTTTATCCCTTTTCTTACCTCTCACGCATAATGGATGATCGTTTTCATGGCTTTTAGTGCATGTTTTATGGGGAGCCTCAAATTTATATTGTGGTATCACTAGCCAACTAAAACACACACACACACACACACACACACACACAGATATATATATATATTTATATATATATTTATATATATAATACACACACATATAGGGAATCAAGTAAAAGCCTTTGAATTAAACTTGGCGATTTTCTTGAGCAGTTATTGTTGGGTCACTTGTGGGGTCGTCACTGAATTCGTGAATCTGCTCAACCCAAATCAAGTCACAACGAGTTATCTTAGGTTAGGAGGATTTGATTGATATAGGATTTTAAGAAAATCCAGTATGAAGAATTTGATTGGGGATTGAACATTTTCCGTGCATGAATATATATATATGTATATCTATATATATTTATATTCATACGTGGACATAAATATCGAAGACTCGAATTCAAATGGGCCATGACAAATAAAATTTAATTAAATTATGGTCGTTACTTTGATTTAATTTTAAATTTTATAATAAATTTATGAGTTCAGTGTAAAATGTGCCTTTCAGAGTCTTCAATTTAGATACCCAAATAATAATCCACAAAAATCACACAAACCATTCTAGTAAAATAGCGTACTTTTCAATTGAATTGGATTAAATGGGGGGAACTTTTCGATTGATAAGAAAGTGGGACTTTCTAGTTCTAAAGGTTTGAAATTGACTACCAGATTGACCCCTAATTCTTGAAACCCAATTCGTCCACACTTCCTAATCATTTGTAGCTTTTTGAGGAGCCGTTTGATGTATTGGATAGGAGAGCGTTGGATAAGATAGTCTTATAGGATTAGATTGTATTGTATTAGAATAGATAGAATAAAATGTTAGCAAATTCAATTACATATTTGGTGTGTGCATGTTATTAAGATAGGGGCCTTTGTAAAAAAAAAAATTTCAAATTTTTGGTCAAATTATAATTTTTTAAAATTAGGGGAGCAAAAATGTAATTATTAAAAATATTTCCGTCACATGTCCCAAATTTTTATAAATTTTTGAAAGGTGCTTGAAAACTTTTATAATGTATGTCTAATCTATGCTCTAGAAAAGGATTGCCTAATTCCTTTCTAGGGGAGTTCAAGCATGGATTGGATAAGCTTTTATCCAATCCAATCTTTTAAAGTTTTTCACCAAACAAAGTATTAAGTTAATCTAATCCAATCATCCATAATCTTGCATACCAAACATACCCTAAGAGTATTACATGTAATTCATTTTCTCTATTTAATACATTAAAGATAAATATTATTCTCCCTTTTGGAGCTGGAGTGATTTTTTCCCTTTAAAATATAGATACTAGCTTCTAATAAATCATAGGAACATAACAAACAAGGTACATAATATAAAAGTCTATTGGAACAAATAAGGACTGTTGATGCTTAAGATTGGCACAACATCACATGCGGGGGCGCACGATGGTCAAGTCTCTTGTTCTGCCCGATTTTGCTTGATCTGGTTGGATCTGTAAGAGAAGAGAAGGCCTTGGAGTAAGGAGGACACTGGTGTGGTGTCTGCCAAGGGTACTCCGACGCTCAAGTCAGTATTCTGATCAGGAAGAGCAAGGGGAGAGGTAGAGTAAGCAAGGAAAGAATGCCCATACCTTTTTGGTGGAGATGATGCTCCTATTTATAGAGTTTAGCTTGGATCCGAGTGTAAACCATGTTTGACCTATGACTCGGGTTTGCTATGGTACGGAGCCTAGGTGGCCAGTGACAGGTGTCATGATTTCCAAATAAGGAGGATTGCCCAACGAAGGACTGAGATGGTGCCATGTGGTGGTCTTTGGGCATGATACTGTGTAATCTAGTCAGGGTTCGATCACCTTGTTGGTACCGCCAAGTTATTCTCCATGGTTACTTTGGCCAGGCCAGTTGGTGCCCAGCCTATGGTCAGTTGGTGCTTTGCCTATGATCGGCTATAGCCTTCTTAGACCTGATCGGACTCTGTCGAACCTAAGGTCTCTTGGTTGGCTGCATCTTTTTTGGACTCTTCGTCCTATGATTGGTGTTCGGCCTAAAACTGATGCTCGACTGGATGGTACCTGGCCTCTTCAGCCATTTGGTTCAAAATTTTCAAAATTTCGGATCAACTTCCCAATATCCCCCACGACAAGGACGTTATTATTTTACTAACCATCAAATAAGTTCAATATTTCTATCAAGATTCTATTCGTTTTCAAATCAAATACGTCCATACCTTCACACACACACACACACAAAACAAAACAAAAAAAATATAGAAAGAAAAGAAATACGTCCGTATCACGTATACCATATATGAGTAGTTTTTGTCAAAGTTAAACTCTGAAATACGCAACAGAATGAGTTTTTTTTTTATTATTATTTTTATGTATGAACGGTGAAAGTAGATCCCCTAGCTAGGTCATTATAACCTCGCCACTAATGATTTCATTCAATCAATAAAAGGAAAATTCTTCCCACTAAATTAATGTTGCTAAATATATCATGCATGCGTATACCTTTAATGCACTCAAAAACTTTTTGGCCTCACTCACTCTTGCGCTTTCTAATAACATTCTTTCATTAAATATACGGCCCCGTCTATCATACAACCATTATTATTTACACCCATTATAATCTACTTATTAGAAACCACATTTCTTTCATTTACACCCAAAATATTTCTTGAAATATTACAAACGTTACAATAGTTAGTTCCCCCCCAATAAAAAAATAAATCATTGTTCTCGAACTCTGGAACCACATCAAAATTCAAGTTTGTCTCATTGTTTGACGAAAACAAAGGAAGCAATTTCTTTCTTCTTTCAGTTAATTCTATAAAAAAAAAAACAAAAAAAGTTTCTTTTTTAGACAACCGTTAAAATAACAAACGGACGGCCTCGCCAAAGGTGAGACGCTGATTTCCGAGCAATGATAATGATGGTTTTGCTGATCGAAACAACTTCATGCGCATATATATATATATATATATATGTGTGTGTGTGTATATGTGTTTAAGTATATATGTATATATTGTATCAGCAACATAATAAATACAGACAAATTAAGAAGAATAGATGATTTGGCGCTGGGCGGCTCAGCATTAGAAAGCGTATTCCCTCTCGAAATTAGCGACAACACAAGGGCCATAAAATTCCACGCTTTCTTTTTTGTTGCATGGACGTGCGTGGGGCTGTGGGCCCAATTTCCTGACTGCGCGTGCAAAGCCGGACTTCATGGGGGGCTCTCCTGTGGGTCCCTCTCTCCTCACCCGACACGTATTTTCTTTCTCGTTTTCTATTACAGCCATCATTATCTTCTTTTGAACGGCCATGTTTATTAATTTATTAAAATTTTTAGTCTAACATAGTTTTAAACAAGCTTGACAACTTGACAGTATGTAACACGTAGCATTAAGGGGGTAATATTATATTTATTTTGCAATAATCACTTTGTGGAAATATAACAACAAAGTATTGTTTATTACACATTTTAACAACTAAATAGTTCCCATAAAAAACAACAAAATATACCCCCCAAAAAAACAACAAAATAATTATACAAAAAATTGTGTCACACGTGTTATTTTATATGTAATGGTATAGGATAAGCAAAGGAGTACTAAACACTTAATCTTATAACAAAATTCTCTTTTTCTTTATCTAGTTTCTTATTGGCTCATCATTATTTATTTTGCACAACGAGCCATTGGACCAAAAGAAAAATTACTGGTTTCTTCAGAAACTTGTGACATCTTTTTTTTCTATTTTAGTAGTATTTCCCTTCTTTTTAAAATGGTCGTTTACCATGTAATAATAAATAACATATTTTATCTTTTCTCCGTGCAAAGGTGACGTAGTACTAAATATTGTTATTGTTATTTAAAAAAAAAAGATTACTTTATGGGGAAGAAAAATTAGCTGAAAAAAGAAAAGAAAAGAAAAGAATAAAAAGTGGAGAATGGATGGGTTTGTCATGGTTGAGTCACGTCGACGTTTGATTACTCATGAAAAATGAAACAGTTAGTAATAAGAACTTGACATGTGCCAACCAATTTGGCAAATATATGTCCAATGCCAATTGCTCTACACGGAATATTAGTTGCCCATAGAAGCTTTTCCCCCCTCCTGATAAGACCCTTATCAACTTTTTGAACAGTCTTTGTACTAGTAATAAAAGCACTACTATTTAATTATAGGTTAAAAACTCTTTTAGGTTTCCGTTAAAAAAGTATGTTATATATTAGATTCATTTTTACTGTTTTTTTTTAGTAACGGGTTAAAACAATTGTAAAGACGAAAATAATTTTTCTAGTAAAAATTTTAGACAACTCAGAGAGCTTGTTTAGGGATATAAGTTGAAACTAAAATTTAACTAAAAATATTAATATGAGAAAATATTATAATAAAATGAGTTTGGATTAAAACTTTTTGGTTTTGTTAGATTATGTAGCTAAAATTTCAGATTCTAAATAATAGAAAAAAAAATTAAGGGGGTGTTTGGCAATGGTGGGAACCACTCAGTTTCCACCACAATCTCAGTTATGAACAGTATAAAGCTTTTATATACTACATTAACAATAAAAAAATATACTACAGTATAAAATTTTTATATGCTACAATAAAAATGGTTCTCACCACTGGTTCTCACCACCCTTCCAAACACCCTATAAGTAAACGATCTCTTGATCAAAGAAAGTTGCTGTCTTTTTCGTGTTTGGAAATAAATTTTCAATAACTCAGGATCCTTTTTCTTTTTTTTCTTTTTTTCATATCTTCAATGGTACTAACATCTTTCCGTTGTAATAAAACATATCTGCTTACTCCTTGGACGGCTTATCGAACTCTTCTTTTGCTATATCTGGTCTTACTGATCAACTACCCAAACAAAAAATGTTTCTTATTACCTTTTTCTTTTCCTTATTTTCCTTGTTCATGTGTATATATCTTAGACCAAAAACTTCTTCTTTTTTTGTAAATATGGAAGATTATTTAAGTTAATATATCAATATTGTTGGCACTCCATTAGTTTCACTTGAAAGTTTGACCTTTTTTCTTTAATGTAATCTCTCTCCTGTAAAACTTCATATTAGATCTCAGACCAAAGTTCTAATGACACTACGAGTTTAAATTAAAGTAAAAAATAAAAATAGTAAGAAAAACCTTGTATAGCTACCAAGATAATTGTGTAGATTAAACAGGAAAAATGGAGTTCTTGACGTCGTGGTTCATAAAGAGTTATACTTACTGCATGACTTTTCATTAAAAGTTGATACTCAAAGAATTAGTTGCAACAAAAGAAAGTAGGAATTGCCGCAAAGAAAAAAAAAATATTTATTTGGACACTTGTTGTCGGATTAGTTTTCACAAACGATCCACCTGACAAAATCAATGAGTCATGACCAATTTCTCCAATCTATCCCACGCGATTGGAACTTGGTTTTAAAACCCACATTATATATATATATATATATATATATATCTCTTCAATGGACTAGGTTTGCTCAATTTGTTGTTCATCGCCGAAGCCTAATTAGAAGTGGCTAAGACATTGACCCAACTAACTATTTTGAGGCCTTTCTTTAGTAGCAAGCCACTCAGAATGAAGTAAAGACCAATCGTGACCAACTCTATAGACAGGAATAATCCACAGTGAAGGCCTGCAATATTCAAGCCTAAAATAGCCATCCTATGAACTGCAAATTTTCTAGAATATACAAATAGAGAAACCTAGACACTTTATTACATGTTTGACATTCACCTGCTTTTATCATTGACTTTTCAAGAAAGAATCCATGGCCTACATGCGTAAATTATTACAACAACGAAATATAATACAAATATTGATACTGGATAAATCTTTAATTAACGTTAACTTTAGAGTTATTTTAAAGATGCGGACAAAAATGAAATCCCAGGAAGATTAAGCCTGAATGAGACAAAGTGAAATTACGTAAGCTACAATTCCATTGATAGTGGAAAGTTTGTGGTTGGATTGTCAATTCTCTTTAGCTTACAAATAAAGTCGATCCTTTTCTTGGTGAGATGAATTGTTGCTTTCTAAGAGTTAAATTTTGCTTTGTAGTTGCGAAAAGGTAAATAATTTTTTTGGGCTCTTTATAGATTTGCCACAAACTTAAAACTTGGATTAAATTAACCCACCTAAAAAATATTTGTCAAAAATATCATTGCCATGTCATCATTTTAAATTTGAAATACCAAATATGCCTTTAAGAGTATGTTTGATTATATCGTATTGTATTGTACATATAAAATATAATGTAATACAATATAATATAATGTATTAAATAAGCCCTAAATTAATATCTTTCTTGCCCTAATACTAGAACTGAAATACCATCACGTACCCCTAAGTCAATATACCCTTCAGTCAATTTTTGCTGCTCCAGATACACGCTGCTACGTTGTGCTATTTTGAATGATGAAAGGGCTTTGGTAAGACGGCGAAGAGAAAGAAGGAAAGGAAAGAGAGGAGGAGAAGCGTGTTCTATTTTCAAGGGCAAAAAAAGTATTTTACTTTTTTATTCGTAAATGAAATAGCAAAAGTCTTTTGGCTTGTGACATTATTTGATTCACAATTCAATACGGTGGCAATTATCTTAAATATCTCAATTTTTTTAGAAAATTAGGGTAGGTGGTCTTTTTAATAATCTCTTTAAAATAAATTATCATAATATTTTTTTAAATTAGACAAACAGTTGTTTATCAGTAATAAACTGTGTTTATATAATAAACTCATCGAGTTCAAATTGATAAACTCGATAAACTTGAGTTTATTATTGATAAACTCAAATTTATCACTAATAAACTCATCATTGATAAATAATCATTTGTCTAATTTAAAAAAGTTGTAATCATTTATTTTAAAAGTACTTTTAAAAAGACCATTTACATCTATATCTTTTTTTTGGCAATGTGAATATTACTTACTATTTACTTCCCTTATTGGAAATTGTAAGAAATGTTACTTTTTTAAAACTAATCGTAGCAAATGGCAGATTTTGAAAACATTTATAGTAAATGTCAAATTTATGATGTAAATAATTTATTTACCTCTTTTGTTGATGGTATAAATAATTATTATTTACAGTACATAAATTTTTTAAAATGTAAATATTTCTTATTTACATAATAAATAAGTTATTTATACAGTAAATCTGCTATTTACTATAAATATTTTCAAGACCTGCTATTTGCTTAAAAACATCTGACATTATCCTCATATTTCCAATATTTTAAAACATCCTACCTCTTTAAGTATTAAAAAAAAAAAAAAAAAACTCTATTATTTACATATTTCTTCCCGATGTATTCTAACACTTCCCCTTTAGGTGATGCTTAACATGGGCTTATTAAAAGAGACAATAGGCTCGCACTTGAAAGTCGAGAACTTGCAATTACAGGTATTCAAGCTCAAGAACAGGCACACCATCATGTTAGTTTATGAGTTCATCCCAAAAGTTTAGGTTATTAGGAGGTGTGAATATATTAGTATTATATTCTAATAGAAAAACAACTAAAATCTTAAGACCCCAACCCGTGACTAAAGTTTATAGATACAACACAGATGTCTAAGCTAAAGAAAATTCTAAACTGGGGTGGTGATTTCCTTGGTTTCTTTCGTTTGCTTACCTAATTTAACTTTCAAGCGAGGAAAACCAACACACACGCACGTGCACGTGAACTAGGATTTTTTGTTTTCTATTTCCTGCAAGTATGGGTAATTTAAAGACCATGCAAGTGATTATTATTAGTTCGATGCTTGACATTACATAGTGGATGACTTCTAATTTCCATACCCTCAACTACTCACCACTCACAACTCGCAACTAATGTTAATGGTCAAGCAAAGCAAGCTCTTTATTACTGTGTAGTACCAAGATAATTGTTTGCCTCAAACTAAAAAGAGGAGTTGACCAGATCCATAAACACTACTTCACTGATGCCGTGTACCTAGCCAGCTACTTTTGCAAAACCGCAAACCAACCAACTCAGATTCCCAAATGTCGAGAAGCTAGCTTGATCCAAAACTTTTTATAAACTTTGGTCAATGTGTTGGGAAATTAGCCATCAACTGCTAGTCCAGTCCAACTAATAGGGTGTTTAGCCGTTGGTTCTAACCAATAACAATGAAAAGCTTTCACATATTTTAGTAAAAATTAAAAAATTATTACCGTATAAAGCTCTCACACGCTACAGTATTTTTAACCAAAATTGGTTCTAAAAATTAGTTTCAACCACACTTTCCAAAGCCGTTGGTATGACTTTCCTTGATAACAAATTCACTATGACTCGCATGTAAACTTTGTGCGAATCTACGGTTCTCACAGTCGAATTGGCTCCAATCATCCTTTGATGCACATTTATACGTGTCTTCGAGAGGCATCCACTGACAAGTCAAGCACTCAAGCCTGAAATAGAAATTACTATGAAATGAAAATTTTAAGGAAACAAATGGAACATGAAACATGAAGATGCGCCCCCAAGGTTCAGCTTGATATCTTATGACATGTCGGACATGACCTGCTTTTATCATTAACTATTCAAGAAACACGAAGTAGCAACGCATGTAAGTTGCAGCAATACAATAAAAATGTCACTGGATAAATCTATAATGAACATTGAAGCTACTTTAAAGATGTGGAGAAAAATGAAATCCGAGTGCAATGAATTGGAATGAGACGGATTAAAATTACGTCAAGTAACAATTCCATCGACTATGGAACTTTTGTAGTTTGATTGTCAGTTCTCTTTAGCTTACAAATAAAGTAGATCCTGTTCTTGGTGGGATGAAAAGTTGCCTTCTAGGAGCTAAAGTTTTGTGTAGTAGTTGTGAACAGTTTGGAACGCCAACTTTCTTTTATATAAACACAGATTTCAGATTTTAGAGGATATGAAGATAGAACTTAGGACAGAGATCAAATGAATAAAAAAAATAATTAAAATCTTAAGACCAAATCTATGGCTGAAGTTTATAAATAAAATACAATGACACTGTTTGGGTAAAAAAGTTTTTAACTTGAAATGGTGCACACTGAGCAAAAAGTTATCACCAAATAAAAAAATACATCAACAAACAATCGCAGATTTCAATGTTCTTGGTAAATTCTATGCACTTATATTTCATAAATAGAACTTCAAAAGAAAATGGATAAAAATATCTGTTTCCAGTTTTTTTTTGGCAGAACATTCCTGTATTAGTACAAGCCTTAAACTACACCAAATATAATAACATGTACATAATAACTAAAAACACACAAGTGTTAAAACATCTCAGTAGCCTATTGAGCCTGAACAAATAGGGAATAAAAATATTTCAACAAAATCGAAAGAAACCGATAAGCCTCTCGTCAAGTGGACTTATGCAAGGCGTAAAAAGGCAGGGGAGGAGTAGTCCTTCAACAGCAGAGGGTCATGCCTTTGGGCTGAAGTCCGGTAGTTAGTTAGAGTGCGTTTGGCAACCTAGTTCCAACTACATGGTTGGAACTACGACAATGTAAAGCTCTCGCATATTACAGTATAAAGTAAAAATAAGCTACAGTATAAAACTCTCACATTCTATAGTAAAATCATTCCAACGCTAATTCTAACTACATTGCCAAACACGCTCTTATTTGTCAAGCTTTTAGGCAGGAAAGTTGGATAGCTTCGTAGCTGGAATAATTGGGAAGAAAATGTGATGTGTGGGGATCATCAAAATTGTACCGTGGAGCTAGTACCTGGAGTGTTTGGCAGTCACTCAAATACTTCCCTCTATCTTTGTACGACCTTTTTCATTATCAACAGAAACTCTCTCTATATCTCCATCTTCACTCATTCTCTCTCTTGAAACTTCTCTCATTGCCAGTTTGTATCAGAAAACTAAAAATTTTCAAATGGGCCTCAAATGATGCAAATCTTGGATGGCACAAGGTGCATAAACGTTCATCTTAACTTAAATTTGATCGAAAATATAACAAAGGGTGGCACCATGTAAAATTTACTTCAGCTGAGCCATGTTGACAGTGAAAGCAATAATTTAAAGTGCAGACAAATACTTGAAACAGTCTCATTTTAAACATCATGTCAGTTGTCAGATTTCATAGATGTGTGACTACAACAATTGGTAATGGATGATGACACAACATTACAAAACGGCTACATCACTCATCATTTTAGTCATAATTGTAAGGCTGGTTTATAATAAGACCACACAAGGACATATCGAGTTTGGTTCATGGTTACAGCAAACATTAAACCAAAGGGGTTCCAAAAAAAATCGCCTAATCAATTTCTTTTATCAGCTTCTTGATTAAATTAAGATAATAACTCATTTAACTTCAAGTCAAGCTAAACCTAACCAGTTGAGATTAACTTAAGGGGAGGCTAATATTAACTTAAGGGGAAGCTAATCACATTGTCCTAATAATTCTAATATAATCTAGTGACCGATACATTTTGTCAATTTAATAGATCAAATTCAGTCACTGCCATTCTTTGCTCTAAATCCTAATCTTCTCTGCTATCTTGATTTTTCCTTGGTGTCAATAAATATCAAATGTGAGTTACACAGCAGATAGTGAGAAATGCACAACTTAATTCAATCAGACAGTGGCATGATCCCGGTCCAGAGAAAATTCAAGTCAAGAATCAACTTTATTGGAATTCTACAGTGTCATAAGCAGAGAAATCACAAATACCATACCTCAGCACATATTTGAGCGTTAATCAACATCTTCAGATGTGTCATCGTCACTGCTATAATCACTACTGTCGTCATGTTGGTTGATGATATCAAGCTGAACAGGGCGAACCTGTATTGGCTCCGGTGGTTTAGGACGGAATTGTTGTTCCCCAACTCTTGGAATCGGAAGAGATTCCAATGGGGGCAATGGAACTGGGTCCCCTGGCTTCCATCCAGGTCGGGCCATGGGCAAATTGATCGGCAGTTCCACGGGCATTCCAGGTTTCGAACCTGATGGAACTGTGATGTTTGGATGAAGCATGCCGTGAATTGTAGCCAAATTGACAAGTAGATTAGGCTCCGCAAGCATAGGAGCTGGAGGCTCAATAATTGGCTCAACTGTATTCTCATCATTATCCACGATCTTAGGCGGACCAACATCAAGGGACACAAAATTGTACAGTTGAGAAGCACGCATTTGCTCTTCTTGAGGGGCTGGAGGCAATGCACTGCAAAGGGGAGCTTGCCCAGATCCAAGTTCAGGGGGTGCAAAGGTTGTGTACCTTATCCGGTGAGCATAGGACAGGATATCTGATAAATTCAACTGCAATGCGACTGTAGTGCTGGTGGGGGTACTACCATCATTGTCCACAGCATCATCGTCCAATTTGGATCTGTTGGAGCGGCGATAATCAGAGCAGTCATCGACAAGAATGTCAAGCACCCGCTCGGCCTCCTTCACTTTGTGGGCAAAGGCAAGTAGGGCAGAATCTTTGGACCGAATTTCGCGGGAGATTTTGTTCTTTGCATCCTGGAGATCAAGAATCTCCTGGAGTTGGGGCGACAGCCTCGAAGAGCTGGGTCTGGAAGGCAGTAAAGAGGGTGCGGATTTCCTTGGTGGAGGAAGGGGAGGAGTCAAGAGGAGGGGTGGCGGTGGAGGAGAGGGATTGTTGGGTTTGGGATGAAAGGAAAGCGGGGACGGTGCCACGGAATGCGGTGAGCCAAAGGGATCGATTGGGAGAGACTTCGACGAGTTTGGAAGCGAGGGAGGCCAGTTGGAGAAGAAGGGATTGAGCTCTAGGGAGTGGGGAAAGGAGGGAGAGCAATGCAGATGAGGTGGTGGTCGTGGTCGCGATCGTGGTTTTGGTCATGGACGTGGCGGTGGCCGAGGAGGTGGATGGAAGAGTGGTGGAGGGCTGAGAAGAAGGAGGGAGTTTGGAGGTGTAGTGTTGTTATGGAGAGAAGGCGAATTAGGGTTTGCAAGCCCAAGCCTAGCTGGGGATTGTACAATTTGGTGTTGAAGCATTTTACTTTTCTTCCAATTTCGAAGATCCAAAGCCTACAACTTCATAACATGACAATGAAATCAATTTTTTTTTAACAAACTGGTACAATATCATTCAAAGGGATGAAGCTAGCTAATAGAGAGTTTTTTCTTCTTCTTTTTTTTCCTAAATGTCAAAGCATAGATAATGTAGAATTGTAAACAACATCACTTAGAAGAGACTCTTCCAATTGGTGATCCTTTCACTGAAGAAGTATTAAAGAAATGCATATCCCTACTCATAGAAGCCAGCAAATTCAAGCTATGAACTCAAGACAAGGACATGATAGAAACGGATTTGCCAATTGTTGCGGAACAACAAAGAGGAAAAAAAAACAAAGAAAGAAACAGAGAGAGAGCATAAAGAAAACTGACCATTATACTGATGGTGGCCGGAGTTCCAAAGAGCTCCGAGGAGCCTCGAACCAAGGGCGAGACTCGCGGAGGAGGAGGCGGAACTAGGGAGGGCTAGGCCAAGGTTTCGTTTTTTTTTTTTTTTTTTGAAAGGAAAGGTTTCGTATTAGTTCAACATATCAGATGTTTTTTGTTTTTGGGGGGGGGGGGGTTTGATGTTTCTTGTGGTGAGGGGTGGAGTTACTCTTTTTTGAACTTTTGTTTTTGTGTTTTTTTTTATTATTTTATAGGTAAAATTTTATAAATATATGCTTCAGTGGTATTTTGTCTCTTTTAAAATTATATTTTGTTTAGTTAAAATTTTATATCTTTTTTCTAGATCTTACAGCCATCTCCTTGTATCTTCTAACTAACTTTTTTGGTTTCACTTTTGTATGGGCTTCATTACAGTTTTTTATCTGTTAAATTTATATTTACTTTTCTAATATAGTAGTGAGATTCTATCATTTTTTTTTAAATAATTGGTTTTTAGTTTTAACATTATGTTCAGAGATATTTCGACGATAGGATAATATAATTGCACTATCATAGCAGTGTTTATGGAATCAAGGAATCTATAATCTACAAATCACGACATAATAAAATTTTTCCGGTGAAATTGAAATTTAGCAAAAAATTTCAGCGTATTTTAATATAACAAAATTACATAGTAGTTATTACAATGATTGTCAAATTTTATACTATGTAATCAAATAGAAATTTTTCAAATGGGATTAAATTTTGTTATTCCTAAAATAATTTGAAAATTATACTTCAACTCGATTGGTAAGATTTTGCTATATTTCTGAAAAACTCAAATCTCAATTCATTATCAACCCGAAAATTACTCAACCCAACCCAAAAAAATAGATTTCACGATTTTATATATTGGGCTCATGATTAGGGCCTCTAATTTAAGACTCGTATTTAACTGTTCATTATACAACGAGAACTACATTAACTAATAATACGTAAAAATTACATAATCTGTTTATTATTTAATAAGTGAATTAATATCTATTTTTGATATACAAATATTACTTATATGTCTTTTTAAAAAAAATTTATATATTTAGAACCTTAAAATAGTCTCTAACTAAATATTATCATATGTAAATTTTTATAACAAATTTTCATATTTTTGAATAGTTAAATTAGGAAAAAAAATATACACGTATATTTTTTATTTTAACATTTTACATTGATACATTATCATTATCACTTGAAGTCTTAAAAAAATGAAAGGAATATCATTGAGTATCGTTATTATTACTTATCATTAACTTAATGATATAACAATCATATAACCTATAAGATGCACAAAAATACTTAATAAATACTATATCATTAATTTAATTACATATCACAAAAAAAGGAAATATTTTTCGCTTGAAGTCTTAAGAAATGAATGTCATGCGTATCATTATCATTACGCATCATTAACTTGATGATATATATAACCAGTAAGACGCATAAAAAAGTTTAATAATACAATGTCATTAATTTAATTACAACATCCTAATTTTAATTTGTTAGTAAAACTATCTCATTATTTTAATTACAACACCTTAATTTCAATTTGTCGGTAAATCCAACTTGTCGATAAAAAAATTTCATCTTTTTAGAGAATTTTAAAATCGTTATTTTAGATACCAATTTAAATTTAAGCAACAAACACCCTAATTTTAGGGATTTTTTAAATATAATGATATCATAATCTGTTTAAAATCTTAAATATGTATATTATAGTTATTCTAAAAAAATAAATGGTCATGATGTCTTTATACATATACATTGGGACATATAAAGAATATTCATGATATACAAACATATTTTAATTCTATAAATAAAAAAAGACCACATGTCTCATTAACCAACATATTATAACATAAAATAGTTTAATAAAATTCAGTTTATTACCGCATAGTTAAATTCGAGTCTTAACAATAATCAATCTATAAAATAATAAAAAGATTAGAGGAGTTATTGCGGAATATGAATTCAATATATTACGCTATCAAACAATATACAGAATATATATACTTATACAAGAATCAATCAAATCTTCTCCAACGACTAATATATTGTGATCCACTTATGGCGGGATTTGATTTATTCCAACTAAGGTAAGTCAACTAGCTGAGATATTTACATTCATTACAAGGATATTTCTTAATACAATCTATGATAACAAAAAGAATTTTAATAAAACAACCTAAAAATAAAAAAAATACTCGTAAATCTATTATATAAGATTCATTTTTATATGCATAGTTCACGGATTTCACAGATTAAAAATTGCTTAATTTACAATCAAATCCTAATCTTCACATAAAAAAAAAAAATCGTAATATCTTACCATTTTAAAATCTTCCTAACTCAATCCAATCTAAAGAATCGGCTTAGATTGAACAGAATAACTAAGATTTACTATTTGATAAACAACCCAAACAATCGTTGGGCCTTCGGTTTGCAGCCTATAGATTTCTAGCAAAAACTGCTTGTTGTTTATACTTTATATTTTTTTTGTGATTTTGAGCTTTTGATTAGATCCAACAGAAAACAAACAACATTGTTACGAAGTCCTACCGTAAAATACCTTTTTTTTCATATTGCTTTTCATAGTTGCCGTCTTTTCTTGCGTGCTTGCCTAATTTAGTCCCCTTTTTTTGATTCATTGAAATTTATGATAATATTGGTTTTTTTTTTCTTTTTAAATTTTATCTGACGACCTTCAATGCACCAAATCTTGTATCATGACATACCGTGACAACTTATTATACTTGACCTCGCCTAAATGAAACCAAGATGTCGTTGTGCTCCATTGGCAGCTCAATCCAGTTCACATTTCTAATCAGAAGCACAAAATAATTAGTCTATAGTAAGAAGAGTACGAACCATTAGTTTATAATGGATAGAAACAGCCACTATTTTCCCTTGTGATTGAAAAACCAAACCAAACCAAACCAAAATCACTATAACCGACCGTTATATTCCCTTATGGATAAGTGAGATGATTAGCCAACAAAGTTATCGTGGCATAGATACAAAGCCATGGAATCTTGATATTAGTTTTAAATTTTTATTATTTAACCACACTTTTAAACTCTCTTATGGATGAGTAATTCGGACTCGGAGCATAAATGCAAAGTCATGGCATCGTGATCTTATATTTTAACATTTTGTTATCTAATTACTACACTTTTTCAACTTCTCAACCAGCATTTTAAAAACAAGAAACGAATCTGATTCCATAAGGAAAGAGGTTGGGATATAATGTGCTGCAGCAACTCAGGAGCGATTCCTTGGTACTTCTTCTTAATTTTCAGTTCTTATCCTTAAGTACCTATATCGAACCAATTAATTGAACCAATTCAATTGTCTTCTTTTCACTTTCAAATCCAATGATTTAAACTTAGTGGACGTACCTAATTTGTTCATTAATACATCACACATCAATTTGTATTTCTCTCTTTCTCTCTCTTGTTTTTAATTTGCTACTAGTTGTCTTTCCCTTTCCTATGCGTTCTCTCTCATCATTTTCCGTTTCTTTGTAGGAGTTTTTAGTTGTTCAACAAGCTTCAATAACAGAATGACTAGCTTATGTACTAAAATATGTAAACTTAAAAGTATATAATAAAATATGATAGATATTTGTGAACCTTTTATATTAAGCTTACATTTGGAAACAGAATTAGAATGAAAGGTTTTATTTTGTTTTTGGAATAAAAGTTTGAATTAAAAACAATATAACAGTTTAAATTTTTTTAGAGAAAATACGATAATAATTTTTAAACTTTTCGTTTGAAAGGAAGTTGCCAAAGAAATCAAGAGAAGTTTTTGATTCCTATTTTATTTGTTAAAGTTATAACATTATTTTGAAATATGCAAAATAAATCAATATAGTGGATTGCATTTTATTTTTGGATTATATCTACAATAGTTATATGGAAAAATGTCACGAGTTTTCCTTATTGTTTTATAGGTTTAATATCTTCCTATAGCTCTCTCAATGAATTTTAAGTATTCCAAATTCTAAAAAAATATAAAATTTGTATAATTATATGTTGTGTTAGCATACTTATTTAATTAAAAAAAAAAACAACTCATTGTATTCTTTTAGGGAGTAAAATAGAAAGTACTATTTTTCTACATTGCTAATTACAAGTCCATGCCCTTCAAAAAAAAATTATAAGTCAATGCTCTCTTGGTGTCTTGGAGAGGCTGAGAAAAATGTCCTTATACATGTATCTTTTCTTTATTTTTTTTTTCCTAATTGTTATTAGTTTCGAGAACATAAGACAACCTCTTTACGAAAAGAATCTTTGACCATGTTTTCTATAATTACTATTCAGCAATCTCATTTTAGTACCCAAAAAAAAAAAAAATCCTTTAAAAAAAGTAAAAACAAAAAGTAAAAGACACTATTCACCCCATATATCTATATATATATATATATATAGATGTAATCACCCACGTTTTATATGTTTCGAAAGTAGTATTATTCACAAGTCAACCAACCCAGCATGACTTGGACGACCACAGCCAGCCTACTTTTCTAGGTCTCTGCACCACCAAAACCACCGTCGACATATATATCTTCTACGTTCTTTTTCCCAAAATTAAAATTAATAAATAAATTAAAGAGTTGTTCGGTGGTCGCCACAGATTTTGCCTACCAAACTTGTCTTTGGCATTTGCTTGTGCCTTGTTGATTTTCTGTTTTTTTTTTTAAAAATGATTTTGTATTTCACGTTTATTAATTTGGCCTGATATGGTATAGAATAATCAATTAGTTGATCCCCTATAACTAACAAAAAGATACCAAAAAATTTTATAAGGGATTTGGGTATATATGTATTTGGCCTGTTCTACCAATGTTTGTACCTAATTCTAGAATTACTTTTCACCTAATTCTAGAAGTTTTCTGGAATTAAATAAAAGGTTCACGTTTTATGTGTAACAAATGAGCAACTTACGTGCTTAAATCAAATACGTAGATGATCAAAAAAGATCTCAATCCAAATTTCAGAACCAAATATATTAATTTGATCAAGATCAGATAATTAAATGTGAATCCAAATTTCAGAACCAAATAATTAAGTCATATTTTGTTAAAGGCTAAGCAAACTGACAAAAAGGCAAGCTTCCACGAAATTCAATGAAAATTAATACAGCATAGGGTCAAGGTTGGAAAATAAAGAAAATGAAAGTTAAATTTACATGTGACATTAGTAAATAACAGCGTTAGGAATAAAAGAATGGCCTAAAGACCACATTACATTAGGAAGGTGGGAGGAAGGAGACTCAGACAACAAATATTAATCCCTAAAAGAAAAAAAAAAGAAAAAAAAAAAGAACATCACTAAAACGTGAAACCAAACCACCATGGATGTCCCTACCAACCCATTTTTCTACTGTATATATAACATATATATTTATATGTATATATGTCTAGCCAATTCATGAGGAAAAGGAGGAAAAAGCAAAATTGCTTCAGCTCCTTTAAAAAAGGAAACGAGATTATATAACCAGTATAAACTAATATACTTTCCTTTAAAAAAGCACATTTTTATTTATTATAATAATGTCTTTCTCTTCTAAACCTTGGAAAATTACTCATCTTTCCGACAGTCAACCTCTGAAAGCGCGCAGTGGCGTTCAAGTGTAGCAGGCGTAAGGGGAGACAGATGTCATCCTGTGAAAAAAAACACGTGATATATATCAAAAACGCGTATTTGTTGGTTTGATTTTCAAACAAAGCTATGCCTACGCTCTCTTTTTTTCTTTTCTCCTTATCCTTTTCTGCAGGAAAGTTTTGATTTCCTAAAAGATGTGGAAATTCTAACAAACACGCGAAATAGTTTTAGACTGGGAGAGTTCATATTAGTATAATCAAATATGCTTCTTACTCAAGAAACAAAGAAAAGTGATTATTTTTGTCACCGTTTCCATTCCAAATTTGCTTCAAGTTTAACCCTTATATCTCTCTAGTTTTCATGAAATTAGTAGGTCTCTTTTAGTACAGATATTACCTTATACAGTGAAATGAACAAAGTAAAAGTGTTACATTTCTAGTATAAAAATAATGAAAAATAAAGTGTCACATGTTTTTTTAGTGTGTTTGGCAACATAACATGAGTTCTTATAATATAAACTCTCACATGTGACAATATAATTTAAGTTTTAATTTTAATTATGTTCCTAAACGTTTTCTATAATTTTTACAGAATATGCCTCCTTCATTGGTCTCTAATTATAAATCAGTTTCCATGATCACGTAATTCACTTTATCGTCCGATAGTTAAATTCCTTAAAATAAAATAAAAACGGTTGAAAATAAAGAATATATGAACGTAAACTCTAGATATTCTCTCCTTTTCCAATTTTAGAACCAAGTATTTTTCTCCTTCTTATTCTTGACACGATCATCATATTGGAGTTTAATGAAACTTGTCATTTTGATAAAACAAGGAAATTAATCAGGAACAAATAATAACCTCTCTTTTCACATATCCTCACGCACTATTATCAAAGAGTTACACACACATACAAACATACATACATATAACAAATATTTTATAAATGTAGTAGTAATTTTTTACAAGTAAGGATACCTCTCTTTGCGCTTCTCCAAGAATCTCTGCAGTGACTTCTTACGTGCAAGTGGCAGATCTGTGAAAAACCAATTCCAACGATTAGAATTAATTACTAATTACGAGAATACGGAAATTTCAGTTGTACTCCTAATTATTAACTTAAATGAAAAAAAAAATAATAATACTCTCATTTGATCATTACAATATATAAAATAAAAATTTTGATATTCTGGCAGACCCTACAGACCTCCGTCAAGATTATCAAGCAGCTGCGTTTGATGGGTGGAAGAAACCGGCTGATCAAGATCAACGGCGTTTGATCTTCCTTCCATCACAAGCTTCAGAATGCTCTCCGCCTATTATTCAAAATCACACAATTATACATAAATACATATAATCATGGCACGAAAAAGAAAGAATCAATTTAATTTCCAACCAAAAAAAAAAAACTGACCTTGGTGGGAGGAACATCATAAACAGAAACGGTTCCGTTGTAGAAGATGGTGAGAGGAGCTGTATTGATAGTTTGTTGAAGGTTGTTGGGTTTGTTGTTGGGAACATAAACAGGTAAATTACGAATCTGATCATCACCGGCGTTGATGTCGTTTGGGCTGGACGGCACGGACAACCCTTTTTTTGAACATTTCTGGCCGTTCGCCGACCCTGACGCTATCACGGATTTCAGAAGCTCTGGTTTGATCTTCGAAATGGCACTCTGAATATCTGCGATTAATAATAAATTCCATAAAAAAAAATTCACAACAAATTTATGATTAAGAAAGAAAGAAAGAATTCAGGAGATAGATAGAAGAGACGAACCACGGAAGCTTCTTTGGCGGTGAAGAAACTTCCGGAACTGGGATTCGGAAGAGGAGAAGGAGGAGGAGTCCCTCTCCAATCCAAAGAAATCGAGCTCAACGGTTGCTCTTGACATTTTTTTTGGGTATTTTAGATGAGACTTTTTTCTCTCAGTACTTGTTCATGTAAGACTTGGAGAGATTCATGTGATGTTTTCAAATATTGATATACCACTTCAATGTATATATTGAAGACACCCACGAGAAATAATATACATGAGCTAACGATGACGGAAAAGGAGAAAAACATAATATATAACATATTACATTACCAAGTAAAAGTGGAGTTTTAAATTAATAAATCCCCCTTATTGAGGTAAAAGAGTAACAAAGGGGTTGATGGGGCCTACTGCTTCTTAATTAGCACACGACTTCCACGAGGTTTGTCTTGTCATTAATAAAAAAGGAACACCTTCTCTGCCGAGTTCCTAACTAAACTCTTTTTTTTTTTTATTTTTTTTTTTGTTTGTTTTTTGTTTTTAGGATGAAGTTGACGAATCAACATCTTCTCTTGTTTTTTTTTTTTTAATCTTTTTAAATACTTTTTAATTAAATTTTATTATTTTTAATATTTAAATTATTAAGAAAAATTTTATTATTTTTAATATTTATATATTAAAATTATTAAAATTAAATCATGTTTCAAATAAATAATAAAAAAATATTTAAAAAGATTAAAAAAAAGAAAAGAAAGAAAAAGAATGCATTTGTGGACTCAAAGTTAAATAGTAATGGGAAGTTATGGTTTGTTTGTTGTTGCTGCTGCGTTGGTCTTTGTCAATCTTTCTCCTCTTCCACTTACTGACTTTCCTGACTCGTGTGCTTTTGATTTTGTTGAATACTCTTTTGCCGCTTGAGCTTGACTTTCTCAGCAGACAGTTTTGCCCCTCTTTAATTGTTTTCTTTTCTCTACCAAGAATTTTTTTATGATTCGGAGCACAAACAATTTTTAGTAAATTGTCACGTTATTTTTTAATTTTTTTAAAAAGTATGATTTTAATTTTTAATTTTTTAATTTTTGATTTATCAATTTCTAACTTTTCATTTGAATTACCGAGGGACTAATTTAACAGTTAAATTTTTAAATTTAAAGATCATTTTGTCACCTTTTGGATAATTTTGAGATTAATTTATTACATTTTTCTGTCTAAAATTAGTTATTTGAACTTTAAATTGGTTCCTCAGAAACTAAAATCAAATTGAGGACTGATAAATTAAAAATAAAAAATTAAGGACTAAATATCACTTTCGTGAAAATTTAGGGACTACTGAAACAATTTATTTATTGTTTTTTTTGGATGAAGAGCACATATGAGGTTTTTTTTTTAGGAGTTAATTTATCTTACTATACATGTTTACAAGCCTTAAGCTCATCAATTAAAAAATTACATTAAGAAGAAAGGAATATACAAACGGAGAAAGCATAATGTGGGTTGAAAATATTACTTTATAAGAAAGGTATTTTTTCATATTCTATTACAAAAATGTCAATACAAATATTTTAAAAAAAATTATATAGATTTAATCAATTGAATTGATGAAAATGTTACGATTCCAGAATGCGTAGTATTAATATTTAGGTTTTTAGTTGATTCGGTCGCCATTCTAAGGAAAATTTAAGAAAAAAATAATATTTGTAGATTTCTTCATCTTTTCATTTTTGCTTTTTTTTTATGGTTCTATGAAATTAATTTTGAAGTTTATTGATTAAACATTAAGTTAGAAATTATTTTTCCCATTCAGAATTTTAGAATGGTATATTTAGAAACTACAAAACACGTTTTTGATATATTTTAAACAAAAAAAATATCAATAAAATATTAAAGTTATTTTCAAAAAAATATATGATATTATGTTGAATTAGATACGATACCAAAATAATATATCTAGATACGCGTGCTCTTTTGCTTGTGCTCGTGCCTCGTGGTCTCGCTTTTCCAGATGCCCATAAAAGAGACGACAATTCTTCAATTTCAAAGCTTTTACTTGCCTCTTTTTTCTTGTTTTTAAACGTCTACTGCTTTTAAAAGTTCTTTACGTACTTATTTTGCTTATTACTTTCAGTTCTTATTTGCGTGTTGCCAACGTATAATGAAATTAACCCTCCTAGCTTTCTTTGGTGTGCTTTCCTCGAAAGATTAGAGGAATTTTCATTACATATTATAATACATAACACGTTTCCTCAAAAAAATAAATCTTAAAAATGTTCACGGCCTGGGTAGCAAGAAAGTAGGTGAGGCCGACTGTTGTAAAATAATGTAATGCCAGTGCATGAAGTTGAATGAATATTGCAGTTGATGCACAAGCTTGACTAGTCTAAATAATTTGTAAATGCATGAATTAAACAAGATGAATTAGGCCAACCGACAGACTTGACCACGTATTTAATGCACATAAATTTGCCAAAGTTTTGAGTTGGGATAGGGGTTGGTCCAATATTAGGTAGCCCTATCATGAACAACTGTTGTCCTAATTGCTGTTAGGCTATTTTTCTTTCTTGAATAATTGCCCCTTTATTATTACCAATTACGAGTATGTCTACTATAGAGTTAATTTTGGGGAATTACACTGCGATAATATAATGTAGAAAATAGGAGCTAGAAGATAGAAATCACAGAGAATAATGGGGCCAAAGATCCCCTAATTTGCAGGAATGTTTACAGGTTATTCATTCCTTTGAGTTTTCCTTACCTTTGAGGGATCTAGATTAGTTTTTTTAATTAGAATGGAAGTTGCTTAACTTGCCTGTCTCCTACATTAGGAAAGCCTTTTGGAATCAGATTTGGTCCTCTGGGCATCCCTTTGAAAGGTACGTCTATACTAGCGGCTGCCTGCGGTTGTCCCTAGTGGTCAGTCAGAGTACCGAAGGTCTCTATTAATCACCCATCTCGGGCTAGCCTAGATGGTGGGAAAGAAGGGGTGGGATAAGGAGTAGAGGTCCCAAGTTTAAATCTGTCGGGATGCACATAGGATGTTATTCTACCAAAAAAAAAAAAAAAGAATCTGCTTAATCAATGTTGATGATTTTGCATGTGTAATGCCAAGTCGATCTACAATCTTCAAAAGATCCAAATTGGCATGTGTTATGAAATTTGATCTAAACACTAACTACTTAAATTATGATTATATGGATGAGAAATTTTTTATACTCGCGCTCACTTACATGATGCATTTTAGTCATGCTAATCCTTTTTTAATGAGTCTTGTTATTAATCCCGTGTTATGATCACATTATATGCATTTAGTAATGATCATGCCATTAGTTCTATTCCAAAAGCTATAAAATTTAGAACAAGGATCATAGCATTATTGAAGGTTGCAACGCCAATATTGTACTCTGTTTTCTAATTCATTTATTTGAGTATGGATCAGTTAAAGTGAATAAGAAAAAAAAATTAAGGCGCTGTAGCTTTTCATATCTCTTATTTTATTTTATGTTATTTTTTGAAATGAAGCTTTTCAGTATCTCTACCATGTATTCATGTGAAATTGCAGGATTGCACGAGTAGCTTTAGAGATAAAAATAAATTAAATTAAAGACGCTTTAGCTACTCAATTTAATATATAGAAACAAAATAATGCTATGATGTTTTTCGAAAGCTAGCTATAAAAATGACTTGATATGAATGCACCACAGACATTTTTTTCTCATGCGTACGGCAGTGTAGGTAAGAGTTTGTTTAGGAAACACGTTAAAACTTGAAGTTGGAGCTTAAACGCTGTAATATGTGAGAGCTTTGTATAGTAATAAACATTTACTTTTCGCTGAAGCATGTGAGAACTTTATATTATAACAGCTGGAACTTATTTCTAACCTGTTTTTCAAACGAACTCTAAGATTGCGAGACTTTTGGCACTGTTGGAAGTTGAATACAGAAGAAAAAGATATGATTTTTTTGTATAAAATAAAAAAAAAATTGAGGCAAATTACAATAAGACTCATTATTTTTCTCATTAATAAGAATTTTTTGTAAGCTCATCACAAGTAAAATAAGTCCAAACACACCTAATACCTCAATAACAAAAAAATAAAAATAAAAAACAGAAAAACAGGAATGCTTCTCCTTCGTTGCTGACAATTGGAGGTCATTGGCTAGTGTCCACAGCCATGATTTCGTCTGGACCTAGTCGTTGTTTGGTCTAGACACTGTTGAGATGGAGATCACGACGAAACGACTAAACTCGCCGAGGACAGAAAGCCTCGATCACTGAAGGAGTTAGAAGCCAAAGGTCATGGGTCGCGCCCAGCCCCTTCGCCAATCACGATCCACCTCCCATAGGTTGTGTATATGTCGCGATCTGCCTCTCGTGGGTCGCGTATTCGTTGCGACCTCCTTGCATTGTAACCCCCTCTTTCGGCTATCTACCCTTGCTGCCACTAGCCCCTCAATTGTCGAGATAGGATCGGTTGAATTGTAGATCGTGAAAAAAACAAAGCTCGAACTGAGATCTTCCTTTGCCTCCTACTGTCGACGTCATTGCTCCAACCTTCGTCGATCACAGTTGTGGCCGCAAGAGGTTGTTTTATTTTTTTTTTCTTTATTTTGAGTTTTTTCTTTGTTAAGCTTTTAAGTTTTTTAATTTTAATTTTTGTTTCGATTGTATAAGGAAAAGCACATAATAATTAGATGGAATTTAACTTTTTAAGCAATTAGATTAAGACCAACAATTTTAAAAAATAGTTCATATATATATATATATATATATAAAATCTTTTAAGTGGGTCTTATCATACTATTGCTCAAAAAATTTTAAAAAGAATTCTTCATACTCGAATACAAATTTAAGTCTATTGAGTCTAAATAGTACTCGAAACAAACATACCCTAAGAGTCCGTTTAGTTTATGTATTATTTGGACTTAATAGACTTAAATTTGGATTCGAGTATCAAGAATCTTTGAATATGTATTTGTTTCCACTAAAAACTAAATCAAATGAGTATCAAGAATCCAAGTTCTCATAGTTCTAACCCCTCCCTAAACTCTTGATACTCGGATATCTTTGTTACAGTAAAAGCTAAAATTCTCTCTCCTATATTTGAGGAAAAAAAATCATAACTTTTTTATTTGATATCCAATTGAGATGAGTCTTTTGTTATTATGTTACTAGTGAAGAGATGAATAAATTAAGATTCATATTGTATAATTTTTAAGATCATTAACATTAAGGGTGCGTTTGTTTCGTAGTTCGAATCACAGTTTGAATAATTTTGCTACAGTATTTTCTCTCACAAAAATTTAAATCTTCATTCAAATACTCGAACTAAACGGACTCTAAGATTTTTTTTAGATTTGTTAATAAATTAAAAACCATATTCACTACCTTTTTAAACACAAATATCACTTTTATTTCATATTTAAATTAAAACTTAAATGCACATCAAAACATAATTTGGATAATAAATTAAATCTTAATTCAAATCACACAACTTAAATCAAATTTTTTATTTAAATTTATTTATCAAACGGAGCTTAAGTTATTAGATTCTTATTCTTATTACTATTATTATTTTCAATTTCAACATCGTTTTAATACAATCAAATGATCGAAAATAAAGCATCCATATTTTCCACGATTAAAATTGTCATGCATTGGTATCCGTCAAAGTACAAAAGAGAACTCTCGAAAAAGAAAAGATAACTTTGTGAGGGCGAAGAAGGTATTTGCTGAAAAGAAAAAAAAAGAAAAAAAAAAGCATTTGCTTTGCCCAAATCGAAAGTCATAAATTCTAAAACAATATAAATTGAAAGTCATAAAAGAGGTATTAATGGGCAGCTGTCGTGCATTAGCGGAGCGTAACGTCGACGCAAACCAAGAAATTTAAAAGCACGTGACTGACAATTAGCCTATGAATTCGTGCACACTGTGCCCACGTGTTAATTTGTATGCCTCCATTTTTACTTCTTTTATTAGTCGTCGCCCACGCCACCCTGCAACAAAAAGTCCAAATTCCCAATTCCCCAAAAACCAAACCTAATATGATTATTATTATTTTAAAAAAAACTATTTACTAAATACACTTAGATTAAATTCGTCTAAAAAACTTTTTTTTTTTTTTTTTGGGGCTTGGTAGCTTGGTTGGGAGGTCCAACACATACATAATCCGCGTAATGCGGCTAGCTTTGTGATTGGAATTAATCAAATAGATAATATGATAATAGTTCATCAGTTTTGAGATTGGAAAGCATGAAAATGATATTTTTTTCACCATAAAAAAAACTGTAAATAGAGACGAAGATAGAAAAATTACTTGGAGAATGCAACATATATTAATATTATACAAAAAAAGTAAATGAATGGGATATAAAATTTTAAAAAGGAAAAAAGGGAAATATAATTTCATAGAGACTAAATATAATTTAAAAAAAAACAAACGTAATATTTGTAAAATCTTATATATAATATTTAAAGAAAAAAGTTCAACGAAGGAGCAGCTCACCTTTGTCCGTATATAGCTTTGTCTATAATCATAAATACTTAGCTATGAATTTATTAATGTAATAAAAATGCTGGTAGAGAATGTAATACCACCGATAGTGATGGCATGTTCTAAGGAAATTCTCCTCTTTGGAGGTCTAAAAGTTCAAGTCTTTTAAAAATAACATTGATACAGACGAGGATAAAAATATCGGTATTGGTAGAAATATCAGTACTTTTATTTTACAAAAATTTTAGGAAAAGTATCTATATCAGACGAAATTTCATCAAAAATTAAAGAAATTTATGTTAAATATATCTCTAATACTTTAAAATACAATAAGCATTAAAAAGAAATATAAATAAACATGACTTACATAATAAACTTCATACATATTAAATTTGTCAATAACAAAAGGAAGGGCTATGAGGCTCAACATGGTTAGAATTCTATATTGTTTCAAACAAGATTGATGCCATGACATGACACTTGAGTAGTGTTTAATATAGTTATGAATATGATACATATAGGTTTGTAAACTCAAAAAAATATTATCTTCATCTGATGCTAGTATTCTTAATTTGTATAGAACAAATATTAATTCATTGAAAGTGTAAAATACTGGTAGATTATTAAAAAATCTATTAAGTTTTTTAATCTTCAATAATACCAAAATTTGATCGAAATTTTCACGATATGTACTGAAATTTTATATAAAATACACTATAGATTTTTCACTATTGATATTTATTGAAACTTTTGATATTTTACCGAAATCGATATTACAGTAGAAAAATATTTTGATACTTCAAAATTTCTAAAATTTCACATATATTCATGTCCATGAATATGGAGATGTGAAGACATTATTTAACTTATTTTTTCTTAACTTAAAAAAAGGTAGAAGATGTAATATTTCGAAATCATTTTTTAAAAAACGAAGCAAAAAAAAGAATTTAAGAACACAAGCTAAAGAAAAATAGAATGGAGACTTCATAATAATAATAATAATAATAAAAAGAATAGAGACTTTTCGAAGAAGAAAAGAAGAGAGAGACTTGGAGAGTGTGTGGTAGAAATTTCATCTAAATCTTGGTGTGTTAAAGTGGGCCCGAGTTGCACCGCTCACGCAAAGTGAATGCTATTCCTAGACTGGTGCAACACGTTGTTATTCCGGAGAGACCGCGACTACTCAAAGCCAAGTCGCTGCTTTTGCTGTATGCCACTCCCACCCAACAACAACATATTTGCAATTTTAACATGTTTCACGACATTAACGGCATCGTAAACTTTCCAATTACTCAAAAACTCAATCAATCAATCAAAAGACAAAAAAAATTGCAAATTTTGAATTCTTTCATTTGATGAATTATTCAATAGACTGGTGTATCATGTCATTATGCTTATTTAGATTTCTGTCTAATAAATACTTGACATTTAAAATGTTTTATGATTAATATTACTTTGTATAATTAATTTTTTGTTTCTTAATCACAGCTATCATAAATACTCCATCGAAGTCTCCTATATTGATTGCTTTGAACATTAATAATATTTTTAATACTTTTTTCCACACTTAAATTAGTTTAAGAATGCTTCCAAAAAAAAAGATGTTAGCTTATGAAACTTAGCCAAAAAAAACTTAACAACCCAGTATAAATTATTTCAATATATATATATATATCATACAAAATAGGCACTTGAGATATTGAAAGGAAAAAAAGATCAAATATTTTAAATGATTTTTCTTTGTACAATACATCAATAAAACATTAGTAACAATATACAGTCCAATATATAATGTATCTGTTCTATATACAATTTTCAGTAAACCAAAACAATTTATATAAACTAAAACCAACATACAGTATATCCGTCTATATATATAAACCAAAACTTTCTCCAAATATTATACTTTGAACATCTTTCCGTTCAATTTCCAGCACCATTCATTTTTTTTTTATTTTTCAATATCTCAAGTACCTCTTATATATGTATATATATAAGAGGTACTTGAGTTTAAACAAGGTGTTATCTCCTTTTTTTTTTTTTTTCCTAAGTTTTGTAAGTTGATGCGAGTGTAGATAAAAAGTATTAAGAGTATTATTAATATTTAAAGTAATTATTGTACAAGATTTAGATAGAGTATTTATAATAGCTATGTTTAAAATAAAAAAAAAATAAAGATGATCAAACAAAAAGACATTCAGAAAAAGTTCAAATATGGAGCATTTATTAAATATGTGCATCACATAAATCTAATGACGTGATACATCCTCCTTGTATTTCGGCTTTTAAGTGGATTTCGGTCAATCTTTTTTGGATTCCTCATTTCTTTATCGTATAATAAACGACAACATTAATTTGCATCATTTATTAACGTCACCAAATCAAACTAATATATTCATTTTTTTTAATCTAAAAAGATAAGTTTTCTCTTTCTGTTTTATGCACCATTCCCGGCTTTTTGCGCATTTAGTGTGTGCCTAGCTATTGGGTCTTACCGTATTAGAAACGAGCCTTATACGGAAAAGAGGAAAAGAAAAGAAAAGAAAACACACACGCCCACTACCAACTTTGAGCTTAGAGTGGCATTAATTTAGGCTTTTGCTTTTGTTATTTCTACTAGTAAAACTGTAGAACAATACCTGTTAAGCATAAGGCTTCTAATGCTGCTTTTTTTTTTTAGGGACACTAATAAAAAAATATCTTTTATTTTTTATTTTTTTTAATTTTTCAGCGTTCTTAGCATTTCTTCGCATACTAATAAATCTTCATCTGAATAGTTTTTTTCGTAATCATTAAAAATTTCATTCAAAAAAATTATTTAATACAGTATGTTGTTAATAACATTATGACAGGCTGCCCTGTACATTTAAATAAAGTATCAAAGCCTAACAAATTGAACGTATAATTGCCAAAAAAAAAAAAAAGGATAATTCAAAGTATAGTTTAACGTAATTTTATATATGATGACTTTAACAATTTCCGTACTATAATCGTCGACATTTTACTCATAGAGATCTACGACAACGATGTTTTTGAAACATACGTCCCTTCATAAATAAGCTACCTATTTTCTGATATAGTTTGAGAATATGATGATGACACATGACAGCGCTTTTGACTCAGTCCAACGGACCTAATCTTAAAAAAAAAAAAAAAAAAAAAAAAAAAGGTCATTAACCGTGAAAGCTGATTACTAGTATTAATTTTATTTTTCGGCTCTTCAATAGTGTTTTTTTTTTTTTGGCGGTTTTAAAACAATGCCACGAGAGAAATCATGAAAGAAAATTAATTGCTTCTTCTCAATGCTATGTACACGTTTTCCATTGTTGCACACAAAATGTATGCGGACCCTTTTGATTAGTTATGACGTGGAATGTGTTGTGACGTATTAGTTGGAGATTAAAATTCATAGAACGTGGACATCAAAACGCACTAACAAGGTCCTCTTCATCATGTCTGATCTCTTAATCCCTAATCAATTGTTTTCATCTACATGTATTCCCCTCATTATAATTGTTGGTATGTCTTTTTATAGGGTATTGTTATGCATGTGTATTTGATTAAACTAAGACATCGTAGACTCTCATATATTATAGTGTAAAACAATAATAAACTATAATGTAAAGTTATCACATGTTACAGTATAAAACAAAAGTGAAGTACGATATAAAGGTGTTATATGTTATAGTGTAAAACAAAAAAAAAACTACAATGTAAAGTCTTTTATGATGTAATAATTCAAATCAAGGTTCTCAAATTTATGACAGAACATTAAAATTACTGTTTGCTAAATAGACAAATTGCTATTGGCATTGGGCCACACCGACCATAGACATTTAGCAGATTTCCTATAATAACTGCAAGCTCCATCAGCAAATCACTTGTTGATGCCGTCTAGCTTTCTCTACGTGTGGTGTCTATTACGTAAAATGTAACTTTATCGTTTAAATTTATAAACAGATATAAGACGAGGAAAATAACTTTTAGCACTGAGAGCCTGTCAAAATCACTTAAAGGGCCCACGAAAGCAAGAGACCAGATTTCATTTTTTTTTTTGTATTGCGTTTTCAAAATTGTAATCTCGTGGTGTCCTGGAAATGATATGTAATTGTAAGGAGCTAGAGCAGAAAATAGCTCGAACATATACCAATATTGTGATTTTTGTTATATTTTTACTTCAATCTTCAAGTTTTTGGAATGGAATACAAGTTGTGGACACAATAACCTTATTTGATTCCTCTCTTTAAATTTGCGATGATATCAGTCTAAGGGTTAAAAAAACAAAAACAAACCTCTTAGACACTTAAGTCGAAAATCAAGCAAAATAGATATAAAGCGAGTTCAAAGATTAGAAAAGGGCAAACTTGCCTCTCGCTGATCTACCTTATTTATGTGTTTGTCTTGCACAAGAATCTTGATCATAATTTATAAATTAGTTTTAGCCATCAATTTGTTGTTATGTATTTTTAGTTTCAGTTTATGTTCGACATTTCAGTTTTAATTCATCAAATCTAACTGTAAATAGTATAAAATTTTTAATAACTATAATAAAAGGAAAATTTTGCTGCTGTTTAAAGCGCAAATTTGCTAGTGAAGTGTCCTGTTAGTTAATTAACTCAGGCACACGATTAGTCTCTTTAAATCTACTAAACAGTCTATTGCGTTGTCACTTCAAAGTTGAAGATCATCATTAGTCAGCCCGTTGTCCCTTTCTCACACGATTTTCTAATTTTTCTTCGACAACCGTTGGGGAAAAAATATTGAGCCCGTGGAACGTTGGGCCTTTTTAGAGAGTAGAGAGCAGGTCGAAAGAAAGGAATAGAGTGGATCTGAAACTATGACTAGAAAATGTGTGTGTGGGGCCGTTCATTTTTTTTTTTAAAAGGAGTAAATTTTTTTCTACCTTTCAGTTCAAATCTGTAAACCAAACGAGCCGATAGAGGTTCATATATACCAGTTATCTTTTTTTTTTTTATTGTTTATTATTATTTTAAAATCGTTTCTTATTATTTTGAAATCTTTTTACAAGCTTTTGGATATGCAAGTAAAGCCAGCATTAACACCTTTTGCTATTGTATATAACTAATTGGAAAGCATGTACTCTGCCGGAGTGTATTAAGCATTTTAATCAAAAATAAAATAAAATAATAAAAAAAGTTTCGGAAGTAAAAAACCATTTAGAGCAGGTAACAGAAAAAAATGTTTCGGCTAGAAAATAAAAAATAAAAAAATATATTTCGTAAAAAGAAAGACGAAACGTTTTGAGTTACGAGTGTTCTAAGGGCATTACACGAAACTTATTCTCACTTTATATATATGTTAAAGATTCCACACTTTATGTTAACAGATAAGTTTCCTGTGTTTCTTGTTAAGCAATGTAGCCAAAATGTTATAGTTCCATAGTATGTTATTTTCTATTTAAAAAAAAAAAGATAAATTGCTCGAGAATTCTCTAATCTTTTTAAAAATGTACAATTTGGTCCTCAACAACTTTTTTTGTAGTTGAATTAAATTTAACACTTTTTTTGTAGTTGAATTAAATTTAACATTTCAATTTAAGTATAAAAGTTTATAGTTCCAGGATATGATTTGTTAGTTTATAGTTTAGGGATCAAAATAAAACAATTTGTATAGTTTAGAGGCTAAAAATGAAATTATTGCCTTTTGTTTCACGGACTTCGCAGAGGCTTCTATTTGCATCCATATTATTGTCCGGAGTTATTTCTTAAATTTAGCTTCGGTTTTAACAGGAATAATCCGGTTTCTTTAAAGAATAAAAAAAGAAGAAGAAAAATTACACTAAACAATATATTTTAAGACAATTTTTTACGTCTTTTTAATTTCTTAATATAGAAAAAATTATATGTTATGCCATACTTTCAAAAACTTTATTTATTCATATCATACTTAAAAAAAGTTATGTCACATTACTACTTATATTATATGTATAAATTATGTCAAATTAGAACATTTGTGGCATTATAAAAAGTAAGTTTTAAATGATAACATCATAAAAATTTCCTCAAAAATTCGAGGGACTAGAGCCGGGCCCCGCCCTAGGCCCATGCAGGTTTCAGCCCGAGCTGGGCTTCATTTTTTATTCACCGGGTCAAGCTAGGCTGGCCTGATATTTTCTAGTGGCACATATCCGACCGGGCAGCCGAAATTGACATTTTTACTTGTGTAATCCCTGTTTCAGCCCAAAAATTAAGCTCAATTTTGAGCCCAAAACCTAAATTTGGTTTCTCATAGTAGTCTGGTTCAGTCTGGATTCTGTTCAAACTGAAAAAACAGTGGCAGTTTAGGACCGAATTATTAGGTGGGGCAAAAACCGAGCTATTGCCATGTTAAGTATCTGTTTAGTTGTACCTTTGATTCTGGTTTTGATTCAATAAGAGCAAGAGAGAATATGGTAATTACCAAAGTCAACTGGTATAGCACTTACCCTAAAAGAAGAAAAAAAGTGTCTAAAATTATATTATTAGCGAAAAGTCTAATTTCTAAGTTTTTTAATTTTGTTTTTCCACTCAATTAAATTGAAATAATTTAATTGGCTAGTCGTTCCATTAGACTCTGACTTCCTATTTTGGCTTTCTTCGTGGCATTCACACTACATGACAATAATCAAGAACTGCAGGTTTACCTACAAGAAATTTGGGAAAAATTAAACATTCGAGCTCCTAGAGCAGAAGAAGTTGACCTCGAATACCCGAATTTCAAGTAAGAGCTTTTGACTCCTCTTACACCACCACCAAGGTCGTATATTTTTTGTTGTTGTTATTGTAGTTGTAGTTGTTGTTGTTGTGATTATCATTTAAAGTAGTTCAATTATCGGGGACAAGAGCACTATAAGCCTTTGGTCAAACCTTTTTTAATTGCTACCAATTAAGTGTATTATTATTATTATACGTTCTTGTTTGCTTTGAGATGAGACCACTTTGTGATGGCCTACACCAATAAATCCTTGATATTTTAAGAAACATAGGTAGGCAGTCAGGGTTTCGTTATGGAATTTATGAGCTCAGAAAATGGTCGTGAAAAAGATGTATAACTAAACGATGATGAAAATTTAACATCTGTACATACAAAACGGGGAGGGAGTTAAACACCCAACGCACTGAAGACGAATGAAACCATTTGCATCTCGATGTCTCTGTACAAAAGGAGAACTTCAACCAAAATTATATATAACAGGAAACGCGAGAATAAAAACGACATGACCTCAAAACAGCAGAAAAATGGAAACGACATTCACATGTCGGAAAGAATGCAGAAAACAGAGATATTCACATATACTGAAACCAAAATAACAAGAAATCATCTAACAAGATTAAGGTAGAGAGGATGAAAATGATATTGAATTCCAACATCAGGGTCAAATCAATGTTCAAACCCTCAAATACAACTTAAGTTTGGATTCTCAGGATCAAAATTACAAAAGAAACAACTCAATTCATCGCCAAGGAACAAGCTACAAAAGAAACCCTCGGGACTATATCTACCTACTGCGAACATAACAGAAACGCAATGTTTAGGGAAAGTAAAGTAACAAGTAATAACCAGCAAGAAACCACATTAAGCAGCGAAGACAAAGAAACCAAGGCAAACAAGTTATGTAGCATATACAAAAAGAACCATACATCAAGCAAAGACAAAGGCCATGTCCCTGAATCAGTGCCCTGATCTTTGAAATAATTCGACCTCGAATCTTCAAGAAGTGCAGGCACGTCATCTGCGAGTGAATACACAAACAGGTCCAACACATCAAATCAAGGGTATATGAAAAGCGTTGTCCTTGATCTTCCTAAGAAGATGAAATGCACCGAATTTCATTGACCCCATTTTCCTTTTCATCAAGGAACTGAAAGCCAACAATCTTGATAACTAAAATCTAATTGCTTTCCTATAGCTTTTTTTTTTTTTTTTTCTTCCACGAAAACATCTCAAGCAAAACATTAAAGGGAAACCAAGGTATCGACTAGAGCTCACAAACATATTTACAATGATTGCGGCACATGCAAAACTGGTTGTCTTAACACAACCAACAGTTTTTACTTCATCCCCATTGCTGACATGAAGAACCAAGCCCCTTGAAAGCAACAGTTTCATTTGGGATTTTATTAGAAGTTTTCAATTTGCTGAAAAATATCCTATCATTAAGAAACTTGCACACAATTTAAGAATTACAATAACCCAGGAAAAAACTTAACAAAGACAAACGACAATTCATTGTAGCATATTATTAATAACAGAAACACCAAGCAAATCCAGAGTTGAGAGTTGATGTTGCTGCATACAACAAGAAACACTGAAACGACACAGAATTAGAAAAATTTGCAAAGATCACCTTATAAAGAAAACGCAACTAATTCGGTCACTGATTAAGCCAAGACAGAGGTGTTTATTTGATCTAACATTTCATCGACGGCCTCTTCCATTATTTTTGCTTTTTCTCCAAAAACACCTTGATGATCAAACGAGAGACAAGAAAACATCTTTGGCAATGATTATAAGGAACAATCTCAGATTGATGGCAATCAGATTTCGCGTCATTTCTTGGTGAACATAATCCGACAAAATCTCTTCAATCCCTTCATTTATGTGCCAGAACAAAGCGAGATTTGGTAGCAAAGTGAAAGAGATCACCTTCGTCGCAGTGCCGCCGATTCCCGTCTCTTTAGCCCTAATCTCCTTGGATTCAACCCTAGGAGTAGCAGTAGCAGCAGCAGCAGTACTAAATCCTCTCGTTCTGACGTCGTTGCAAGCTAGGGTTTGATCGTGCCTGTGGAGTGAAAACGCCGCCGTATGGAAGCCTTGGAGATTGAAGATCTGGTTGAGAGTGGTCAACGGGTGGTGGTGGGCCCGGGGTGCAGAGAGACGATCAGTCAGCAGATCGGAGGGAGTGTGGCCGTTAATGGCGGCGGCGTTGGGTTGACGGGGTGGTGGCGTGGTGGTGGCCGGGTGGTAGAGCTCCGATAATCCCAGGAACCTTGGCGTAGGACGAGGAGGAATCGCCGATCGCAATGATCTGCAGATTGAATTTCTCATCTTTTTTTTTTTTTTTCTTTTTTTGGATTCAAAGAAATGAATTTGTTCAAACCCTACACATCACCTGCGTTTTACATAGGTGGCCGTACAAAGGTTGGGTTGGGCCGGGGGCCTCCGATTGATCCAGGAAAAAAAATTATAATATGTGTTTAAATTATTGTTGTTAAATTAAAATTTAATACATATTTAAAATATTTTAAAAATATTTTTAATGATATAATAATTATGTTAATGATATTATATATTGTACTATATAATTATATATAAATAATTTTAATGATATCATTATGAAACATTTGTAAAATTTTTACAAATTTGAGTCATATTTCAATTCAATAAACGTAATTGGGCCAATTATCTTATTGACCCTTGATCAAGGCATGCCTTAAAATGGAAATAATACTCTACAAATTCCAAAATGAAGAAATTCAAATATGGCTAAATTTTTAGAATATTTTGATAATTTATATAAAAAAATAATAATTATTATGTAATCATTGTTATTCTTAAAAAAATTTGAAAATTTTGCTAGATTTCAATTTTGGCATGCAGCGTAAATTTTGTAAGTTAATTACACAAAAGATGAGACTATTTCAAATATTTCTTAAATTTAACGATATTCTTATTGTGTTTATTTTACAGTCATTGAGATAACATCATTCCTAATGTATGTGCCCTTTTTTTATGACTACACAAATTCACAACTCATTTTATGACAACCGGTTTGGACGCATTGGAGGGTTTCATGAACAACCTTATGTATAACTGAATTTAAGAAATGGCTAACAAAGGGTAAGGAGATCATTCTGGGTCATTTTATGAAGTTATGTGACAACTAGTGGACATATTTTTTTGCCACCCCTTTCCTAACGGACGTATATGTAGTTAGTTCTTTAAAGTCAACATGCTTGGTTTATTTTTGGTTCTGATTCATATCCTGTTGATTATTTACTGTACTCAGCCACTAAAATGATAGATTTGTCTCTTTTTTTTCCCCAAAGAGATGAAAACTTAACTCTAAGCTTGTCATTGACACACAGGTATTGTTCTTGTATCGTACAATATTTGAACTTATTTTTTTCAACGGTTTGACGAACAACCTAAAAATCACATTAGTCATTACCCTTTGTCTCTCTTCCTCTTTATCTTTCCTTCTCTCATCTCTCTCTTGCTCTCCCTCCCTCCCTCCCGCTGTTAGAGCCAACAGAGATAATCGCTTGAGGTCGCGCCATCACTACCAAAGCTCGTGTAGAGTGGCTCGTCACTGGATATTACCCAGATCGAGACATATCTCCATGATATTCAGTAGGTTACCACCTTAATATACAAAATGGTATAATTCTAAAAAACTGCGATTTCAAACATAACTTATCTTCTTAGCCACCTTTGGCCTAGTAGAAGCAGTTTTTCACCTAGACCTAAGGGCCTCACTTGAACTTTAACCCCATTTTTTGTTGCACTTTCTATTTCAATAATTTTTTAAAGGTGTCTATTTTTATTCAAACTTTTAGGAATGCTTATATTTCATAATTCTTTAAAATTATTTTGATTATATGCTATGTTCTAACTTTTAAGCATTCTCGTATTTTAAACTCGAAATTTCAAATGAAACAAAAAATTAACAACACTATTATATTAATTCATATGTAGACTTTAAACTTTAAAGAGTGAATTGAATTCAATGACAACGTTGTGTCGTTTGGAAAAAGAAAAAAATCAAAACAAAGATACTTGTACTCTTAGTTTAACTCAACATTTTGGCTCGATTCACGCTATTAGGAAAAATAAAAATAGAAAAATCCAAAACTATTATTAGCATAAAATTTTTATTCTAAGTGGAGAAATCCACTAATTTCACTCTAAAACTACAAGATTCGCACACTTATCAAAACAGAGATTAAAAAAAAAAAAAAAAAAAAGTAAAATGTGAAGGCTCACACTGACTGCACTACATTACAAAAAATGACAGTCGGTTGGAATTTTCAGAATATTGGGATATTGGCCTAAAATGTCAAGAGTTCTAGGGACCAAAATTCTTATTCATAATGTAGACACATGATATAAATATATATGTGTAAACGTATGTATATGTATGACCAGGGTCCGCTGGATGCATATATATCTCAAGTGGACTAGGAGCAACAGTGATCCAGCAAACAACAGCAGCATACCGTAGGCAAACTGCAAGAATATGAGCAACAAGAAAACTGGAAAAAATATCCAAATAAGGGAGGACAAACAAAATTACTTAATTTAGAGAGGAAAATCTAAATAAAGAATTAATTGACACCAATTAGCGGAAGTGATGTGAATTAAGATTGTGACTAATGCTCCTCTCCAAAATGTTTTTTGCTTTAAATATTATTCAACATTAATGGGAAATCGTAGACAAAAAGCAGCCAATTTACCTTTATTCTCTATCCGAAGGACAGATGGAGTAATTGGTCCAAATCAAAGGCTTACAAATATTTAAAATAAGTGTCGTCTAATCTTTACAAAATGATGATAAATATTTTTTCATACTAAGCAAGAATAAAACATAAGTAGGGGTACACGTAATATACATATTCATTTTGATTAAAAAATGTATTCGCATAAAAAACTTTCATATCCTATCACATAATTTCCATAAAATATAATCTAGAAATTTCCAACTCATCACTGTATGACATAATTCAGTGTCTATTCAATTTCTTATATTTTAGATTGTTTCAAAGTTATTTACACGTGATAAATGGTGTGCTTTTCTAGGTTGTAAAGAGAAATTTGGGAATTCATTTATGAGTCAATTAGTCACGGTTTTTTTTTTTTCCCAGACCATATCAAGTTATAAAGTTAATGAGGCTTTTCTGTATGTAACATTTTGGTACCAAAGAAAGTTAAGAAATGGTGCAGTGGAATTCAATAGGAGAAAGACGAGACCACATACCAGGCCTTAAGGAATGAGCAAAACGTGGAGTGAGAATCATCGTCATAATCGTCTGGAGGCGGAGGTGGCGGGGGTGACTGAGAAGGTGGTGCCGATGGTTGTGGAAGATTGCCTTCATTAAGGTGACCTTGATAGCCCGGTGGCGGAGGAGTACGCGAATAATCAAATGGTTGTGGCGCCTCCCAAGCTGGAGCACAACAATGGGAAAACACTGGATTAGAATTCCTTATATATAAGATGAGATTGTTGTTAAAAAAACGAAGGCAACCATTGTAGTAGATAAAGCTAATACGACTTGCCTGCTTGCCTCAAATCCTCTTGAGGAGGAGGGACAGGTTGGTAGCTCATTTTGGTTGCTTTGATTTTTTATTTTTTCTTTTTTTGAAGAAGAATTTTGTGAGTATTAGTGCTTGTTACTGATGACAGTAAAGCAAACAAATTAAACATTGGAATGGCTTAAGGTTTGCAACTTGTCTTTATAAAGTAGTAGTCTTTATAAAGTAGTAGGATCGTTAAGGGACGCCCAAGTCTCCATCAATTTTCAAGAGCCTCAACCACCATAGTACAATTATTTTGCCTAAAGGTAACCCTACTTATGAAAAAAAAAAAAAAGAAGAAAAGGTAAGCCTCCTTACGTGTTACGTCCAACTCTTTTTTTTTTTTTTTTTTAATTTCAAAAAGAAAAATGATAAAATAAAAGACTAATTACAAAAGTTTCCCCCAAACTATAGTCCTTATAACACTTTGCCCCTCGAATTTAAAAACGTAACATTCATTCCCCGTGAAGTATGAGTCGTTAACAAAAATAGTTCTTCTTAGAATTTTAATGGAAAATTGACAAATAAGTTTAAAATTAGGGGTATGTTGATAATCTATTTATAAAAAAATAATCACAAAAATTTAAACTATAATAAATATAGTCTTTACTGATGATTTAAAAAATCAATTAAAACCATAATATTAAATTACTTTAAATTTATTAACTTTTTTTAAGTACTTTTAAAATTTCAAAGTATTTTATCGGTGCAAAAAAAAATTGATAAAATTATAAAGAAAATTTCGGTATTAAAAAAATAAAGAATTTAAATGGTTTTATGGTTTCAATTGATTTTTTTTTAATTTTTAACCATCAATAAAGACTATTTTTTATAATAATTTTAATTTTTGTGGTTATTTTAATAAATAGATTACTAAAATATCCTTAATTTTAAAATTGTTTGTTAATTTTCTGTTAAAGTTCTAATAGAATGACTATTTTTGTTAACGATTCATACTTTAGAGGAAAGAGATATTATGTTTTAAAATTCACAGGTCAAAGAGTTATAATGGTTATAGTTTGGGGAAAATTTTTGAAATTAATCCTAAAATATAATAAAAGGACCCATCCTAATTTGTTCACTCGCTCAGAAATTCAACTATACTTTTCTTGGTTTCCACTTTTCAACCAGTTTTTTTTTTTCCTTTGACTACTGCATTATTGCTTATTTATAAGCGTCACAATATATATATATATATATATCCAACTGGACCAGAATGTTCATAAACTTGCTTTAGATTTGAGCTGAGATTTGAGAATTGACATTTATTTTTTCAAGTAGAAAGATTATTGTAAGCTTGATACTAAAAAATTACTCCACATTTTATATAATATGGCATAGTATTAATAGTAGTACGTTATTGCAACCTACTATATCATGTGTTTCAATGAAGTATCAAGAAATAAGAAATAAAGTGTAAATATATAGATTAAAACTCCCAAAAAAGAAGTAAAGTATGATAGTAAGGGGCAATTAATACACTGTGAAGTAATTCTCAGAAATCTTCCATTTAACGAAGCTCTGTGAGCTTAAGAGAAAATAACACAGTTCCTAAAATTCCAAATGACCAAGTCTGAGGCTTGCCACTTACCAGCCACGATCAGAGTTTAAAAGCCCAATTACATACAGACGACAATCTCAAGCATAAAACGACGTTTGATGCCGTTTGATCTAGTGAAGATTTTTTTTCTCAAATAGACAGATTCCTACTAGGACGCACAGGTATGTCCGAGAACTGCTAGGACGCACAGGTGGCTAAAACCTTACGACACAAGCAACCGAGTGTTTATCCAAAACAATAATTGCTGCGTCCCTAAAAATAACAAATACAATAATTTGTTATGTCCTTAGAGACATGTGAAAGATAAAATAAAGTAATGGTTGCGTATAAACAAGAGTAGGACCAAACGCATCCCATCAAATTCTTTGTATCCGGAAGCTTCTTTTTTTTTTTTTTTTTTTTGAAGGAAATCCGGAAGCTTCTTGATCTTTTCCTTCGGTTAACAATTCACAACCACCTGTCCATGTATATATATGCACACACACATATATCAATTTAATCCATGTTTACTCCGAAAAGTAGTATATTAACACACCTAATCGACTCGGTGCCTCTTTCTGTTTCTGCAGACATCCTTCGTTACAAAGATACCCGAACGGAGTATATTAACAACTAATCTTTTTCTAAGCCAATAATCTGATCTTCCTTATTGTTCTGAAGAGCAAAACTAGCTAGAATACCCTTCGTTGAGTGGCTTCAATATTTCAATAAAGCTTGAGCAGCGTAAAAGAGTCTCAGAAGGTGCCTCCTGCTCCCTCTTCAAGCGATGCACATGAGGAAGCCAAGAAATGGGCGATCCAAGTGATGGGAGCCCCGGCGGCGCCCACCATGCACCCGGACAACGAGAAGGCGGCGCATTGGAGAAGCCGACTTCTAACCCCCTTGAGCCTGTCATCAATCTTGGAGCACCAAGGCAGAGAACATCGCCCGCAACATCTGCCACAACCGTATGTACTATTTACTTCATCGATTGCATGGTTTTTAGTCCATAAGCTTTAACAGCCTAGTAGTCAATTCTCAATAGCCAGGATCGTATTTGGAATTAGTTACTGTCTTAGCCTATCTTTTGTTGTCGTTGCTCTCCAATCGGTGTCGTTTTGAATTTTTGGCCTCGTCTAATTTTTATGTCGTTTAATATTATTCTTGACTTTTTGTCGTGTTTAGTCGTTTTGCAATTCCATGTCGTTTTTTTCTTGGGTAAGTTTAGCTTGTCGTTTCATTCTTATAGCCGTTTTTTCGGTTGGCCTTTTTATTTTTTTACCCTTGCTATGTCGTTTTTATCTTTTCTGTTAGCGTTTTTGTAATTATTGTCTTGTCTTTGTATTGCTGTTGCGTTGCATCCGGGTGTCGTTAATTACATTGTTGTCGTTTTTGGGGCTGATGTCGTTTGTTTTGTTTTTCCAGTGCCACTTGCCCTTCTTCTCTGCTGGATATGTATTTAAGATATATTTATTTTCAGCAAATAATGATTACTATTTCAACGGATAAAAAAAACCGAATATCTTAAATGTTGTTTCATACTTGTAATCACTGTTGTTTTTTAATTGGGATTTGGGATCATCTCTTACATCCTTGTCGTCTGTTGAAATTGACGTCGTTTTATATTTTTGTTGTTATTTTCGTCATCAATTGCTGTAACGTTGTTCTGTATGTTTTACATTGTCGTTTGTTTCACATGGTATATGTATGGAAATTGCAGTGAAAACTGGACCGTCGGTTACGGAGGCGGCGTGGGGGAAGATGAATCTGGCGGCGAAGGCGATAACAGAAGGAGGATTTGAGTCATTGTTCAAGCAGATTTTCGGGAGTTGCGATCCAAATGAGAAGCTGAAGAAGACTTTTGCTTGTTACCTTTCCACGCTGGAACTCTCTACTTGTCCACAGCTCCTCTTGCTTTCTGCAGTGATGGACCTCTCTACTTCACTCCTTCTTCTGGACAAGGAGCTTGGAGCTACTACAAGGTATATACATATTACATTATTATAAAAATTCATCTTAATTATTACCCGACGTCCTAAACAAAAACAATTTTTGAGTTTCCCTGTACATGAACGTGTTATTAGATCCCAACTTCTTCAACTTAAACTATAATAACAGAGTAACAAACAACTCTATTTGGGAGTACTGATTTTGCGGTTCCAATAAATTTTATTTTCCCTCACATGTTACAGTAATTTTTTATTCTAGCTTGCGGTTTCTCAAATGGCTTAAAAATTGTCTCTATTCAATAAAGAGTTCAATTTGTTACAGTTTTTCTTTCTCTGTTTTTTTCTTGTGGCCGAAGTTTCTTAGATTAATTAAGGTTTGCATTATATTTATATTAGGAGTTGGCTTATTTAAAATATTAAGAATTAAACTTGCTTTAGGATTTGTGTATTTGCAGTTGCAATACTAAGAAACGTTAGCATTCTTTCTTTCTTTCCTCCTCTTCCATATTTTGCATTGGGTAATCTCACGCTCTTAAGAATATTGTGGTCTTATTAAAGAACTTCCCTGGCTCTTTCACTGATTTAAAGTCCAGTAATTAACCACCACTCTTTAAAATGAAGTTAATATGTAATCTGCTTAGGACTCAAAAAGTCGAAATATATGTGATCTTGTTATTGGGTGGTGCGTTTGAATTTTGACATGACAGAACTGTGGGATGAACAGGTGATGATACCATTAGGGAATATAGCGACAGTAAATCCAGTGACAAGAACAGAAAATCCACCAGAGAAGTACATGCAGATTGTTACCTCAGATGGGCACGAGTTCTGGTTCATGGGATTTGTTAATTTCGAGAAAGCATCTCATCGCCTTTTCAACTCCGTATCAGATTTCAAAGCAGCCCATGGTAATAACAGTGTTGCCGTGCAATCAGTTAGTGTTTTGGAACTACCCGTCTCTTCATGATATCTTTACAGCGGGGTTTTGAGTTTTTGCATATTTATATCAAGGTATAAAAGCAACAGTTTGTTGCTGTGTGTATTGTTGTAAAAAATTATTTGATTTTTTTCCCTTTTTTTCTTTGTACTCTCTCGTTTGATGTTTGTTCAAACCTATGTAACATTTGTTTTTAGTGAAATAATTTACTTTTTCTTGTCGATTAGTTTTCTTCTTACTTATAAATTAGAAGCAGGGCTAGGAGGCATTAACAATGCAGAACAAACGATATTATTGACAAAACAACGCAACAACTATAAAAAGATATTAAGGGCGTACGAAGACGTGGTTAAAATTGTAAGTTAGAATAAAAATTATCGTAACATGTGGGAACAATATTGTAGAAAAGTTAATTAAAGTTGTTAACTACAAATTATTATAACATGTGAGAGAAAATACAGTAGAAAAGTTGGTTGGAATCATAAAATTACAGTTTTAATGGTATTCTTAAACGAACGAAAATCTAAGAATAAAACGGCAACAATAAAAGAAAACAAAAAAAGAGAAAAAAAAATGACTAGAAGAAGAAAGCGACGACAACTAAAAACGACAATAAAAAAACAATTAAAAACGGATTCTAAGATAAAACGACAACATATAAAAAAGCACCAAAACTGGCTGCAAGATCGCGCTGAGTTGCTTTTCCCAATTCTCAAAAAAAAAAAAAAAAAAAACTTGTTAGGGCTGACGTGTTTTTTTCCTTGATATTTTTCGCTCGTAATTTGTTATACACGAGCTTCCTTGCAGAACAAGTTAACTTGGAGATCACGTTCTTGAAGATAGAGTTCCAAGTAAAGTCAATCTGGTGGAATATTTAAATTGAAAATATATTCAAGTAAAGATATATTCTGAAGATATAAGCATGTGATATATTCAAACTTGAAATATATTTCAAATTAAAGATAATAATAAGCTGTGGCTGTGGAGAATCTGAGTTCAAAGTGAAGATCTAACAGGATTGGGTTTTACTTCTTTACAAAGGTGAGATTGCGATTTGCATTATTGGAGAATAATTGGAGATATTTGTGGAGCATAAAATTAAAAGTTGAGCATAAAATTTGAAAATTATAACAGAAGAATCCTGGATAAATTTAGAAATCAGATCATGCCTTATTAGATAAGTGTTATAATACCTAGATACGACACTTGAATTTTAAACAACCCATTTCAGATCTGATCAAGATAGTGGAAACAACTCTATAAAAGCTTCACTTCACATAGGCATTTTACAGGTCTAGAATCTAGGGAGCTTAGTGTTCACAAGAGGTTTTAAAGAAGGTGAAGTCTTCGGGAGGAGACCCTTTTGCATAAGTCTGATTGGTGATTTGATTTAGTAGATTATTTAATAGTTGGGTGTGATTCGAGGATGTAGGTTTAACGACCAAACCTCGATAGCATTTGCTTGTGTTCTTCATTATACTAAAACAAATAACGTAAGCCAAAGAATATAGCAAGAAATATTTGCCATATCGACATGAGCTTAGAAAGAGAGATATATAAGAAAACATCAACAAGAAAGATGTATAAGAAAGCATCAACAATACCTAAAGGGGCCAAATTATAAATATGACAGCTTTTAATGTAATAATTAGCTTATTTGTGATGCACATGGACAGGTTGTGTAGAGCTCATCTGTGACGCACTCATCTATCGTGCACATGGACAGATTGTAACAGTGCACGTGGACAAATTATAATGACACTTTCTTTTTCTCCTAATGTTTCCTAATGTAATTTCTATATAAGGGCACTAAGAGTGTTCTTGTAACATCAATAAGATCAATAATAAAAAATACAATTCATTTTCCTTTTCATGGTATCAGAGCCTTTTTTTAGTTTATCCTAAAGGTGAATCATCTTGAGAAAGCCATTTCTTCTCAGCATTCTTGTCAATCTCCAATACAAGAAACCAAAACTTCAAAACCATTTCTTTTTCAATACAGAAGATCAACCAGAAAAACAATCAAATCACATACCTTAAAAAAACAAATCTGCACAATTTGAACAAGATCACTTCCCTGTGCTTTTTCGACCAAATCGGTCACTCTTCCAATGAAAACTCTGGTCCTTACTTCTTCCCTAGTGACTTCTCTGTCTCCAGAGACTCCTCTGTCAACGAATTCCTCTCCTCTATCCGAAGCTCCTTCGCCTGCCGTCGCTCTTCCTCCTCTGCCACCACGGCCTATAGACTATCTCCTCTACACCATCCGAAGCTCCTTTGTTTGTCATCGCTCTTCCTCCGCCACCGTCACATTCCTCGTCCTCGATGAAAAGAAATCTAGTGATAAGCTTAGTTTACACCCATGTCTAAATATACAACTTGAAAGGAAGTAATTTGGAAGTATATAAACACGTCCAAAAGTGCACGTTTGTTTAAAAAAAAGACTCATTGTCGTTTTTTTTCTTGTTTCTCATTGTCATTTCATTAATTCAAAAAAAAAAAAAAAAAAAAAAACAAAAAAATGGCATCTATTCAAAAAGAAATGCACAACTAATCTGAATTATTCTTGATGGGCATAACTACAATCGATGGGCCACAGCTATGCGTAGTTATTCGATGGGCCACAAACAAAAAAAAAACTGATGACAAGTTTGTTGATTGACTTGAGGAATGGGAAAGTAAAAATCATCGTATCCTTACATGGTTCACCAACACTACTGTTCCTTCTATCAATCTACACATTGGGTGCTTTGAACTCACAAAAGAAGCCTAGGATTTTATTGCCACGCGATATAATTCCACTACTCTTTCTCATTAATATCATCTTATGACTACTTTGTGTCGACTTCATTAAGAATCAGGTCAGCCAATTGATGAATTCCATTCCAAAATGCAACAGTTATGGGTGTTGTAGATGTGGAGCCAAATCAAGTCAACACTCTAGCAAAAAGGAAGAAAAAAAGGAGAAATGCAGCGCCCGTGAGGTAGAGAGGCAGTGCCGCGGCGCTGAAACAAGAGCGCCTAGGCACCAGTTGAAAAGCGCCTACATGCTGGCTGCAAAGAGCCTAGGCTCTGAGTGTTGGGCGCCTAGGTTCTGGGTGAATGGCGCCTAGGCTTCGGGTGTATGGCGCCTAGGCTTCCGGTGTATGGCGCCTAGACGCTGCAGGGGAGCGCCGCGGCGCTGAGGCGCTGTGTTACTCAATATTTTTTTAGTCAGAATCGAACTCAAACACCCTAAAAATGAAAAACTACTAGGGTTTCTCATTAGTTGCTATTTTTCTTTTCATTTGGGTATAAATAGATATAAGGTGGCTAAGGTTGTGTGTGTGTGACATTGAGAGTGGCATTATTTTTGTGTGAGGCATATTTTGAGAGCTCCATCCTTGAGAGAAAAAATTCCCACATGGGGCTAGATAGAAGAAAGTTTTGGTAAGCACAATTTAAGAGTGTGTGAGAAACTTCTCTTGTAACATAGTCTCAATTTTGGACGACCCTGTATAAAATTTGGTGTCTCTCTTTTCTTCTCTTCTTTAATTTATTTTCTGCAATTATTCGTTCTTGCGATCCTTGAAATTAGGAGACGCCTAATTCCCTAACAGTGGGATACTCTTGAGAATTTCAAGCCTCAATTCAAAAATGAATAGAAAATTTTTCTTGTTTATTGGAATCAAATCTGACTCATTCAATTTCTCATGGCTCTTTGAGATGATTTTGAAAACTAGTGTCTCTGCTTTGGCGCCGACATCCTCTTTTGACCATGGATAGTGCACTTATAGAGTTACTTTCTAAAGAAACTCGATTAGCAACGACTCGATCTCATCATCATGACACTGTTGTTGCTGCAACTCCAAAACAACATATTGGTTCTACTCAATTTTGTTGTCGATGTGGTCGGAATAATCATCTTATTGCCAATTGCAAAGCAAAGTTCCATTCTAATAGAACTCACCTTTCTGCTCTCAAGCTTTGAGGATTGCAACTCTAACATTTTCCTCAACTACAACTTGTTCACGATGCAGAAAGACCAATCATCTTGTTAAGCAATACAAGGCTGCATACCATAGCAATGGAGCACAACTTTCTGACTCTCAAACAATCATGGCTGCTGCAACAAACAACACAGGTTCTCCTGTATTCGAGTCTCATTAGAAATATGTATATTCTCCACAAATGACCTTCAGGCCTCGATCAATCAAGTAATGTCCCAATCTCACACTACTGCCATGTCTGCTACAGCAGGTGACACTTGCTTGTTTGATACTGTTTGTGGAAATCATATGACTGCCAATCCTTCCTCATTTAAAATCCATCACCTTTATCAAATGACTCTTTCATTACCACTGCCAATGGTTCCACCTTGAAAGCCACCCACGTTGGTAATGTGGAAACGAACTCTCTTTCTGTACCTAACACTTACCTTGTTCCCAAGTTAACTTTTAATTTGATTTCTATTGGCCAACCTTGTGATCTCGGTCTCGATTTACATTTTTCCAAACGATATGATTGTATTGTGCAGGATCCTCATATAGGTCAAAAAGTTGGGATGGGAAAAAAGATTAGAACACTATTTGAACTAGAAAATGTAAAAGTTCCATGACGTTTGGTCATCGTTGCTACACCACAAGCACCACAAGCATTATCCCTTTCACCTTCTTTAGATCTATGGCACTCTAGGTTAGGTCATGCATCTTTTCTTGAATAAGATCTTTAGCTTCTATTGGTGTTTTAGGAAAAGTTTCGAATACCATTTCAGACTGTTTGTCTTGTCAACTTAGAAAACAACATGCCTTACCATTCAATAAAAGTGAATCTTCTTCTTCTGCACCATTTGATTTGGTTCAGTCTGATATTTGGGGTGTAGCTCTAACACCTACCATGGGAGGCTCACGATACTTTATTATTTTGATCGATGATTTTTCATGATATACTTGGATATATTTGTTTAAACGACAATCTAAACTCTTGCCAATTTTTTAAGAATTCAATAATATGATACAAACTTAGTTCTCCAGCAAAATAAAAATTTTTAGATTTGACAATGCTGGTGAATACACTTCAAATGAGTTTAGAAACATGTTAAAAAATGATAGCACTCTTCCTCATCAATCTTGTCTAGATGCCTCACAACAAAGAGGTCGAGCTGAAAGAAAACATTGACACATATTTGACACTATTCGTGCCCTTCTTATTTCTTCCTCTCTTCCTAAACAATTTTGGGGAGAAGCTACTCTTACCATAGTCTACACCATCAACCGAGTTCCCACACCAGCACCAGCTACACGATCTCTTTGTAAGGGCTTGTACAATAAGATTCCTGACTACAATTTTCTTAAAGTTTTTGGGTGCACTTGTTTCCTACTATTACCTGATCATGAAAGAACTAATCTTGAGCCTCGCGCCCGGTTATGTTTTTTCTTGGGTTATGGTATAGAACACAAAAGTTATAGGTGCTATCATCTAGTTTTTAAATGTCTTTGTGTCTCACACTATGTACTTTTTTGGAAACATAAATAGTACATCAGCATATCTTCATTGCCTTCATAGCCTTTCTCCCTATAGATTTTTACAGATATATCTTTTGATCTTTCACTATCTGACGATTTTTCTACAAAACCTTCTAGCTCAAACAGTGATCCATCTTCTTCCATTTCTGATATGAACGAGGCTCCTATAGATACAACTGTGACCCCTCCATACATAGCTCCTCCTATTCATCGCTCTTCTTGGGTAAGGGAACCAAACACTCAACTTTGTGATTTCCACTGTTATTATGCGCTTGCCACCCTACATGAGCCTTGCAATTTGCGTGAGGCCATTTCTAATCCTATGTGCCAACAAGCAATGGCAGAAGAATTGCAAGCTCTTGAGAAAACTTATATGATCAATAACTTGACAAATGAGTCATTAATTGTAAATGGGTCTACAAGATCAAGACTCAGTTTGATGGGTCAGTGGAGCGATACAAGACACGTCTTGTTGCTAAAGGATTTACTCAAGAATATGGAATTGACTATGAAGAGACTTTTGCTCCTGTTGCTTGTCTTACATCAGTTCACTCCTTCTTAGCTGTTGCTGCTTCTGAGTTATGGCCAACATGCCAAATGGATGTTAAAAATAAGTTTATATGAAGCCACCCCCTAGTTCTTCTATACCATCCAACAAGATTTGCCGTCTTCGTCAAGCACTTTATGGTCTTAAGTAAGCTCATCGAGCATGGTTCTCCAAATTTACTACAACTATTGCTCAACTAGGCTTCACATCTAGTGCCCACAATTCAGCTCTTTTTACTTGAAAAACTGATAAGGGTGTTACACTCCTTTTACTCTATGTGGATGACATAATAATTATAGGAGATGACGCAGATGGTATTCAAGATCTCAAGAATTTTCTTCATTCTCATTTTGAGATGAAAGATCTAGGTCCTTTGAGCTATTTCTTGGGACTTGAAGTTACTTCTGACTCTATAGGTTTACACTTATCACAGACGAAGTATGTTGTTGATCTTATTGCCAGAGTAGGATTGACAAATAGCAAGATAGCTTCATCACCACTTGAGCAAAATGTACGGCTTACTCCTTTCGACGGTACTTTTCTCACAAATCCAACTCTATATCGAACCTTGGTTAATAGTCTTGTTTACCTAATAGTTACTCGTCCAGATATTGCATATGTTGTTATTTGGTCGGTTAGTTTCTTTCTGCTCCTCGATCGACTCATTTTGCTGCTGTTCTTCGTATCTTGAGATATGTGAAAGGTACTGTGTTTCATGGATTGCATTTTTCCTCTAGCTCTTTGTAACACCCCTATGTGGGGGTTAACAGTTTTAAATAAATAAAAATAATTTTAAATTTTATATTATTTAAATCAATTAAACAATGCCCATGGGTCTTTAAACAACAAGAAAAATAAAAATAAACGTTTTAAATACAAACCACAGTTTTTAGTGTAGCACCAAATATATATAATTACAGTCATCATCACCATAGTACAATTCCCAAATAACTTAACACAGCCATAAAAAAAAATAATACAACTCTTACATGTTGTAGATAAGTTGTAATTAAACAGGGTCTTCTAACACGAAAACAGCAAGATTGTTTTCGCTTATTCCTCTTCAAATATGTTGCACTGAGTTCCACCTGAGATATGAAGATATGATAGGGATGAGCATCGACATGCCCAGTAGGGAAATCATGACTCACCTTATGGTTTATCCATTACCACATTAAAAACTGCATGGTTAGTAGGTTACATCATATTCCAGATTATGAGGTTTATTATGATCACATCTTATGGATACCGTAGTTAATCATTACCAAGTGTCATAATTACACATTTATACAAATATTACCAATCATCATTGTTCCTAGGTATCCATGTTAAATTGAGTATCACTCAACTCATCGAAACCCAAATGGGCGTACTTGATCACCCTATAAACATTTCAAGGGTGTTCCGGTGAGGGGACATCAAGCCCCGAGTCCTCACCAAATCGATTCCTGTACAGTGTGTTCTGGGACTTTCAACCCAAGGAAGCGTCATCACCTTCCCCCTATTTTTCCTTTTAGGGTATTCGTGCCCAAGGACGTAACCGTCGCCCTTTTTACATCTCACTATTCCTTTGTATTCAATTTATATTTATAGAGTCAATTTCCTAACCATGCTTCTCAATTTATAACATATGTCAAATCATTATATTTATTGCTATACAATATACATATTTTACAATATAAAACAATCAAATTTAATTTACCAAAACCTCACAAAAGATGAGTAATAGAATCCCTACCTTCAAAGCTTAACAACAAACTTTTATTCTCGGAATTAATCAACGTTAGCTCCACACATCCTTGACCCTAAGGCATGCATAAGGACAATTAAAACTAAAGCACAACGTATAATCACATTCATAAGTGAATTATGTGTAAACCCGTCTACTAGTGCCATTAAAGTATTTTTATGCAATTGTTCTTTAAATACCAAGTAAACAATTTTTATCTTAAACGCAATATAAAATACATACAAGCAATTTTTATGTTTTAGTCTCTAATAAGAATTCATAAATCATTTAGGGTAGTATTGGAAAGGTTGTAAGACATTAAGAGACTAGAAGGTGAGCAAAATTGGGTTTTTGGTTCAAGTTAACAGCTAGTATACCATGGCAACTTGGTGGTATACTTTTGTAAAAAGGCGGGTTCACTATCTACAATTAACACACGGGTTAACAGGTGGTTTACTTAAGATAGACGGGTGGTTTATTACCACTGGCAGGTTTACTAGTTTCTAATCCGAAAATTGAAAAATTCATAGAAATTAAAATACAACTCCGATTTAGGGTCATGATAGCTCATTGGAAAGCTTAGGATGTCTACTTTTTAAATATGCAAACCAATTTACAAAATTCATTTTCATTTAACTCCAGAATTTTAAGAAATAGCCACTGCCCATAGAGGTATTATAAAGTTTATGGGATGTCAAATTTTTCTTTAACTTAAAGCATATTATCCTTGTTTAAAATCTCAAAACCATTCCAAAATATGCAACATGCATTATATAATCAGAATAAACATATTCTCATGAGTTTTATACCAAAATCATTATCAAATTATATCTCTAGCCTTTCTTGTAAATAATGATGAAAACATGCTTAAATTTGCTCTTTAAGCTCAAAACATTAGAACATCAATCTTAAAGTTATGGAAACCGGTTTTAAACATTCCTAACATGTTTCTAACATTGTCATCAAACCAAAATAAAAGTTGGTTGTGGGTTGTAACTCAAGACTCAAGTTTTTGTTCATAAATGTTTAAGGATGCATGTTAACTTAACTAGAAATTTGCATGAATTTTGAACACGAAAATTATGCATTAAACATGGAGAAAATACATACTAAAAACTAAGTTTAGATTAAAGAAAACCTACCTCAAAACTTCTTTGAAAAGCACCAAAGTTCGGGTTAACAATCAAGCTTGAATTAACTCTAAAACCGCCTCGATCATGGTTGGGAATTATAATTGTCTTGGCCACAAAGAGAGCTTTGTGCTCTATGTCTTTAGTTAGAAATTTGAAGTGAGAAAGGGAGAGAATGAGAACTAGAGAAGAAGGTGGTGATAGTTAAATAAAAAGATATCAAAATGCTTAAGAGGAATGGGATGTTTACGGGGGAAAGTTGTAAGAAGAAACAAAAGAGTCTTAAAGGAAAATATCATCTTGTCTCCCATGAAGATTTTTAGCAAATCATGCTAACATAATTGAGGGGACAATTGGAGTGAATTATAGAAGAAGATAAGGAAATAATTAAAGAGGTGGTTGAGAAAATATCTCCATGTCTTTTATGAATTGAGGGAAAATAATTCAATGTCCCCTTCGGATACCTTTAGCAAAATAAGAAGAAGGCTATATAATTGAGCAATAATTTAGGGAGACAAGATTGGTAGAAGTGTTGGTAAATTTTGAATGTTTCTTAGGAAGACTTGGTAAGAAAATACTAAAGTGGTATTTTTTTTTTAATGATCGTAAACAACTTAGTAATTTTAAATAGTCACATTTTATTCATTAAATTTTACAAAATCATGCCCGTTAAAAATACGGGTGTTACAGCTCTCCCCTCCTATAAAAAATTTCGTCCTCGAAATTTCTTACACTGATTACAATGTTAAAACAAATGTGGATACTTTTCTCTCATTTCAGATTCAAGTTCCCATGTGGCTTCCTCCACATCATGGTGTTGCCACATCACTTTCACCAGAGGAATTTCACGACGACGTAATATTTTTATTTCATGATCCAGTATTTGAACTGGAATTTCTTCATAATTCGTATCTCCTTGAATCGGCACATCTGTCCACATGATCACATGTGAAGGGTCGGGTTCATACTTTCTCAACATCGATACATGAAACACATTATGTACATGAGACAATTGTGGTGGTAGGTCTAAACGGTATGCCAACGTTCCAATGCGTTCCACAATCTCAAACGGTCCTGTATACCTTGGTGCTAACTTTCCTTTAACACCAAATCGAGATACACCTCGTTTTGGTTTCACTTTTAAGAACACAAAGTCTCCAATCATGAACTCTAAAGGTCGCCTCCTCTTATCTGCATAACTCTTTTGTCGACTTTAAGCTGTCTGAAGAAGTTCGCGAATAATCTGGATCTTGTCCGTTGTTTCTCTGATAAACTGAGGCCCAAGTTCAAGACGCTCTTCCTTTTCAGCCCAACACAATGGAGATCTACAAGGTCTACCATATAAGGCCTCATATGGAGCCATTCTAATACTTGCTTGGTAACTGTTGTTATATGCGAATTCAACATATGGCAGCTGTGCAGCCCAATTTGTTCCAAAGTCCAGCACACAAGCCCGAAGCATATCCTCGAGAATCTGAATGACACGTTCAGATTGTCCATCTGTTTGAGGATGAAAAGCTGTACTAAAATTCAATTGAGTTCCCAAGGCCCTCTGCAATCCTCTCCAAAATTTCGACGTGAAACGTGTATCTCTATCGGAAACTATTGACATTGGAACTCCATGCAATGTCACTACCTTTTCCACGTATAATTGACATAATTTTGAGACACTATAACTAGTTCTGATTGGGATGAAGTGGGCTGTCTTAGTTAAACGATCTACAATTACCCAAACGGCGTCATGCCCTATTTGAGTCTTAGGAAATCCAGTAACAAAGTCCATTGTCACATGATCCCACTTCTATTCTGGAATAGGTAAGCTCCTCAACTCGCCTCCAGGCTTTTGATGTTCCGCTTTAACCTGTTGGCACGTCATGCACTTAGAGACAAAGGTTGCTACATCTCGTTTCATTCCTCGCCACCAGTATTGTCGTTTTAGATCCATATACATTTTTGTGCTTCCAGGATGAATAGCAAACTTTGAACGGTGAGCCTCATCTAGCACCGCATGCCTGAGATATGGATCCTCTGGAACAACTAATCTTCCTTTGTAAAGTAAAAATCCTTCTGGCTCAATCTGCCATCCATCCAGTTGTTCTCCATTTTGTATTTGCTCCCAAACCCTACGTAATCCTTCATCATGCCATTGTCCTTGTTTTACTTTCTGAATTAACGTAGGAGTTGCTATCACATTGAATAGGAAAGCTCTCTCGTCATCTTCATAATATTGCAAGTTGAAGTCGACGATGGTGACTCGTCTCCAATCTTCCAATGCTAAACTGGCTATACGTCCGTTGTTCTTACGACTTAGAGCATCTGCCACGGCATTTGCTTTTCCAGGATGATATTGGATACTAAAGTCATAGTCCACCATGTACTCAGTCCATCTTCGTTGCCTTAGATTGAGATCCTTTTGAGTAAACAAATATTTCAGACTTTGATGATCTGAATATAGCTCGAACTTTGCGCCATATAGATAACATCTCCAAATTTTGAGTGCGAAAACCACAGCAGCTAACTCAAGATCATGTGTGGGGTAGTTCCTCTCATGGGGTTTCAATTGGCGTGAGGCGTAGGCAACTACTCGTCCATGCTGCATTAACACACAACCCAAACCGTTTCCTGAGGCATCAGTGTATACTGTGTAAGGCTCCTCATTGTTAGGTATGATTAGCACAGGTGCACTAGTGAGTCTTTGCTTCAGTTCCTCAAATGCTTCTTCACATTTATCATCCCACACGAACTTGACATTCTTCCTTGTGAGTTTTGTTAATGGAGAAGCAATCTTTGAAAAATTCTCTACGAAGCGTCGATAGTATCCAGCTAGTCCGAGGAAACTTCGAATCTCCGACACGTTCTTTGGTCGTTCCCAATTTAGCACTGCTTCAATTTTGGAGGGGTCCACTGAGATGCCTTCTTCAGAGACAACGTGTCCAAGGAACTTGACCTTCGTCATCCAGAAATCACATTTTTCTCTTTTTGCATAAAGACCATGTTCTCTCAACGTTTGTAGAGCGATCCTCAAATGCTCAGCATGTTCTTCTTCGTTTTTAGAATAGATCAAGATATCATCTATGAAGACAATGATAAATTGATCTAAGTACGGTCGAAAGACACGGTTCATCAAGTCCATGAAAGCCGCTGGTGCATTAGTCAACCCGAAAGGCATGACAAGAAACTCAAAATGACCGTAGCGAGTCCGAAAAGCTGTCTTTGGAATGTCCTCTTCTCTTATCTTCAGTTGGTGATATCCGGATCGTAAGTCAATCTTTGAGAAATAGCAAGATCCTCCTAACTGATCGAACAACTCATCAATTCGGGGTAGAGGGTACTTGTTCTTGATAGTCAATCGATTAAGCTGGCGATAATCGACACAGAGCCTCAACGATCCGTCATGTTTCTTCACAAAAAGTACTGGAGCTCCCCAAGGTGATGTACTTGGTCGAATAAATCCTTTTTCCAGTAATTCGTCCAACTGCTTCCTCAATTCCACTTTCTCAGCAGGTGCCATTCGATACGGAGCGATAGAAACAGGCGTTGCTCCTTGAGTTAGGTCGATGACAAACTCAATTTCTCTATTAGGCGGAAGTCCGGGCAATTCATCTGGAAAAACATCTGAAAATTCGTCCACCACAGGAGTGTGAGAGGATAGGTCACTCTTCTTTAGTTCTCCATTTGAAGCAAAGATCGTCCCAAGATTGGTGAAATTCCTTCGTCCTCCAATACAAGCCTTTAGCACCGGGGCTGGTGTCACTGTTCCTGTTTTTGCCTGAAATTCGACGACTTGTCCATTCTTGGTGAATAAAGAGACATGTTTCCTATGACAATCTACTATTGCCTGGTATTTAGTTAGCCAATCCATTCCTAAGATTACATCAAACTCTGTCATAGTTATTACATATAGGTCAGCCGATAGTTTATGTTCTCCTATAACAATACACACTGATTTACAAATTATGGATACTTCAGCTATCCCGCCCATTGGTGTACTAAGGGTTAATGATGAACTACATGTCTCAGTTTCTAATTGTAGTACGGAAGCAAATAACATAGATATAAATGAATGAGTGGCACCAGTGTCAAATAATACATGAGCCCAAGAATGAGACACGTGAATCATACCGTCTACAACTGAGTGATCAGCCTGTTTTGCTTGTCCAGCTGTAGCCGTAATTGCATAAGCTTGTGCTGGTGCTTTTCCTTTATCACTTTTTCCTCGGTTTCCTTGGCTACTACTAGCCTTATTATTATTTCTCCCAGAAAAATATGGCCTTTGATTCATTGAGCCTTGTGGAGTCGGTTGGAAGTTCTGATTAGCATAAAAATTGGAACCCTATGGCCGCTGTTGATAGTTGTACTGAGGCTGGAACCCTCGAGGTTGAGTTACTGAGACTTGGGAAGCTGGAGTGTTTTGCTGAGGCGCTCCACGATTTTGACTCCCTCCCTAAACAGTGGAGCCAAAATGACTTCCTTGTGGCCTTGGTGCAAAGGATGATTGTGTAGGGTGGTTAGGGCAATTTCTCCTCAGATGTCCCACTTGTCCACAGTTATGACAAGCATACGGTTGGAAACGACCACTACCAGAAGATCCACCACCAATAGTCACTCCACTATGCTGAATGACTTGCCCTTGTGACTTCTCTTTCTTACTTATTTTCCTTTGACGCCCACCAGAACCCTTATACTCTCCATAGGAGTTATTTAGTTCTGTCTCTGCCCGCTGTGCCGCAGCTACAAGATCAAGAAAATCTGTTGATGGAACAGCAGCTATCATTTGTCTGATTTTCGGCCTCAGGTTATTTCTAAATTTTTCGCATCTCGCCATTGGATCCGATACAGCCCCGGGATTGTAGCGAGACAATTCTATAAATCGAGCATGGTATTCAGCAACTGTTGTATCTCCCTGCACCAGGTTTTCAAATTCTCGCATCATTGCTTGCCTATGGCTCTGAGGAATATAGGTGTTGCGAAAAATGGTTTCGAACTGCTCCCATGTAAGATTCGGCACGTCATAGTCGTCTTTCTGAAGATCCCACCATTCTTCGGCTTTACCCTCAAATATATATGTTGAAAAGCTAACCCAATACTCCCGTGGAATCCTCAAGGTGTCCAACTTCTTTTTGACTGCCTTTAGCCATTGTTCTGCTATGACCGGGTTAGGTTCTCCACTAAATGTGGGTGGTTTCTGCTTCATAAACTCCTTCAACAGAGTTAGATGTCGTTGTTCGGGATCACGAACCTCCACAGGTCTTTGCACATTTTGTAATGCTTGAAGAATTTGTCCTAAATTATTTACTTCTGGTGCAGCTGGCGGGGATTATGTTGCATGTTGTAGTTGCTCATCTTCTTGAGCTTGTTCCATCGGTTCCGGTTGCTCAACTTCTTGAGCATGTTCAACCGGTTGTGACAGCTCAGACGATTGCATTTGACGTCTTGGTGGCATAGTTTCTACTGGCTGCGAAAATTTAACTGGGATCAGTACCAAATGATGATGACATTAACACCTAACTTTAAAACCATTCCCAAAGATTAATTTTTAAGGTGGTGCTATACCCCCTAGGTTAATCGAACCTAGGCTCTGATACCAAAAATTCTGTAACACCCCTATGTGGGGGTTAACAGTTTTAAATAAATAAAAATAATTTTAAATTTTATATTATTTAAATCAATTAAACAATGCCCATGGGTCTTTAAACAACAAGAAAAATAAAAATAAACGTTTTAAATACAAACCACAGTTTTTAGTGTAGCACCAAATATATATAATTACAGTCATCATCACCATAGTACAATTCCCAAATAACTTAACACAGCCATAAAAAAAATAATACAACTCTTACATGTTGTAGATAAGTTGTAATTAAACAGGGTCTTCTAACACGAAAACAGCAAGATTGTTTTCGCTTATTCCTCTTCAAATATGTTGCACTGAGTTCCACCTGAGATATGAAGATATGATAGGGATGAGCATCGACATGCCCAGTAGGGAAATCATGACTCACCTTATGGTTTATCCATTACCACATTAAAAACTGCATGGTTAGTAGGTTACATCATATTCCAGATTATGAGGTTTATTATGATCACATCTTATGGATACCGTAGTTAATCATTACCAAGTGTCATAATTACACATTTATACAAATATTACCAATCATCATTGTTCCTAGGTATCCATGTTAAATTGAGTATCACTCAACTCATCGAAACCCAAATGGGCGTACTTGATCACCCTATAAACATTTCAAGGGTGTTCCGGTGAGGGGACATCAAGCCCCGAGTCCTCACCAAATCGATTCCTGTACAGTGTGTTCTGGGACTTTCAACCCAAGGAAGCGTCATCACCTTCCCCCTATTTTTCCTTTTAGGGTATTCGTGCCCAAGGACGTAACCGTCGCCCTTTTTACATCTCACTATTCCTTTGTATTCAATTTATATTTATAGAGTCAATTTCCTAACCATGCTTCTCAATTTATAACATATGTCAAATCATTATATTTATCGCTATACAATATACATATTTTACAATATAAAACAATCAAATTTAATTTACCAAAACCTCACAAAAGATGAGTAATAGAATCCCTACCTTCAAAGCTTAACAACAAACTTTTATTCTCGGAATTAATCAACGTTAGCTCCACACATCCTTGACCCTAAGGCATGCATAAGGACAATTAAAACTAAAGCACAACGTATAATCACATTCATAAGTGAATTATGTGTAAACCCGTCTACTAGTGCCATTAAAGTATTTTTATGCAATTGTTCTTTAAATACCAAGTAAACAATTTTTATCTTAAACGTAATATAAAATACATACAAGCAATTTTTATGTTTTAGTCTCTAATAAGAATTCATAAATCATTTAGGGTAGTATTGGAAAGGTTGTAAGACATTAAGAGACTAGAAGGTGAGCAAAATTGGGTTTTTGGTTCAAGTTAACAGCTAGTATACCATGGCAACTTGGTGGTATACTTTTGTAAAAAGGCGGGTTCACTATCTACAATTAACACACGGGTTAACAGGTGGTTTACTTAAGATAGACGGGTGGTTTATTACCACTGGCAGGTTTACTAGTTTCTAATCCGAAAATTGAAAAATTCATAGAAATTAAAATACAACTCCGATTTAGGGTCATGATAGCTCATTGGAAAGCTTAGGATGTCTACTTTTTAAATATGCAAACCAATTTACAAAATTCATTTTCATTTAACTCCAGAATTTTAAGAAATAGCCACTGCCCATAGAGGTATTATAAAGTTTATGGGATGTCAAATTTTTCTTTAACTTAAAGCATATTATCCTTGTTTAAAATCTCAAAACCATTCCAAAATATGCAACATGCATTATATAATCAGAATAAACATATTCTCATGAGTTTTATACCAAAATCATTATCAAATTATATCTCTAGCCTTTCTTGTAAATAATGATGAAAACATGCTTAAATTTGCTCTTTAAGCTCAAAACATTAGAACATCAATCTTAAAGTTATGGAAACCGGTTTTAAACATTCCTAACATGTTTCTAACATTGTCATCAAACCAAAATAAAAGTTGGTTGTGGGTTGTAACTCAAGACTCAAGTTTTTGTTCATAAATGTTTAAGGATGCATGTTAACTTAACTAGAAATTTGCATGAATTTTGAACACGAAAATTATGCATTAAACATGGAGAAAATACATACTAAAAACTAAGTTTAGATTAAAGAAAACCTACCTCAAAACTTCTTTGAAAAGCACCAAAGTTCGGGTTAACAATCAAGCTTGAATTAACTCTAAAACCGCCTCGATCATGGTTGGGAATTATAATTGTCTTGGCCACAAAGAGAGCTTTGTGCTCTATGTCTTTAGTTAGAAATTTGAAGTGAGAAAGGGAGAGAATGAGAACTAGAGAAGAAGGTGGTGATAGTTAAATAAAAAGATATCAAAATGCTTAAGAGGAATGGGATGTTTACGGGGGAAAGTTGTAAGAAGAAACAAAAGAGTCTTAAAGGAAAATATCATCTTGTCTCCCATGAAGATTTTTAGCAAATCATGCTAACATAATTGAGGGGACAATTGGAGTGAATTATAGAAGAAGATAAGGAAATAATTAAAGAGGTGGTTGAGAAAATATCTCCATGTCTTTTATGAATTGAGGGAAAATAATTCAATGTCCCCTTCGGATACCTTTAGCAAAATAAGAAGAAGGCTATATAATTGAGCAATAATTTAGGGAGACAAGATTGGTAGAAGTGTTGGTAAATTTTGAATGTTTCTTAGGAAGACTTGGTAAGAAAATACTAAAGTGGTATTTTTTTTTAATGATCGTAAACAACTTAGTAATTTTAAATAGTCACATTTTATTCATTAAATTTTACAAAATCATGCCCGTTAAAAATACGGGTGTTACACTCTTCTTTGGATTAGTATGTTATTGTCACGCAAGTTGGGCAAGGCATCTTACTGATCGGCGCTCTACAACTGGCTAATGCTTCTTTCTTGTTACGTCACTCATTTTTCGGCATAGCAAAAAGCAAACTGTTGTCTCCCATTCGAGCACCGATGCTGCATATCGTGCTCTTGCAGATGCAACTTCTAAATTGTTATGGTTACGATGGCTTCTTCAAGACATGGGTATTTCTCATTGTTCTAGTACTCCTATTCATTGTGACAATCAAAGTGTTATTCAGATGGCTCATAATTATGTTTTTCATGAATGCACTAAACATATCGAGATCGATTGTCATGTTATTTATCAACATTTGCACAATCAAACTCTCTGGCTTGTTCTCATTGCCACTACGTTTCAAAAAGCTGACATATTCACCAAGTCACATCCAACGGGTCAATTCATTGCTTAAGTTTCCAAACTCAAGTTGGCTTCTCTGTTACCGTCTTGAGTTTGGGGGGGAGGGGGGGTGTTGTTAATGGAATAATTAACTCATTTGTGATGCACATGGACAGGTTATGCAGAGTTCATCTGTGATGCACTCATCTATTGTGCACATGGACAGATTGTAATCGTACACATCTGACAGATTGTAATGACACCCTGTTTTTCTCCCAATGTTTCGTGATATAAGTTCTATACAAGGGCTCTAAGATTGTTCTTATAATATCAACCAGATCAATAATCAGAAATACAATTAATTTTCCTTTGAAGCAGCAACATAAGAAAAATTGCAGACACCTCCAAAAGGGAAAAAATTGTAAACAACAATCAATATTCCACCGAAAAGAAATGAAGAGTAAAGACAATAAGCAAAAAATGCCAAGGGGGCACCACTTTATCAACTTCATGTAACTTGTTAATTTTCGTAGAAGCATATTCCTTATTCTTTCTAAGAACGATAGCCAATGGAGAATCGGAAGGGGGCGCCATTTTATCAACTAAACCAAGGCCCCTGTTTGGACCTCTCAAAGAAGAAATCCAATAATGTTTTGGGTCGTGATTGAGATTAGAAGCCCATTCCACAAAAGTACGTTTTGGACTTGACCGTCAAAACCTTGAAAGCCAGCCGTTACCATTTTTAAGTGGTGAGTTTAGTAACTCAAACCATCACATATAATAGCAGAAATCATTGCTATATTTGTTGTATGGGCATGTTGTAGGACTAAAATTATCGAGTAATTAAACAAATCATTATATCTTCTGTTCATGCATTTGTATGAACAACTTCTAATTTTTCTTAAATCAAAACTAGTTTTCATTAATATTTTACAAGAGCTCTAACCTTCTGTGGCACGTCATGATGCAACTGCCATATCCATATGATTTTCTGTTACATAAATAATAAATGGTTACCTTGAAACATTGTTATATTAGCAACTGTAGTATGTACAATTTATTTATTTTTTATGTCAATCATATTTAGCCTCATTGCTAAAAAAGTAAAAACAAAATTATTGTAATAAAATATGTATGTTGCTTTGGACAATATACATGTGAAGGAAAAGATAACTATTATATAGTGAGTAGTGACAAAAACAGACCTAGCCTATCGAAAAAGTCAGGAATGAATTTCTACAAAATATACATAATACGGTGATTTACGAGAAAAAGAAGAGGGGAAAGCTGTCAAAAAGATGCAAATTGAAAGAAAGACCCCAAGTGAGTGTTAGAGGAAGAAACAAACAAACAGAGATTCTCTAGGGGAAGGGGGAGGACCATTTGGACCATAAAAGAATATTAAAAAAAGGTAAAACAATAAGGGAGAGTTTCTGGTTAATTTCCCCAGTTACTCTATCGATGTAGTCATGTACATATATATCTCTATATATATCTGTGCTCTCTTGTCATTGACCAACTGATAATTAGGGAATAGAAAGCAAGAGAGAGAGAGAAAAAACACAAAGAACGAGAAAGAAAGCTCTCTCGCTCTCAATGACTCTAACAATATGAAATATTTCATAAATATGAATATGATATATCGGCTCTATCACCTTCTCCATCTATCTCTTTCTGAACAGTACTACTGTGGTACTACTGCAACTGTTTGATAATTAGCTTTAGTCCTACTCACTGCACTGCTTAGATTCCCTTCTCCTCTGCCAACCAACCAAGTGAAACCTTTCATCATCAACTCACAACCAAAAAAAAAAAAAGAAAAAAACACCTTTGTTTTCTACACACAGTTCTCTCCACCTATACATATGTTATATAATTTTGAATCTATATACATACATATATACATATACATACCACCCTAATCAAAACCCCATTTTTATTTTGATAGAAAATCAAAGCCCTATCAATACTTGGACCCACTCAGACCTAACAACAGCACTATATGTCACACCCTTATTGCTTTCCATGCACTATTGCACCTCACTTTTTTCTTTCTTTTTTTTTTTTTTTTAAATATAACTAATACAAGTAATTTTATAGTGTTTCAAGCTTCATGTACATACAAGACACATTAATCATAGTGTCAATTTAACTTCCTTGTGAGTTCCATTTTCAATTATAGGCGCGCATGTACTTATTGCAGCAATTTTTTTCCATCCACGGCTCTAGTACTTCAGAGATTGACCCAACTTTTTCAAACAGAACATCGATCATAGAGAAACGTTTCCAGGCGCTAGGACAAAATTGAAATGAATTATGTGAGTACTTTATGTCCCACGCGTTAATCATATATGCATCTTATTATAATTAGTTTCTGATCATTAAACATAGATTAATCTGCCCAAATATTATCCTAAGCGTAGTAGTAGTGTGCGTTTCTAGCCGTAATTAGTTCCGTTTAAAATCTCATCAAAGTAAAAATGATTACGTAAAACATACAGCTTGTAATGAAGACATATTAATCAGATAATACTAAAATAATTTAAATTTGTAAATATTAAGGTTTAATTTAAATTTCCTTTATGCTATCTAGTTATTTTTCATTACCTAGTGTCCTATTTTTTAATATTTGAATTAGATTAAGATTATTATAATTGAGTTAAATTAGAATTACTTCTGTCCACTTAATAAATACCTAACTTATTTAATGAAAGGCTGTGTTATATTTTCTCCCTCCTATTATTGATACAGATGTAACGGTTGAAAACAGAATCTAATTACCAGTATTTTTCTTCAGATCCTACGATGCTACTGTAGAAATCTCTTAATTTCTGTTGAGAGCTGACAATTCTTTTTGAAGTAAATAATATCTAGTATCACGAAATTGAATACAACTGTCAAACAAAGAATAAAGTCCCTTCAAAAATAAAAATAAAAACAATAAAGGAAACGTTTTTCAGAGACATGACGACTTACGGAGAGAGTTGACGAATCAAACAAAACAATGCTAAGCAGAAAAGCGTGTGAAATAGACCTTATTAATTAGGGAATCATCATGTACTGGACTTAATATATTAGGTGTCCAAATGCAATTGGCTACAACATATATCAATGTTTTTTTTAACATGAATTTTTGCAAGTACATATGTATATATGGAGCAGATGAATTTTTCAAAAATCTGAAAATCAAGTACTCGTACGTGGTATTATGAACGAATAAGAAGCCGCTAATTAAGTTTCAGTCTTTGACTTGTGACTTTCAAATTTTTATAACTTGGCTCACCTAATTCACTTCTAATATTCCTTTTTACTTTCTCTCTTATTTTTGGAAACGCTGGGGTCTAATAAATAACCGACTTTCTTTTTGTTCTTAAATTTTTATAGAAATATTTTTCAGGTTTTTTAAGATAAAAATTTTAAAAATACTCTCAACATAATTTTTTTAAAAATTTTATATTTTTAAATAAAAATATTTTTATTTATTTAAAAACTATACCAAATGAGCCAAAATTATATAAAAGAACACCTACTCAAGTCTAAAACGCAAAAAAAAGTATTTATTAGTACAGTTTAATGTCACAATTTCACATTGACTATACTACAGGGTTGAATATTCGATTCCCCAAATATCTTAAATTGAAAAAAAAATAAAGCCAAAAAAGTAGTTTGGTTTAGTACATTGTAATTTGATTGATTTGTCCTTTATCTATGAAGATAAATTCCAACTTATTCATATGTATCTGAAGTTTGAAGTTTTCAATCCCTGCTGTCTGCTAGGATGGAACTAAATTCTCCTCAATAAATTAATGGCATAGGTACCTATATTTGAGCCTTACAATTTGACTTTTAAATACAAAAACAATGAAAATTTTGGATGTGCTATAATACAAAAGGTGATCGTGAGCATAAAATATAGTATAAGCCAATGATACAGGACATAATTATTTTTTTAAGAAGAAATGGCATATATGAAATGATGGCAAAATTATAGAGAAAAGACTTTTATAAAATGGGGTCCTTACTAACTAATATTTGTCTAAGTTTTAACGTGCGATCAAATAATTATATGTGGCAATACCATGTTTTAAGGCATTAATTGGCGCCAACCACACGCCCAACTACCCACTAGTATACTCATCACATTAATACAACAATAATAAAGAAATTAATAATTTAAACACCAAAAAAAAAAAAAAAAAGGAAGCAAGGAGAACATTAAGAACACGTCGCAATCATTACCAATATTATTCTTTGAAGTTTTCCCCCATTGACCTCACCTCTGGAACCTGTAGGACTCATCCCCTGCCACTTCCCACGGGTGAGTCTCAGATGACCCATATAATTTAAATAGAAAATTAATAAAAACAAAATAAATAATAAATAAATAATAATATAGTGGGAAAATAGCAGTAAAAACTTTATCTCCATTAGCAAATCCACACTGAAATTTCCAAAAAAAAAAAAAAAAAAACCCACAAAGACGGGTTTCCAGGAAGTGGGAAAGTAAGAAAGAAAAAGAAAAAGAATCGGAAAAATAAGAAAATATTTTGTGATCATGAAACATCAATTAATTCATAGACCCATTTTCGGATCGATCAAAATGGAGAAGTTGACCACAACACTTGGGGCATTCTTGGACCTGTTTTGGGACCATGAAATACATGAAACAGCTCTTGCACCCTCCCACCACCAATACCTGCGCCTTCTGCCCTTCTCTTCTAATTCTCTTCGACGACTCCGACGACGATTCTTCGCTGTCGTATGAGCTCTTCTCCTCTTCTTCTTCCCCTTCCCCTTCCTCTTCTTCCGAGTAATAATCTCCACTGTTATAGTCTGTTGTCGTTCTTGGATCCTCTTTGGCCTTCATGCCGTTCCTCCAGTTTATGTAGTAAATCTCCCCTGTCTGCATACATTAAACGACATATTAATAGTAGTACAAATACTGATCCTTTTGACGTCGTTCAGTGTTCATAGAAAGTGGGAAGCGAGTAAGAAGGACAAGCAGTACTAGCTAGACAAATCATGTAGCAATACTGCAACAAAAGAATGTATCATGTGAGAAAAGTACTTTTATTAGTTATATTATGTATGAAAATGAAATAGAATAAAATCTACCGGATTTTCATTTAATTCCTAGATTGCTTCATTTATGCTCATTATTACTCAAGATATAGTCTTTGGTTGTTAACGGATGATCTAACTACGGAAGTTTCTTTCTTCATTCTTCAACAAATATTGTACAATTACTAAATCGATAATACTCAAAACGGGGGAAGCTTTTTTCTTTTCCTTTTCTTTCTCACGTCTTTTTCCATTTCGTCTAAAATAAGAAATAAAAAGTGGTTCATCAAACTCAAGGTAGTTGGTTTTTGTATGAGATTTTGTTCTTGGAAAAAAAAAAAAACCCAAAGAATTAATACCACTCCCTTTATATCTTCATAAAGAAAAGGGAAGGATCTATCACTTGAAAGCCAAAAAAAAAAAGAAAAAGAGTGAAACCCTTAAGAGGAAAGCGACTAAAATGAAAAAGGAGTTTGGTCATTTTTAACAAAAATTAAAAAAAATAAAAAAAAAAAAGGAAGGAAAGGAAATACCTTCAAATCGAGACATTGCTCCCAATGGTAAGGGAGGGAGATATGGGAGTTGAGTTCTAAGGTGGTTGTGGTGGAAGTGTCGGCGGCGTTTGGATGGTCATGATTTTGCGGCGCTTCATCATCATCATCATCATGATCATCATAAAGTGGGGCCGGGCGACTCGACGAGCTGGATGATATTGACGTGGTGGACCTTCCTCTAACGCCTTCTCCGGCGGCGGCGGAGTTGCTGCTGCGGTGGTGGTTTAGAGAGCAGTTCTGCAGAGACCTCTCTAACGATGCTGTGATCGTCGCCATATTTGGAGCTGCCATATTATGTGCATCTATATATATATATATATATATATATATATATTCAAACTAAACAAATCTAAGAAGGACTTCAATTTACATGGAAACCCAAAGACCAACAAAAAGGTGTGAGAAAAAAAAAATTGAATCAGTTGAGAGAAGGGGGAAGGAAGAGAGAGATTTGGTTGAATTTTGTTTTGGAAGAAGTAATGAGAATGGACAAAACAGGAGTTGAAAGTGGGGTTATTTGTGAGAGAGGATGTATTAGAAATAGTTGGAAGGCATAAGCGCTATCACGCGCATTTTTAGGAGAGATGATGTGGGGCCCGACTGATAGAACAAAACACTGACGTGCCTTTTGTCTCCACAGTCCACGCCAATGATCTTCCCCGTTCAGATTTTAACACGCCATTAACTAATAACAATGATTTACTAAATTATTAGTTAATCCTCTACACCAGAAAAAAAAAATATTAGTTAATTATCAGGAATAAATTAAAAAGGAAATTTCGTAAAAAAAATTACTTCTTTTTATGCACAAAGCCGAGTCCTCTCGGACTCAAACTTCATCCTACCCCTTTCAACAAAAAAAAAAAAAAAAAAAAAAAAACTCTATCTCATCTTCTTGCAAGTCGTTTGATCTAAGATCATTGACTAAAAGTATTTGGTGTATGTTTGATTGATGATTCATGTGGCTTGAACCATCTCCCTTGAACCACCATGATAACTAAAAAATCAGTCCCATTTTAAACCATTAGTTGACATTTTGAACCTTAAAAAAAAAAAAAACCTAAATTGAAAATATTTTCTCCATGTTTTTAACATTTTGAACCTATTTTTTTAAAGTTTCAATCATTATGTTTCGAACTAACAAACTAAACCGAGTATAAGATTTAAGTTCCCATTTCAAATTAAAAAAAAAAAAAGGTTAAACGAAATATATATTATTTTAAGATATCTTTTGTGAAGATATTATATCAAAACAAGTTAGATAAAAAAGTACGTGAATTACGTGAAATTTCTAATGAAAATCTATGGTTCAAAACTGCACATCCAAAAAAAAAACTACACACAATTATTAAATTTCCACCTGACCAAGAAATATGAATTCTCCTTCGTTATTAAAAAAAAGAAAAAGAAAAAAGTCATGTAAAGCTTCAAAGCGAAAGAGAGAGAGAGAGAGATCCGGTGAAAACGCGATTACCTAAAAGAATGCCGGATCTTTCTGTAAACAGTTTTGTGGCTTTTGAAAAGTCAGGATGACCTTTCCAAATAAAATGACAACCTCCACGCGCCATCTTTCCGCTTGCCTTGTCCCGCCGCGCGCGGACTTTGCTGCCTTTCCTTCAACTCCCCAGAACTACAAATTCCAAACACTTATCTATCAAAATTTTTATGTAAAAACTTGTCTCTCGTTTTGCAAGGAAAAAAAACATAATTTGTGACTTTCATCACTTTTCAGAAAAGTTTACGAAGCTCATAAGTTAAAGAAATTTGCTGCGACTGATTATTAGTGTTGTTGCAACACAGCGTTTCTCTTCAGGAGTTATCAACTTGTAAAATGGCTTTTAAACACTTATAAACCATTATCATGATCAAGAAGATGGCGTAAATTGTGTCATTTTAATAAATTATTGTGTTGCACAAGTCTAAGCTTGTTCGACCAGTCCGACCCTATATGTAACATGCTATAGTTGTCCCATAACATGTAGAGCGTATTATTCAGAGACATGCATTTGAAATTATTTCGAGTCTTAAATGTATATGGTGCATGTGTTAAAATACCATATCATTTTTAGTAGTTAAGAATGAGAGAATTCAAACTTTACATTTTAAAATTTTACATTGAAGCTATGCATGCAATCGTAGTATTATGTCACCTTGCTAAACTGATCACGTATATGTATATTAATTCAGGGATGGAGACCACTACAGAATTTGTTGATATTAAAATCATTAGTGTATAGTTTTGGTTGATTAAAAAATAATAATAAACATGAATCAGTAATTAGTTAAATGAATAATATATAAGTGAGGAAGGAATGAGAAGTGGGGGTAGAATTGGACAAATAGAAGGGGACGAGGAGGACAGGCAGAATGTATTGGGGGGGCTGCCGTTGGGTGAATGGCTGATAGCAAAAGAGAAAAGAATAATATTCTTATTTATTATTATTATTTTTTAAGGAAAAAAATAATGCTATATATTTCACAACTATACGTAAAAAAATGAAAAAAAATGTTATAAAAGATGACTGTGTAAACTTCACGAGATGGGTTTGTAGTAGGCGTTGGGATTAACGGTAGGGTTACAAGGGAAGGGATATGTATGAGCCATTTATGAATCGGATTTTTGTTCCTGCTTTGTGGAATCTGTTCTGAGGCTCTCTCTCTTTTGCCAGTCCTGAGTTCTGACAATGTGACAGCTTCTCTCTCTCTTTCTCACTGCACTAATATTCCTTCTCATACCAGCTAGGCTCGCTCCACCTTGGGATGTTCCACTCCTTTTGTTTTCGTATGTAATTTCAGAAATGCTTCACGGTTCATGATAATGTATTTTCAATTTCCTTTCCCATTTTTCCCTCCCCAACTATCTAACTAACCAAATAACTACTAATAAGACGTTTGGTAGCATAGTTGTAACTGCAAGTACTAACAACAAAAAATACTGTTCCTAGTAGTGGCGGAGCCACGACTTTCCTCACTGGCCCAAGTGTCTTCTTTTTGACATAAGCCTTGTATTAATTTTTTTACACTTTTTTTTTATTATTTTGCCCTCGCTTAAACTTTTCTTTACTATATTCATATTGAAACTTTTAAAGAAATTTCAATTATGTCTTTGAATTTTATTTTTAAAATTTTTAGATCGTTTAAAAATCTTGATTTAAACCATTGGTTGGAATCAAAATCAATAAACAATTTAAAATTTATAACAAAAAATACTATAATAACGTTAGTTCAAACCAATAATTTTCATTTAAACTAAGGTTCTCGAACAACCTATTTTATTTCAATTTGAAGTACCAAATAAACAACAACTCAACCATAATATTATATCAATTTATAATTTTGCAAATAGTAAATTTCAAAATTTGAATTAAAACTCTGTTAAAATAGTAATAATATGTTTTAGTTAAAAAATTTTAGTTTAATTTACGCACTTATTAAAAAACTTTCCCGGCTCCTTTATTAGTTGCTAGCACATGAGAATTTGATTGGAATCACAAACTGCAGTTTGAGAGGAGATGGTAAGTACTAATCCAAATAAACCTTCCATATACAGCACTTAGATTCCAGTCATCTTGTTTTCCATAACTCTTGTATTATTATGGACCCCCATAAGTTGTTTCCACGTATTAGACGGTTGAAAAACTTACATTTTATGATATTATATTTTTATATTTGTTGAATTTATTTATTTATTTATTTATTTTGCTGTAATATGATTGTGATATAATCTACCATTCAAATATATATACCAACAGAGAATCCCATCCTCAGTTGAATATCATTATTATTGAATGTACTCAATTGATTAATTTCAAGCATAATATATATTTGTTTTATCTAACCAATGTAAAATATAAGTATGGAGTGTGAGATGCGGTCTGAACGAGGAAGGGTTAAAAATTAGGAAAATAAAAGGTGATGAAATAGTAATAATGTAGAAATGGGGGTGTGTTTTTAGGGCGGGTTTCCCAAATCATTCTCTGCGCAAAGAGAAAGAAAGAGATATAGATTTGGTTGTTCCATTTCAACGCACCAAGGGAACATCTTCTAGTGGCCTTGGCGTGCCTCCTCGCTAATGCTGCTGCTTAATGCTTTACCACTACTCTTTTTTTTCTCTTTTCTATTTTCTTTTTTTTTTTTAATTATCTTTTTTCAACTGCTCCTTGTTGCATGCCTTTCTCTCTCAGTGCTGTCATCAACTGCTTTATTTTGCATCATGTGGTTAAAAAGCTTTTAAAATAACGGTACCCTCTTCTTTGTTATGCATTTTTCTATTAATATGCCTTCTTTACTATAATTAACGTACTATACATGTATTGGATTAAAGCTGAATGGAGTTTTTACTACATATATATATATATATATATATATATATATATGGCAGCAGGGTGTCTATATAAATAGAGCATGTTCATCTCATACAGCAAGTTAGAATACGTGAACAGCCAAGCAAAGCTAACTGCAGTGAAAATTAACCTAGCTAGGGAAAAGCACTCATAAACAAAGATGGAAGCCTAATATTTAAATAACCAACAAACATGGCCAACTCCTTAAGAAGTGAAACACAACCAAAAATGGCAACTGTGGTTGCACTAGTTTATCTGACTGCCATTGCATGGGCTTGCAACATACAACGGTCCAAAGCCAAAAAATTGGTTAGAGGGCTTCAGATGGGCAAATGCAGAGTCTTATTTGGTAAAAATTAGGTGGGTCCACTTATGAAAAAGTGTGGTTATTCACTTAACTCATTTTATCTGTATATATATTAGGTTCAGGTCTCTCCTTTATGATGATGCAGTCTTTTATATGATACTTTTGAATTCCAGAAAATTTTGGATAGAAATTTAAATTATGTTAGAGAAAACACTATATAAAAAAAAATTTTGAATTGTGATTCAAAAGGTGAAACAAACGGTATAGATACTTTTGAATACCAACCCTCTGAAGGTGGTGTTCTTCCAGTCCACCGACTTATTTTCCAATGGAACGAAATCAGCCTTTCTAGCTTAAACTAATATCATAAATGATCAAGAGGTGGAATTTATGATCATTTTGAGCGTTTTTACTATAAATATAAATATCAATACTAATGTTATAATTTGAAGAGTAGCCTTTCTATTTAAATAACAAAAGTCAGGACTGATACGTTAATTTCACATTGTATTAAAGATGCTTATGGGTTGAATAATTGTCCATCTTTGCATCTAACAGGAAATAAAGAATTGTTGTCAATTTTTTTCCCCCTAAAAATTGTCATTATATCTGATTTGTCAAAAACGTTTTTCTAAGCCACGCCCACGCGGCTTTGATCAGTTTGAGAGAGACATCCAGAAGGTTGCACTGTTTTTATCCCGAAGGTTCCAATTTATACCAAGATTATTTCTTTTGATTAATATGTAGATCTTGAAAAGGATTAAATGAGATCATGTCATCAATTATCACACATGTGTAGATATGACTTCTGTTCAGCAGCCATCAATGACTTCCTTTTTGGTCACAGTGTTTTCTAGCACCCTAATGGACGAGAATGAGTTATAGAAAAAAATATAGTAAAATTGTGGTTGCGTAATTTTGCACATTTTTTTTTTCTATCCTATATTTTTAACATTGAGATTTCAAAAAAAGAAATAGCGCTTTTGTTTTTTGGGTTTTTTGAGTTTTGATAACATACCTCTTAAATTTTTAATTTTGTTACTTTACATCCACTTGTTAGATTATTGCAATGTGCGTCATATTTACTTTGAGTTGGAGACTTTGGTAGGGAAATTTTTTGTTGGATTTAAGGCGTTCATTGGAGTTTTTAGTCATTTAACGTAAACACAATTAGTAAAATGGGCCATGTTGTAACGATTTTGCAAGTTGAGGGATAAGGTGTTGGAATTAAAACTTTGGCGGCTAAGTGTTAAAACCCAAAGATTGGTGGAAAAAGTATTATAAACCAAATAATAATAATAATAATAATGAATCACAGGAATACCACTTACAGAGTGTTAAATTTACACTTTTATGAAAAATTGAAGCCTACATTATACATCAAATAGTGCAGATGAATAACTACCTTAAAAATGGTATACGACCTTGAGGGATAAAGTGGTAAATTAAATATTTGGAAGTCAACTGCAAAACCCAAAAGGAGCCAAAAGTGCCAGGAGAATTTTTATAATTACAATCTTTTAAAATTTACTTTTTATAAATGTCATGCACAAGTTAACAAATAATATAAATAATAATATGGTATAAATTTTTTTTAAATATAGTATAAATAAATACAACTTTTAAAATAGTGGTATAACATGTGATTTTCTCAAATACAATAAACTAAAAAAAAAAGAAACCTATCCAAATTATTGTTATGAAATTAAAATCTAACACAATATTCAAAATATCTTAAAAATGTCTTTAATGATATAGTAATTATCTTAATGATATTACATATTGTATTATATAATTACATATAAATAATTTTAATGATATCATTATGAGATATTTGTAGAATTTTTATAAATTAGGGTCATATTTTAATTTAATAAACATAATTAGGCCAATTATCTCATCAACCCAAAAAAAAAGTGAAATTTGGAAAATAGGGAAATGGGCTAAGAGGGTCAAGGAAGCCCAAGCAGGCCCAACTGATGATTGAGGTCCACCAGTTGCCGGAGTCCAGACGCTAGGTGTTAATTACGGCGGTATGCTCCAACAGATGACAACGTCAACTAATTCCCGCTAAACGCCGAGGGACAATTTAGTCAATTCGAACTTTCCTTTCACACATTCAGGAAAACCAAAAAAAAAAAAAAAAAAAAAGGGAAGAAATTTCCAATGTCTTTCTCTGACGTTGAGAACGCTTCGTCAATAAATAAATAAAGAAACAAAAATTCGCAAAGTTCAAGGCCAGCAAGTTTTCATCTTCCTCTTTTCTTGTTTCTTGTTCTGCGATCGAATCTGTCTGAGAAATCTGCAATCGAAGAAGAAACTAGACAGGAAAGCGAGACATAAAGGTAAAGATGTCGAAAAAAGACGAACCGGTGGTGGGAGTTCCGTACTACGTGGCGCAAAATCCTTACCAAGCAGGATTTATCCCACCAAACGCCGTCGTGGGAGACCCCAAGGGCATTCCGATCCAGCAAACCATTTTCAGAGACACTCCTGCCCCTTTTAGCTGCGTCTACTGTGGCAATTCCGGTCTCACTTCTGTCAAGTATTTTCCGATTATCCTTCTTTTTTTCTTTTTAAATTCCTTATTGTTCTGTGTCTTAAGTTTTCATTTTCAAAGATTTCGTATTTTCATTTCTTGGAATTGTGCGGAAAATTGATACTCATCTAATCAAATTCACTACCTTTCTGGATTTTAGTCTGATATTGGATGTTCTATATCCATCTGATGTCCTCAAGTTTTCTTTTTATCTGGAAAAAAAAAAGACAAATTTTTTTTTTCCTTTGTTTGATTCAGAAGACAAATTAGGGGCCAAAAAAAAAAAAAAGAGTCCTTGGAGTTTTATTAGAATTTTAAGGTTGTAATGGAAGCAAGACATCCATAAATTGCCAGATTTTGAACCCTCCTTTTTTCTTTTTTCTTTTTTATTTTTTCTGATAGAATGTCTATTTCCTAGGTACCTAAATTTAACAGATTCCCATGAAAAAAATTGCGAAGTTTAAAATAATACAATGCTTAATGTAACCAGATGATTATCATTAGAGGTAAAATGAAGTGTTTTAACGAAAGCCTATCAATGGCACCTTTCTTTATGAATATATTATTATGGATGAAATTGAAGAATTGTTCGTGGGTGCGTATGAAAAGATTTATTCAATTAAAGAATAAATGAGGTCTTCCAAAACATAGATGTGAGGGTATTTGTGTGACTAGTGGGAAAGTTATATTACAATTGGATGGTTTTATGTTTTCAATTTTGCTCTCAGCGTGATTAGAGTAGGAATTTGGAAAATATTTCTCTCAATCTAAAATTATGTTATATGTAATCCAGATCGAAGCCGAGTTTGGCAGCTGTTGTTGGTTGCATGATGCCAATGATGCTCGGGATTTGCTTTCTCTGCCCTTCAATGGACTGTCTCTGGCATAAGTATCATTATTGCCCAAACTGCAAGGAAAAGGTACCTAGCTGGCTTCTCTCTTGTCATTTTACTATTCTTCTTTTGGTAGATTGTCCCTGTCAAAGATTTGATCATAGATTTAATTTTCTGCCTTAATAATTAAGGAATCTTTATATTAGAAAGCTAACCACGGTTGCTGCTTTGCTGTATGGTTTCTTATTTAGGTTGCCGATTTCGAGAAATCAGATGTTTGTGCTGTGATGGATCCGCCACACTGGACTCAGGAAAGCTTTGCACTGCCTGCAGCAATATAAGTTTGTTCTTCACACTGAGACTTGGCTCTATTTCTCTTTATAGCATGCGCTTTCTCATCTCATTGTTTAGGAACCACAAGGAATGATTTCTCGTGCATATATGCTGAAAGTGAGGTTGTAAAAGAACGGTATTTTCTTGGTACATTAATACCATTCTGTTTGTCAGGATGTTATGATTATTGTTCATAGTTTATACAACTACATTGTTCAGTGAGTTTGCAATAATAACAGCTGCGTGTGTTTATATGGTTGAACTATTTGCAAGTTTTGACCGAATTTTCATAGTACATTGGTTCTTGCCTCTGAACCTTTGGCAATGTGGAGTTTGATTTGACGTTATGTGGTGCGTTTGAGTTGTTGGATTGATAAGGTAATTCAGAAATACTTTTCAGTTGTCGGTTTTTTCTTGTAGAAATTCAAATGCGTTGCCTAGTCCAGAATGAGGACTTGGGAGGCTTTTACAGTGTCAACCTGAAGCGCTATACTCAGCGTTGAATTTCTCGGAGGAATTCACCTAGGCTATATTTATTTCATGAAGACATTATAAATTCTATTGATATCTTTAAGCCCCGTGTATAACTATACAAATTTATGTCCAATGGTTATTAAGGATCTTATCTTTGCACTAGGTAGGTTTCGTGAACGGTGATTTGTGTGTGTGTTTTGGGGGTAGTGAAAATGTTTCTGCCACGACATTAACCATAAGGCTTTAACCTTGATGTTTAAAGGGCTTGAACCCGTAATTCACTAAGAAAAAGAAAGAAAGAAAGAGGCTTGAACCCTTAATATACTTGCTTTCCTAAAGAAGAGAAAAGTAGATGCTTCTCGACCTTGACATAAAGTACATACGTTCATCAAAAATGCAGACAGATTACTACGTTCTGTGGAAAAATGAGCCTAAGAACTCGTGAAAGAACACTTAAATTTAAGAAACAACATACTTTTGTAGAGTTTCTTTCGGTGGAAAACGGGCAATGATATTTGCTCAACTTGCCCAAGAAACTCACGAATGTCCATCGCCGGTTGCCACTGAATTGTGGTTTGTCGGCGAATAGTAAGTTAAGACTCTCATTATCGACTTGTAAAAGAATGACATTAGTAAAGTAGTAACCTCTGTTCTATGGATTAAGCAGTAGTAGCACAGTAGTTGTGGAAGAAGAGGTCCAGCATGAGAGACAAAAGCTTGTCTTGATAGCCAAGGAGACTGCCTGAATACCACACAAGGATACTCTTAAAACCAACTAGAACCTCATTTTATCATAACCAATGACACATACACACACATATATATGTATATCATTTCCACATCACAGGAGAAAATTAGCCAGAGTCTTTATGATAACTGAGACTCCTTGAAGAGGTTGCAGGCAAGTCATCCTTGGCTACAAAACAAAGGCTCCTTATCCTCATGTAGGACGGTCCTTCCTATGAAACTAGAAACTCGTTGAAGATCTTTGTCGATTGCGGATTGTTGTCAAAAGCTCTCTATTTATAGGCAAAATAAATGAGTAGTAGTATTGTATTGTGGATTAGATTGGGAGGGGAATCATCACGTAGATAAATTAGCATCGCCATCAATCTGCATGATATGTCGAATCTATTCCACAATTTGCATGGCCCAACGTAAGCCGTCCATGTCCAGTGATGGGTCTAGATGATGATGATGATCATCATCATCGTCGTCTCCTTCATTTCAAGATAAGAGTTTCTGCCTCCCAACAAATGCTCATTGTCTTTATAAAAATATTTTAATTATTACTTGCTCACATGTCGTTTTGCCATTGCTCAGACTTTGTGTCCCTTGGCTCAGCCAAAGGCCTTTGTCAAATAATATTTTTTTATTCATCAATTAGAAACTTGACAAAGCAGATCCTACTTTCACCGAACATGCTTTGTCAATATGGGCCATTATCATCTCGATTGGCAGTGCTTCATGCGAATCCATGCAAGTTCTTTGGAATTTCAACGCATGCTTAAAGCAAGACAGTCGAATACGAAACTTCCGCTATAAAGAAAGAACATTAATGATACTATGTATTATATATATGTATGTTCTTCCTCTTCTTCTCTTTATTGGTCCGCCTTTCAAGGGAATATTAAAAGAAAAAGTTATGGGGCGTGGAAGTGCCAGGTATACTTCCACTTGGCACTTCCAATTTTCAGGCTCACTTGGTTCTTTTTTTTTTTTTTTTTGCCCATTTGGAACAGAGAAGAGTCTTGTTGAGACAAGTTCAGAATTGTTCCCTTTCCGCAATGAAGATGCTTAACAACTCACTAAACTGTCTTTCTTCAGCCTTAAATTCTAACATTAGGAAGCAAAAGAAAACATAACTAAATACAAGTCTATGCTTTATACTAAGAAGAAGGGATTATTAAAAAGAAAAAGGAAAATGCCAGGAGACCATTATAATATAATTTGATATGATCAAGTACCCACCCTTGCTGTGCCTATTGCACTTCCTTTTTTGTTATTAAATAAGAGTGAACATGAAAAATAGATTTTCTATATTTATTTCCTTTGCTGTATCTAATTATCTATTACACACAGTAGCACAGATGCACTGGAGAATTGCAATTTGGAGCTGGCAAGTGGCAAGCAACTGTATTTCTGCTTTTTAGAAGGAAAATCCAAATCCAAATCCAATAATAATTATGTCCAAAGTCAAGGGAACGAGTGGATGCATTTGAATTGTCCTACGTTGTGCTTAATTTGAGGGGAGTCATATTACACTTCAAAGGCCCAAAAAAGGAGCACACAAGTACAAAAGTCAAAACAAAACTGGATCCATGACTTGTTTCTAATGAAAATACATTTTTTCTGCTCATTGTCTATAGTTTTCCACATCCAAAACAGCTTCATAATCCATGTCAGCCTACGTTATGTCCTCTGTCCTTTTCCCGTAGATGGACTTGGAGGATTACAAGCTGGTATTGGACAGTAGAAAATGCTTATAAACCGTGATGTATTTCATTATACTTCGAAACTATTATGACGATTGCTATTCAATTCTAGTTGTATTTTTTGCAATCTCAGAGGTGCTGCCTCTGCTATGCTTTTTTATTCTCCTCTCTCTTGTGGTCTTTTCAAACGATTATTAAAAGCTATTTTTTATTCCATTATTGCCCATTAAGGATCAGGTCACCCATCGAAGGGTCATTAGAAGTGAAAATATTATCACCTTAGCATACCCTCCATCTCGTCCCCTTGCTTAATAAATACCTAATTTCCTACATAATAATTTAGGATACGTTGAGAAGAAAGGCTACAAGGGAAGTACTTAGCTTCAAGTTTGAGCCTTCTTGCCACATGTTTTCTTATGAATCAAATGCCGCCAAAAAATTATCCTTAATAAGCTGCTCCGGGTCCAAACAAAGACGCTTTGGATTTGGAAAATGATATGGGGGAGGACCTCTTTCAATGTGTTAGTCAATGCCTACGAGATAATTTACATTGCATAGACCTTTTTTGGATCCTTGATCTTGAAAATGAAGACCATAGTGAGTCACATTTTAGAGCTTGAATTAAGGATTAGAAGGATAACTGTCACGCCTCGGAGTACGGGAGGTAACGTGGCGGATTATTTAAAATTAATTAAAAGAGAGTTGAATTAAAATTAAGAATTTTAGGGGTTCAATTAAACTATTTAACGTGAAAGTCTCAGGAAAACCATTGCATGAAAACAAATAATAAATAATAAACATAGCGAGTATGGATCCCACAGACCCACAACTTGTGCACACACATGATACTAACAATATAATAATATAACTACAGTCCAAGCGCAAAGAAAATTAAAAACATTACATGCCTTGATTAATTTATACAAACAATATACTAATCCTTCTACTGCTCCTGAGTTTGGTCCGTTGAATCCTCTCCGAACCTAAACAGGAAACCACCTAGAAGGGGGAAAATTTGAAAACAGAGAAAATGTGAGCGAAAGGCTCAGTAGGACAGTATTTTATCAAATTATTTGAAAGAAACATTGAATAAATAAATTAATTTAAATGAAACCGTTCTTACCCAAAACAGTTTACTCAGACATCCAGAAATATCATTTTCTTTTCCTAGGCAAACCATAAGAATATCACCACCGTAGTGGCCCAGCTGGGTTTCAGGACCTGCCCCCAAGGTCGATCGCTACACGACTCGATCTCTGATATGGCATCATGCCTATTTGTTTATTTTCATCATCATTCAAAACGCATTTACCGAGTATTGTCATTTACATTTATTATGAAGTTCATTTTCAAAGCCAACTCGTTTTTGAAACTAGGCTACCAAGAAATAGGGTAGAAGTCCTACCTCGAAACTCGTGCCAGTGCCCTACACCGTAATCCTGGTCCACTATACGTTAGCTTCGCGGAACCACGAACGATCCTAGATATAAGTCGATTAATATCTAGCTCGAGACATTCTATGTTATTAAACCATTTCATGATGTCCTAGTGTGCCATTTGTATCTTTAAAATCATTCTATAAGGTTGGAATTTAAATCAGGGTTCAAAACAGTGAAAACGGGTGAGAAACCACAAAATTTTTCCATGCCCGACCGGCCTGTCGGACTCCCTGCTTCGGCCGACCGAACTGTGCAGTTCGGCCTGCCGGAAACTAGGTTCGGTCGGCCGGACATTCCCCTGGTTCGGCCTGTCGGACAGATGAACTCCGGCCTGCCGATCCTTAATCCGGCCTGTCGAACACGCAGTTCGGCCTGCCGAACTGGGAAAACCCAGAAATTCCAGCCACGGGTTTTTCGATCCCCAAAATCCAAATTTTGATTTTAACTTGTTTTTCTCAAATCTCAGGCATGAAAAACAATCATAGATGATAGAAGAACATACTAGAATACTTTTGAACTCACTTAAACAAGATTTAAACACAAAAATCTCAAAAATCCAAAAATAGAAAAATGAGAAGAAAAATGAGAAATCTTGAATCCAATCCGTTTTTCTTCAATCTAAGCTTAGATTCTAGTTGTTCTTAGTTCATTTAACTCAAATTAGAAGTTTTCTAAGCTCAAACGAACTTAAATCTCAAAAATGCACAAAATTGAAAATTTTGGAAAAAGTTTAGAAATTTCAAAACTAACCTCGAATCGAAGCTTAAATCTGCGCTCTCGGTTGTCCAAATCACGTTCCCGAGCTTCCTCCTTGCTAACCCGAAGCTTGGATTCGAATTTTGATTCAAAAATCTTGAAGAAATTTGAGTGAGAAAGAGAGGAACCGAGAGAGAATGAGAGAAAGAGCCCACTGGTAGGAGAGAGGAGGAGAGAGAGAGTAAGAGCTGAGTGTGAAGAGAGAGGGAGAGGAGAGAATAAATAGAGAGAAACGGTGGGCGATTTTATTGTGCGAAAACCAAATGCCACCCACGGTTTTGTAAAACGGAATATTTTTAACATTTTACAAATTGTTGTGTTTTAAAACTCAAAACATCATTTTAAAACAATAAGAAATCATTTGAATTTATCAAATTAACAAAACAACCAAAATTCAAAATTTCAACTGAATAATCAAGTTAATGTTGAAACATTAATTATGGCACACTAATTCATCATTTTACATTACAATAACATTAAATAAATTTCGGGGCGTTACAACTCTCCACCCCTAAAAGAAATTTCGCCCTCGAAATTTACATCTCATTTCAAAAACAAAACAAATGCGGATACAACTCCCGCATACTCGACTCTAGTTCCCAAGTGGCTTTATCAACCCCGTGATGTTGCCACACAACCTTTACCAATGGTATCTCATGACGACGCAAACTAATCACTTTTTGGTCGTTGATCTGAATCGGCACCTCTTCGTACGTCGTATCTTCCTGAACCTACACATCGCGAAATGAAACTATTTTACCCTACTCAGGCGGACACTTCCTAAGCATCGACACATGAAATACATCGTGAACATAAGAAAGTTCGGGCAGAAGATCAAGCCGATAAGCAACCACACCAACATGCTGAGTGATCTCGAACAACCCAATATACCTCGGTGCGAGCTTTCCACTCACTCCAAACAGCATAGTTCCCTTACGAGGCGATATATTCAAGAGAACGAAATCTCCTATAGCAAACTCTAAGGGTCTACATCTCCTATCCGCATAACTCTTTTGTCAACTCTGAGCTACCCTCAATCGATCTCGAATCACAACGACCCTCTTATTGCTATCACGGATCTTATCCGGCCCAAGAATAACCCTGTCTTTTGGCTCGGCCCAACACACTGGTGACCGACACAGTCGCCCATACAATGCCTCAAACGGTGCCATACCAATACTTGCCTGATAACTGTTGTTGTATGCGAACTCCGCCAGATGCAAAAATTGCTTCCAATTCCCACCGAAGTCTAACGCACAGGCACGTAACATATCCTCGAGAATCTAAATAACCCGCTCAGACTACCCATCAGTCTAAGGATCAAACGCCATACTGAAGTTCAAATCCGTACCCAAAGCCTCCTGAAAACTCCTCCAGTACTTAGCATTAAACCTAGTGTCTTGATCAAAAGTGATGGACAATGGAACTCCATACAATCTCACAACGTTCTGCAAATACAAATCCCCGAGAATCCTCCTCGAACATGTCAATCTAAACGGAATGAAATGCACCGATTTCGTCAACCTGTCGACCGACGACCCAAACTACATCATGCCGCTGCTCCGTCCTCGACAAACCTGTGAGAAAATCCATCGTCACATACTCCTATTTTCACCCTGGAATAGGAAGCGGCTGAAGCTGACCTGCAGGCTTCTGATGCTCGGCTTTCACCTGAAGACACGTCGTACACTTGGCCACGTACTACTGAACATCTTTCTTCATGCCTCTCCACCAATATTGCCTCTTCAAATCACGTTACATCTTTGTACTCCCCGGATGAATAGCGAACTGAGACCTATGGGCTTCGTCCAAAATGGCTTTCGTCACCCCGGGATAGTTGAAACCGCAAGACGCTCCCGAAAATACAACGATCCATCTGCATGCATGCTCCATTCTTCAAACTGCTCCCCGTTCTGAATCCGCGACCAAATCCCCTACAAATGTTGATCCTGCCAGTGACTTTGCTTCACCATCTGAACAAGAGCTGGGGTCGCCTCCACATGATATACCAAAACTCGATCATAGTCTTCATGATATCGTAGTCCATACTCACTCATTGTCGCATCCCTGCTCTAGTCCTCAAAAGCCAAACAAGCGAGAATCCCTAAAGACTTCCTACTAAGCGCATCCACGACCATATTAGCTTTCTCAAGATGATACTGCAACGCAAAATCATAATCCTCTATATACTCTATCCATCTACGCTGCCTTAGATTAAGATCCCTCTAAGTGAACAGATAACTCAAACTCTTATGATCAGAGAAGACCTGAAACGACGCTCCATACAAATAACACCTCCAAATCTTCAACGCGTGAATCACCGCCGCAAGCTCCAAGTCATGAGTAGGATAATTCGCTTGTGAGGTCGTAGCTGTCTCGATCCATACACAACCACACGTCCATGCTGCATCAAAACGCACCCAAGTCTGCGTCCTGAAGCATCTGCGTAAACCTCATACACTGCTAGGAATAACCAACACTAGAGCTGAAGTCAACTGGTTCTTCAATTCCTGAAAAGCAAGCTCATAATCTTCATCCCACTTAAACCTGACATTTTTCTTGATCAATCTCGTCAATGGAGCTGCAATCTTCGAAAAATTCTTTACAAATTTCCTGTAATAACCAGCAAGACCTAAGAAGCTGCAAATCTCTGCTACGTTTCTTGGTCATTCCCACTCTACTATGGCTTCAATCTTGGACGGATCTATAGAAATACCATGCTCCGAGATGACATGACCCAGAAACTTGACCTCAGTCAACCAAAACTCGCATTTTTCCCTCTTAGCATACAACTGGTGCTCCCGTAGAGTCTGAAGCACGATTCGGAGATGCTGCTCATGCTCCTCCTAAGTCTTAGAATACACAAGAATATCATCGATGAACACAATCACAAACTGATCCAAATACGGCCTAAATATCTTGTTCATCAAATCCATGAAAGCTACCGAAGCATTCGTCAACCCAAACGACATAACCAAAAACTCAAAATGTCCATACCGGGTCCTAAAAGCTGTCTTGGGAATATCCTCTTCCTTAATCCTGAGTTGATGGTATCCTGAACGCAAATCAATCTTTGAGAAGTACCGCGAACCTCCCAACTGATCAAACAACTCATCAATCCTAGGCAAGAGATACTTATTCTTCACTGTAACACGATTCAGCTGTCGATAATCTACACACAACTTGAGAGTCTCATCATGCTTCTTAGCAAACAAAACCGGCGCTCCCCACAGAGATGTTCTATTTCGAATATACCCTTTATCAGCAAGCTCCTGAAATTGCTTCCTCAATTCTTTCATTTCCATCGATGCCATCCGATAAGGTGTCATAGAAATCAGTGTTGTCCCTGGAAACAACTCGATACCAAACTCAATTTCCCGATGTGGTGGGAATCCTGGCAACTTGTCGGGGAAGACATCCTCGAACTCATCAACCACCGGAATCGCTACACTTCCTCTCAAAGCATAGGGCTCGCAATCTAGGTTCGCAAGAAAAGCACAACAACCCAGATTCCTTCGCCCTCTTAGACATGACTTCATGAGACGCTCACTCATTAACCAATCACCACCACCCTGGTAAGTGATCGTCGTCCCCCTATCAGACACTAGGGTCACTTTTCTAAGTTGGCAGTCTACAACTATATTATACCTGGACAATCAGTCCGTTTTTAGAATTACATCATATGAGCTCATGGGGAGTATAATCAAATCACTTTTCAAAATCTCATCCCCAATCTTTATTTTACAAGATTTACAGACACAATTCACACACACCCGCCCCAAGGGAGAGGTTATAACTAGGGGTTCATTAAACTCTTCTACCTCTAATCCTAAGGCATGTACAAAAGAACTCGAAATGAGAGAATGAGAGACACCGGTATCAAATAAAATGCGAACTAAAGATCGTACCATCGACAACCGCGTTACCATCATGAGAATCTGAACCTCCAGATGCCATTGCATGAACCTGCACTGGTGCCTTTCCTTTTCCTCTACCAACATTGCTGGGTCTGGGATTATCCTGTCGATGCTGCTGGGATGGAGACGACTGCACACTAGCTGCACTCTGCGCTCGATACTGGGGGACGCTACGCTGGAAATGCTGTGGCTGCTGCCCTCGTACCGGATACAAAAACTGCTGAGGAAAGAACTGGGGATACTGCAACTGCGGGTACTGTTGAGGCAGAGGTAGGGTCTGAGGCTGAGACTGACAACTGGCATCCTCCCCGGTCTGAGATCCAAGACGGGCACTCCTGATCGGGAAATTCCTCTTGATGTGTCCGGGCTATTGACAAAAATGACAATGGAAGCTGTAAGGATTGCTGCGCCCGCTACCAGATGAACTACTGCTACCACTGTTCGCGCCACCTTGCTTGCTCTTTCCCGGAGTCGAACGGCTACTGGTGCTCTTCCTACCGCTCCTCTGCGATCCTCTTGAAGCCTTTGCTCAATCCTCACAATACTGCGCATAATCATTTTTCACTGATATTACTGACGACACAAACTCTCCAAAACTCCTAAGTCGTAGAGCAACCAACTGTCGTCGAATAGGAGCCTTGAGCCCTTCCTAAAACTTAATGCACTTCTCACGCTCCGATGCCACTGCTAATGGAGCAAACCTGACCAACTCATTAAATCTTGCCTCATATTCCCGAACTGACAAATCACCCTGCTGTAACCTATAGAACTCAGCTGCCTTCTGATCTCTATACCCCTGCGAAAAATATCGATCATAGAACAGCTCGTCAAATCTGTCCCAACTGATATCACCACCGCGCTCCAAACGCTTAGCTTGCTTCCACCAAGTGTTAGCACCACCCTCAAGCTTATATGCAACAAACTCCACACGGTACTCCTCAGGCACACCAAGGGTATCCAAATGCTTGACGATCTAATCCAGCCAATATTCTGCCAACTGCGGATCCCCATTACCATCAAAAGTCAGAATAGACGCACGCCGAAATTTCTTAAAGTACGTATGCCAACGACCAACATCAGAATCCTCTGATCTAGCCCTGGCTGCCATCTGTCAGAAAGCCGTAAACATAGACCTCATCATACCCTCATCATTTTTGAACTCGGCGTCAGCTGTCAAACGACGTCTAGGTGCCATTCTCTCACTTCTGAAAATAAAATTTGGACTGTCAGAGGTATTTCATTGTCAAACCTATGTGTGCACAATTCCCAAGGTCATGACCTTGAGTTCTGATACCATTCTGTCACGCCCCGGAGTACGGGGGGTGACGTAGCAGATTATTTAAAATTAATTAAAAGAGAGTTTAATTAAAATCAAGAATTTTAGGGGTTCAATTAAACTATTTAACGTCAAAGTCTTAGGAAACCATTGCATGAAAATAAATAATAAATAATAAACATAGCGAGTATGGGTCCCACAGACCCGTAACTTGTGCACACACATGGTACCTGACAATATAATAATACAACTACAGTCCAAGCGTAAAGAAAATTAAAAACATTACATGCCTTGATTAATTTATACAAACAATATACTAATCCTACTACTGCTCTTGAGTTCGGTCCATTGAATCCTCTCCGAACCTAAACGGGAAACCACCTAGAAGGGGAGGAAATTTGAAAACAGAGAAAATGTGAGCGAAAGGCTCAGTAGGATAGTATTTTATCAAATTATTTAAAAGAAACATTAAATAAATAAACTAATTTAAATGAAATCGCTCTTACCCAAAACAGTTTACTCAGACATCCAGAAATATCATTTTCTTTTCCTAGGCAAACCATAAGAATATCACCACCGTAGTGGCTCAGTTGGGTTTCGAGACCTGCCCCCAAAGTCGATCGCTACACGACCCGATCTTTGATATGGCATCATGCCTATGTGTTTATTTTCATCATCATTCAAAACCCATTTACCGAGTATTGTCATTTACATTTATTATGAAGTTCATTTTCAGAGCCAACTCGTTTTTGAAACTAGGCTACCAAGAAATAGGGTAGAAGTCCTACCTCGATACTCGTGTCAGTGCCCCACACCATAATCCCGATCCGCTATACGTTAGCTCCGCAGAACCATGAATGATCCTAGATACACACTAAGTCGATTAATATCTAGCTCGAGACATTCTATGTTATTAAACCTATTTCATGATGTCCTAGTGTGCCATTTGTATCTTTAAAATCATTCTATAGACATTCTATGTTATTAAACCATTTCATAATATCCTAGTGTGCCATTTGTATCTTTAAAATCATTTTATAAGGTTGGAATTTAAATCGGGGTTCAAAATAGTGAAAACGGGTGAAAAACTATAAAATTTTTCCATGCTCGGGCGGCCGAACTGTGCAGTTTGGCCTGCCGTAAACCAGGTCCGATCGGCTAGACATTCCCTAGGTTCGGCCTACCGGACAGATGAACTCCGGACCTGCCGAACACGTAGTTTGGCCTGCCGAACTAAGAAGACCCAGAAATTTCAGCCACAGGTTTTTCGATCCCTAAAATCCAAAATTTGATTTTAACCTGTTTTTCTCAAATCTCAGGCATGAAAAACAATCATAGATGATAGAAGAACTTACTAGAACACTTTTGAACTCACTTAAACAAGATTTAAACACAAAAATCTCAAAAATCCAAAAATAGAAAAATAAGGAGAAAAAATGAGAAATCTTGAATCCAATCCGTTTTTCTTCAATCTAAGCTTAGATTCTAGTTGTTCTAAGTTCATTTAACTCAAATCAAAGGTTTTCTAAGCTCAAACGAACTTAAATATAAAAAATGCACAAAATTGAAAATTTTGGAAAAAGTTTAGAAATTTCAAAACTAACCTCGAATCAAAGCTTAAATCCGCGTTCTCGGTTGCCAAATCACGTTCCCGAGCTTCCTCCTTGCTAACCCGAAGCTTAGATTCAAATTTTGATTCAAAAATCTTGAAGAAATTTGAGTGAGACAGAGAAGAACCGAGAGAGAATGAGAGAAAGAGCCCACAGGGTGGGAGAGAGGAGGAGAGAGAGTGTGAGAGCTGAGTGTGAAGAGCAAAGGAGAGGAGAGAGAATAAATAGAGAGAAACGGTAGGGCGGTTTTACTGTACGAAAACCAAATACTACCCACGGTTTTATAAAACGGCATATTTTTAACATTTTACAAATTGCTGTGATCTAAAACTCAAAACATCATTTTAAAACATTAAGAAATCATTTGAATTTATCAAATTAACAAAACAACCAAAATTCAAAATTTCAACTGAATAATCAAGTTAATGTTGAAACATTAATTATGACACGCTAATTCATCATTTTACATTACAATAACATTAAATAAATTTCAGGGCGTTACAATAACCTCCACCAAATCACACCCTACTTTATTTTTTTTTTCTTAAGAGAATGAGGGAAATAGCAATATAATTATAAATAAGGATAATTTACAATGTAAATAAGAGGGTGAATAAATTATTTGCATGTTAAATCTATCTACTGTATAAATAAGAATTATTTAAATAATTGAGTAAATAAATTATTTATATCATAAATATGCTATTTACTACAAGTATTTTTAAAACTTGATGTTTACTACAATTAATTTTAAAAAAGTAATATTTACTACAATTTTTATTTTTTGTTTTTTGAAAAAAAATAGGGCGTAAAAACTGTCGCAATTGTTTAAACACTTATCATTAAAGAATGATGAATTTTAGTGTGAAAGTGATACTAAAATTGGTTTTTTTAACATTATTTGTTATATTTAGTGTTAAATTTATTTTAGCTCTTCGGGTCAAATTTGACATGGCATTATAGTTGATGCCAATTTGACTTATCACTAAGCATGCATACTTTAGTGCAAAAATTTGTGTCAAATTGCTTCCAAAAAAATAATTTTTGACATTTTTTTTATTTAAATGCTAAAAATTTGCATTGTAATGGAGATGTTAGAAGATGCTCCAACATGCCAACAGTTTGAAATCAATGGATTATCCAAAATTCTTGGGTGAACAAAAGTCCCTTTATAAAAGAAAAAGGAAAGAACAAAAAATAAAAATAAAAATAAAAAAGAATATTATAACACTACTGGGAAGGTGCGGTAATCCAAAAATAATAGCAGATGGCCTCATGCATGACGACCACCGCATAATCTTTAATTTGATTTTTCTTTTCTGCGTTAAATTTGATCATAATGTCTACATTTTGCAAAACTGACGATTAAGAGAGATATATTTATCAACAGTAGTATTGCTTACGTGATCTCACGTATATAATACATTTGGTGGGACGATTGTGAATATGATCGGATGTCATCTTACACGTTTTCGACTCCCATTGGCTTGTTACTTCGTACAGCTTTTTTTTTTTTTTTCATGTTTAACTCTTAGGCTTAGCACATGATTCGACTCCTTTTTTTTTTGTTTTTCATTTAATTTTACGCTTTAATATGGTTCAGTGCTTAATCTCAATAATTGAGCAATCTATTAGGCATTTGATCGGACTCTACTCCCACCCCCACAATTCAATTCAACTTGTCGGCACTACAGCCCCTTTAATTCCAATCTACTACTATTTTTGCCAAACTAATAATTCCATATTCCTCTAATAAAAAAAAAAATCCATTAAGAATACTTTGATAGAGTGCAAAAATAAAACTTTTTATTTTCAAAAATTTTTTTGATGAAAAAAATGTTAATTTTGCATGTTCTTTTAATTTGATATAATTTTAACGTTATATGAGTACACAATAATATTTATAGAGATACCTACTACCTGAAAAATTTGAAACAGTTTTCTTATTCAAAAAATTTAATTTTTGTAAAAAAAAAAAATCATTTTTTTAATTAAAATTTTTGGCCGGCCTTTTTCTCAAATTCTTCCTTATGGGGCATCGTAAACAAACGCAAAAGATTTATTTACTACTAAATCAATATGTGAGAAGAAGTTTTGGAGAAAAACATGGCTCTCGGCACCGACATTAGGGCGGCTATCGGTGCCAAGAAGAGCACGAGAAGAGGCTTTAGAGAAGAGCCCGTTTGTCGGTGAAGAGATTGGCCGGCTGTCGGCGTTGAGATTGGATGGTAGTGGTAAGGATTTTGAGATTGGGAATGGGTTAGTGGTCAGTTTGTCGAGTGTGTTTAATACTTTTGGTTCTTTTTCTCTCTTTTTTTTTCAGTTTTAGAATTTAATATATGTATTATTATATATAATATAATATATAATTTAAAACTTAAATCACATGGTCATGATCAGTAGGTTGACCACTGATAAAAATCTTACTTTTGAAAACCGATGGCCAATTTCAAATGGTCGGTGGCTTTTTGAGGACAAAAACTGATTTTTGTGTCAGTTTGATGGTTTATTTTGGTTGGTTTTGGTTTTTCGGCTTCTTTTGAACAGCCATAATAGAATGTGAGTAAATATAGATATTATTTATAAATAAAATAACAAATTTGTTTAAGTTATCCTTGAAGACCTGTTCATTAGATCTATATATATAGCTGGAGCATTAGCCAACTCAAAAAGTATTACTAAGAATTCCTAATGCCTATATCTCGTTCTGAAAGCAATTTTCAAAATATCCTCCTTCTTTGATCCTCAACCGATGGTAACTCGATTTGAGGTCAATCTTACAACACATTGCAGCCCCTTGAAGTTGATTAAACAAATCATCAATCCTCAGGAGCGCGTATTTATTCTTGTTAGTTAGCTTATTTAATTCTCTATAATTAATATATAACCTCATTGTGCCATTTTTCTTCTTAACAAATAGCATTGGAGTTCCCCAACGAGAAAAATCCAATAATCCTTGCAACTGGACCTTCAATTCCTTAACTCTGTTGCAGCCATTCTATAGGGAGTTTTAAAAATAAGAGCTGTGCTTGGAACCAAATCAATGACAAACTCGATTTCTTTGTTTGGTAGTAATCTTGGTAAGTCCTCAGGCAATACTTCTAAAAATTCCTATACAATAGGTACATCTTTAGGTTTAAGCTTTAGTTCAACTTGTGTATCTACTACACTAGCCAAGTAACCAACATAACCTCTATCCAACAATCTGCATGCTTTCATAGCAAAAATCATTGGGGTTCTCAACTTACTTGTAACTCCTACAAAATAAAATTCTTGCTGCTTTAGTGGTCAGAACATCATCATTTTTCTTTCTATAATCGATAGTGGCAGGGTATTTTGACAACCAATCCATCCCTAAAATCACCTCATAATCTGACATATCAAGGACAACCAAATTCACAAATTTCCATCAATCATTACCTTGCAACCTTTGAGAATTTGATTTGATTGAAGTGTTTCTCCAAATGGAATAATGACTAGTGATTTGCCTAAATTTCTCATATACTTTCACAACAATAGCCAATAATAATAATGCATAATGGAAATAAATGACACATAAAACATAGAAAAATACTTATTCGTCAACTGAACTTTTCTTACCAGCGATCCTTATATATGGACAGTCTACAAAACTACTTTAAACAAATAGTTCTGATACCAAATTGTGATACCTACTTAACTTAATTATAATACTAATATATAATCAAGCTAGACGACGCCATATAATTAAAACCACATGTACACAAATAACTCAACAAATAGAATTGTAACATGCTTAGTCTAGCACATAGAGCTTTTCAGTCAAGGAAACTAAGCCTTCACACAACACGAAATAATCCAAAATAAAATTAATAAAAATTAGGTATCTCAGTAGTAATTATAATGCAATGCAAACATATTATTATTGGTTAAATTTGCATGTAAGCATTCGGCACTACAATCAAATACCAAAATATATTGTTTAAACAATAGTATGCTCATGTTAGGTTAGTAATGTCCATATACACAGAGTCACGAGAATGAAAAGCATGTGAGTAGACCTCTAAACCAACACTATTGAGATGTAAATTTTTATCATCGGCTCATCTTTTATGAGTATAGACGTATAGTTGCTAAATTACAAAGTTTTCAAGAAGTTTAAATTTGTCCACTATTTTTTTAAATAATTATATCAGTTTGGAAAAGAATATAATATTGTATAGTTTAATTATACATTAATAGTGTGATTAATTGTAACGCCCCGAAATTTATTTAATGTTATTGTAATATAAAATGATGAATTAGTGTGCCATAATTAATGTTTCAACATTAATTTGATTATTTGGTCGAATTTTGAATTTTAGGTTGTTTTGTTAATTTGATAAATTCAAATGATTTCTTATTGTTTTAAAATGATGTTTTGAGTTTTAAAGCACAACAATTTGTAAAATGTTAAAAATATTCTGTTTTACAAAACCGTGGGTGGCATTTGGTTTTCGCATAGTAAAATCGTCTACTGTTTCTCTCTATTTATTCTCTCCCCTCTCCCTCTCTCTTCACTCTCATCCCTCTCTCTCTCCTCTCTCTCTTGCCCGTGAGCCCCCTCTCTTCTTCTCTCTCGGTTTCCCCTCTCCTCTCTCAATTTCTCCTCAAATTTTTGAATTAAAATTTGAATACAAGCTTCAGGTTAGCAAGGAGGAAGCTCGGGAACGTGATTTGGCAACCAAGATCGTGGATTGAAGCTTTGATTCGAGGTTAGTTTTGAAATTTCTAAACTTTTTTCAAAATTTTTAATTTTGTGCATTTTTGAAATTTAAGTTCGTTTGAACTTAGAAAACTCTTGGTTTGAGTTAAATAAACTTAGAACAACTAGAATCTAAGCTTAGATTGAAGAAAAACGGATTGGATTAAAGATTTTTCCATTTTCTCCTCATTTTTCCATTTTCTGATTTTTGAGATTTTTGAGTTTAAATCTTGTTTAAATGAGTTTAAAAGTGTTCTAGCATGTTTTTCTATCATCTATGATTGTTTTCCATGCTTGAGATTTGAGAAAAACAAGTTAAAATCAAGATTTGGATTTTGGGAGATTGAAAACCCGTGGTTGAAATTTCTGGGTTTTTCTAGTTCGGCAGGCCGAAGTTCATCTATCTGGCAGGCCGAACCTAGAAAATGTCCGGCTGACCGGACCTGATTTCTGGCAGCAGTTCGGTCGGCCGAAGCAAGGAGTTCGGCAGGCCGACAGAGCATGGAAAATTTTATGATTTTTCACCCATTTTCACTGTTTTGAACCCCGATTTAAATTCCAATCTTATAAAATGATTTTAAGGATACAAATTGCGCACTAGGACATCATGAAATGGTTTAGTAACATAGAATGTCTCGAACTAGATATTGATCGACTTAGTGTGTATTTAGGATCGTTCGTGGTTCTACGGAGCTAACGTATAGTGGACCAGGATTACGGTGTGGGGCACCGACACGAGTATCGAGGTAGGACTTCTACCCCTTTCTTTGGTAGCCAAGTTTCAAAATGATTTAGCTTTGAAAAGGGTTTCTATAAAAATGCTTTCAATGGTTGATTGAAAATGAATTTATCGATTATATTTTAATATACCGTGAACTGAAATAAACTTCATAATAAATGTAAATGACAATACTCGATAAAATAGGTTTTGAATGATGATGAAAATAAACACATAGGCATGATGCCATATCAGAGATCGGATCGTGTAGCGATCGACCTTGGGGGCAGGTTCTGAAACCCAGCTAAGCCACTACGGTGGTAATATTCTTATGGTTTGCCTAGGAAAATGAAAATGATGTTTCTGGTAGACTTAATAAATTGTTTTGGGTAAGAACGGTTTTATTTGAATTTATTTATTTATTTAATGTTTCTTTTATATAATTCCTTGAATAATAAGATTTTCCTTTAAATTAAATGATTTATTAAAATATAGTCCTACTGAGCCTTTCGCTCACATTTTCTTTGTTTTTAAATTTCCCCCCTTCTAGGTGGTTTCCCATTTAGGTTCAGAGAGGATTCAACGGACCGAACTCAGGAGCAATAGAAGGATTTATTAGATTGTTTGTGTAAATTAAACAAGGCATAAAATGTTTTTAACTTTCTTTGCGCTTGGACTGTAGTTGTATTATTATTTTGTTAGTACAATATGTGTGCACAAGTTGTGGGTCAGTGGGACCCATTCTCGCGGTTCTTTATTTTATTATTTTATTATTTGCTTAATATTATGAATTCTTTTATACAATGTTGTTTTTGAAACTTTCACATTTTTATAATTAATTTAACCCCTAAAATTCTTTATTTTAATTAAATTCTTCTTTTCATTAATTTAAATAACCCGCAACGTCACTTTCCGTACTTCGGGACGTAACAGAATGGTATCAAAGCTCAAGGTTATGAACCTTGGGAATTATGCACACAAAGGTATGACAATGAAATACCTCTGACAGTCCAAATTTTGTTTTCAAAAGTGAGAGAATGGCACCTAGACGTCGTTTGACAGCTGACGTTGAGTTCAAAAATGATGAGGGCATGATGAGGTCTATGTTTGCGGCTTTTCGACAGATGGCAGCCAGGGCTAGACCGGAGGATTCTGATGTTGGTCGTCGGCATAAGTATTTTAAGGAATTTTAGCGTGCGTCTATTCTGACTTTTGATGGTAATGGGGATCCACAGTTGGCAGAGTATTGGCTAGATTCAATCGTGAAGCATTTGGATACCCTTGGTGTGCTTGATGAGTATCGTGTGGAGTTTGATGTATATAAGCTTGAGGGTGGTGCTAATACTTGGTGAAAGCAGGCTAAGCGTTTGGAGCGCGGTGGTAATATCAGTTGGGACAGATTCGATGAGCTGTTCTATGATCGATATTTTCCGTAGGGGTATAGAGATCAGAAGGCAGCTGAGTTCTACAGGTTGCAGTAGGGTGATTTGTCAGTTCGAGAATATGAGGCAAGATTTAATGAGTTGGTTAGGTTTGCTCCATCAGCTGTGGCATCGAAGCATGAGAAGTGTATTAAGTTTCAAGAAGGGCTCAAGGCTCCTATTCGGCGACAGTTGGTTGCTCTGCGACTTAGGAGTTTTGGAGAGCTTGTGTCGTCAACAATATCAGTGGAAAATGACTATGCGTAGTATTGTAAGGATCGAGCAATGGCTTCAGGAGGATCACAGAGGAGCGGTAGGAAGAGCACTAGTAGCCGTCCAGCTCCGGGGAAGAGCAAACAAGGTGGCGCGAATAGTGGTAGCAGCAGTTCGTCTGGTAGCGGGTTCATGTAATGGCATCTAGAGGTTCAGATTCTCAGACTAGTAACGCGGTTGTCGATGGTACGATCTTAGTTTCTAGATCTTTAGCTCGCGTTTTATTTGATACCGGTGCCTTTCATTCTCTCATTTCGAGTTCTTTTGTGCATGCTTTGGGATTAGAGATAGAAGAGTTTAATGAACCCCTAGTCATAATTTCTCCCTTGAGGCGGGTGTGTGTAAATTGTATGTGTAAATCTTGTAAAATAAAGATTAGGGATGAGATTTTAAAAAGTGATTTGATTGTACTCCCCATGAGCTCATATAATGTAATTCTAGGAATGGACTGGTTGTCCAGATATAATGCAGTTGTAGACTCCCAACTTAGAAGAGTGACCCTAGTGTCTGATAGGGGGACAATGATCACTTACCAGGGTGGTGGTGATTGGTTAATGAGTGAGCGTCTCATGAAGTCGTGTTTAGGAGGGCAAAAAAATCTGGGTTGTTGTGCTTTTCTTACGAATCTAGAGTGCGAGCCCTATGCTTTGAGAGGAAATGTAGCGTTTTCGGTGGTTGATGAGTTTGAGGATGTCTTCCCCGATGAGTTGCCAAGATTACCACCGCATCGAGAAATCGAGTTTGGTACTGAGTTGTTTCCAGGGACAGGACCGATTTCTATAGCACCTTATCGGATGGCGCCAGCAAAAATGAAAGAATTGAGGAAGCAACTTCAGGAGCTTACTGATAAAGGGTATATTCGTAATAGCACATCTCCGTGGAGAGCACCAGTTTTGTTTGCTAAGAAACATGATGGGACTCTCAGGTTGTGTGTGGATTATCGGTAGCTGAATCGTGTTACAGTGAAGAATAAGTATCCCTTGCCTAGGATCGACGAGTTGTTTGATCAGTTGAGAGATTTGCGGTACTTCTCAAAGATTGATTTGCGGTCGGGTTATCATCAACTCAGGATTAAGGAAGAGGATATTCCCAAGACAGCTTTTAGGACTCGGTATGGACATTTTGAGTTTCTGGTTATGTCGTTTGGGTTGACAAATGCTCCGGTAGCTTTCATGGATTTGATGAACATGATATTTAGGCCGTATTTGGATTAGTTTGTGATCGTGTTCATTGATGATATTCTTGTGTATTCTAAGACTTGGGAAGAGCATGAGCAGCATCTCTGGATCGTGCTTCAGACTCTGCGGGAGCACCAGTTGTATGCCAAGAGGGAAAAGTGCGAGTTTTGGTTGACTAAGGTCAAGTTTCTGGGTCATGTTCATCTCTGCGCATGGTATTTCTGTGGATCCAGTCCAAGATTGAAGCCATAGTGGAGTAGGAACGACCGAGGAATGTAGCGGAGATTCGCAGCTTCTTAGGTCTTGCTGGTTATTACAGGAAATTCACAAAGGATTTTTCGAAGATTGCAGCTCCGTTGACGAGATTGATCAAGAAAAATGTCAGGTTTGAATGGGATGAAGATTGTGAGCTTGCTTTTCAGGAATTGAAGAACCGGTTGACTTCAGCTCCAGTATTAGTTATTCCTAGCAGTGACGAGCCATATGAGGTTTACGCAGATGCTTCAGGACGCGGACTTAGGATGCGTAGTTGATGCAACATGGACGTGTGGTTGCGTACGGATCGAGACAGCTACGACCTCACGAGCAGAATTATCCTACTCATGATTTGGAGCTCGCGGCTGTGATTCACTCGCTGAAGATTTAGAGGTGTTATTTGTATGGAGCGTCGTTTTAGGTCTTCTCCGATCACAGGAGTTTGAGGTATTTGTTCACTCAGAGGGATCTTAATTTGAGGCAGCGTAGATAGATAGAGTATATGGAGGATTATGATTTTGCGTTGCAGTATCATCCCGGGAAAGCTAATGTGGTCGCGGATGCGCTTAGCAGGAAGTCTTCAGGAATTCTCGCTTGTTTGGCTTTTAAGGACTAGAGCAGGGATGCGACAGTGAGTGAGTATGGGCTACAGTATCATGGAGACTATGATCGAGTTTCGGTATATTATGTGGAGGCGACCCCAGCTCTTGTTCAGATGGTGAAGCAAAATCAGTGGTAGGATCAGCATTTGTAGGGGATTTGGTCACGGATTTAGAACGGAGAGCAGTTCGAAGAGTGGAGAGTGCATGCAGATGGATCGTTGTATTTCCGGGAGCGTCTTGCAGTTCCAGCTATCGTCGAAGGTGACAAAAGCCGTTTTAGACGAAGCTCATAGGTCTCAGTTCGCTATTCATCTTGGGAGCACAAAGATGTATCGTGATTTGAAGAGGCAATATTGGTGGAGAGGCATGAAGAAAGATGTTCGAGAGTACGTGGCCAAGTGTACGACGTGTCTTCAGGTGAAAGCCGAGCATCAGAAGTTTGCAGGTCAGCTTCAGCCGCTTCCTATTCCAGGGTGGAAATGGGAGCATGTGACGATGGATTTTCTCACAAGTTTGCCGAGGACGGAGCAGCGACATGATGCAGTTTGGGTCATGGTCGATAGGTTGACGAAATCAGCGCATTTCATTCCGTTCAGGTCGACACGTTCGAGGAGGATCCTCGGGGATTTGTATCTGCAGAACATAGTGAGGTTGCATGGAGTTTCATTGTCCATCACTTCTGATCGAGACACCAAGTTTAATGCTAAGTACTGGAGGAGTTTTCAGGAGGCTTTAGGTACGGATTTGAACTTCAGTACGGCGTTTCATCCTCAGACTGATGGGCAGTCTGAGCGGGTTATTCAGATTCTTGAGGATATGTTGTGTGCCTGTGCATTAGACTTCGGCGGGAATTGGAAGAAATATTTGCATCTGGCGGAGTTCGCGTACAACAATAGCTATCAGGCGAGTATTGGTATAGGACCGTTTGAGGCGTTGTATGGGCGACCGTGTCGGTCACTAGTGTATTGGGCTGAACCGGAAGACAGGGTTATTCTTGGGCCGAATGAGATCCATGATAGCAACGAGAAAGTCGTTGTGATTCGAGATCGATTGAGGGCAGCTCAGAGTCGACAGAAGAGTTACGCGGATAAGAGACGTAGACCCTTAGAGTTCGCGGTTGGAGATTTCGTTCTCTTGAAGGTATCGCCTCGTAAAGGAACTATGCGGTTCGGAGTAAGTGAAAAGCTTGCGCCGAGGTATATTGGGCCGTTCGAGATCACTCAGCGTGTTGGTGTAGTTGTTTATCGGCTTGATCTTCCGCCCTAACTTTCTCATGTTCACGATGTGTTTCACGTGTCGATGCTTAGGAAGTGTCCGCCTGAGCAGGGTAAGATAGTTTCATTTTACGATGTGCAGGTTCAGGAAGATACGATGTACGAAGAAGTGCCGATTCAGATCATCGACTGAAAAATAATTAGTTTGCGTCGTCGTGAGATACCGTTGGTAAAGGTCGTGTGGCAGCATCACGGGGTTGATGAAGCCACCTGGAAACTAGAGTCGAGTATGCGGGAATTGTATCCGCATTTATTTTGTTTCTGAAATGAATTGTAAATTTTGAGGGCGAAATTTCTTTTAGGGGTGGAGAGTTGTAATGTGTGACACCCGTTATTCTCCTAAGGGTATTAAGGTAATTAGATTAATTTTTAGTATATATATAAAAAAAAAATCAGAAAATCTCTCATAATTCGAAACTCTCTCTCTCTCTACTTTCTCTCTCTAAAAATTCTCTCTCTCTCCCCTCAAATATCGTCCGAGATTCCGGCATCCGTTTTCGACACCTCCCGCACCAATGGAAAGCTCTCGACGAGCTGAGTCCAACGAGGTGCCGCGCCGCCCAAAACGCCGCCGGAGGAGACCACACGCGCCGCCTAAAGTGGCGACGAAACTCATTTCTTTCCGACGAGATATCTTCGCCGTCCGACGTCCGATCGACGTGATTCTTGTTCCTACACGACCATCGTGATGAGAGGAACAAAACTCACCCTTGGTGGCAGCTCAACAACCGCCGGATTGCTCCGCCCGCCTATTGCCGCCGTGCGCCGCCGCCCCCATGGTGGAACTCCGCCTTGCCGGAGGAGGTGACTGACACCACCCCTCCCAATGAGTTCAGAGGATCAAGGGGAGTAAAACCCCTCGATCAATTGCACGGAAGGAGCCGGTTTCGCCAGAGAACGGCCAACGCCGCCGTCAACCGCCGCGGGAGCCTCCGTTTTGGCTCTTCCCAGCCACGTTTCTTCAAATTGGATGAGGGGAAATGCTCATAGGAGGATGGGTAGCAAAAACCCTCAGCCAATTTCAGGTTTCCATCGTCGGAGAATCAAGATCGGAGCTCATCCATTTCTACCGACGTTGTACTTCACGACCCGCTATGTTAGAGGCAGAATTAGGTGAAATTGACCCCGCCATTGGACTCAGAAGGGTCAATTTAGGGGGGGTAGGCCCGAGCCCAGCTGCCAACGGACCCCGATTGACGCCGGTCAACGACGGTCAAATTCGGTCAACGGGCGATCAACACCGGTCAACGGCGACTTTGGATTTTTGTGATCTGGACCTCCGATCGACTATCCGAGACCTCCTCCTGACTCGTTTCGATGCTCTGGATGCAATGGTGACCTCCGTTTGAGCAAATTCCACTCCGATGAAAATCATCCGGTACCAACTGCACGCAGATCGAGGCGATTCAAATAGCAGTATCGGAGTCCAGAATGACGTTTTCAAGAATGTATGATCTCCAGGAAGCATTCCTAGCCATTCATAGTCGCTCGAGGAGCACTACAGAGGATGCTTCGTAGATACAGCGAGATACAACTGGATCTGTTTTGCTTGGAGTTCAAGATCAAGTGAGTATGGAGCTAACGTTAATTGATTCCAGGATTAAGAGACTGTTGATAAGCTTGAAAGGTAGGGATTCTATTACTCATCTTTTGTGAGGTTTTTATAGAATTAAAATTGATTGTTTTGCCGCAATATATATATATATCTATGTTGAACTGATATTATATGAGTATCACATATGAAACTATGACATGGACTCGTCTTGTATTGTACTGCGAGGAACATAATGAATTGACACATGTTATAAATTGAGAAGCATGGTTAGGAAAACTGACTCTATTAATAATGATTTAATATAGAGAAATGGTGAGACATGAAGAGGGCGACGATTACGTCCTTGGGCATGAATACCCTAAAAGGTAAAATAGGGGGAAGGTGATGACGCTTCCTTGGGTTGAAAGTCCCAGAACACACTGTACAGGAATCGACTTGGTGAGGACTCGGGGCTTGATGTCCCCTCACCGGAACACCCTTGGAATGTTTATAGGGTGATCAAGTGCGCCCATTTGGGTTTCGATGAGTTGAGTGATACTCAATTTAACATGGATACCTAGGAACAATGATGATTGGTAATATTTGTATAAATGTGTAATTATGACACTTGGTAATGATTAACTACGGTATCCATAAGATGTGATCATAATAAACCTCATAATCTGGAATATGATGTAACTTACTAACCATGCAGGTTTTTATGTGGTAATGATAAAAACCTAAAGGTGAGTAATGGCTTTCTCTACTGAGCATAGTGTCGCTCATTCCCTTATATTTTTATCTTTTCAGGACTCACTAAGTGTGAGGTGGCTACGAGAAATATAGTTGAGGAAGTGATGTAGCTATATTACATTGGGACTGCTTCAATTGTTGAGAATGTTCTTCATGATAATGTAAGCATCAATTGTTACTTTCTGTGACTGTATTACAATGTGTTGAGGGTTAAAATGATGATGACAACAGTTTATATTATTAAATTTAAGGTGCTACATTAAACTGTGGTTTAATTGTCGTTTATATTTTTATTTTTGAGTTGAGAGTTTTCATTTAAGTCCCGGGCAAATTTTATTTTAAGGTTTTACTTTTATTATTTATTTTTATTTTATCTCATTAAAAACTGTTAACCCCCATATAGGGGCGTTACATAATGCCCCGAAATTTATTTAATATTATTGTAATATAAAATGATGAATTAGTGTGCCATAATTAATGTTTCAACATTAATTTGATTATTTGGTCGAATTTTGAATTTTAGGTTGTTTTGTTAATTTGATTAATTCAAATGATTTATTATTGTTTTAAAATGATGTTTTGAGTTTTAAAGCACAACAATTTGTAAAATGTTAAAAATATTCCGTTTTACAAAACCGTGGGTGTATTTGGTTTTCGCACAGTAAAACCGCCCACTGTTTCTCTCTATTTATTCTCTCTCCTCTCCCTTTCTCTTCACTCTCAGCCCTCTCTCTCTTGCCCGTGAGCCCCCTCTCTTCTTCTCTCTCGGTTTCTCCTATCCTCTCTCAATTTCTCCTCAAATTTTTGAATCAAAATTTGAATCCAAGCTTCGGGTTAGCAAGGAGGAAGCTCGGGAACATGATTTGGCAACCAAGAACGCGGATTGAAGCTTCGATTCGAGGTTAGTTTTGAAATTTCTAAACTTTTTTCAAAATTTTCAATTTTGTGCATTTTTGAAATTTAAGTTTGTTTGAACTTAGAAAACTCTTGGTTTGAGTTAAATGAACTTAGAACAACTAGAATCTAAGCTTAGATTGAAGAAGAACGGATTGGATTCAAGATTTTTTATTTTTCTCCTCATTTTTTTATTTTTAGATTTTTTAGATTTTTGAGTTTAAATCTTGTTTAAATGAGTTCAAAAGTGTTCTAGCATGTTTTTCTATCATCTATGATTGTTTTTCATGCCTGAGATTTGAGAAAAACAGGTTAAAATCAAGATTTGGATTTTGGGAGATTGAAAACCTGTGGCTGAAATTTCCGGATTTTTCCAGTTCGGTAGGCCGAATTACATGTTCGGCAGGCCGGATTCAAATGATCGACAGGCCAGAGTTCATCTGTCTGGCAAGCTGAACCTAGGAAATGTCTGGCCAACCGGACCTGATTTCTGACAGCCGAACTGCACAGTTCGGCCGGCCGAAGTAGGGAGTCCGACAGGCCGACAGAGCATGGAAAATTTTGTGATTTTTCACCCGTTTTCATTGTTTTGAACCCTGATTTAAATTCCAATCTTATAAAATGATTTTAAGGATACAAATGGCACACTAGGACATCATGAAATGGTTTAGTAACATAGAATGTCTCGAACTAGTTATTGATCGACTTAGTATGTATCTAGGATCGTTCGTGGTTCCGCGGAGCTAACGTATAGTGGACTGAGATTACGGTGTGGGGCACCGACATGAGTATCGAGGTAGGACTTCTACCCCTTTCTTTGGTAGCCCAGTTTCAAAATGATTTAGCTTTGAAAAGGGTTTCTATAAAAATGCTTTCAACGGTTGATTGAAAATGAATTTATCGGTTATATTTTAATATACCGTGAACTGAAATGAACTCCATAATGAATGTAAAGGACAATACTTGGCAAAATGGGTTTTGAATGATGATGAAAATAAACACATAGGCATGATGCCATATCAGAGATCGGGTCGTGTAGCGATCGACCTTGAGGGCAGGTCCGGAAACCCAGCTGGGCCATTACGGTGGTGATATTCTTATGGTTTGCCTAGGAAAATGAAAATGATGTTTCTCGTCGACTTAATAAACTGTTTTGGGTAAGAACGGTTTTATTTGAATTTATTTATTTATTTAATGTTTCTTTTATACAATTCTCTGAATAATAAGATTTTCCTTTAAATTAAATGATTTATTAAAACATAGTCCTACTGAGCCTTTCGCTCACATTTTCTTTGTTTTTAAATTTCCCCCCTTCTAGATGGTTTCTCATTTAGGTTCGGAGAGGATTCAACGAACTGTACTCAGGAGCAGTAGAATGATTTATTAGATTGTTTGTGTAAATTAAACAAGGCATGTAATGTTTTTAACTTTCTTTACGCTTGGACTGTAGTTGTATTATTATATTGTCAGTACAATGTGTATGCGCAAGTTGTGGGTCAGTGGGACTCATTCTCACGGTTTTTTATTTTTTTATTTTATTATTCATTTAATGTTATGAATTCTTTTATACAATGTTGTTTTTGAAACTTTCACATTTTTATAATTAATTTAACCCCTAAAATTTTTTATTTTAATTAAATTATTCTTTTAATTAATTTAAATAACCCACCACGTCATCTCCCATACTCCGAGGCGTGACATTAATTTGGGTGAGTGTCACAGTGGATTTGACCTCCTAAGTTAGGGAGATTGATCAGCATCACCAAAACATGATTTGTACCCATTTAATCAATTAATTATGGGCTCTATTCTTTTATTTCAGGAAAGAGAGACGTGAGTAATACTTCTTAAAAATTTAAAAGTCAACATTGGACGAGTCTCGTATCAAACTCAAATGGACCCCAATCTCATTATTTATTGTTTTGGAATCCAAGAGAACATGGCATTTCATATGCGTAGGAAAAACTCAAACTGTCCACGTAAGTATAATTCATTAATTAACGTTCAATAATTAGGACAAAGCCTTTCATTAACACTATATCCGATCTCACGTAAAGGTATAAAGTTTGAATCGCACCCTTAAATTTAAGATGACAATAATAATATAAGTAAGACAAAGTCACATGAAATCAAGAATAAGCAACTTTTTATGGGTATATGATTTCACATTATGGTATAAAGTTTGAATCCTTACATTTAAATTTAAAAATGATAATAATAATATAAGTAAGTCCGGGCTACACATCATAAAAAATAAGTGACCTTTTTTATTTTTTATGTTTATTTTATTAAAAAATTGTAATTTATCCATCTTAAAATTTAAAATTATATGTCTGAACCCACCGCTCATTTTTGTGACTTTGCCTTTATGGTGAGCAAATAAATATTATCGTCAATCATATATGCCTTCTCTGTAATGTCATATTGATGTCCTAACATCAAAAAAAAAAAAAATCAAATTGATATCATAATGGACGACTGCATTGCATTCTAATGAGCGTCACAACATGCAATCACGATCCCCTCAGAAAACATTGGGTGGAAAAATTTTCACACGTGGAATGACGGAAGGTTGAGCCATCACAACATGTGCCGAATGAACCAAGAGAGAGAGAGAGAGAGAGAGCTCTTCACATTATTTGTAGCTCAGCTAACACAAATAAAATAAAACAAAAACGAAAAGAAATGAAAAAAGACACGACGGTTGCCAGCTCAGCAAAAAGGTCACCCAGATATTTTCTGACACACCAATCAACTCTCTCTCTCCACCAAACGGTGAAGAAATTCTTACCATTTACTACTGATCTTTCTCTCACTTCAAACACTTGATTTGAAGTAGTTTTTGCAGGAGAATCAAAGCTTAATTTGAATTTCAGGAAAAAAAAGAAAAAGAAAAAGAAATGGTGACCCCGAAATCCCAAAATTACGGCGTTCCGTGCGAGTTCTGCAGTGAGCAAACGGCGGTGCTGTACTGCAGAGCGGACTCGGCTAAGCTCTGCCTCTTCTGCGACCAGCACGTCCACTCCGCCAACCTCCTCTCCCGAAAGCACATCCGATCTCAGATCTGCGACAACTGTGGCTCGGAGCCTGTCTCCGTCAAGTGTTCCACCGAGAATCTTCTCCTCTGCCACGACTGCGACTGGGACGCCCACTCCCACGGCACCTTCTCCGCCTCCCACGACCGCTCCTCCCTCGACGGCTTCTCTGGCTGCCCCTCCGCCCTCCAGCTCGCCGCCCTATGGGGCTTCGACGTGGCGGATCCGACCCGGCCTGGATCGAAGGGAGATTCCGGCGGGGTAGGGTTTCAGGACGTGATTGTGCCAGGAGATCAGGATGACGAGAAGATCAACTGCGTTGGTTACGGGAAGAGGAAGAGGAAGAAGCGGGTGATGTACAAGCAGGTGGTGGAGCTGCTGAGGAGGGAGTGTTTTTTGGTCGGTGGTGGTGGTGGTAGTGGTAGTGGTGGAGAGATAATGGCGGCGGCGGAAGCGATGGGCGGCTTGGAGAATTTTGGAGATATTGATCGTGATGTTGAGGATAATGGTGATGATAATGGAGGGGTTTTATTGGGAGATTCGGGAATAATTGATCACCCGTGCTTTCAATTGCAGCATCATCAAGAAGCACCATTCACGTCGCTGCTAATGATGACACCGCCGCATGCAGATGAGTTCAAAGATAGCGGTGGAGGCACTGGTGGTGGTGGCGGTGTTGTCGATGATCATGGCGATATTCTGTTTGATATTCCTAAACCCACTAACAATGCTCCGACCACTCAGGTATACACACACGTTTACATCTTGCTCCCTCCCAAGATTCATCTTTTTTTTTTTTTCCTTTTTTCCGAAAGTGGAGAAGAACTGCAATAAAGATTACGTTTTTTTCAAAAGAGGGAATCTTTTTTACCAAAGTTGGCCCAAATAGGAAGTAGTTGATTATGGTTATCAGAATAGTTTTCCAGAATAAGCATGCCCTTTGCCAAGGATTTTGTTTTTTAACTAAAGTTTGTATCTTTGGAAATTGGACGACTGAATTTTGTGGCTCCCTCTCTGCATTTTTTATGCGTAACTACCCCTAAACGATGATTAGTTTTATTGTTATAGTTTCCAATGATTTGAACTGCTCTTTCCTCGTTATCATCTTCTAATGTTTCTACTTTCTAGTTAGTTGAAAAATCAAGTAGAAAGTCAAAAATTCAAAACTTGCTAAATCCCGTTATAGTTACTCCCTTTAAACTTTCCTTTCAGGATATCTTCCTCTTCAAGTAATTTCCTTGTTTCGTGCTCCGAGTTGTTCTTTTTAAACAAACGTCCATTAAAGGAACAAATGATAAATAATTGAAAAATATCTTATTATCACTTTTCGTGCAATTATTCGACATGTGGCTTACTTAATAGCGTGTGATCCTGTTGTCTTTTTTTTTTTTTTTTTTTTCCCTGTAAAGGATTTTAAGGTGTTTGAAGAATCAATTGAAACATGTATTTTAAATTTAAGAATTGTAACATGTGTGAGTTTTATATTATAGCTACTACAAGTTTTACATTATTTACGATTAAAACTGATAACTTAAAACGGTGTTCCAAACATAGGTCTATTTTATTGTCACATGTGTAATGATGTAATAAATAGCAATAACCTATAATGTATAATCAAATTAAATTTATTTTAAGTAGTTGTCACGTGAAGTATATGATTGAAATGATTATTTCTAGTAGTAGTAATAATAATAATAATAATCCAAATTAAGTGCCGTTGGTTTGCAGATATGGGACTTTCATTTAGGACGGCTGAGGGTGCACAAAGAATCAGAAGTTGAATTTGGTGCAAATGATGCAGGGCTTATGTTTAAAAACTTTGGTGAGCTCGTGAAAGAAGCATCTTTGACAAATACGAAATTGTTGAGAGATAATATTTTTCACATGGATTGCTCTGCTGCACATGATCATGAAATGACAATCAATGTAAGTCCTAATTGCCTGCAGTTTTATGTGTCCTCTTCCATTCTTGTTTTAAGGATGAAAATTTTAGTGATAACAGAAGGAAACATGGTAGGAAGTTGTCTAGACATGTCATTACTTTGTACTTATTACTTGGTTGTTTAGGGGGGAGAGATTTTGGTTGTCTTTTATCATGTAATCACTTTGTTATTTAAATTTGAATATAACAGAATAATAATAATTCGAGTAACCCAACTGCGAGCCAAGGGCCAGCAACGTCCGAGAGCAACAACCAACCTATCGAAAGACCCTCGTCGGGTGCTTCTGCTTTCGGTACAAACAAAGGATGTTGCGCGTTGAAAGACAATATGGATTTCATGGAAGGACCTTTTCTGTTAAGAAGCGATACGATGAAAACAACCGCCGCAATGAAGGCGGATCTCGAGCTGCTGGCGCACAACAGAGGCAACGCCATGCAACGTTACAAGGAAAAGAAGAAAACCCGAAGGTATGTGTACTTGTGTATTTTGATTTTCCTCTCCTCTCTTGTACTTATAGGGTAATGCTTCGGCTAGTACCAAATACTTAAATTTGTTCTCCAAACTTTTAGGCTTTGGGTAGGTTGCCTCCTAAATTTTTTAATTTTGATAATTTACCTCTTAAATTTTCTAAATTGTTGCAACGTATCTTGTTTCGATTAGCTTCTTGTTATATTGATGAGAGAAAGCTTCAAAGTTAAAAACTTCAATTTAACTGGAAGCTAATAATATGGGACACATTGCAACAATTTAGAAAGTTCGAAGGAAAAAAATGTCAAAATTAGAAAAAGTTTAGGAAGCAAGTTTCCAAAAGTCAAAAAATTTGGGGCCACTATGCTTAAAAAAATCAATTAAATTTAAGCACGACTATATTATATATTTTAACTAAATTTTAACAAGTCAAATGTCACATCGTTTAATCACTATCAAAGATTTTGATAAACTCTAGGATGTTCCTAGAGTTATTAATTTCTCTCAAAATCGTGTCGTTGGTCTTTTATTGCTTAAAATGGTATATATGTGTCCCTTAAGAAGATAAATAAATAAATAAATGGTATACATGTGTTTCTAATTATATGTACATATATAACGTGACTGTATATATAAAAATAGATATGACAAGCACATACGGTACGAGTCGAGGAAGGCGAGAGCAGACTCTAGGAAGCGAGTTAAAGGCCGATTTGTGAAGGCTAGTGAAGCTTCTGACGGTTAAACTTGATCATGAAAACTATGCTGCCATGGCTTTTTTTTTTTTTTTTTTTTTTAATCATACCCGATCACTGTCTGTAAATATTTTTTTTTGTTCCTTTGCACGGTAGTAATGTATAAATTAAATTCTGTAGGCTTTTTTTCCCCTTTGGATTAACTGTTTGTTATTTTTCTCTCTTACATATTTGTTTTTTTTTAATTTTTAAATGACTACTTTAATTTTTTTTTTCGATAAAGTTGTTAATTCTTTATTAAAAAAAAGAGTCGGAGATTTGTGTCATCTCCTCAATGCTATACAATGTTCACCCTTTTTTTCTTTTTATCTTTCTAATACGTATTAGGGGCTGAATTTTAAGATGATGATAAGACTAAAGTAGGAGTTGAGGAGAGGGATTTTCTAATTTTCATATTTTTATTCTTGTGAAGGTGTAAAAGTGGTATGCGTGAATAATGTCAAGGGATCAGAGATTTATGTGATTCCTCAAAATTATTGGCACATGAGAAGAAGGAGTCAAATTCGGCCTATTCTACACTGGGCTTAATTTCCTTTGGGTTCTGGTCTGACGCTGACTTGGAGTGTATTAGGAGGAGCGTCATTTTTTTAGAGAGGTATTTTGAAAATAAATATCTTATGAAAAACTTATGGTGGATAACTAAGGTGTGCCGTGAGATGATTTGAACGCAAAACAGGGAGATGGAAGGACTTAGATGACCAATAAATTAAAAATAAATAGACTAAAATTTAATAATGTTAAGTAAATAGCTTATTTAATTTAAAATCAAATTTATTTTGGTATAAAATGAAGTAAAGAAAAATACGAAACAATATTGAAATAACAGAAAACCAAAACAAAAAAAAAGAAGAAAATAAAGGAAAAAAAACATTGAAAATTCAAGTGTTTAAAAAAAACACGTGATCTTAAAAATTTTATGTTTTTAGATACTTTTAGAAGTGTACTATTGCAATTTCCCATAAAAAATGAGTTCACTTTGTAGCGTTATAATATGTAAGAGCTATATACTGTAGTATAGTTTTATTTTACACTAATAGCATGTGAGAGTTTTACACACAAGTAAATTTCAAAAGTGATATATAACCTAATTTACTCATTACTAAGCGGCGATGAATTAGAGAAATGCGTTTGTGACGAGTTGGTATTTGAATAGAAAATTTAGACCCAATTTACACAAAAAAAAATATACAAGTGAATAACTAGTGTTTAGAAGTGATGCCCAACCTAATTAAACCTAATAATGAGCCTATAGTTGTGTATCTTTTAGACTCAAACCCAACATTACGTTTTGAGCAATCCTATTTAATTCCATAGGTTATAATTCTGCTACTAATAAAATAGTATGACTCAGTGTAAAAAAAACACTGCATATTAAATTGAGGTCTACAGTTTTATAACTAATAACGTTACAACCCCGTAAAGTTTGAAAAAGATTTTTCTTATCTGCTTGCCGGACTTCTATCCAACAATCAAATAAAATATAATGTTCTAGAAGATGTTGTATAGGACTATCCGAAATAAATAAAACGTTTAATTTTGAACACCCTCCTGGGAGGAGCAAATGGTAGCCGATGTATGTTTTAAAGTCCACTTTGATCAACCAAAAGTAAACCCTTTATTTGTCTATGATATGACTGGATGAGGCGGAAATTGGGGGAAGAAAGTGCATAGTTTAGACTCTTACTCTAGGGATGACTACAAAAACTTTGGCAGCCTTTGAGTAGGCCGCTAACATTCTGGATCCAATACTTAAAAAATTATGTATACTACATCAAGCTATTATATTTAATTTTTAAAAGTTGAACCGTGGCAATATTCTAGAAAACATAGTGATTATTATAATGATCATCACATTTTATATTACACAATTGTCATTGTGATTTTACGTGTTCCCTTTAAAAAAATTCTAAATTTTTGTGTTATATTTCAATATGACAAGAGAGATATGATACATCTCTAATTTTCTTTAGTTAGAAAAGTTGATGCTTGGTATACATCTCTAATTCTTCAACCTGCATAAATAAAACATAACAACGTTTCATTGTTGATAAGTTAGTTTTAGGCTAATTAATTAGATAATTCTCACTTAATATTTTTATTAGTATTGAGTAATTTATAAGGATTTGACAGTGTTCTGTGTTCTTTTATAGGTTTTGAGTAAAAAGGATGCATGATAGCAAAGTGCAGGACAAAACGGATAGAAAATGAGCAAAATTGGACTCGGAATGAAAATGGAACTTAGACGCCAGCTTATGGGTGCCTAGGCGCTCAGATAGATGAGGTTCCATACAAAAACCAAGAGAAAAGCGCCTAGGCGCCATAACTGGGGCGCCTAGGTGCCATTCTATGAAAAAAAAAAAAAACCCGAGAGAAAAGCGCTTAGGCGCCAGTTCAACAATTTTTTTTATGCTAATGCCCCCGAGCGCGACAATGGAAAGGTCTTTGTGCTGGGCATTTGGGTGAAGCTTGATCGAGATGTCATCAACAAACACTTTGGGTTGCCTAATATTGATAATGATGAATATCATGCATATTTGAAAAATGTTGATCATGATGCAATCCTTAGCAAGTTGTACACACCGGGCACTGGTTGGAAAATGGGACGTAATGGTGAACACATCTCATTCCCCCCTAGTGCTCTGCGAGACAGGGCATACAAGGCATGGCATAATTTTATCTATGCTCGCTTCGTGCCAGTGTCTCACGTTAGTGATGCATTGAAAGAGCGAGCGGTGTTTCTATATGCTATCGTAACAAGGAAGAGCATTGATGTGGGCCGGGTGATTTCTCGGCAGATTGGTATTAGTGTGCTACATGCGCACCTGGGCTTATACTTTCCCTCACTCATTACTGAGTTGTGCAGTAAAGCAAGAGTCCATTGGGATGCAACGGAAGAATGGGTAGGACCCTGCCAAGTCATTAATAATTCAGTCCTCGCATCATACAGGGAGCTAGAAGCACAGGAGCCAACAGTAGGGGCCAGCTCTTCCAGGTCCCTTTGACCCCCACGACCACCCTGCTCTTTTGGTCAAACCTCAGTGCACGAACGCCTAGGATCGCATGGACAGACATCTCGACCACATTGACTGATAACATCTGCAACCTAGCACAAATGATGAACCAAATGGCCCAGCACCTAAATATGAATATGGACAATTTTCTGACAGTCACGGCTTTCAATGACGAGGACGAAGCAGCATGAGGACGAGGAGGAGAAGACTTCAACAATCTTCATTTTAGGGAGTGTTCTTTTCTTTTTCTTTTTCTTTTTCTTTTTATTTTTACTTTTCTTTTATTTTATTTTCGTTTATTTTATCTTTTTCCATTTTTAGTTTATGCTTATTATTATTATTTTTTCTTTTACATTGAGGACAATGTACTGCTCAAGTTTGGGGGTGGTGTATTGCTTCATGTGTGGATCTATGTCAATCAGTTATCTTTGTTTACTTAAGTTTTAAGCTAGGTTTTACTTTTTGTTTAGTAATTATGATAGGAAAGTTGTGTCGTTTGAGCACTATTTAACTTGAATTATAGGAGGCTAATAATAAGACGATGGTTGAAATTGAATATGGCTTTTAGGGGATAATAATTGTTGTTGGTCTATCCTTGTTTTTCTTGTGATTGGTTTGCTATGCTGTGATTCTTTGAGCACTTTGCACACTCACGCCTTAATCACCTAAGTATTCTACACTTAGAGGACTTTTATGTTAATTAAGTTATATTTGTGATCTCAAATGAACGCTAGAACCTATTTGATAATCACTCGAGGCGAAATCCTAGGCTACACAACATTAAGGATATGATTTAGATCATTTTTGGACCCTTTGAGCCTTTCAAGCCTACCATTGACATCATTTAATCATTAGTTATCCCGTTGGGCCTTATTAGCCATTTTCTTTGTTACCCACATAATCAACCTAGCCTTTGAATAATTTTATCCTACTTAGTCCCTCACTCATAAGCATGACTAGTTTGTTTAGGAAATTATTTGAAGGTAGTTGGTATGATGGGAGGATGGGTGGAGTTTTGAAGAACTTATTGAGGAAATATGTTTTCCTATCATTCATTTATAGGTGGAGTTTTGAGTATTGTTATCAAGGGAATGTTTCTTCATTGTCAAAAAAAAAAAAAAACAAAACAAAACAAAACAAAAAGAAAAAAAGAAATGCAAAACAAAAAAAAAAGCAAAAAAAAAAAAGAAAAAAAAGAAAAAGAAAAAAATAATACATACGTTAAATAAATGTGAATGACAAAGGGAGTGCAACATAAGTTTAGGGGTGTACTTAAAAAAAATGATGTTCTCATGAGGTCCTGAGACAAATTATGTGTTCATGGGTGAATTTTGAGCCACATTGTATCATTTATCTCACCTATTTACTTTAGCCACACATCACAAGCCGAATAAAGTCCTGATGATCTTTGATGTTGTGATAGTCTATATTAGTGGAGAGTGGGTTTGAAAAATAGGCCTATGGAGTTCATAAATTTCACTAATCTAGAGATCTTTCAAAATAAGCTTGTTGACATAAACTAATCTGAATGTAGATACATAAGTGCTAGAGGCATCACACACACACTCAAGGAATTATGAGTATGGTAAACTTGAGATTTAAATTGATTTTTTCTACATGATCACAATGGTTAGAGTTTCCTTTGAGTCATAAACTTTATGCAATCTTTAAGGCCAAGTATGATGAAAAATTAAATTGATGCTCAAACTATGTCGTGTGTTAGTGTCAGTCGCGTTCTTTTTGCCTTGTTCTGTGTTCTTCTTTTGTGTCTTTTGCTCGAGAACTAGCAAAATCTTAAGTTTGGGGGTATTTGATAAGTTAGTTTTAGGCTAATTAATTAGCTAATTCTCATTTAATATTTTTGTTAGTTTTGAGTAATTTATAAGGATTTGACAGTGTTTTGTGTTCTTTTGTAGGTTTTGAGGAAAAAGGATGCATGATAGCAAAGTGTGGGGCAAAACGGATAAAAAATGAGCAAAATTTGACTCAGAATGAAAATGGAGTCTAGATGCCAGCTTATGGGCGCCTAGGTGTTCAGACAGATGAGTTTCTATACAAAAACTCGAGAGAAAAGCGCCTAGGCGCTATAACTTGGGCGTCTAGGCGCCATTGTATGAACAAAAAAAAAAAACCGAGAGAAAAACGCCTAGGCGCCACAATCCTGGCGCCTAGGCGCCAGTTCAACAATTTTCCTATGTGTCTGTGTAGCGCCTAGGCTGTACAATCCTGGCCCCTAGGAGCCATTATGAAGCCTAGGCGCCAGAAAATCGAGCCTAGGCGCTGTTACGATTCCAACTTAAATTTAAGTGTAATTTCGTTTCAAAATTGCCCTTTCAAACCCTTGCCTATAAATAGAACATTATAGAGGGTTGGAACACGAATTTTTGACATAGAGAAACTGCAAAAAGAAGGGAGAGGACTTACTACTTTGGAGAAGAAGATCGGTGCAACCCGGAGACGGAATCCGCATTTGCATCCAAACATATAGTTCTTTTCTTCTACTCTTCATGTTTAAGAGATTGTTTAGGATGATTTTTAGTTTCATTATGAACTAACTTTCTCTGTTCTAGGGCTATGATGTAGCCGAATTATGAATGTTCACTTTTATTTAATTTAATTCAATTCGATGTTTATTCATTATCTATGCTGAGTGTTTAATCTAATCTTAATGCTTGTAAAAGTTTGCGCACCTTTTGCATGATTTGTGATTTAATTTGAGGCTGAGAAGCAATAATTAAATTAGACCATAATTGAATGCCATGAGATCATCATAGGATAGAGATATTTATGAGACTTGTGTAACACTATGAATTTCTTGTTCGTAATGAATTTTGGTAAGTTTATAGCTTTTCACAGAGATGTAGAAAATTTACTAACTGGGATAAATTATTAATGCTTGAGAAATATTAATGACTACCTAAGAGAAATTCGTTATCGGCATATAAATAAATGTCAATTGAATTAAATTAGATAAAGTAGATATGATTAATCCGGTGAGTCGAAAACCCTAGAAGTCTTAATATATTGAATTCTTATATGTTAAAGTTGTAATTTTTCAATTTTCATTCATTTAGTTTGTTTTACTTTTACCATTTTATCATTCCATTGTTTCTTATATCTTAGTTGTTCAAATAGAATTAGAGTTAGAGTAATTTGGTACTTAGTGACAGTTAGTCCTCGAGGAACGATCTCTACTCTTACTTTATTACTTGTTAACGATACATACACTTGTCTTAAAAAATCCACAACAATTGCCATCAAAGAAATTTCCCATTTTTTTTTGTGTGTGTGTGTGTTACGATCATATCTTTTTCTGCAATAATTCGCTTGTTGTACAAATGGACTAGACGAGAAGCGGCTCTGCAAGTCGACATCTCTATAATTTCCCAACTGCTACAAATACGTACACACAAATATATTGCCTAGAAAATTTCCTACAGCATAAAAGTCAACTTTCGCACCCTAGTGTTGACTTGACTCGTTGCAGTCTAACATCTACATCTCCCACAACTTGATAAACAAATTTGCAGATTCTATATGAACTTAATATTTTAAGTCTTGAGTTAGAGTTATCCTTGATATTACTTTGGAGTCCAGTTGTCATTGCAACGGAGAAAAAACCAATTTTCAGGTTAATTTGCCATTAACTTTCATTTGGTAAGTGTCGTAAGTGATGGGTTCTCAGTTTGCAGTCTACTTTCTATTTGCAATAGCAATAGCTTTTTCTTCGGTGGATTGCAACTCTGAAGGTGCTTGTTTTTAAACAGTCAAAATCTTTTGATATATGATTTGATTGTTCGGACACTACTACGTAAGATAGGATTTTTCTTATTATTACTACACATTAGTTTCCAAATCTTTTTGCTAAATTGATTGGATTTAGTTTCATATTTGTTTAAATTGCTGTAAATCTGAACAGTGGACGTTCTAAATGCCTGGAAAAGCGCATTAAGACCCCAACAATGTCCTCCAGAGTTGGGATCCAACTTTGGTGAATCCAAGCGCATGGTTCCATGTCACATGCAACAGCAACAACGTTGTTATAAGGGTGTAAGTCCTTGTCTATCCACTTATCATTGCCATTAATATTAACCCTTTCCCAAAATTAGCCGAAATTTGAGATCATTTATTTCCTTAATTTATGTTTGTGAAGGGACCTTGGCAATGCTGGACTCTCTGGACCGCTTGTTCCTGAGCTTGGAAAGTTGACTAACCTTCAGTATTTGTAAGTCATTAACTGTTTGAAACTATATGTTTGAAAAAAAAAAATAAAGTAAAAGTGGTTTTTAAATTCGCTAGTAAGCAATAAAAATGTTAGAATGAAATTTATGATGTCTTATGTTGAAATCTCGTACAAGATTCAAAGTCTATTCAGAAAAGCTTTTAGTTACATTTTGTGACTTCCATTGAAAGTTATACGGAGAGCCAAAGCTCTTCTAACATATTGTCCAAAAACAAAAAATGTTTTTAAACTAGCTCCTTTGCTAACACTAAATATATATATATATATATATTAGATGGTCTAAAGGAAGGGAAATTAGATAATCATTAGAAAAAGGGGTTTTGTTTTTAAACTTGACATAATGTATTGTACATAATTTAATCTTACACGGAGGTATATGGAAATAACATCAGCGGAACCATTCCGAGGGAGATCGGTAAATCAAAGAGACTCGTCAGTATTGATCTATGTCAGAATCATTTATCAGGAACCATACCAGCATCTTTTGGACAGTTAAAATCCTTGAGATTCTTGTAAGTATATATATACATATGTCCCATTAAAACAGAACAAAGAAGGAACATTTATACTTTGGACCAAATATGCCTTGCACTGTTTGATGACCAAATATTAATCCTAGTCTTTCATAATTTTTTTTAACTGACAGACAGGTGTCGGAAAACAATCTCAGTGGAGCTATTCCAGCGTCTCTTGGAAATTTGAAATCTTTGCAGATCTTATTAGTCCGTATTTTCCCTTAATTCTAAGTTTTGTTTTCATTTTATCTGCTAGTTTGTCTTACTTAGTCTTGCATGATTTGCAGAAACTTGAACAGTAACAAGTTTACTGGCAATGTTCCGATAGCATTTCTTTCGCTTGTTCTCTGGGACAATCTGAGGGATTTGTAATAACTTGCTACTTGATTGTTTCTTCATTTTTGTCACTTTCCCATTCCCATTCCCATGACTTTCATTTAACTTCTTAAACATGATATCTAATTTGAAGTACCCCGAGATTTTGAGTCAAGTTTAATATATCTGTGTATGATTATCAGATTCTCTATCTAATTACAGCATTTTATGATTTCGTCAGGAACGTCTCAGACAACTTGTTGGCCGGGACTGTTCACCGCGGCAATGCAACTGGTAAATTATTTTACTTCAATGTCATTTGGATTACTTTTAATATGAAGAATTCAATTGAATTATAAACATAGTTTGTGAGCAATTTATGGTAACTTGGTATTGACAAACTAAACCAATAATTTGGCTTACCCTTAATTGCCCTTTTTTCTGATTTTGATATAAAATTTGCAGTTACTACTATAATACAAGATCCCAGAGCTCCAAAGTGGATGCAAGATGAAGAAATACAGAATCTTCTGTGACAGTTGATAAAACAAGAAGTTTGAATAAATGGGCACTATTCATGGAAATGGATATATAGATATCATTATGTTATCTTAAACTCATTACAGTGTTTGAATAAATCAACTTTGTATTTCTGTTTGTTATGAATGAAAAAGAAAAGAAAAGAAAGCTTTTCAGGGATTTTCTTTGCAAGTGTGGACTCAAACTATCCCGGCGTGATCATCGCTAGCGTAATTTATTAGTCCTCTTTGTCTGCTACGATTAATAGTCTTTCTTTGCTCTGATGTTCTTTTAGAAAACCATGTTATTATGTTCAAAAAAGGAAAAACAGGACCCCAAAAGAAAAAAGAAAAAGAAAAAAAAAAACAGAGAGCTCTGAGGAAAAAAGCTGTTTATATTTAGGTACAGATATTCTATAAAACCAACAAAGTGGCTTTTACAAAAACAGATGTGAATTTGAATAGGGTTGGAGTGGCAAAAAAAGCAACCGAACAAACTGTTTGCCTTTATGGTTAATATGTTGGCCAGTTTTGCATTATTCAAACCCAAAAGCCATCCTTTTACCCCCTCTCTCTCTCCTTCCATTATTCATGCTGACCCCTTGGCACAACTCAGACCTTAAATCCAAACTCCACTGCTTTTATGATTTCCTTATTAAATTTAAGTAAAGTTTTAATTTGACACAAAATTTTACATATGAAAATTAAAGTTTTAAAATTTGAGTAAGAACACCTACCTCCACTAAAATGATTGTGGCTCCGCTAGTACTGCTTAAAGCCTGTCTTCTGAATTAATACGCTCACTTTGTTAGAAAATTTGCAATTTTTTTGGGGCTGAGTAATTAAGACTCAATTGGTAGGGTTAAAGAATTTGTACTTGGTTTGAATTAAGCATGATGAACATTGTCTTGGTCAAATTGAGCTTTTATAAATATATAGGATTGGGTTAGACAGGAAATACGTATTAATGATAATGTTTTGTCTCTTAGAGGTCAAAATTGGGGCCTTTCTTTCGGTTAATGTCATGAGTTAGTGATTGTACACTCAATGGTCATGACATAAAGCTTTTGTCTTTGAGGAAGTTCAGTAGAAGAAGATTGGCTTTTTACAGTTTGATTCCACCTTTTCTTTGCCAATCTTATAATGAAAGATCTGGAAAGGGGAAGAGAGAGAGAGATAAGATGCAGGATTTTAATTTGAGTGCTTTATGGCTTGGTCAAGTTACTTCTTTTAAGGAGAAGGTGATCATGAATGACACTTATCCATCTATTTTTTTTTTTTTTAATTGTGTCCTGTATGAGATGTCCCACCTCCACTGACTGAATTTCTTACTAGTGATGAAATGGAAACCAACAATACATGCACATGCAGATCAAATCAAAAATGCTATGGCCATGTCTTATAAAAGATGGAGTCAAAACCCCCCAATGAAATGGACCCCGAACTACTCTATTACCATTTACTATAATTACACAAAACCATTAAAAGAAGATAAGTTTCACATGCCCACAATCACACCAATACACCACCCTTGTTCCTGCTACTGGCTGCGTGGACCTCAGCAAACACAGCTTCTCTATTGATAATCTGTCCAAATTACTATTGTCCTCTAGTTTCTTTTTTTATTTGCTTTATACTTTATTTTCCCTTTTACTTCTTTTTTTTCTTTTTTCCCCTCTTTCAAGGGAGGGAATTTGGAGGGGGATTCCTTTTGAATTACATAGTTGTACATTGTATATTGAAGGTGCTTAATTAGTTGAACCTCTCCTAAAGTCATGGTAGAGATAGAATAGAATCTCTTCCTCAGTGTAGCACTCTCTGGAAGGACCCAAAAAAAAGGTAGCATTATGAGTCAAAAAAGACATGAACTTCAAGCTTAGATTGGATCGTTTCTCAAGGTTATGTGCCAACTTTAGCATTCTTTCACTGTTCTTAAAACGAATTAGGAGATTTTTTTGTAGGGTATCACGTTGGTTTAGTCATCAAAATTTCATCTAGTTTTGTTAATCTTTGTATGATTTTGTACAATTTTGATGTGATTTAACCACTCAAGTTTTGCACACCGAGATCATGTATCTTTGTACTATACTACAAGATTCTTCATAATTAACTAAGAAGAATTCAAATGGAAGCCAATTAGCAAGCAAATTGCTTTGGTGCAACATGGTTGACTTAAATTGTTTTTCCTAGAATTCTACTTTCCTTTTAAACAGGGACCTCATAGTGCCGAATCCAAGCATCAATGAGTTTTTTCAAAACCCAATACCCAGTAGAAGGAATAAAAGCCTTTTTTTTCTTTTTTGCATAAAAAAACTCCAAAAAAGACTTCAAATTAAATATAAGCCATATTTCAGAAATGTCTTCCCCGACCACCACACATTTCCAAGTTGCATTATTCCCCTACTGTTTATGCTCTTTTAAATTGTCCGTATCTTAACTTTTTAACCTTGGAACAAAGAAAGAGAGAAATACAAGATCTAGAGGAAAGCATATAATGAAAGGAAAAAAAAAAATCAAATATTTGTACCTATGGATAAGTGTCAATTTATAAGGCAAGGTCTCATTTGGGTCCGACAAGAGTTCAAAAGATATGCCTGGATTCTCCCACCCCATCTCACTTTTCAATACTGCTATCGGCATATACGCAAGTTCTGTTGTTCTCTCTCTTTTCTTTTCAATTCTGTGCGAATATGATTTGTGTTTTCTCTATATCATATGTTAAAACAAAGTCATAGGGTAATACAATTAGGTGTTTGGGCCAAGAGTTTAATTTTTGAGTTTAAATTGTATATTATAGTATGTGAAAATTTACATTATAGCATATTTTTATTTTATACCGTAGTATATTTTTATTTTACATTGTCGCATGTGAGAACTTTACATTGTTTTGATTTGAACTTTAGAGTTCAAACCACTCTAAATTACTATGTCGACACTATATAGACAGTTAATCTTTTTACGTTTTTATTTTGGTATCATTTTGACATGATCTCGCATAATAAAAAAATGCATTATTAGTGAATTATTTTTTCGTACCCTATTTCTACAATATTACTCTAGAATCAGAAGAAATAATCCCTAAAAAAAGAGAGAGAAGAATGAGAAGAAACAAAGCATATATTAGACGGATGGGAATTAGTACTACACCTAGAAGGATTTACAGTTTGCTCACTATACCACACCTTAAGATAATGAGTGAAGAGACAAGTTTGTTAGTTGTCGTTTGCAAGCTTGAAAATTTTGACCTCACATCACTTTAAAGAAAAGCAAAGAAAGAAAATAAAAAAAAAAAAGCCTGTTTTTCTATCCCTGTGATAGTTTGTATTCAAATACTCTCTCTCTCTCTCTCTGTGGATTTTTTTTTTTTTTTCTTTTGGCGTGCCGTAACCTTTTGGTATTATATTTTGACAGCCTTAAAAAAAGGAAATCTGTAAAGAAAAAGCAATGATACGCATATAAAAAAAATGATCATAAATAATAAATACAGCTGTACGTACAATAAAATGACTGTTTTGCCTCAATTTTTTTGCGCTTAACAAATCATATTTTAGTTTCGTGATGTGTCATGAAACTGTTCTATACACTATACAGAAAGCTCACAAGTCACACTTAATTCTACTATTAAATTCCTAAGTCATGTTTACATTTATTCGGATGCAGACAAAAATCATAGTCAGTACTGTCGTCTCTCTCTCTCTCTCTCTCATAAATAAAGACGCACGGATAGTAGAATGAAAATAAGCATAAAGAAAGCACATTGACCCAAGCAAATTTAAAACTTTTGGTAATTAACTAATTAAATAAATAATTAATTAATTAGAGCTGTTTTGCCAATTATCAAAAAAGCAAGTCCTTTTATGGGCTCTATAAATTCTCCGATGTCTTGATTCCTTGCTTCCTTGCACTCAGAAGAAACAGCCAAACCTCTCTCTTTCTCTCTCTATCTCTCTCTCTCTCTAAAGCAAAAACCCATTAGCATCTTTGACTCTTGTAAGTTGAAGCCCTCGTAACAAAGTCCAAAGCTTTTGCAAATTAATGGCGATTTTGGCTCCATTTCATCTGCTTTCTGCTCTTTTTATAGTTATTCTATCATGGTCTTTAGCAACAACAAATGCAAACGTAGAAGGTAACAATTAGACGCTACAGTTAGTTTTTATATATATATATTAAGAAGCTCTCGTTAGTTTTACTAGTATCTTTCATCCTAGAACGTTATTCATCTCGTTATATACACATATCTAGCTCTTTTCTTGAAGTACTTAAGCTTCTAGTATAATTTGTAGGTGAAAATTAGTCATGTTTAACGTAGTATTATGTAATATATATCTATACACATAAAATATTATGGTTTTGGATGATGACGAACAGGAGATGCACTCTACGCATTGAGGAGAGCAGTGAAGGACCCAAAAAACGTTTTGGAGAGTTGGGATCCCACTTTGGTTGATCCTTGTACTTGGTTCCATGTCACTTGTGATTCTGATAACCGTGTTACTCGACTGTAATTTCTCTAGTCCCTCTCTCTTATCTTTTTTTTTTTTTTTTTTGTCTTTAACATGTTCAATTTTGCTTCATCTTGCTTGTCTTATATATTCATTATATGTCATTTCTTTTCTGTTTTTGTGTGGCTAAAAAAACAATAATAATTAATAAGCTCTTAGTTTGAAAAAAAAAAAACCTTTTGCAGTTCTGTAATATTGTAAGGCATATATATATATATAGTACTTTTGTCTGAATGAAAGTGAAAATAAAAGATTTCTTGAGATTATAGACATGAGGGTGTTTGACAGTGGTTCCACCGTTCAGTTTCTACCACAAACTTAATTATAAACAGTGTAAAGCTTTCACATGCTATAGTAATAATAAAAAAAAGATGCTACAGTATAAAACTTTCACATGTTATAGTAATAATAAAAAAAAGATGCTACAGTATAAAACTTTCACATGTTACAGTAAAAGTGGTTCCTACCACCCTTTCAAACACATTAAGCCAGAGTAATTGTGAGTAGCTTATCTTGTATATTTTTATCATGTGTGGTTTCTTTTTCTGTTTTGTTTTTTTTTTTAATACTTGGCTCAATTAATCATGAAAAAAAAAACATTTTATGGTTCTATTTTATGGAACATAATTTTCCTTTGTTGAATGAAAATGAGTAAGATGGGAAACATTATCAATAGAAAAACATGTGCAGAGACCTTGGAAATGCAAATCTGTCTGGCAGTTTGGCTCCTGAGTTGGGGAAGCTTGAGCGCCTTCAGTATCTGTGAGTATCAGCAGAACAGAATCTTTCAACACTTCTTATAATTTCTGTTATTTTTCTTTCCATTTGGTAATTCTAGTTCTGTCATCATCTCTAAGTTTGGAGTTTAGTTATCATTTCAATCAGTACATAAACGACTGTACTAACATGCAATATGAAGTTGATTTGATGCAAAAGAGACAAAAAAAAAATGTTTGTTGCATAATATTACGAGTTTCATTTTCTTTCTACATCAACAGTAGAAGATTTATGACGAATCTGACCAACCCCACCAGCCAAATACTCTATATAAACGGGAAGAGTATTAATTTTGCCATGATTTTTAATATAATTCCAATTTTTTTGGCCTTTGCTAACAACAGTTGGTTGGTTGGTTTGGTGCCTGTTGTACCAGGGAATTGTACACAAACAACTTGGTGGGTCCCATACCAAAGGAACTTGGACGATTGAAGAGCCTTGTTAGCTTGGATCTTTATCACAATAACCTCACTGGGAAAATCCCTCCTTCTCTCTCCAACCTCTCAAATCTCAAATTTTTGTATGTATTTTCTGTCCTCCTATTGAAATGTCACCCATTTAATTAAATATATATATATATATATATATATTTTTTTTTTTTTTTTTTTTTCTGTGAATGGTCAAAATTATATACTTAACTCATTCACTTGTAGAAATTGGGTTAAACTTACTTACATAAAGCTAATGCAGGAGACTGAATGGCAATAAATTGACTGGAAAGATTCCCAGAGAGCTTACTAAACTTGGAAACCTCAAAATCCTGTATGTCATGATCCCATCTCTGTGACTCAAGAATTTGTTGTTGTCGTTGTTTTTTTTTTATTTTTTATTTTAAGACTCACTATAATGTTTATCTCTTGGTGTAGTGACGTGTCTAACAACGATTTGTGCGGTACAATTCCAACCATGGGCTCCTTCACCAAGTTATCAGAGGAAAGGTGGTTGATTGAATTAAACTCACTAATTTGAATCTTGCCCATCACTAGTACTAAAGGAACTATGGAAGGGTAGATAAATTTACCTCTGTGCAAAATTTTGAACCATCAGACATTTGTGGTTCAGATTTTTGTACCGTACCACGTAAATCGATGATAGGGCACATTGTTTTGCCCTACAACTAAAGCAAGGTTTCTTAGAAGTTTGATCAAGTTTTAATGGTATAATTTATGGGTGTCTGCTGTTGAAAATAGTACAGCATACAATATAAAAACGTGCTCGCTCATAGATTTAGACTGTTAAAATTTTATGACATTGCTAAAATAAAACTTGCACTACTTAGATATCTGACTCTTCCTGGGCTGTGCTATTGTTGATTGTTTGGACGCAGTTTCAAGAATAACCCAAGACTTGAAGGACCAGAATTGATGGGATTTGTGAGATATGATGTTGGAGGAAGCTGTAAATGATGTGCTTAGAAGCAGCAAGGGGCAACAAAGGGTTACTAATTATTACTTCTATCTAAAAGGTCCTTTTTAAGGGCTTTATGGGTTTACTTTACAAAAAAGATAAAGGGTACTTAGCAAATAACTTATAAGAAAAACAAGTGACCTAGAAAATCAAATCAGGATCAGCCATCGGTAAGAACAGTAAAATCATCTGCATGTTTGCAATCAATTGTCAATCGCTTTAGAAAGCATTTTTCAGAACAGTTTGTTGCTGTGGAAATATGGTCGTTTTCAGGATGGTGTATGGTCATACATATGTAAAAATAAAGCCATTGAAAGATTTGAATGATCCTGTTTAATATCAGTGTAACAACTAGATTCTAGTGCAAAAGTAAATGGAAAAGAAAAAATAATTCTGTGAAGCTAATCTGTTTCCCTTTTGAGGTTTTCATATTTCAGCCTTCTCAATGAGCACTTGGCAAGTTATTCATATGTCATTTGCCATTGAGGTTAAATCTATACCACACCCCAAAAATAAAAGGAAAAGAAATAAAATAATCTGGACTCCATGAAGGAAAAAGAAAGAAAATGCTTGATGCATCAATTCTAATCTTGATTTTACACCAATTTATGAGTTGTCATGTTTTTATTAATAAGTATTTAAAAGATTGTCATATTAATAGATTGCAATCTATTAATGAATTAATGACAACTTAGAAACTGATATAAGTTGAGATTAGATTTAGTATCCCTGGCATTCCTCCTCAAGAGAATATTGCACAATAGCATATGAACTTTGGTACTAATATGACACAACAGAATTTCAGCAATATATAACACGACAGGGTAAGCAAGAAAATAGAAATGGTAATCGACTTTGACTGCTCGGAGAACAATCAAAATTCCTCAATGATGGAACACCACGAAAAAATTATTTAGCTAATCTGTGTGATGTGTCCATCATTTGGTTGGATAAGAATGATTATAAAAAACCTATTAATAATATATCACAGACAAAAGAAAAGAAATTTACATGGTCAGCACCTGTACACGCTAACGAGAAACAATACTTGAAGTTTTTTGTACCCAAGTTAGAATCAAAACTTGGCCACAACTAGACGATCTTCACCTGTGTCAATTGAATATAATCAGTATTTGTGAAGGAAAACACAATAGAATAATGAAATATGAAGCTTAAAATAGAGAGATATATCAAAACTATAAAACATTTTTCTTCCGTCATTTGAATTTGTTTATAGATGAATATTTGTTATTTTGGACAAGGGAAACAAATATATCATGATTTCTTCAATTCTAAAAGTAGTCTTTGTGAGTTTCCTGATTATTATCCCTCCACAAACCACGGCAAGTTTTGTATCTTTTCACAATAATTGAGAATTGTCCCTCCTTTCATCATAAATTCCCCAATACAAAAATGCATGCTTCACCTACCCTGTATGTTTCTTTGATTCTAAATCGTGAAAGAGGTACAGATTTGGAGAGAAACTGGTACCCTATGGACTTCTAACAAATTTAGACTATTCCCTCCCTTTCCAGGTATTTCCAAAATGACGATTCACATCATGAAAAACAAAGACAAACACCTACTTGTAGCCCAAAAACTCCAAAATTCATTGCCTAGGTAATTCAAAACTTCACATCAAGGAATCCATGCATCTTAACCGAGGTGCTTTTAAGTTTTGAAATATATTTTACTAAATAGTTCTTAACATTTTCAGGGGGAAAAAAATAAGTCTCTTAACCGTTCTTAGGCAAATAAATAAATAAACAGTCTCGTAACATTTCAGAAATCAGAACCACCCAATTACCTCTAGTTTAAATAACCTCAAGAAATATCAAAAATGGTTGATAATGGCTAGTTGTTAGAAAGGGTAACTGGCGATAAAGGAGGCGAGACAAGGTCTTCGGCACTCTGAGAGTTGGGAGAAACTTCCATTGGTTTCAGCACATGTAAATCCACATTCCTAGATCCACTTGAAGGTATGGAGAAACTGCGAGGAATGTTTTGAGGAGGTTTTGGCAAAGGAGATTTTCTCCCCATTTTTGTGGTAGAATGAACTTGAGCTCTAGACACTAATGGGCCGGAATAACCAACCAAACCCGATGATCTTGAAGACTGGGAGGAACCGGCAGGAGGCCTGGGTAGTTCATGAAGCTCACTAATTTTAGGCGAGGACATAAAAGGAGGGGAAGTACCAGGGGATGTTTTAGGTGGTGATGATGAAGGCTGAGGCATTGGATTTTGCAGTAGAGGTCCAGAGAACAATTGTGGATGATTCAAAGCACCAGGCTTAGTGCGCCATGGTTTGCTTGTCAATGGACCAGAAAAGGCATGCCTAAGCTTTTTAGAATCAGAAGCACCAAGTTGATCCTGCCATGAAAATATACGGCCATCTAACAGTGGAGGAGGTAGCCCAGTTGACGAAATGTTGTTGTCGCTCTCTTTCAGGACAGACTGTACTTCAGGAAGAGTTAGTGGACCACCCTTGGCATCCACCAAAATCTTTTCATACTTTTTTGGTTCCAATGGAGATGAATACCACACATTCCGCGTGTGGTCACTTAGACTTGTCTGTATTGTGCTATTCACAGGATTACCTGATCCTGTAGAAACTGAGCCTTTGGCGTCGATAGGAGTTGGTAGTACATAGGTGTGGAACCTCCGTGAGAATGATGGCTGCAGTTGTCCCAATTTTTCAGCAGGATCAACTTTATTCTCAGCAAAAAGTGGGGCAGATTGGCTGACTGTCCTACCCCTGAAGGAAAAAGAACTTCTGTGGAATCTAGCAATATTGTTCTGCAACATGCCAAAAACGTCCAAGTTAAAATACTACAAGTTTCTAGAGTCTAAAAGATAAAATTTCAAAATTTTCATGTAGGAATTTTATTTTAGGAAGTGCATCAGACAACAAATTAAAGTAAATAAGAAATCAGTATACCGAGTTCTATGTTTAAGTACTCGTTGTTAAAAAAATAAATCCAAATCATAAATTCGATTGACTCATAGACCCAAATGATCCATTTGCAGAACATAGAATGGACCCTCGAACGTATTACAATGAACTTGTAAAAGAATGATTCTTTTACCCGGGGATCTTCCACCTTTACAACCTTTGGAAAAGTAAGGTCCACCTGATCCAACTGCATTAAAAAAATACGGTTAACTAAAAAGTCGGAATAATTTTTTCGACTTCAAAGAATTACTAACATAAAGGTCATCCTCTCTCAAATAAATACTTTCCTTTGTGTCCAATCCTGATAGATATCATACACTCAATAGTATATCCAATAATTTCTCCATGTTTTGCAAATTTATACAACTCAAAGTTGCCTCTTGCAGCAAAATGTACGGAATAAAAATTCTAAAACTCATAAGAGACTTGACACATGTATTTGCGCGTGCGTGCATGACAATGCATAACACACATGTATGTATAAGTTCTTGTGTGTGCATGTAAGTTATATATATACATATCTATATTAGCATAAATTTCAGGAACGCTAGTCTTTAAAATTGGTTCCTAGATAATTTCTTAATGACTGGTGAAGGCAACTAAAAAGGGAATTAAGCTGTAACTATATCTGAACTATAAGTGAAACAATCTAACTTGACAACCTCCATGGAGTTTCGTGATGTAGAAACATCTTGTTGCTGGTCACTTTGCCCATAGTCAAAGCTCAGCTCACCATCGTCGTTTGAAACACAGCTATCATCATCATCATCGCTATCATCGTCGTCGTCATCATATGGATCATCATCTTCAAGACCATCAAAATGGTAGTCAATATGCTGCTGTTCAGTCACCAGTTTCACATGTGGCTCTACTGCCTCAAGTGACCTGAGTGCCTTCTTGAAGAAGCACAACTGGTTTGAACAGAAAAAAGTGCAACACCAGCATAAGCCAAGTCAAAGAATAAATGAATGAACGATCAAAAATCTGATTAAGAAAAAGAGTACCTGTGCAGCATGGTGACGAGCTGCCTGTGTAAGAAGACTTCTAGATTGTCCTTGCTTCAGAGATTTCAAGCGGAAAACAAATAATATTGCCTCCTCATCATATTCATCACGAGCCATTTGTAATTGCTGCATAGAAAAGCTTTCTCCTTTTCCACTTCTTGACCTCCCCTTTTCTCTCTGTCTGGATTTCATATACTCGTATACATCTCTGTAGACAATTTAATAATAGACATCCGTTAAAACAATTGTCTTTGTGTGTGTCTGTGCATGAAAGTGTGCATATAAAAAACAAATATGATAGACCTCTTTTCATCACATTGCCGCTTCATCTCCTGCAACAATATTACAGAGAGTATTATCAGGTGCAACAACGGCAACATGCAGATAACAATACAATACTTGTTCAGAAGTAAAACACTCAACACCTCAGCTCTGTAATTAAAAATTTCGCCGTCAAATGGACAACAGTACGAGGATCATACAAGGAAAAGTAACAAAAAAGGGAATAATGCACGCTACATATGTGCATATGTTATCAAATTGATGCATCATACCTCGACTATCCGAAGTTCATTAAGAAGAGATTCTGATGGGACTGTGATGGTCTGGTTTATATGAGAACGCTGCAACATATAAAGAAATAATTAAACATACTACAATGACAAAATCAAGTAAGAAATCTTCAAAATGACACAAAAGTAGGCCTCACATAGCTATCAACAAGCTTTTGAAGTTCATACTGCACTTTCCCCAGCATCAGCAGGACCTTTCCTGCATAAGAACAGAAGAAAAGAAAAATATGATTTCCCCATACCAGGTAGGTCAACTAAAGCAAAATACTTCCAAACCAAATTGGTGGAACTCAAGCATTTTCCCTGCATATGTGTTTGTTGGTGTTTATTTTTTGTTTAAAAAAAAGCGAGAGAAATAAGTAAAGCATGTATTTGGCCAAGAATTAGATGGGGACTCACAGGAATATCGTAATCATATGACCCTCATAAAAGACCAAATATGTGCTCTTTGTACAAATTAATATAACAAAAAGTACGGAAGCGAATCCTTTCAAAGAATAAATCCTTAAAAAATCAACTGCATTTGAAATATTAAAAAAGATTTAATTCCTTGAAAATTAACTACATTCGATAGATGAAATATGATTACAGTTAAGACCTGTGGGAAGAAGTACCAAGAACAATATTTGAATTTTGGATAATGCTGCAACATTTTTATGCACGTAGACAAAAATCTTAGACATTATCATATTTAATTTCCAAGATTGAGGGGAAATAATATGTGAGAAGATTTGACCTTCAATCAAATGAACTCTTAGCTTTCCATCTTATGATGGAACCTTTTGGAGAAAATAATTAGTAGGGAAGAAAGTTAGAAGTAAAACATAATTTTACAGTTAATCACTTTACCACTTTCCTCGTCATCATTCAGCGCAGTTTTCTCAAGAAGACAAGCACCCATTTCCCGCAATGACTCCGAGAACTCTGAAAACAAAGTGAAAGATGTAAGACAATGACGAATATAGGACACAGCAAGTCAAGAGTTGATTTGCTTGCTCTACCAATATGTTACATATTGTTAAATGTAGTAGACAAATCATCTGACATGATCCCATAAGTTGATAAAGATACATTCATAGAAAATGAAACTTTAATTCATAGTGCTACTTAAGAAAGCTTCCATCAGTGCAATCATGTTACTTCACTTCAATTACTAAATCACAAAAGACGTCCTAGAAAAAATGACGAGGGTAAAAAGATCAAAGAAATTAACAATAATATACCGTAGGCGCTATTTGCAGTGGCTGCAGCCGAGGCAAGTAAACCATCATAGCAATCTCTCATATCTTGCATGTCCTTCAAGAACAAGACCACACAAATAAAATAAATTTCTTGGTAAATAATCATGTCCAAACAAACCTACATAGAACTATACCTCCAAAAACAAAAACACAACACTATTCGCCAACTTCCACAGAAACACGCAGTTTTTGGCAATGCAATCACAATTTTAGCTCATGGTCTTTCTACATCAAAGTTTCAATCTTATCCTCTACCAAGAGAGAGAAGACAGAAGAAAACAGCCTTTCCTATATTGTCAAAGCCCTAGGTTTCTAATTCCAGACGTCCTTTCAATCAATTTAATTTAGTTTCCTGTACGAAACTTTCGTCCGCTGTGGCCAGGGAGGACGGAAAAGAAAAACTTTAAATTGTCAAATTAAACGAAAATTAACGCTTAAAAATCCGAAAAACTTCAGGTTTTTTCTCCATTCAATTCCAATCTCTTCCTATAATTTCTCGGCAACCAAACAGACGGAAAATTAGCTTCCGCAAGCAAAATTCAAGCGCTATAGTCCAAAGAAAGAAACTTGAAAATCGTAAAATGTAAACGCAAAATGAAGACTCTTTAAAATCCAAAGCTTCAGACTTTGTTTTTTTTTTTGTCCTCATTCCGTTCCATTCTCTTCCGACAGTTTATCGGCAGCCAAACAGAAGGCAAAAATGAGAAGAAGAAAACGTACCTGATAGGCCCGTGCAAGCTCGTCGAATTGAGCGAGAGGCCGGAGATCTCTCCGATCCTTGGCTCCTTGCTTGTGAAGTGTGAAACCTCGCAATTTTCTCAGCGACGTTTTCATTTTCCTTCCCTTTCAACGATCCAACACCGGAAACAAAGAAAATCAATTCAGAGCAGTCAAATCAAAGCCTCTGTATTCGACGAATTTTCCTTTATCTTTACGAAATATTCCCTTTTTGGCAATTCAATTCAAGAATCTTGAAGAAGAAGAAAATCTGAAAATGGAAAGCCAAAAGCAGAAGAGCAAACATAAAACTCTACTATTTCTTCTCCTTCTTCTTCAACTCCATTCTTCGGTCACGTCATAATAATAAAAACAAGAACATTGAGCAAGAGAATAATAATAAATAATCTTTGTGTTAGCAGGAAATGATGCTACCGTATCGTTTACTTTTTTGTAGTTAACTTTTCCTATGAACATTTTCTCTTTTTGTTTTCCAGCCAAAACAAAATTTATACAAATTCTCTTTTTGTTGTTCTTATTTGTCCTTTGTTTAATTATATAATATTGATGCGAAAATTTAGTACAATTGACCACATCTCCGTTGACTCTTCCACGGGATGCGGTACACGGTGGCCCCTGCGTAACTACATTCTAATCAATTAAATTAAAAAAAATAGTTTCCATCAAAATAAATTCAATTAGAATAAAGAAATTAAGATAAGTAATTTTTCTCTTTTGGCCAATAAAAGGACAAACCAATAACTATATTAAATTAAGAAAAATAGAATATTTAAATAAATAATTGACAGTTCAATCTCATATTTTTTTAATAGTTATGGGTATTTTGTTTTATTTTCCTTTTACTTGTCTTGTAACTTTTTGTTCGTAGACGTCATCCAACCGTCTGGGACAAATTATTATTATGATCCGATAAATAATTTTAAAAAGCCAAGTATAAATAGTCGTATTGGTAAACTTGTCGTGACATTTTAAAAAGGAGAAACTCTAAAACGACGTGAGCTTGTGTTTTGATCTGGAAATTGTTCGGCATTCATTGTGAAACACTAAAAACTATTGGTATTAAAACGAGAGAGAAATACAATATACACATGTAAATATTTTATATTTCCAAGAAAATTCTTGTTTATCTGTATCAGGTTATAACCTTATTATTATAAAACTATTGGTACCAGTTTAATATATAAAATACTTTTTAAATTCAATTTTATTATTTTATCAGTAATAGGTTATAACCTATAAAGTTAAATAAGATTGCTCTTTTTTGTGAACGCAGCTACCGATGTTAGAAGAGTTTTGTAGCCTTTGAATCTCTCTGTGAGTCGACTCTAGATTAATCAAACTAAACCACCCAAACATTAAAGGGTATTTAAGGATTCGTATCGTTCATGATGAGTCCAAATACCGAGATATTTAGGAAAAAAAAAAAAAAAGCTCTATTTTCAAATGCCTATAATACGGCAGAATTCAACGGTGTCAGTAATCAGGACCAATCACAATGACCAATCACAACGGTGTCAGTATCGGTGTTAGAAGAGTTTTGTAGCCTTTGAATATCTCTGTGAGTCAACTCTAGATTAATCAAATTAAACCACCCAAACATTAAGGGGTATTTAATGATTCGTATAGTTCATGATAAGTCCAAATACCGAGATATTTAGGAAAAAAAAAAAAAAGCTCTATTTTCAAATGCCTATAATACGGCAGAATTCAACGGTGTCAGTAATCAGGACCAATCACAATGGTCAAATGTATTACTCCTTTTGCATTGTTCAAGTACCTAATTTATGGGGGTGTTTGGAAGGTGGTGGGAATCGGTGGTGGGAACCACTTTTACTGTAGCATGTGAAAGCTTTACACTGTAGCAATTTTTTAAATTGTTACTGTAGCATGTGAGAGCTTTACACTGTTTATAACTGAGTTTGTGGTGAAAACCGTGGTTCCCACCACAATGCCAAACAGGGGTAATAACTTCTAAACAAAGATGCTTTCTTTTCCTGTTCGATACGGTTCCCACCACAATGCCAAACAGGGGTATAACTTCTAAACAAAGATGCTTTCTTTTCCTGTTCGATATTTTTTAATTATTTTTTAGGACTTTTTTGTACATTTTCCATCAGGTCGCGATTTTTTTCCTGCATGTCTAGAACGGAAAGATAGACATAGATTGGTCGGTATCTTTTCCGATTTTTACTCAAAAATTTCCCCTTTTTTTTAATGTTTCCAAAATAAATAAATAATTGATTAAAAAATATGTGAAAATCGCAATCCAAGAAGGACCACGAGTAGTTAAATAGGATGGAAAATAAGAGGGTATATAATTTTGGTCAAGAAAGCGTGTTTCTTTTGATCCAAGTCAGTCTCCCCCCCTATTTTGGAGTAAATGATTTTGACAATCAGCTGCCATGAAAGATCATGGCTGTCTTCCTAAGGTCGGCTTCATGCATATTCCGATGAAACATCCATCAAATAATTTCAAATTTTTCAAGTAGTTGAGGAGATTATTATGTGATAGGTTTGTACTTGCGGAGATTTCCTGCTCTTCACTTAATCAATCATATTAAAATTCCGCCAAAATAGTTATACATGTGCATGGACTTTTTCCAACCTTTTTCCAAAAGGAACATGACATTTATTTACTAACATAGTTATTATTACTGTAAAAAAGTAGGACACCAAAAGATGAGTTATGTCAAACTATTATTAAATCCTTAATTTTGTTATTTAACATAACATGGATGTTAAAAAGTGTAACAACGAGATAAATAAATTTCTTGATGTTATATATTTTTAAAGTTATGTTAAATAAATATCATATTATGCTTTTATTTTTATATGTTACGATGAATGTATGATCCTTCCAAGAAAATCATAACAATGTCCTTTATAAATATGTATTGGAACTAATGTAACAAAACTTGATATAAATAACACCGTAAAGGATTTAAGTCATGTATTCTTTTGTTCTTGTCTCTTTTTATATATAGACATTGTTATGTTATTTCATTAATATCATAACATGTCAGTTAAAATCTCATATAAATTAAAATATTATCTCAGTTAAAATATTTTAATTGATGTAGCATGATATTGTTAAGAACACGAAAAGTCAAAAGAAATAAATATATATATATATATATAATGGAAATATAAAACCAAATCCATGTGCTTGTATCACAACAAAAAATTCCTCCCAAAATAGCAATGGACAATGGACTGTAGAGTTCTTTCACACCAATGAAGACGGCAAAAATTGCAGGGCCGATGGCTGATAAGTCAATCATTTATTAACTGAACCTCTTTGAAAGCAGGCTTGGCTATCCCAATAATAGGATAAGAGTGGGTCATCTACGCTAAAGTAACCTTTAAACTAACCTTCTACGAAACAATACTTGACAAATAAACCTCTATTTAACATATCGGTTGAAACCAACAGTATAAAACTCTCAACAACTACTGTAAAAAAACAAAAAACTGCTACATCATTTAATGATGCCATGTGAATCGTTAGAAACATGTGAAGTGTATAACCAACCCATTAACGAAAATTTTGTAAGGGAATCAGAGTAGGCCGCCAAGTATTAGCAATCGTTTTCAGCTGTTGTTCCCCTCCCAAGGGTGACTTCTTACGCATTACTCACCCGTCTAAAGACTTCTTCTACGGGATGTTTTATTTTTCCATAGAAATATATTCGCTCAAAAAAGCCTCCAGAAGATGTTAATCGTAAATGAGAAGATTGGTTACGTAGAAAAAGTAAGATGGATTCGTATTCACAAACATGAGAATTATATAGAAACAAAAAGAATCTTGGAGTACTTTTTGAAATGTAAAACTCTCACACATTATATTTTTAAACTAATATTTTCAATTTCAACCGCTCTCCTAAACACTTGATATAATGCCTTCCAACTCACTTCTTAATTTTTAGCAGTGCTATTGTAATTTTACCCTTCTAGTCAATTATACACAAAGACAACTCATTCAACTTTCACTTTTAAATATGAAACCGGTCCTTTTGCTCCCATACTGAAGGCGCATCTCGTCCCTACAAAACTATACATCATTTTTAGTACTACCTTCATTCCCCGTTTCATGTTCCTCGTCTTGATTTTAGAAGTGTGAAGAATGGTGAAAATTCTTTTAAACATCATCTTAATCAAATCTTCACTTCAGTCGTTTCATATTAAAAACAAAATGCTTACCAAGCTAGCCCGTAGCAAGATAAAAACAACAGCATTATAATTTATAAAACTCATATTCTAGACCACAAAAAAAAAAAAAAAAAAGAGTCAAATTCGTAATGCACAAGGACACAAAAACAACAAACAGCTATGTTAAAACAAATATATGAACAAAGACATGGCTAGTTCGGTCAACTTGTTTTTGGGTCGTCACAAATGGAATGAACTTCTCATATCGCTGTAGTGTCAAAAATTGAAATGCTTCTCTAAGTCTCTTTAACTTTTTGTTGTCAATCATTTATTCCTCTTATTATGAATTGGATATAACAACTCTTAGACTGGGGATGCACAATACATAAATCAGGGATACAGGATGTCTCAAAATCGAGTCACCAAATGAGAAAGAAAGAACAAAAAATTCATCAGGAAGGCACTCACTCAAAACAGCATTTGCAGACCTTCCCAAAAGCAAACCTTGTGCGTTGGATTTTCTTATCTTTTTTTTTTTTTTTTTTGAAAAATCAGTGCCTGAGTAGAACAGTTTCACGTTGACTGCCAAAATATAAACCAACAAAACAGAGCCACTAAATTTTTTTCCTCGCTGCTGTCAAAGTTCTTCAAGTTATTTGACAACCATGTTTCCTCCCCGCATGTGATGCGAAGAGAAATAATATACAGTCCATCTCCTGAAACCATCAACAATTATCGCTGTCCATTAGACTTGCTCAACTAAGCAAAACCCACTGCTCTATGAACCATGAAGCCAAATCCTCCATCTATTTTTCTAGCCTTGCTCTCTGACTTATGAATTAGCTATTTATACATCATCATAATCGAATAAGAATTTTAGAAAATAGTCAACTGAGTAAATATGAGGCAGTTGTTTCTATTTCCATGACGTGTAAGAAAATAGTTGAACGGACAGAGAACATAAAGTGGAATTAGTAAAAGTAGAATTTCCTGACTTACCTGGCGGGGAGATGATTTGTGGAAGACGTTGCCAAAACTAAGCAGTTGCAGCCACAGGCACGGCCCTGTAGCATGCTCTCTTTGCTGCACGAACTATATCTTCAACCTGTGCAATTAATTAAGCATAAAAGCACACACTATTACGAAATGAAAAAATAAATTTGTACCAACTGATCACCAAATAGACTAATATAAACGGTACCAACTACCATATCCAATGGAAGTATCGAAATCTATATACCTGCGGTACAGCCATTCTCTCTAGGTTAGCTGCATAAGGCATGGGAACATCCGCACCGGCAATTCTTTCAACTGGTGCATCAAGAAAGCCAAAGCTATCCTCAACAACAGATGCACTGTTTCAAAGAGAAGTAAATGATGTACGCATAAATAGTGTGTGCAAAATGCAAAATTGCAACTTAAACAATGAAATAAGAGCATAGATGCAAACCAGATTTCAGCACCGACACCATGCTGGGGAAATCCTTCTTCAACTGTTACCAGTCTGTTGGTTTTCCTAACTGAAGCATTGAGGGTGGATCTATCCAGTGGCCGAATTGACCGCAGATTAATGATCTATATAGATATAAAAAGTCATTGCTGGATCTAAAACTAGCACAGGGACAACGCGAAGAATTTCATGTTCTTTCAATGATAATTTACCTCAGCGCTGATTCCTTCCTTTTCAAGTATCTCAGCAGCCTGAACATCACACCATAGAATTACTCCAAATGGAGAAAAGAAATTTTACTAAAGCATGTCAAACAATGAAAATAATGACACAATTTTCAACAAAATCCTATCTATCACAGCTTGCATTCACCATCCATGAAAGCACCAAGGCAATATAGCTCAATTGTGAAAGCAAGTTAGAAATCTCAGAGACTCTAAACGCCAACATAACCTTCTATTCATGCCACTTTCAACAAACAATGGCGTATGTAATGGATATTTACATTATTAGCTCCTCCAAAAAAAAATATTAGACAGACATTCAGTTTCCATGCAAAATTCAAATAACATATTATGTTAATGGCACCAACTTACATCTGCATTCTGGTCCATAAAAGTTTATTTCCAAAAAAAATAAAAATAAATAACAAACAAACAAACACTAACGCAACAACATCAAAGACAGTTGAAGGAGGTGTGAGAGACAAACCTTGAGAGCATAGCCCACCATTTTTGAAAATGCTGTAATAGTCACGTCTTTTCCTTCTCTTTCAATCTGAATCCACAAAATAGTATTTAAATGAACACCAGAATGTCATGTTGTAGAACTATGTGGTTGTATAGGAGTTTAATGAATTGACAATCACTCTGCACATAATTTCGTTAGCCTAAGTAATCACCTTAGCTTTCCCTATTGGAAGGCAAAAACTAGAGTCAAGAGCTTCAGCTGAAACAGGAAATGATTCACCATACCTGAGGCAGAAAAATTGAGTCAGCCAATAATGTTTACCACAAGAAAGGGAAATCTGAAATTACAGTCGACTCAAATTAAACACTTACAACAACTCATTCTCAAGGAAAACAACTGGGTCAGGGTCTCTTATGGCAGCTTTCAGCAATCCACGAGCATCTTCAGATGAATAAGGAGCAAGCACTTTCAATCCAGGACAGGAGGCATACCATGCTGCATAGCACTGCATAAAAGTGGAAATGAATTAGTTGAAAATTTTAATATAACATTCGAAGGCAAAAGGTGCATTGTTGTTGGCCATATAAGAAGAGCGTAGCCTGATTTGACATACATGAGAGTGCTGAGCACCAACACCGGCAGCAGCCCCATTTGGTCCTCTGAAAACGATGGGCACAGATATCTGGCCAGCGGACATATAGTTTGATTTTGCAGCAGAATTAATGATGTGATCAATTGCCTGCAGAAGAATCCAGACTAAGATTCCTGGCAACTTTAATTGTAACAACTATAAATACAGAATTTAAGAGAAGTCCAGAAACTTCTCTCCTGAACTCAGCTTAAAAACTGTCATTCAGCTCCATATATAACTCCCATATATAACTCCCATTAATTGATGGTGGATTAAAAAACATACTGCATCTAAAGAATATATCTTAGAGAAAAACGCTATTGAACCTGCATTGAGAAATTGAACGTCATAAACTCTATGATAGGCTTCAAACCATGATAAGCAGCGCCAACTCCTATCCCAGTAAACCCAGCCTGCAAAGCACATACCAAAGATTAGGTCATGCAACAGCTGCTCTTAAAGCAAACAAAGAGTAACACTTGTATGATTCATGCATATGAAAGTCAACAAAAAAGGAAGATAACCTTGTGTATGCTCGAATAACAACTAAAGTAACAAAGGCAAATTGAAAATAACAAAAAGTAATAAAGGTATGTCAAGTAACAAGAATAACCTCTGTGATCGGAGTATCAAGAACCCTTTCGGGGCCATATTTGTCCAGAAGACCCTTTGATATCTGCACCAAAATTGAGGTTAAGAGAGAATTATCAGACAAACACTGTGTTTGTTCAAAGTATGTCTTTAGAGACAATAAAAATTTACGAATTTATCTCTTTAGTAAGCAAATCTAACCTTGTATGCACCTTGATATTCACCAACCTGCACGTGCAAAAATACAAGGGAGAGATAAGAACATAAACAGCAACGACTTAGCTTAGGAAAACAAATTGCTGCCTACCCACCTCTTCACCCATCAAGAAGACTTTAGGATCAGCAGACATTTCCTCATCAAGTGCAGAGTTTAGAGCCTCTCTGACTGTCATCTGCCCACAATTACCATTTCAACAAAACCTAAGCCCCAGTATTTGCCTTATTTTATAAAAAAAAAAATACAATGCACACAATTTTTTGAAACGCAGAAATTAGTTTTCCATGAGAGAATAACTGGGATAAAATAGTAGCAGAAATACTCAAACACAAGGAATATTTTGCAATGCCGAATACTTGGGAAAAATGTATTACTAGTTCACAAACCCTTTAAAAAGAGGGAGGGGGGGCGGGAAGGAGAGAACATTAACTGATAGGGTCACTTATACCCTTTATGGTTATTAGAGTTGTCAGTTTGTTATAAGTTGTGTCTATTACTATAGGGGTGAAGTCTATTAGTTACATTTATCTGATATGAGAATTAGAATATAAAGGGGAGGGAAGAGAAGTGGAGTAGGCAATTAGTGAGTTGAGTGAGATTTAATGGCTGTTTGGCAACGGTTTCCACCACAAACTCAGTTATGAAAAGTGTAAAGCTCTCACATGCTACAGTAAAAATAAATAAATAAATAAATAATAAAAAAAAAGAGGCTACAGTGTAAATCTCTCACATGCTACAGTAAAAGTGGTTCTAACCACCAGTTCCCACCACCCTTTTAAACACCCTCTTAGTCTCAATGGGAGAGACCTGAGCCTCTCGAAAGCTCAATACCTATCTTGTATTTCCTTCATTTCTATTCTGATTCCTCAATCCAATATCAGTTTAGTCACTTTTACAATTTGGTTCTTATCAACTAGTATCAGAGCATCGATTCTAGGGCAAGGCAGAAAAAAATTGAAGGTGCAACAGAAACGGTGGATGTGGGAAAAAGCTTGACAAACATGGAGAAAATGATTGAACAGCTTTTGGAAAGGTTGGATCGGCTGTCATAGCTCATAAACGAGGACCGTTGCACGATGGCGCCTATTCCAATGACGGAGGAGAAGGCGACAACAAGTGACGCAACGAGACTGCCAAATGTTGAGTTCATGATCTTCGATTGCAAATCTGGATGGGAGGAAATCAAGGATTGGAAAAGTGCGCTAGGGGAAATGCTCACTCTAGTGGCGAAGCTAGAGTAGCTGATGGTGGCAGCACAAGAAATCACAAGCGTTGATCAAACACAAGTTCAGGGGGGAGGCAAAGGCGACAATCAGGACTCCAATCTAGTGTTGGTCTTGACAATTGCGACCTAGAGTTAGGCGTGCATGGTGGAGTCAGCGTCGAGTTCGGCCTGGGCTTGGGTTCGCAAGTGGATCTGCAACAAGGCGGCCTAAGGTTCCAATCTGAAATTGTCAGGCTCAGAGATCCAAGTTCTGAACAATGATTTGGGGCTTTCGCAAAAGGATTTGAGCATAGATCTTTTGTTTAAGCAATCGAAGTTTGGCCCAGAGTTTGTCCCTCGTGAAGATGAGGTTGGAGACAACACGAATGACGCCCAATGGACTACGTCAAGTGCGTATGACGACGGCGAACTGCAAACGATGGCGCGCGGTGGAGCCAGCACAAGTGGTGAGAACGAAGCTTCGATTTCAGAGCTAGCCTACAATTCTGATGACATAGGCAGCTAGTGCCGATTCGTGTGAGATGGTCGGAGTGGTCGTCAACCGGTGGCATCCATTTTTTCCCAAACGTCTCAAAGGCAAGTTTCCAAGCAGAGAGGTTAGACATTCTTAATCACTACTTTGTGAGAGAGAAGCTGTCGAAAGGCGTGCAGAACACTGTTAAAATAGGGCAGGCTCTCATAATTAATGAACTGATAGACAAAGTTGAAGAGTAGAAGCTAAAGGTTTTAAAATCGGGTCGAATCGATTGTTGTAGCTCGAATCACATATCAGTTACTCTTCAGACCTTATCCGAAACTATCAAGAATGACTTGGACTACCAAAACTGAAGGGAGAGAAAAACTCTTGACAAAAGTAAAATCTTGCGAGCATTCACCTATCTTTTTTCGGAGATGATATTGTTGGCTGGGTCTCTAGGGCCTAAAAATTCTTCTTAGGAAAGCATATCCGAGAACATTACATGCTGGAAAATGCAAGGCAGGCCTTGGAAGGAGACAATCTAGTCTAGTTCAAGGTGGCTGCAGATGGGAAAAACTTTATTGCAGCTCGGGATGCTAATGGAAGGTCTTGATGGTTCGGTTTGGGGTGTCGAAAATGAAGATGATATTCAGAGCAGTGCTAAGGATGATTCTCAACCCATTGATGTTCGAGGAGATCTATGGAACAAATTGTCAATGGCAACCAAATTTTCAGCTAATGTTGCTACAAAGCCCTCATTAACTGATTAAGTACAAGCCGAAACTAAGGATGATTCGTCAGGTTGTAGAAGCTAAAGGTCTTAAAATCAGGTCGAATCAATTGTTGTGGCTCAGATTACATATCAATTACTATTTAGACCTTATCCAAAACTATCCGGAATGACTTGGACTACAAAAACTGAAGGGAGAGAAACTCTTGAGAAAAGTAAAATCTTGTGGGCATTTACCTATCTTTTTTGGAGAAGATATTGTTGGCTGGGTCTCTAGAGCCAAAAAATTCTTCTTAGGAAGCATATCCCAGAGACATGATGGAAAATGCAAGGCAGGCCTTGGAAAGAGAATTTGGTCTGGTTCAAGGTGGTTGTAGATGGGAAAAACTTTGTTGCAGCTCGGGATGCTAATGGAAGGTCTTGATGGTTGGTTTGGGGTGTCGAAAATCAAGATGATTTTCAGAGCAATGCTAAGGATGATTCTCAACCCATTGACGTTCGAGGAGATCTGTGGAGCAAATTGTCAATGGCAACCAAATTTTCAGCTGATGTTGCTATAAAGCCCTCATTAACTGAACAAGTGCGAGAAGTTATTGAAAGAGGTACACACTCCCGTATTTTCGAAAATGATCTTGGTTATGTGAGTTGCTTGGGTGCCAAAGAGATTAAGACTTTACATGAGGAGTTTCCCTTCCTTGTTTGTGCTCTAAAAATCAGTGGGGAACTTTTCACTGTCATGGTGGACAATACACAAAAGCAGGATAAAGTTTGTGAGAAGAAGGTTTGTGTCCTAAGTGACCTGTTTGAGGAGACCAGCAAAGTATGGCACTGCTACATGGCTGCTTATTGGGATGAGCTTCTTCACTCAATAGGTTTCACAATGGTTCTCAATCTCAGCTCCAAATTGAAGTGTGACATTGATAAATACAGAAGCTATCAAGAAAATTTGGAACAAGATTTGTTCAAAGCATGAAGTTGATTACAATTTGTGTTCTTGCTCATGTGGATATATTACTTCAATTTTATTTTTTGGTGTTCACTTTGAGGACAAGGTGAATCTTTGGGCAGGCGGTAATGATAGAATCGCTCGTACCTTTATGGTTATTAGAGTTGTTATTTTGTTATAAGTTGTGTCTATTACTATAGGGGTGAAGTCTATTAGTTAGAATTATCTTATATGAGAATTAGAATATAAGGGGAGGGACGAGAAGTGGAGTAGGCAATTAGTGAGTTGAGTGAAATTTAGTCTCAATGGGAGTTAACCAAGCTTCTCGAAAGCTCAGTAACTATCTTGTATTTCCTTCATTTCCATTCTAATTCTTCAATCCAATATCAGTTTAATTACTTCTACAATTTGATTCTTATCATTTACATAGGAAATGCCCATAATCTATACCAATACACTAAAATACACAAGTAAGCCACGATTACCTCTTTTGCAGCAGAAGAATAATTCCTCAAAGCAGATGCCACAGGGAGAATCCTCTGCAAAGACTGTAGAAAAAAATCATTTTTTTGAGAATAAACCTCAAACAAATAACGCAAAATAAATACTAAAGAAATTACAGTTTTTCATCAGAGAAAATCAAGGAAATATTACCAGAGCAGAGGAGCTTCTAGCGCCGACTCTTTGCCTGAATATCCCCAACATCTTTCTCTGTTTACTTCACGAAGTTCCTCCGATCACTGAAAGTTTTTTTCAAAATTAATACTATTATTATAATAAATAAATATATAACGTAACGGATTTCAGAGAAAAGCAACCGGACAAAAAATAATAACAATGAAGCACAGCAGAAAATTTTTGGATCCAAGATTTTTTTTGGTGAGACTATTACTGTTAATTAGTCCTTCAATGAGAAACTACCAACTGATTTACAAAATATTAAGAAAAAGACGATAAATAAATCCGTAAGCGATTCTCATTTCCCCGGCGAAAATGGAAAAAAATAAATAAATAATATGAAAAGCAGATGTGAAAAATCGCCAACAAATAAGAAGTAAAGACGAAATCGGCAAAACATATGTAACAGAAAGGAAATCTGTAATTGAAGCCACGAGTATTTTTTAATTTATTTATTGAGCAAGATCAAAGATATTAATTAGAACGGATTGAGAAGAAGAAGAAGAGAATATGAACCTCGTTAGGGTTTTACTCGGATCGACGATTTGAGAAGGAAAAGAGAAAAGAGAAAAGAGAAAAGAAAAATGAAGAAAAGGACAGTAGCCACCACTTTACCACTTTCACTCACCTCGCTTTTTATTTATTTTATTATTATTATTATCTCTTTTTTTTTTTACCATTTTTATTTTATCAGTTTTTATGAATAATAATAATTATATTATACCTCTTTTTTTTTTTCTGCTACATGTGCCAATAAATTTGCTCATTTCTTCTTCTTTTTTTTTCGTTTGAAGAAAACTCTTTCCATTTAAAACATGGAAACAATATCTATTTAGAAAAACACATGAAAATAATACCTCGTGATGCTGAAAATGATCTTCTCAATATTTTGGGGATTTTTATTTATATTTGTATTTTGCTCGGTAGAGAGAAGGTGTTTGTTTTGGACTTGTTCTCTAGTTTAGCATTGTTAGTACGTGTTTGACCTTGGACTTTTTTTCTAATTTTGAGATTGATCAGATGAAATTACAAGGGCAGACAAGGGTATTCTCGTCATTTTGGTCCCCCCCCTTTTTTTTTCCCTTGTGCGAAGATAGTTCCACTATTTCCCATAAATATGGGAGAAATCCTGCTATTAAGACAGCACCATATTTTGTTTAAAATTAGTATTAGAGTTTTGGAAGTATTGCTTTCGTCTTTTAAAAGTGCTTGGTTTAAGATCTGTTAACTCAAAATAAAACAAAACAAAATAAAAATAGAGATATGATTGTCTTGTCAGCTTGTCGTTATAGGATTAGTCTAGAGGCAAATTACAAATATACACGTCTCAGTAACAAACTTTCAACATCAAAACTCCAAATATACACGTCTCAGTAACAAACTTTCAAGATCAAAACTCTATTATTAACTTTAGCAATAGAAAGATCCCATATTATTATTCTTTTGAAAAAGGAGAGAGAAGTGCGTGTACACTTTTACAATGAGATATCTTTGCACCGCGGAGCAAGGAATTTTTTTTTTTACAAGGGTACCAAGGAAAAAATAGATTTAATTTTTTATTTAATTTGAACATAATCATATATTTTAATTATTATTAAAAGATGTATACAATTATAAAATGAGATATTACAAAAAAAAGTAGAAAAACTATACGAGGCTAAAATATTAAATTCTAAAATTTAAGTTGGAACACAAATTTAGTTTTTTCTTTATAATGTGGAGTAATATTAAATTTTAAATAACATTAGAGGTAAAACCTGAGTGGGAGCACATGCCTCAACTTAACTAAGAGTGACTACAAAATTTTTAATATAACAAAGAAAAAGTACTCATTCAATATTCCATAATTTTAGACTGTCGAATAAAATCAGAATTATAAAAAACTAAAAAAAAAAACATGTGAACTAAAACATAAGCTGTCTATCAAATTAGTTCAAACTAAAGTTTTAAATTTAAGAATTATAGCATGAGAGAACTTTACACTGTAGTAATTTTTTGTTTTTTACTGTAATATATAAAAACTTTACATTGTGATTAGTTTGTTAGTTCTAACTAAAATGTTAGACAGAAGCTAAATGCAAATATAATTGTCCGCAATTATGTTATACCGGAAGAATAAGAAAAATTAATTAACATTCTATAGCTTACAAGAGGATGTTATAGTAGCATGTGTATATGCTTTATAGAAGTGAAAAATCAGTAGCTTGGGTGTATAATGGATGTACACCCAACAACCACTCTTCGTCACGAGTGTTTTGTAAATTGTTTATTTTTTGGTGGATGAAAAATGATTAGGATTCACACCTAATCCCAAGGGTCATTGGCGCCATAGCTAACCTTCCTCAAAACTCTACCTAATCGTTCTGACTAATAATTCTCATTTGTTTATTGTCGTGGTGGTGTAATACACCGTTAATTTTTTCCCCCTGTATTAATAAAGCGCTATTATGTATTGTAATTTGTCGTATGCATGTCATATAAGCAAATATATATATATATATATATATATATATATATATGTATATATATTCTTATTGCGTTGCAATTATTTAAAGTCAAAAAGCCTCTTGCCCAAAGGTCAACCAAAAAAATAAACAAATAAACAAATTTTGGCTCAAATAAATATATGACGCCCGTTAGAAGGAGCGAGGGCAATATGATGGAAAGTGTTGGTAGAGGTGAACGACAGGTGATTTACCAGTTTTTGAACAGGTATGGGTCGTTTTTTTATATGGCGGGTTGGCGATTAACCAACCCGCAGACCGCCCGTGGAATGACGGGCGGTTTTGGTTTGGGTACGGGCGGGTTGAGGCAATTTGAGCCTATGCTATAGCCCAATGTAATTTTTTAGTAGGCTTTAAAAAAAAGTTAAGAATATTTGTAAAAAATATTAGATGATAATATATGAAACATTCTCAAAACAACTAAGTTTGATGCCTAAAGACTATGACCATATTCACAATAGAGAGGAAGCACTACACGCGCCACTTTCACTGAACTAATTACTCAGAATTGGGAGTGGAAAGAAGAAAAGAAAAGGGGAAACTTTGGGGTTAGCTGGCTGCGATTAGAACTTTGAGGGAACTCTATGGACTTGGAGTCAATGTTAGAGTAAGGGGATGGAGGGCAGAAGGCAAATTAGATTGAGGAATTAGCTTTTTTTTTTAAAAAAAATTTAGGCGGGCGGGTCGATTTGAACTCGTCCTTTAAATTTCAAAACCAAACCCACCCGCCAACATATACAGGCAGGCGGGTTGAACCCACCTATTGGTGGGTTGCTGACGTGGACTCGCTTTTTTCACGAGGGGCGGGCGCGGGTGCTGGCGGCCGGTGGGTACGTAGCGGTTTTTATGCAGCCCTAAGTGTTGAGTTGGGTTGTGTTGTTTGGAACAAAGTGCCCCTTCTTTCTTTTGGAATATTTGATAGACTCTATGCTATTTACGTTAACAATCTCCATCAAGTACTAATTACGTTACCTTTAAGCCAAAAAAAAAAGTACAAATAATGATGTTACATTCAACGAAACGACAACCAATGATTTTTTCTTTCAAAACCAAAAAAATGCGTAAATAACGTCATAGTTTTATGAAACTGAGATTTAGAAGTACGCATATCCCCTTCTTCTTTTCTCTTGCTCGATAAACTGAGTATTTTTTTGTGGGTGTGCTGCCTCGCTTGGCAAGGGTCCAACGCCACCGCTCAGCTGGCTTTTGGTCCTCCAGCCCTAGAGATGGTGCTTGGAGTCTTGCAACAGTTTAAAGTTGGCGTTTGATCCTTCCTTGCAGTAGTTGAGTAGGCTATTATGCTACCATGCACTCGGTTGCTTCTCTAGGCACGTTGATGTGCCAATTGGCGTCGATATCATGGGGGCTTTACTCATATCATTTGTTACAAACCTATAGGGGAGGTGGACTTGGTGGGTTGATCAAATTTGATGGAAAATCTACGGTTTGCTCCAAGTTGTCTATGTGTGTTGGGGGGGTTGCTGCATCTAGGCTTGTGGTTTCAGCCTTTTAGTGGCAGCGCTAGTCTCTCTCACTCTGACAGCATTCCTCTTCCCTTGAGGTGGCTCTACCTTTTGCAAATCAATCTTGCTCATCACTAATGTTGCAGTGATCAATGTGACGCTTGTTGGGTCTCAAGCAAGGCCGAGTCCTCTTGTTCGTTTTGATTGTAGCTTACTTTTATTCAATAAAGGTGTGGTTGTTCATGCCTATTTGGTGTTGGCTTTATGGTTATATTTCAAGTGTCATCACTAGCCCAATCTAATCAGCAGCAGAGCCATAACTTTTTCTTAGTGAGGGCACTGTATAGAAAATTAGAAATAGAATTTTATTGAATTAAGATATAATTATATATTTCAATGATTATATTAAGGAGGTTGTTATGACACTTACGTATCTTTAACATGTGGATTTAAATTATTGATCTTGTAACCCTAGTGAATATTATGTATGACATAATTTACTGTATGAATTGTTAGACATAACAATTGCAATCACAAGGCAAATCATGAGTTGAACTTTAAATCATCATGCATAACAAATGCAAATATACTTCAAACATATAAAAGCATTTGAAAATCATTTTCTTTATGCCATAGGTGAGGTTTGAAACTTACATGCTTATAGTTTTAGCATTCCTATTTCATTCATTTTCCTTTTATTAGTCGGTTTCTATGTATTGATCAAACAACACCCGACTTGTTAGCTAACTTTTTTTATTACTGACCTACTTGATCAATAACACAACTTAAACATTAACCTTTATTCTTAATCCTTTGTCCCATCACTTATCGGTTTGCTTCTTCATAACTTATCTTGAACGTTTCTCAAGCAAATTATATGTTTTACTGGATGGTTTCGTTACTTAACATAATACATATCATTTCTGTTTAAGGGCATTTCGCTAATTCGGAAGGCTCAAGTCAATTTTAGAAATTTTCTTAAAAATCACGGTTTGTTCCTCTTAGTTTTAAGATTTTGGCGCGAAACACAAAATCCTAACATTTTTGCCCTTGAGACCAAAAACTACTATCCTATGCCAAAACATTCTGTTTTTAACAAAGATTAAACCCTTGGTCTAACTTAAACAATTTCAAAACATTTTCCTCATTTAACCATTTTGAAAATTTATGCTTAAAATCTTATAAAATTCATAACTCATAAATTATCGAGCATTGCATAAAACTTTTCAATTTTGTTCTTTCAAAATGTCACAAAACCTTGATCATAAAAGTTGTTCATCTCATTATTTTGAGTAAATCTCCTGTTTACTTAGAAAATAAAGCGGCCTCTAAGTCCATCAAAATCATCCATCTTTGAAAAAGCATCAAAAATTTGTCTTAGAACAAAGTTCTTCAAACTTTGCTTTCTAACGTATAAAACCTTAGTGTTTATTATTCAATCTCATCATCACACACTCAAAACACTAAATAAATCATGTCATGTTGTTTATATTACATGCCATAGTCCATAGTTTATAATAAATACTTGGTATGCATGTTTAAAACATAAACTTTCAAGTCTTAAGTTTAGAGATTTACCCAAGCTTTATCAAGCTTTTTAATCCTCTACTTTGATGCTTAAAAGCTTCTCTAAACCCTTAACAATAATCACAACGTATCACATAAAAATCTCATCTAAAACCATAAACAAAACCTATTAAACACAATACGTAAAGTTGGGATTTTTCCTTTAAAATTGACTAATTTTGATCTCCCACACAAGAGCTTGCTTTTAAGCTTGATTAGAGGTTGTACTTTTTGAGAAATATTGAGAGGAAATGAAAGTCAATGGATAGTTTCTTTGGAAAGAAAAATGGCTTGTTTTTTTATTCATGGGTCATGCAAAAATGATGACATCGTTTGGTTAATCTTATCACTTAAAGGTATTAGTTGCAAATTAGCATAGTTTAGGGGCTAATTTGAAATAAAAAGAACTTGCCCCCACTACATGAAGAACCAGACCGAATCATAGGGGAGAGATGGCAAAATTTTCACCTTTTGGGTGGCATTTTAGTAGGTCCCACATACTTTTACATAGTCTAAATTTACAATGACAACATTTTTTTATACTGTCGGTATATTTCCTATACTTTTAATATACTTTCCTAAACTGCTTATAAGCTTCCATAATTATCCATTTTCTCCACATAGTATAATTATTATACTGTTTAACTTTAAACAATCCAATTCTTAAACTATATTAGTTTTGCAGTATAATATCCATAATACATAACTTTGTCAGTGTAATTCCTTACATTGCATTACTTTATCAATATAATCCTTATAATGTATAATTTTTCTACTGCTTAATTTTTATATTGTATAATTTTCATATTTTTATACGATATTTTTGTCTTTATAATCTATTGCAACACATTCTGCAATTATTTAGCTGCCTAGCTTATTTTTACTTGCTTATCGTCTAATTCTTTTTCTCATTTCGTTTAAGACTATGGTATAATTTTAAATCATAAAAATCTTATTTTTCCTCTTATGGAATTTATAAAAAAGATCTGATGTAAAAACACTAATCATTGTGACACATTTGTTGCTTAACATAATCCTTAATTATTGTATATATAATGCATTAAAAATTTTCGGATGTCACAAGCAAAGTATAAAGCAGCAGCTATGGTGGCTCAAGAAAGCACATGGTTGATCCAGTTGAAAAAAGATCTACACCAACAAGTTGATTATGCAATGTTATTTTATTGCGACGATCAGTTGGCTTGGTAGAGAATTTTGTGTTTTCATGCCAGGATGAAGCACATAGAGGTACATTACCTTTTCCTTACAGAAAAATTATTGCAAGAAAAGATACAGATGCACAATGTCAAGACAGAGAAACAAGTGGCAGATTTGTTCACAAAAGTATTTAACGACAAGTTTGAAAACTTTCACCAACAACTTCGCATGGTACAACAAATCGGAGCTGGTACGGAGGGGGCACATTGAAGTGTCATCACTAGCCCAATCCAATAAGCCCAAAACTCCATTAATCTATGGACCCAATATTTGCTTCATACAGCTTTCGCCAACAACTTCGCATGGCACAACAAATGGCAGCTGGCACTGAGCGGCATATTGAAGTGTCATCACTAGCCCAATCCAATAAGCCCAAAATTCCATTAATCTATGGACCCAATATTTTGCTCCTCTATAATATTGTGCTAAGAACTGCTAGGAAGCCGCATGGAAGGATTTATATTCACTTGGAATACTCAAAGTGGCAATCATCAACGGCACCTATGAGCCTATAAATAAGGTTCCACTCTCTTTGTTGGAGCACGACAAAAATAAAAGAAAAGAAGTGTGTGTGAGCGAAAATGCATTAGAGTAGTCTTCGGTTTTTATCTTTTCTTTGTAAGTTGTCAAGAAGGCTTTTCTCAACTTTTGTGTATGTTATACCATATTACTAAACAGTAAAAGTCTATTATCCACGTCATCAATGCAAAACAATTTAGCCTTAAATTCTCCAGCTAAAAGTTTAGTATCTTAATGACAGGAAAGGCCCAGCCTAAATGGATAGTTCAACATTCTTATTGAGAAACAACTACACTCCGACCTAGAAGGGATAGCTCAATGTTTCTGTTGAGGAACAATAAGCCTCAGCCTAAAGGAGATAGCTCAACATTCTTGTTGAGCCACGACTGTACCCAGGTTAAAAGGGGCTTGCTCAACATTCTTATTGAGGAGCCACTAAGCCTCAGCAAAGAGGTGATAGCTCAACATTCTTGTTGAGGAATGACTAAGCCCCTGCCTAAAGGGGATAGCTCGACGTTTATGTTGAGAAACAACCATGCCCCAACCTAGAGAGGATAGCTCAATATTTCTATTGAAGAACAACTAAGCCTTGGCCTAAAAGGGATAGCTCAACATTCTTGTTGAGGAACTACTAGGATAGCTCGACATTCTTGTTGAGGAACGACTAAGCCTCTGCCTAGAGGGGATGGTTCAATGTTTATGTTGAGGAACAACCATGCCTCAACCTATAGGAGATAGCTCAAAGTTTCTGTTGAGGAACAACTAAGCCTCGACCTAAAGGGGATAGCTCAATATTCTTATTGATGAACGACTATACCCCAGCTAACAGGGGATAGCTCAACATTCTTGTTAAGGAACAACTATTACCCCAGCTAAGAGGGGATCGCTTAACATTCTTGTTGAAGAACGACTAAGCCTCAACAAAGAGAGGATAGCTCAACATTCTTGTTAAAGAGCGACTACACCTTAGCCTAGAGTGAATAACTCAACGTTTATGTTGAGGAACAACTATGCCTTGACCTAGAGGGAATAGCTCAACGTTTATGTTAAGGAACAACTATACCCTGGCTACAAGGGGATAGCCTAACATTCTTGTCAAAAATCCACTAATCCTCGACAAAGAGGGGATGGCTTAACATTCTTGTTGAGGAATGACTAAGCCCCTACCTAAAGGGAATAGCTCAATGTTTACGTTAAGGAACAACTATGCTCTGACTAGAGGGGATAACTCAATGTTTATGTTGAAGAACAACTAAACCCCGCTTAAGAGTGGATAACTCAACACTCTTGTTGAGGAATCATCGAACTTGACTTCATACAACTAGAACCATAGAGAAATGCAATTAGAAGTCGTTCTCCACTGCTCTCCGAAAAGGACTAGTTAACCGCCCACGACTATTGTCTTGATGAAGTAACTATCATTGTCATGATAAGGTATCTACCATTGTCAGGGTAACCATCCATGACCATGACAACTTTTGGTGTCCAAATATTAAGGCATGGGGGACATGGCACCAAAAGGAGAAAGACAAAAATAGAAAAGACGTGATTGAGGGGATGTAATGAAGTAACCGACTATATAGACACACTATAAATAGGAGAAGAGAGGACTGGAAAGAGGGTTTGAAACTTAGAGTTTTAGGAGTTTTTATGTCGAAATTGTTTTGAAAGTGGGATTGAGTATGCACCTAATAGTGAAAAAACCCAGCGGATGTAGGTATTTCTTGGCTGAATCACTATAAATTTCTTGTATTCTTCTTTCTTTCTTTTTTTTTTTTTTACACTGTTCTAAGTTTTTTGTTATTTTTATTCGTCTTAACCAAGTTTTCATTTTGGGAATTTGGTTTTTAGTTGTTGGTACAATTTTACCGTCAACAGTGTATTTTTCTTCTTACATAATATACCAATTTATTTTGCCCACTAGTATTGTGTTCTAGAATGTTGTCTTAGTTTTATTGTTGTAATAATAGAGATGGTCTATTCACCTTCCATTTGTGTTTTTATGTCTGACATGTGAGAATTCGATCTTTGCAATGTTGTCTGTTGTGTAGATGATGACCTTTGCGTCGCAATGTCGTAGCTTTCAATCAATTAAAAACTTCCATTAATTGTAGAGAGTTTTTTAAAAGAGCATAATGTGAGTTTGTTCTTTGTGCTGAATTACTTTTGTTCTTGAGCTTATGGCACACATTATTTCCTGCAAGGTTCATTGGTTTGTACTAGTAATACCCATTTTTGTTTGAGGATAATGCCTTGTTTTGCATAGCCATGTACATTTTACTTGTAATGTTTGATGGTTGAATGAAATCTTCTTTTTCAAAATAATAATAATAATAACAGCAGCAACAACAATGTCATATTTTTGAAACAAATACATCAACAACCTTGGAGCAAATTGAAACCAAATTTCACCACTCTGTCGCGCTCCTTTGGTACTAGTAGGACACTCTGATGTGTAATCCTTCACTATTTTATATTATTATTATTTATTTTTTTGGACTTAAAAGTTGGTTTTTCAAACTTTAGATCGCAATATAATGTAGTTTGGCATGTATTTACTCAAGAGTTAAAACTACAATAACTCAAATCTTTTGTGTTTTGAGATATAGCTATGTTTAAATGATTATAACCACGTGTATTAAGAATTAGACCGATGTATGCCTTTTGAGTTTTGAGGAATATTAAGAGCCTGTTTGGTTCGAGTATTTGAATAAATATTTAAATTTTTGTGAGAGAAAATACTGTAGCAAAATGATTCAAACTGTGATTCAAACTACGAAATAAACGCACCCTAAAAGTACTTTAGTGGATAACATTCATGGTGAAGCAAAAATATTAGAAGGTCACATTAATCATTACTAAAATAAATTCCTCAACAAATTATACTAAAACGTCCTAATTCTTAAGGATGGAAGAACGAGAAGAACCAAAACTTGTTTGGGTGTTGTCTTCGAAGTCAAGCAAATACTTGATAACTAAAAGATGTAAATAAAAAGAAACACACGTCTATTACCATTGAGCATGTTAAAAAAGAAAAATCCAATTGGAGATGTCAAAATAATCAATACCATTTTTTATGTATAACAACATACTTTCATGACTGAGTATGAAAAAGAAAAATTTAATCGTAAATCTAAACTATAAATGCTATTAATAGGATATTTGAAAGGGTGGTGGGAGTCACTTGCAACAGCCTATTGTCTGCAGCGGGCTTTGACTTCTGTGGCCCATATCTTTGAATAAACGCTGGTGGTTGTAGAGAGAGAAAGAGGAGAGAGAGAAAGGGAGAGATGGCAGGTGCGTTCTGGGTTAATAGGATATTCAGCCTATTGTCTGCAGTGGGCTTTGACTTCTGTGGCCCATATCTTTGAATAAATGCTGGTGGTTGTAGAGAGAGAAAGAGGAGAGAAAAAAGGGAGAGATGGCAGGTGCGTTCTGGGTAACGCGAGTGATGGAGATTGTGAAGAAGCATGACTCTGGAGGTCTCGTTTGGAAGAGAATTAAGCTCACCTCCACTCGTAAGGCCAACGCTAAGAAGCGTCTTCTCCGTGTTTGGCAGGTCTCTCTCATTTATGATTTAGGGTTTTAGGTTCATAAATTTTTTTCAATTTTCTCGTCATTTTCAGATTGTTCTACTGATTGTCTCCATTGATTCTTAGTTAATAGTTATTTTACATGCTGAGCTTTTCTTTTTTTCATTGTTGTTTCAATTGTATATGATTTTGATGATCGCAAAGGCAATCGACTTTGTTAAGAAAACTGGAGACTGGAATAGGAAAAGACTTCGAGCTTATCTAGCTAAACACTATTTCACGATTTAATTCCTATGTTAAAGAAAAAACCTTTGGATGGAAAATGCTTTGCTTTGCTTTATGGTAAACGTTATATTTGAAACAAAAACGAAGACATATAGAGTACTTCAGTTAATTTATTGTTCCGTTCTGTGATCCGATGAACAATGCTGTTCAAAAGCTACCTTTTTTTTTTTTTTTTTCTTCTCACGAAGTTTTAAGGTTTGGAATTGTGGAAGGTCAAACTTTAATTTTCAAAAAACTGAAAAACGATAATGTTCCACCTAGTGAGTGATAGGTCAATACTATCCAATAAGCAATCAAATGCCAAACTTGTGCAAATGTTAAATTTGACACCAAGTGTAGCATGTATTAAGTTTTACACCAGATATAGTACTGTATTGGAGAATACTTATTCATATATATATATGTTTATGTAAATGCCAAATTTTAGCTTTGGCATAGGAATTTGACATGACATTAGAGGTACTCTAGTAATTTCTTGTTAAATGTCCTTCTTGGAGATTTTTTTATTGTTCATATTCTGCAACATTTTTGGTTAATGTTCAAGTTAGATTCCATTTTTTTCAGAGATATTGTTACCTGCATTGCTGGAATTTCAAGTCACATTACACTAACGCTATGATACAAAGCTTGACTGGGTTAACATTGTTATCTTTTTATGCATTAGAATAAGTTTCTCTATCACATCTTCTGGTACATTGTAGATTGAAAGTGATAATGAGGTTCATGCTTATGTGAAGAGCACTTGAACAAGCCGAATGACTTAAATAAAGTGCATATAAGTCTGAAATGATATTGGTCAAACCATCCAAGCCATTTTGTATATTTTTTGTCACTAATAACCGAAAACCAAGTATAAGGCGTCCCCCTTTTAAATAGCATGACCTATAACTATTATACCAAACTAAAGGTTTAATTGTTTTGAAATCCTTAGGAGTTGGTATTTAGTTATCACGAGCATCTAATAATCCCAATTCAGAGATGAGAAGTATGATAATTACTTCACCCTTGAATGTTACTTGTTAAGTTTGACAATTTATCTTAGCAAGATCTGGCATGATATTGCTATGTAATAGGAGTCCATTTGGGAAATGAATTCAAACAAAGTTGCTATAGTGTAGCCACTACAGTATTTTCTTACACAAAATTTGAATTGTTACAGCATTTTGAACCTAAACCTTTGGTTCAAACTCACTTCCCAAATGGGCTACATCTTTTCATTAAAAGGTGTATTTAGTTATTTAGCTCTCAATGTATTTGGCTGAGATGTAGTTCTGCTTGCAGGCTGTTGCATAAGAACCTATCAAATGTTTAAATACAAGCTTTTTATGTCCTAAGTGCCAATGTACTTAAGAGAATAGTTGTTACATTATTGTACTTCTAATCCCTGTCTCGGAAGTTAGAATATGTGTTCTTTAGTTGTAAATTTTAAGACTGACATAAATTGCAATTACTGTGAAACATTTGTTGCAGAATGAGGCTGTTCTGAAAGCATGTTCCGAACAGCCTTCTTCAAAAACTGCTGTTAAAGTTGGCGAAAATACGACAGGAGCACTCAAGGAATGAGTGAGAACACTAGGTGAGCTTTGAAGGAGTGGAGTAGATTTGCTGATTATCCGCTTCAAAATGCCTTTTTCTCCCCTTCAGATGTTTGGTAAACTTTAATCTAGACATTAAGAAACCCCAATTTTGATCTCTGTCTTTGTAGAATTGACAAGAGTTTTTGTTTGTTTTTTTGTTTTTGTTTTTGAAGGAAGTCAAAGAGTATTATGTATTTATTCTTTAAGCATTTTGCATTGCCTGACAGGCTTTGAAGCTGTTGGACAAATTTTAAACTCTTTGGAACTTCACTACCTGATACAAGCATTCCAATATTGCTAGCTAATTTTGTGTATCTTGAACTTGGAGCTAACTAGTCCTTTTTTTTCTAATACTTTTTGTTAGCGTATTTGTATTTGTTGTATTGTTAGACGTAAATCTAGCCTATTTTTTAGGACGTTTGTTAGTCCCTATTTGTTAGGAAGCTAGGTAGATTATCTAGTTCAGCTATTTAATACAAAAGGTGTGTGTAGCCGTGTAAATCTTTAAGAGAGTTTTTAATAAAATTCAAGTAGTGAATAAATTGTTTTTCTCCTTCTATTAGCTTTTTTGGTATCAGAGAGTTAAAGGCTGATTGTAAGTTGAGAAAAACAAACAATCGAAATGAGCAGAGGTGATGACTCAAAGGTTGCCACAGGCATCTCACAGACTCTATCTACAATTGTTCCCACTGTTGTGATAGAAAACTCCCCCATGTCCCTGCAAATCACAACTCATAAGCTGAATGGGAATAATTTTCTTTAGTGGTCTCGTTCAGCACAAATGGTGATTAGGGGTGAAGGCAAAATCGGATATTTGGATGGAACAATTCCCAACCCCGAGCCCACTGATCCTTTGTATTTAACTTGGGACACTCAAAACTCAACGGTGATGGTAGGGCTAATTCACTCCATGGAAGACAACATTGGAAACACGCACCTATTTTACCCTATAGCTAAAGAAATTTGGAATGCTGTCACTTAGCCTACTCAGACCTTGAAAACTCTTCTTAAATGTTTGAACTGCGTAACAAGGCACAAAATCTCAAACAAGGAGATCATAAGGTTACTCAATATTTCAATTCCTTGAAAAATTATGGCAGGAATTGGATCGTTTTAACACCTGCCAATGGAAGGACCCAGCAGATGCCATCATCTTTAGGAAGATGCTTGAAAAACATCGTGTCTATGACTTCTTGGCTAGCCTAAACAAAGAACTTGATGAAGTTAGGGGGTGAATTCTAAGGCTACAACCATTACTACCTATTGATGAAGTTTTCTCCGAGGTGCGTCGTGAGGAATCCAGAAAACGTGTGATGCTTGGAGAAACACCAACCCTTGTGGCTGAAAATTCTGCCTTGGTAACACAAGGACCGAACAAAAGAGGGAATAACCGATCTTCTACAAAGAAAGGGCAGGCCTGGCGCGATCATTGCCACAAGCCTTACTACAAGAAGGACAGCTGCTGGGAGCTGCATGGTAAACCAGAAAATTAGGTCCCTAATAGGATGAGAAATCAAGATGGAAAAGGGCTACAAGCAACATAAGAAACGGAGCAAGGAAAAACTGCTGGAAATGTCATCTTCTCCAAAGAATAGTTGGACCAGCTTCGTAATATTCTGTTTGCAAGCCAGCCGTCTTCCTCTTCTCTTATGGCACAAAAGGTGAGATCTTTAGTGGTATTACAATAGGTGAGACTTGGGTGATTGACTCGGGGGCTACTGATCATATGATTGGGTCCCAATGGTTGTTTCAGTCTTATGTTCCGAGTCCAGGAAATCACAAAGTTAAAATTGCAGATAGCTCATATGCAGTGGATTAGTCCTAATATCACTCTACATTTGGTCCTACATGTGTAAAATTTTTCTTGCAATCTTCTTTCTAATAGCAAAATAATGAAAGAGTTGAATTGTCAAGTTAATTTTTCTTCCTCTGTCTGTCTTTAAGGACTTGACTTCGGGAAGGAGGATTGGCTATGCTAGAGAAGTCGATGGCCTTTTCTACTTTGCAAATAATCCATCTGTGAGTGGTCAAGTTCATAGTGCAATGGACAACTTATATGTTTCAAGAAAAAAACAAATTATATTGTTACATTGTAGGCTAGGACATCAAGTTTCTTGTGCATGAAGTACTTGTTTCCTTCTTTGTTTTTGAATATTAGTGAACCATTTGAATGTGAAATCTGTCAATTGGCAAAACATAAACATGTGTTTTTACCCCCTCAACCATATCATGCATCTAAACCCTATACTTTGTTTCATGGTGATATTTGGAGTCCATCTCGCATACTTATAGCTTGTTTGGCAAAAACAATTCTAACTATTTTTCATGATTCTAACTACTTTTGCTATAGTATTTTCTCTCACAAAATTGAGACAAAAATACTGTTCAAACCATAAAAAACGTTTCCAACTACTCTTCCAAACAAACGCTTAGTGTCACAAATAACAAATGGTTTATTACTTTTATCAACGGTCATTCACGTGTTTATTAGGTGTATTTACTAAAAGATAAATCAAATTCAGAGCAAACTTTTAAAAATTTTTATTTCATGATCCAAACTCAATTTAATGAAAAAATTAAAATGCTTCGTACTGACAATGGTACCGAGTATTTTAACTCTATTCTTGGAAATTTTTTAACAGAAAGATGAATAATTCATCAAAACTCTTGCATTGATACACCTAAACAAAACGGGATCGCCGAAAGAAAAAACCGTCTTTGGGGCAATGGTTAAATTAGTGAACATTAGCTATGGTTAAATTGGTGTGATAGTGATAAAAATCCTGATCAAAATCTTGAAAATCTTTGGGAATATTTTTGGGAATCTCCACCATAGATAGAATCTTATTCAAAGATTAAACCAACTGTCAAATCTAATCTTAGAGAGTCAGATTCTCATAAGCTGATGAATCCATCTCAGATTCAAATTTCAAATTCCCCAAATCTGGTCTCCCCTGATATTTTATCCCAACCCGAAAATAGCCTGTCACTCAAACTCAGCCTGAAAATCAAATCTCATCTCAACTAGAAAATCCTGCTTAAACCGTGCTTGTCATTCCAACTCAGCCTAAAAAACAAATCCCACTTGAATTTTCAGAAGTTTAGGAAAATCCAAAGAATCCCATGTCTGAAAATCTAGAGACTAAGGAAAAATAAAAAAATCTATCCATTCCAGGAACCAAAACAAATTGAGAAAAATTGGCTGCAATTATTTGACTTGACTTATTCACGGAAGAATTGGTCAAAAAGGACAAAGGATCCGGATACGTCTTACTGCCAAGACTCTAGCTTGGATTTAGGTATTAACACAAGTAAATCTGATCTTGAAATTCCTATTGCTATGAGAAAATGAACAGGAGCGTGTACAAGAACCTATTTCAAAGTTTGTAGAATATGAACACTTATCTACTTCACTCAAAGGCCCTTGTCAAGTAATCCATCTGAAGTTGTGTGGAATTCTCATCCTTAATCAATTAGGGATTATAAGGCTCTTATCCCTTATTTTCATCCTTAATCAATTAAGGATTATAGGGATCTTATCCCTTATTTTTTGCTATGCTGTAATAAAGATAATTTCTTTCCTTAATTAGTGGAGGAATATCCTCCGTTAGTTAATCAACCCCTGTTTTTGTGGCTTGCAAATCAGCAGCCTGCCTATATGTATCTGCTTTATCCAATAAAGAATTAAGTAGAATTATTTTCTGATTTCTACATGGTATCAGAGCCCCTCTCTCTGAAAACTTAATTCCCCATGACAAAATACGGCATGGCTGCTGAGAGACAAAGCTCCTCGTCTGAAGTGACCTCTAACCCAGAACCGCCACCCACTGGGAACAATCATGGAGGAACAGAATCCACTTCTATCCTTATCACCAGCCGCAAACTCAACGGGCACAACTACCTTCAGTGGTCCCAGTCCGTAATGATGTATATCTGCGGAAAAGGCAAGGATGACTACCTCACAGGTGAGGCCACAATTCCAAAGAAGGATGACCCCAGATTTAGGAGTTGGAAGGCTGAAAATCATATGGTAATGTCATGGTTAATTAATTCAATGAACAACGACATTGGGGAGAACTTTCTTCTCTATGGGACCGCAAAGGAAATCTGGGACGCCGTAAGGGAGACATATTCAAGCACTGAAAACATCGCAGAACTGTTCGAAATTGAAGCAAACCTGCACGATTTACGCCAAGGAGATCTCACGGTAACCCAGTACTTCAACCATCTGGCTTGTCTCTGGCAGCAACTCGACATGTTCAAAATCCACAACTGGAAGTGTTCTGAAGACACAACATTATATCGGAAAATTTTGGAGCAGAAACGAACGTTCAAGTTCTTACTCGGCCTTAACAAAAATCTTGACGAGGTTAGAGGGAGAATGATGGGAATCAAGCCTCTTCCAAGTCCCCGAGAGGCGTTTTCTGAAGTTCACCGTGAAGAAAGTAGAAAGAAGGTGATGTTGGGATCCCAAAACTCTATTCCAACCCTAGAAGGTTCTGCTCTTGCTGCTCATAACCACCAGCGCAACAACAACAGTGACAATCGACAAAAGAAAGGGAGACCTTGGTGTGACCATTATCGCAAACTCGGGCACCTCAGAGAAAACTGTTGGAAAATCTATGGCAAACCAGCCGACTTTAAGCCCTCACGACCTACAAATGAGAGGGAAAGCCATGCCAATATTGCTGCTACCACTGACGAAAATCCTCCACCCTCGGAGCCCAGTCCGTTCACCAAAGAACAACTCGAGATGCTACAGAAAATGTTCAGCCAGAACTCTATAACTCAGACTGGTACCTCGGGTTTTGGAACTGGCATGTTAGCACAGAAAGGTAAACACTCAAATGCCTATACTGTAAATAAACAACACACAAGCCCATGGATCATTGACTCTGGAGCATCAGACCATATGACGGGTAATACTAATTTATTTCACAAGTACAGTCCATGTAAAGAAAGCTATACAGTTCGAATTGCAGATGGGTCCCTATCAAAAGTTGAGGGAATAGGTTCTATTACCATTTCAAAGGACCTAACTCTAAACTCTGTTCTCCACGTTCCTAAGTTGGACTGTAATTTGCTATCTAGTAGTAAATTAACTCGTGATCTCAATTGTGTGACTAAATTTTTCCCAAATGTGTGTGAATTTCAGGATTTGGATTCGGGGAAGACGATTGGTAGTGCTGAGATGTGTTCTGGACTCTATCTCCTCAAAGGCCATTCATTTTTTGGAAGACAAACTTAAAATGCAAATTGTGTGTCCTTTAAGAGTCAGTCAATTTCAAATTCCCTTGTCAATAAAGAAAGTGAGATTATGTTATGGCATTTTCGTCTTGGACATCCAAATTTTATGTATCTTGAAAAACTGTTTCCTTCTATGTTTATCAATAAAAGCCCAAAGTTGTTCAGTTGTGAAATTTGCCAATTAGCCAAACATACTCATACCAATTATCCAGTCTCCCATACAAGCCATCTCAACCATTTGCCATGATACATAGTGATGTGTTGGGCCCATCAAGAATAAAAAATTTAACAGGAACACGATGGTTCGTGTCATTTGTCGACAATCACACTAGGTTGACATGGATATTTCTAATGAAAGAAAAATCCAAAGTGGGTCAAATATTCGAACATTTCAACACCATGATACAAACCCAATTCCACACCAAGATTCAAGTCCTGAAAACCGACAATGCCAAAGAATATTTCAAAAATATCCTGGGCTCATATCTCCTAAGTCAAGGGATAGTTCACTTAAGTTCTTGCATTGACACACCCCAACAAAATGGAGTTGCAAAGAGAAAAAACAGACACTTATTGGAAGTAGCCCGATCACTCATGTTTTCCACACACGTCCCGAAACATTTTTGGGGAGAGGCAGTACTTATAGCAACACATCTCATTAATAGAATGCCATCTAGAATTCTTAAATTCCAAACCCCTTACCAAACTTTTCTTCAAATATTTCCACACACCAAAATAGTCACCTTCTTGGAACCTAAAATATTCGGATGCACGGCATTTGTCCATATCCATCAAAAATACCGCAGCAAATTGGATCCCAAATCCATTAAATGTATATTCCTTGGGTATTCTTCACACCAAAAGGGCTACAAATGTTACTCTCCCATCACCAAGAAAATATACAACTCCATGGATGTCACATTCTTTGAACATCAGGCATATTATCCCAAACCTTCAATTCAGGGGGAGAACATGAGTGAATATCAGTTTTGGGATGATTATCATGGCAATGAACCTCACCTTCCTCAGTTGTCCACAAATTACTCACCTTCACAATCAGACCAACCAAATGACATTCAAATCCCCGAGAGTCTCACCCTTGAAAGTCTTCCTCCTACAAACACAATTCAAACTGAGAGTCTTCCTTCTACAAATAACTTCCACACTCCTGTCAGTAACATGTCAAGTCGTCCTCCTCCTCAATTTGCAAGCAAAGAGTTCCGTGTCTATACTAGAAGGATGAGGCCCGAGAGACAGGTAGTGCACTCAATACCTCTCACGCTTGACCAAGACACTGAACCAAGTTCAAATCCTCCTGTCCAAATTCACTCAAGGGAAATTCTAGTCTTGAGGACACTGTACCTATCCTTGGTGATCTGGATGTACCAATTGCTCTGAGAAAAGGTGTTAGGTCTTGCACCAATCATCCTATCTGCAAGTTTATATCATATGAAGGACTATCACCATCATATCAAGCCTTTGTCTCCTCTCTCGACAGTGTGCAGGTACCTCACTCTATTCAGGAAGCTCTTAGTAATCCTGCATGGAGAATGGCTGTAAATGAAGAAATTAGAGCTTTGGAGAAAAATGGTACGTGGGTAATCTCTGATCTTCCTAATGGAAAGAAACCAGTCGGGTGTAAATGAATTTTCACTGTCAAACACAAAGCTGATGGAAGCATTGAGAAGTTGAAAGCTCGTCTTGTTGCTAAGGGCTTCACTCAGTCTTACAGAATAGACTACCAAGAAACATTTGCACCAGTTGCCAAACTTAACACTATTAGAATTCTACTCTCTCTTGTAGCTAACAGAGATTGGCCCTTGCATCAACTGGATGTCAAAAATGCATTCCTAAATGGTGATTTGGAAGAAGAAGTGTATATGGAGATTCCACCAGGATTGGAAACTACTTCAAATCACAACAAGGTTTACAAACTTAAGAAATATTTGTATGGTCTAAAACAGTCCCCTCGTGCTTGGTTTGGCAGGTTTGCAAGCTCAATAATAAGGTACGGATATACTCAATGTCAAGCAGATCACACCCTGTTCGTGAAGTTCTCCTCTGAAAGAAAAGTTGCAGTTCTAATAGTATATGTTGATGTCATTATTTTAACAGGTGATTATGAGGATGAACTAGTGAAAATGAAGAAACTATTAGCCAGGGAATTTGAAATCAAAGACCTCGGCTATCTCAGGTACTTTTTTGGCATGGAAGTGGCTCGGTCTAAGAAGGGCATATTTGTCTCCCAACGTAAATATGTTCTAGATTTACTAAAGGAAACAGGTATGCTAGGATGCATACCAGCAGATACTCCCATGGATTCAACCAAGAAGACTAGAACTGAGAAGGATAGTGCACCAGTGGACAGGGGGAGATATCAAAGACTGGTTGGTCGCCTTATCTACCTCTCACACACTCGACCTGACATTGGATTCCCTGTGAGTGTTGTAAGTCAATTCATGAACAACCCGACAGAAGAACATATGGAGGCAGTGAACAGAATTCTGAGGTATCTTAAGATGACCCCTAGGAAAATGATTGTTGCACAAAAAGAATGACAATAGAGAAATTGAAGTCTTCTCAGATGCTGGCTAGGCAGGAGATGTGTCAGATAGGCGTTCCACATCAGGGTACTGCTCCTTTGTGTGGGGAAACCTTGTGACCTGGAGAAGCAAAAAGCAACCTGTGGTTTCAAGAAGCAGTGCAGAGGCGAAATTCAGAGCTCTAGCCCTAGGTATTTGTGAAGGGATGTGGATACAGAGATTGCTCAGTGAACTGGGAGTTACTCGCAAGAAACCTATCAAGATGTTTTGTGATAATCAAGCGACCATTAGCATTGCAAAGAATCTTGTGCACCATGATCGGACAAAACACATCGAGATAGATCGACACTTCATCTCTGAGAAAATTGAAAACTCAGTTGTGCAACTCATATACACACCTACTAGGTCTCAAACGGCATACATTCTCACCAAAGCTCTTCCACGAACTAATTTTGAAGAACTGACTCACAAGCTGCGTATGTACAACATTTACAATCCAGGTTGAGGGGGAGTGTGGAATTCTCATCCTTAATCAATTAGGGATTATAGGGATCTTATCCCTTATTTTCATCCTTAATCAATTAAGGATTATAGGGATCTTATCCCTTATTCTCATCCTTAATCAATTAAGGATTATAGGGATCTTATCCCTTATTTTTTGCTATGTTGTAATAAAGATAATTTCTTTCCTTAATTAGTGGAGGAATATCCTCCGTTAGTTAATCAGCCCCTGTTTTTGTGGATTACAAATCAGCAGCCTGCCTATATGTATCTGATTTATCCAATAAAGAATTAAGTAGAATTATTTTCTGATTTCTACAAATTCCAACGACCATACAAGAAGCAATGGGAAAGGAAGTTTGGAGAAAGGCTATAGTGGAAGAAATTCGTGCCGTAGAGAAAAATAATACATGACATATTGTTGACAGACCTAAAGACAAAGTCCCAGTTGGCTGTAAATGGGTCTTCATAGTTAAGTATAGCTCAGACGGATCAATCGAAAGCCATAAAGCGATGTTAGTAGCTAAAGGTTACACTCAAACTTATGGTATTGATTACCAAGAAACGTTTGCTCCAGAAGCAAAAATCAATACTGTTCAGGTATTACTTTCCTTAGCAGCCAACCTTGAGTGGCCACTTCAACAACTAGACATTATGAATGCATTCTTGAATGGAGAACTAGAAGAGGAGGTGTTTATGTAATTACCACCTAGATTTGATAGAGAAGGCAAGAATGAGAAGGTATGCAAATTGAAAAAAATACTTGTATGGTTTAAAACAGTCTCCAAAAGTTTTTTTTGACTGCTTTACTAAAGCCATTCGACAATAAGGGTATGTTCAAGTGTATCAAATCATACACTCTTATAAACATAAGAATGGAAAAATCATCATTCTTATCATTTATGTGGATGATATCATTCTTACTGGCGATGATAAAGATGAAATTGTGAGGCTTAAAAGGGGACTAGCTTCAGAGTTTGAGATGAAGGATCTTGGCAGCCTAAGGTATTTTGGGCATGGAGATTACTAGGAACAAGTCAGGTATTTCTGTATCACAAAGAAAATATGTTCTCGACTTGTTAAAAGAAACAGGAATGTTGGGGTGTAAACTTGCCGACACACCAATTGATCCTAGCAAGAAATTGGAAACATAGGTTTCAGGCAGTCCAGTGGATAGGGGGAGATTCCAGAGGTTAATTGGTAGACTAATTTATCTTGCTCATACTCCACCTAATATTGGTTTTGTAGTTAGTTGTATAAGCCAGTTCATGCATGATCCGACTGAACAACATATAGAAGCTGCCTATTGGGTTTTGAGATACTTAAAAAGAACTCTAGGAAGAGGACTATTCTTCTTAAAGACTGGATCAAGAAATTGGAAACACAGGTTTCAGGCAGTCCAGTGGATAGGGGGAGATTCTTGAGGTTAATTGGTAGAATAATTTATCTTGCTCATACTCCACCTAATATTGGTTTTGTAGTTAGTTGTATAAGCCAGTTCATGCATGATCTGACTGAACAACATATAGAAGTTGCCTATTGGGTTTTGAGATACTTAAAAGAACTCTAGGAAGTGTTCATAGATGCAGATTGGGTAGATTCTGTTAGTGATAGGAGATCAACATCAGGGTATTGCTCATTTGTTTGGGGGAATCTAGTAACCTGGAGAAGTAAGAAACAAGTAATTGTTGCTAGAAGCAATGCTGAAGTAGAATTACGATCGTTAGCACATGGTGTGTGTGAACTTTTGTGGCTTAAAAATCTCCTATGAGAACTAAAGTTGGATGTTCAGGTACTATTAAAGCTTTATTGTGATAACAAAACTGCAATTAGTATATCTCACAATCCTGTACATCACGACAGAACTAAAGATATTGAAATTGATCGACACTTCATTAAGGAAAAGATACTGTTTGTATTAGTTATCTTCCTACTTCGGAGCAGGCTGCGGATCTTCTTATTAATGGCCTTGTCAAACCAATGTTTGAAAAATTAGTTGACAAGTTTGGAAAGTACATCTGTACTGCCAAGCTTGAGGGAGAGTGTTAGCGTATTTGTTGTATTGTTAGACGTAAATATAGCCTATTTTTTAAGAAGTTTGTTAGTCCTTATTTGTTAGAAAGTTAGGTAGATTATTTAATTCAGGTATTTAGTATAAAACGTGTGTGTAGCCGTGTCATCTTTAAGAGAGTTTTTAATAAAATTCAAGCTGTGATTAAACTGCTTTTTTCCTTCTATTAGCTTTTACTATTATTTGTATTTTAAATACAAACGCGATTACAACACCAAGCAACTATGCAGGAAAAAAGAAAAGAAAAAGAAAAGAAAGAAAAGAAATTTCCCTCTTGAAGTAAAAGTTCATTGGACCATATGTGTATGGCGGGAAATAAACTAAATGGGTATTTGAAACTTTCGTTTTAATCTATTGGTGACAATTGTGAACAATATAGAGCTCTTATTAACTACAGTAAAAAATAAAAAATTGTTACAGTGTAAAGCTCTTACATGTTATAGTTTTTAAATTTAAAACTTTAAAATGTCAGTTAAAACTGAACGTTTAAATGGAAGCTAAGGTTATGCTGATGTAAATCAGATTGTCATCTAACCTTTTGAGATTGAACAGATGCTGGCTTTCTCGTAGTGGAACCATTTAACAGTGATGTCAATCTAATGTCGAGGTTTTAGATTTACATTATTGTTTATGACTTTATGTTTATGGGTTTGGTGAACCATAAAGGGTTTATTACGTTTATAAAATTACATCACCTATATGACATTGCCAAGGAAAAGACCCCTTGTGGTTTTGAAGGGTTGATGAAAACAAAACCCATGATTTTTCTTGAGGAATCTTTGCTATTCATAAATCTCTCGAGGAAGATAATCCTGAATCTTGGCATAAGATGATGTGGTCCATCTTGATTTTTAAGAAAAAAAACTGAAAACAACAAAAGCACCGAAAGAAGAGTTGAAATTTCCATCCTAGTTCCCCCTATAGGTGAAGTCTATTTTGACATTGAAGGGATCAAAAAGAAAATTGGAAATCAAGTGATAGGGTAGAAAAAAAAAACCTTCAATTACTGAATAGTTTTGAATCCTGAAATTTATACTAAAATTGACAGTAAAACTTATGGTAGGACATGTAATTTTATCCTATTAATAATTTTTGTTATTTTATTTATTGGATTAGTTTTTCAATTATTTAATCTATGACTAAAAATAGTTATGCGTGTCGTGACATGAATTTTTATCGTGAACAATTATAGGTCAAATCGTTAAAGAGTTAATTTAACGCTTAAAATATCATATGATTAAAATACACATCCTAACAAAAGAGCTTCCAAAATTAAAACAAATTTTAAAGAATATTTGATAAACTCAATTTTAATTCATCAATTTTAATTCAAATAATATAAAACAAAAATATATTACAATATAAAATTTTTATATACTGTTATAATATTTTTAATTTTAATTTACTTCTGAGGCACCCTATTTATAAAAATCTCACCGCTGTTAGGATATACATGTATAGAAAACGTCGTCCATAAAAATTTGTTGTTTTGCAATTGTGTGTGTGTGTCGCTATCAACTCGTGGACCGACTAAGAAGAAAGATGTATACTTGGCCATTCACTGAGCAGTTTCACACTTTTTTACGCAACCCCATTTAGTTGTTACCGATCTTACATGTGCACCCTCAGGAAAATTTATGTGTGTGTTCAGCTAAACATGTACTTTTTGTCTTCTAATGGGGATTTACGCTGCTATAAACCCACGATTGTGACATGTTATGTTCATATATACAGCTGCACTTCTCGAAATGTCACACTTTCTGCCACCACTCAAAAATTAAAACCAAAATAAAAAAAAGTAAATAAAATCATTACATAAAAAATACTCTGCATCAGAAAGTACCTGTCGTTGTGAATAGGGCATAAAGCAAGAAACCTCTCTTATCTGTCACTGAGCTCGTCACTGCAATCCCTTGAATGCAGTTGAGGGTAACCTTCTTGTATAGGCAACTCCACCGAAATATCATTGACCCATTAATTTCAACTGGCCACTGAATTCATATCTCCTGCACTGCTAGCTGTTATTACTAGCTTTCATAACTGTTGAGCCGTGAGTTGTTGCTTTGCTTGCAGCCCACCAACCCACGCATTATTTACTTAATTGCTCTCAAAGTTCCTTAATAAGAAACATTATGAAAATTTTATGCCTCGGATTAGCAGGTGGATGGTCTTGAATTGCTAGATCGCGTCAAGATTATATTAGATTATAAACATACAATTATTTCACGAAGTTCGTGAAAATTTCGACAGTTCATAAACATGTTCTATGGATACGTGTCTTTGATTCCCCACCAAATTTTCAGGAACATTTTTTTGTCAAGCTTTGGATCCCTTTTTTCTAAGTTTTTTAACCGTGTGAATTGGGTTATCTAGTTTGACAAGGACACTGCTATTTGGTAAAGAGAGATTGGCTTAAGGCCCTTCGTTTACAATGAGGGTTCCACCACCCCACATTCAATATTTTTTGGGGGTGGGATTGGTAATGTTCAATATTTAATTTACAATTTGTATCAGACCAAATTATCAAAAATATAGTTAAAAAAAATTTGGAGACGTCTTTGTTGCAGAGATACAAGCAACCCCCTTTTTAACTTAATGTGGTCCAAACAAGCAGCATGAAAGTTGTGGGTTTTGGAAGTGATCAACTTACAGCAATTGATAATACATTCCCTGTCTGCAAGGCAATGCTTTGAAAATGTCAATTTTTTTAAAAAATAAATAAATTAAAAGGGCATTCATGACAATTGACAGGGACCCTGCGTATGGCCCTTATATGTGTATCAAGGATAGCTAGGTTGGGTTTTCTTTTATGTGATTGACCTAATCAGGTGATCATATTTTGCCCTTGCAGCTGTGAAATGTGTGGTCTACCGTGACGGGCTGCCCACGTAATTGACAAAATTTGAGTACCCCCAAGTCAGCATTCCACAACCCAATCCAAACTCTCTCTCTCTCTCTCTCGTCCTTTTTCGTTGTCATGAAAATGAAATAATATATAGGAAAAGGTGACGTGAAGAACTCCAACAGCCCAACGTGATTCTAAAACAATTGTCACAAGAAACTCTTGTGGGTCGGCATGTTTTTTTCCCCCCTCTTATCCCCTCCTTAATTAATATCTCTGCCTATTATGGTATGGCAAATTGGCAATAGCTTAATTAGCTTATTTGTACATGAACCAAATTGACAATCAAGGGTTTTACTTATAATAAAATGTGCCGCCCTATGACCAGCCGGTGTCCACTGGGCGGTCTCTCATTCGTTCGATGGCCCACCTTTCAACCTCTCTTTGCGTATGATATCACTATCCATGTCCGAATGGGGGGACAACCTACCTTGCAGGTTTTGTTCTGCCATATTTTACTAATTTTGCTTATAAAATAATCTATGTTGATCTTTATCATTAGCCACACTAAGTTGCTCTCTTGGATTGATATTAATATATTAATTCTGTGGGAGTCAACCATAGCCTTCTTCCGGCCCCTTCATGTACGACACGTGCACTTATGCATGACGCAACTAGTAGGGATGATTAATTAATTATGATTATGGTTTCTTACAAGTTTCTCTTCTTCTGTTGAAAGAGTCGCATATTTTTAGTGCACAAATAGGAGAATTATTGTATATTAGAATACAAAAATATCATATTTTTACAGTTTTTAGCCATTAAAGCTTATACTCAAAAAGTTTTTTTCTTTATTTTTTTTATTATAATACAGAATTCTCCCAACAAATATCCATCTCACATATACATATTTTTGATTGGATAACAAATATATACATATACACACACAAGCATATATATATATATATATGTATCATAAGTCTAGTTTATACTTTTCAAGTCAATGTTGCAGAGCGGTTGGAAGATAGTGGAGAGAATATCGCTCTGCCACTTTGCTAATACGCTCTATTTGCTGTCCAACAAAACAAATTCAAACTAACATAAGGTATTTTGCAGAGAAGTAGGTCGACATTTTTTTTCTTTTTTTGTGAATGCAAGAAACTTAGAAATGATATCTAGTTTTCTTTTATAACTCTCGAATTATAGCTATAAGGTACCGTTTACGTACGCTTGGGAGAAGCTACAAGAAATCACATGCTTTTTTTTAAATTAAAAAAAAGAAGTTAAGGTAATGGAATCAATTTTTAAAAAAAATTAATTGGGACCCCATTTCATTCCTCTTTCTTCTCATATACAACTACCTTTGCTCAAGAATTATTATTTTTTTTTCAAAGTATCATATTTCACTGACTAGTCTTTTTTTTTATTTTTTTGATACAAGGGTGGAGGAAGGGAAGGGTAATACTACCACTATTAAGTGAGGTTTAGTGTGACTTAAACTTTCAATCTATGGTTAGAGTAGAGAGACTTACAACCAACTAAACTGCCCTCACTCGTCTCGTTTCACTAACTAGTCTTGTAGGTTCAAATATTAGTTAACCCTGTTTCCAAACGACAATATACCTAACCCTTCCCCTGCTTGTTAAAAAAAGTGTTAATTTTAGGATGACTAATAACAAATGTCTATAGAAATTATGTTCAATATGCTGACAATGTTTATTGGAACATGATTCCACCATTATACAGATTGGAGTACATTTGAAGATATTGCGTTGGAGCTTGCTGGGATCAGAATTTTAGGAGATTTTATCCGTTTGAAATCAGAATTAAGTAATTGGGTTCTTTTTCCTTCTTTTTTTTCCTGTTCAAGGGAACTGATTTTGCCTTTCTCCAAAGGACTTAAAGGGCAGCTAGTGGGAAGTTGATCTTTGCAAAGATAATATTCTTATTCTCTTCTTAAAGTGCTACCCCAAAAATTAACCATTGCCTTCAGGTTTTTTTTTTTTTTTTTTTTTTTTAAGATTTCTTATTAGTTTGCATATATGCCCATCTCTTTCTTCCCTCTTTCCTAGCCCTCTCTTTTAAATTTGATTTTCTTTTGAAATTGAAAGAAAATAGTTTGCCTTTTGGTTGGGGAAAAGATGACTTTGCATGACAGAACACAAGGAAATTTTCATTCCAACTATTAGGGGCTCTTAAAAGAGTAAAAATAAAAACAATTAAACAACAACATTCCACCAATGATGTTCTATTTTTGACTAGTAAAAATCCAGTCAGAATCGTATCAAACAAAGATGAATTTTTTAAGGGTTAAAATTGCAAGCAATAATAATTAGTAGAGTATTTTTTTTTTTTTCTGTTAATAACATAGCATGTATAATTCTCCAAATTAAAAAAAAAAAGATCGTTAATTTCAAAATGCAGATTAAATGTGCAGAACTAGTGAAATGGAAAAAGCTTGGAATTGTACAAAACATAAGAACCATCCATTGCTCTTCACGTTACTGATTACAAAAGTAAGTTAAAAGCCGACTTATTTTTTGCTGGGAAATTTTCTCTCTCTTCCTCATGATCAAAGTGATAAGCACATCCAAGAGACCAAAAGACCCTGATCATAATTTTTTTTCCCCTTCTTAGACGTTACTCAAATGGACAAAAAAAAAAGCAGAAGAAAAAAGAAGCTCCATTACTGTACAGCAAAAAGAAAAAAAGAAAAAAAGAGAGAGAGAAAAGGGGTGGTTCTTATTTGGAATTAAAAGTGGATTACTAATAAGTTTTAGCTTAACTATTAGTGTTTTGTTTTCTTCTAAAGCAAGGAAAAGTAGCAGCAGCAGCATTGGCACTTCTTCCATCTTCTTCTTGGTGATGATCATCTGATGATTCCTCTTCTTGTTCCTCTTCTTGAGTATTAGAAGACACTTCAGTAATTCCACTTGAACCAGAAGAAGATGAACTCAAAGCAAGATTCAAGTCTGCTCTTTCAATTTCCCCCTCTCTTTCTCGTTCTTTTCTCATGAAGTCGTAGAAAACAGGCCTAGTAATGGCGCTAATTCCTGATGCTTTCCGAGCAACAACTTGGTGGTGGTGGTGATCACAGCTTTCTTCCTCATTTTTACTTGCTCTTTTCTTCAAAAATATTCGGCAAAGTACCCAATTTTCCATTGGAATTTCCACAGGACTCTGCAACCCAAAAAATAAAAAAGGTGTTCTTTGAGCTAAATTGAAATGGGGTTTCTTTATTTGTTATTACTTTTTAAAATATAACAAACAAAAGAAAAAAACTGACCTGGGATGAGAGGCTAGTAACAAGGCGATACTCATGCATAATCCAGTCAGTTCTAGAGCCATGTGGAGGCTTTCCTCTATAAAAAACAAGAGTCTTTTTCATGCCCACAACTTGAGCTTGGTTTTGGTTTCCTTTGGAAGTAGTCACAATTTGTTTGTCTATTCCAGTTGCCTTCCAATACCCAGAACCTGTTGCCCTGTTTGATCTGTTCCCATTTGGATACTTTGCTTCCTTTGTGCTAAAAAAGTACCTTTCTTGCTCCAAATCACCTACAAAACACCTCTTTCATTTAGTACTTGAAAAAATAAATGATCTTTTTTTCATTTTTTATTTTTTTTTTTGTCATTGTGAGAAAGAACAGAAGCTAAAGAAGAAGGAAACAAAACCAAAATAGCCAACCTGGTAAATCCCAAGGATCAGATTTGCAAACATCAACTTCAGGAATTATGGAAGCAGGCAAAGGGTGAGAGAAAGCCTTGCGCTTTAAGTACTGAACCACAAGCTCTTCATCTGTTGGGTGGAACCGAAAACCAGGGTGGTAATCTTAGCACACCATTTTTAACAAAATTAAGCTTCTCCATTATAATTATTACTACAACTATTCCAATTATTATTAACTAATGTTTTTTTTTTTTTTTCCTAGACTAAATGGAAACCCAATTGAGCAACAACAATAGCAAGCAAGTTCATGTCGAGCTTTTATAGTCTATTTAATAGCATAAAGAACATGACAAAGCAAATCAACAAGAACAAGAAGGAGAAAAAAAGGCAAGACAGAGAGAGAAAAGGAGTTAAGAATGTAAGGGGGGAGGGAGGGAGGGAGAGAGAGAGAGAGAGAGAGAGGGGGGTGTGGGTTGTGATAGAGAGAAAGTGTGACTTCTTTTATAGTAATGGGTGTGTGAGACATGATAAGAAGGGAGAGAAAAAAAAAAAAGAAAAGGGGGAAAAATCAAATGGCAGGCAAATAGAACGACCCATTTGGCGTAAACGAGACTCAACCTCCTTTCCTTTGACGCCATTTTAACAAAAACGTTTGAAGATTTCTTCACTCCACACACACCCTGTCTCTCTTGCAAAAAGGTTATTATTATTAATTTTTTAATTTAAACGAAACAAAATGCTTTTATAAAATTATATTTTTTTAAGATTATTGCTTGGTATTATTTAGTAATAATAATATACATAAGTTTTTGTAGCGACCTTTGTGTGTGGGAATAATCGAAGCTGTTAAAGTCCCTTTTGAACTTTTCCTTCTTTTTTTCCTCCTTGTCCTTGGCTTGTCAAAATAAACTATTTCATTTTTTAACAGTAACAATTACAATTACAATACTACTCTTATACTATATGTGAAGGCTTGCGTGTCTACACAAGAATTTTGGACGGTGGTAGGGGCTTTTTTTGTCTTTTCATAGACTGGTGTTTTTTCCCCTTCGGCCCTCAGCCTCGTAAGGTTGAAGTCACATTATGTCATGCTGACAGCTGGATTTCACCAATGGGCTTTAAAGCAGGAAAATATGAAAGTACAGATATACCCCTCGTTCCCCACAAGCCACTAATTTTTTTTTCTTCACTTTTTCTTTCCCATTTTATGAAAACAAAATTGGTTGGGTGCTATTGCGAGGGGAACAATTATCGTTGGGTGCTCACCAACGCCTTTAATCACATATAGTTAACGTACGGATTCAATAGGTGTCCACCCTTCTTTTCCCCTTTTTCTTTTTCATTTGGCTTAGTGACCAAACGGATCCAAAATGGAAAATTTACCCAAGAAGTCATCACGTTGGTGCTTTGTTGTTATTTTGTATTTTTTTAGGTGAGAGATTCAAACTTTAATATTTTCTGGTGAAATTGGATATAGATTTATGCTACGTTATATCTATACTTTTATTTTGTACTCAAATATTCATCCAAAATGCCTTTATTGTTTTTTTATTATGTTTTACTTTTTTCTTTATACATTATTGGACTACATGGGTTAAATCTTGGAATAACCAATTTGAGAGCTCAAGTGTGCTATAATTGTTTAAGGTCTTTATAATTGGCTTTTATTTTATTTATTCATATGAATAAAATTTGAATATAATGGATTCACATCCCTCGCTTTTAATCAGAAATGTGATAAATTGTAGTTGTTATTACATGAGATACTATGCTACTGAATAATCTTAGAGAAGAAAGTGAAAACCCTCACTGTGGATCTTGCTAATATAATAAAACAAATGTTAATGTGCTAGGTCCGTAAATGAATGTCTCAATGAGCACATAAAAGTGTAATAGGAGCCATTTTCTTTTGAATTAGGTAGAATAAATGGTCCATAAAAATGAATTGTTAAATTGTCGAAATCAGCATTTAAATTCCTATAATACTTTCTTACGAGAGTTTTAACTCGAATAATTAAACATAAAAAAGCAGAGAACAAAAAGTCATGGATTGACTTTTTAAGCTTTCATCAAATTAATCATTTCATTTAGTTTTTTTTTTTTAGAAAATTTCATTTTATTTTACTTGAGAATTTTATCATCCACATTAGACAAACCTAAAGTAACTTGTTTTCTTGAAATATAATAATGAGTATTATGACTTTAGGAAAACTCGCTTAGTTCACATATTCAAAACGCATTAAACTTTTAAAAAGCCTAGAAAACGTGCGTGTATAATTTTGACTCCCTAAGTTACTTGTGAAAACGGGCAAAACCTCTCTAAATATCAATTGTGAGAAGAATCAAACGGAGAATTTTTTGTACACCCAAATTAAACAGATGAAAATCCAAAACATCTAACAACATCACAAAAGAAGGAAAAATAAATTCTAGAAGGGTTGTTTTCTCCATTAATATTTATGAAAATAGTTTTAGTAAGAAAAGGGGACCAATATTAAATTGAACTCATGATAGGGTGCACGCATTGAGATGCGTGTTATACTAACATTAGGATTATATTTGTACAAAAGATGAAGAAGATGCCCTTATAGGTTTACAGATGTCGAGGGGTCCTTGAAATTGACAAATGAGGTTGGAGAGATTCTTCCAACTTTGGACTTGAGAAACAAAGGCATAAGGTGGTTGTTTCGAATTAACTAATTTTGTTGAGTTTTTATTCGAAGATTTACTGTGAGACCCTCCTATTATGTATAAGTATCTCATGCAGTAATTACTCACACTCATACGATTTGTATTACTTAAATGGCAAAATATTTTCTTAAACAATTTAATTATATTGATTTAAATCACAAAATTACGATTAAAAAAATCATTTTCATTCTACAAGGTTAAAACCTCACCGGACATAAAACTATAAATTTCACTCTAACATATAATATAGATTTTAAATTAAGTTTTACTGTTTTATTAATAATAAAATTATAACCCTCTTATTAATAACAGCCAGCTGTATTGGAAAGAAAGTTGCTTTTATTTGATGAATTGGAAGATTGAGGGGGAGAGTTTGAAAAAAAAAAAAAAAAAAAAAGCATTTTTGGTTGGAAGAGAGAGGGGCAATTTAGTCATCTCAAAGAGAAAGAGAAGGAAGTCTCGTGTGAGGGTGGGTAAGGGAATAAAGGTCAGGGCCCTACTTGCTCCCAAGACGACGGGCACACACGTCGGACTTAGGCTAACTGACAAAAATGCCACCTTCAAGTCGTGCCCCAGTTCAAGATCTCCTCAAATCTTCTTGTCTCAATATTTTGTATCAGATTGCAAAATTTCGAGGTGTCGTTCAAAGAATCTCTTCTTTCTCAAAGACACATTTGTCCTTCATTACTTGTTCTTTTGACATTAATAACCCTTTCTTTCTCTCGTATATGGCTACTTACAAAGAACACCTTATTCAATGCAATAAAAACAGCTTTAATCAATTATTAGGATAGTGACTGGTGACCAGGAGAAAAATGAAGAAAAAACTAGCAAGTATTTTCAAGAATAAATTAACTTGATAAAATAAATCGAAAGCGTTGCATAAGTTAAAGCAGTTAGTTCTTACTTAAAGGGAATTTCGAATAAAATCAATACATTCTCTTTTTTACTTTATCATTATTATTATTATAAGGCAGGAATATAGTTCCCTAATCCATCAGTCACTTACCTAGTAATAAGAATAATTAAAAAGAACAAACATGATAAATTAAGTGTTTTTCTCTGAGTAAATATCATCTTGTTGTAATAAAATTGTAAAAGAACAGATGGCATAATTGTGGTAGGGATAAAAGAGGAGGGTAGTTTGGGATGCTAAAAATGGAAGTGGGGGTAACGTTGGACGGTTGAGATTTAGTTAAACTGGAGCCTCAAACATTGACAATTGCTTGATTCCGTAGGAAGAAGGGAAACTCTTTTTTCCACAAATTATTTGATTTTTTCCCCCAAAAAAAAACGAATTATAATGAATTCGAAGGGGAAAAGGGGCAAAAGAAACGAAAAAGAAAAAAGAATAAACAAATAATACAAAAGAGGATGAGATTCCCGCAAGCAAATGCTCTCTCATTCCCCACTTGTGTACAAGAGAATGGAAAGAGAAAGTTGGCCTTCGTAAGCCAAATTGCGGCTGTGATCTTTTCCCTTTTGGCTTTCGTTTCTTTTGGGGGTCAAAGGAGTTTGCGTGTGGGTGTTGAAGAGGGTTTAAAGGAGAGGAAATTTATTAAAAAGAAAAGAAAAAAAAATTGAGAGAGAGAGAGAGAGAAACGTCAAAGGATGCAATTATTGTGTTTTGAGTAAAATAGGCTGTTCAGTGGAAAATGTCTTTGCGCTCCTTATAATCATAAAAAAATCTCATGATGCACGGCTTTTTTGTTTTATCTAATGACATCCTTTTTTATTTTGTGTAAATTTTGGGTTCTCCTTCCCTTTTCCCCACTCCTTTTTTTTTTTTTTATAACCTTTAAGGGAATTAGTCTTTTTTTGAGGTTGCTCTCTTTAGAAGCATCTTAAATGTCTACCATAACATGAAACAACCATATACACACGTTCCTCTTCACAGGTGTGAGAGTGAAAAGAAGAGGAGAGTTCAAAAAAAGAAAAGAAAAGAGGAATTCTAGGATAAAGTTTACAGTTTATATCCATAGATAGTTGAATTTGAAGAATTGGGTATTGGAAAAAACAATGAAAAGAGTTACTTGGAAGGAAAAGAAAACTTTAAATATATGTATATATATGCATAAGGAGAAATAGAGGTTCTCTTATCAGAAACTTTTGTTTGTTTATTCATTTGTTTATATATTTAATTTAATTGGAAGGTGCTGCCTTTGTCATTCTAATAGAATAGTGTCCAACATTTTTTGTAATAAAATAATGACGAAGTATGCTTAGTGCTCTTTTTTCAATAAAATAAAAATTTAACATGTTCGTATAGTGCCTTTGAGGTATATAACATAGTCTATAGTTTAATATAAAAGCATTATTAGCTAGCATTATTCCTCTTTTGTGTTTCATTATTGAATGAAATAGTAGCTAGCACAAGTGAAAGAGAAAAATGTTGAAGGAGAAATAGTGCTTAACCTTTATGTCAATCATTTATCTATTATATGTCCCTATCCTTTTTATTGTTGTTATTATTATTATTATTATTATTATTTCTTTTATTGCCATCATTTGCCATGCTCAAGAGTGGTGTCTTCATTACAATGACCGAGTTTTATATACAGAATTTTGTCATAACACAATTGGAGTTTCGGAGGCCTTTTTGAATTGTGAGAACGACAATTAGATATATTATATGTATATATGCATACATACAAGCGAGTGATTATGACTTGATCTCATCTTGCTCCGGAAGAAAATAAATAATTAAATCTACAAGACAACTATTATCTTACGCAATTAGATATATATATATATATATTTATACATAATTAGCAAGCAATCACATCTTATGCAGACAAACATTTACTTATGTTCATTAAACTATTATTTAACTTATGTATGTACATGTACGTTTTCGCATCTTTATATTTACCAATTATTAATTGATTCCGCATATATATATATGTATATATGTATATATAATGCATATATGATGCATGAAGTGAAAGACCATCCAATGAGAAAAAATTCTAGAACTAGGGTGGAGAAAATTCTAAAGTCATCATCGATTTCAAAGTTGACCCAGCTTTGTCTTTTTTTTTCCCTCTTTTTTTTTTTTTTTTTTTCTTTTAATGGTGTGCAATTGCCTTACAGGGGTCATTGCTTCCCAATAGTGTGTTTGTGCTCACTTTCTTCATTTTAAAGCTAAACATTTTTGTCAACCCTCTTTGGAGGAATCCATGAGCCTGTAAAAGGACACATCCTATATATGTGTGTGTGTGTGTGTATTATGTTGGTATTTGAAGGCGCTGTCTTTCTTCAATTGCAGGCAAGAAAAAAGGGTTTTGGAGACATTTCTTAGACCTGATTTTATTGATGAGTGGGACAGCCTAGGATGTAATATTAGGGTTTGGGACATTTAGTCATGACCCATGACTTCCCTCTCTTTTCCCTATTTCACTTGATTACGCAATCTCACTTCATAAATTTTAAACATAGTGGGACTACTATAGTCTCAAAGGACAGCCAAAAAAAAAAAAAAGACATTGGTGGTCATAACCATAGCGACATTTTTTGTTATTTCTTCGTTTACACGATTTTTTTTTATTGTTTTTTGTTTCAGACATTTTAACAATTTAAGTCGCGTAATAAGAAAGGATAGAGTGTACTTAGACCTGCCACTTGAGTGTTTTATGAGAAATCTCATGTGTTCGAATGTTTTATGATGAATCTCCATGTGTTTTACTTTAATGTCACCAAGTACCAGCCCTTTTTTTTTTTTTTACAATTAATTATTACTAAAAATTGAGTACCAACGTAACTATGTGTGAATCTATTTGAATAACGTGAAGTAACTTCTCTATAATTGATTTGGAGAAGAATATATATAAACATGATCACAGTAATCAGAATATTATTTTCAATCAAGCGATTTTCTAACTGGAGAACTCTTGATAGGAAATAGAAAAAACAAATATTGAAATTGCGCCATTACTATCGTCAATTATATCAAAATCAAGTCAGAACAAACAATAGATAGAAAATTTACACTAACTTCAACAAAAGCTTCTTGGTCGTATCGTAGTAGTATGATTTTTGCACCATAATACAAAATTCTTCTTCCTCGATCATTGGTTATTAGAGCTAGCAAATTATGACCCTCAATTCTAATCCACCTATGAGAGATTTTTGTCACTTTCTACTTCCCCTTAAGCGTTTCTCTTGTACCTATAATCGTACACGAAAGCCTCCTTATATATATATATATATATCATACCAGCAGTATAAGCGTTTTAATTGCCATATCAGAAAAGTTGCTTTCACAGCATTTGCGAATCTCCAAAAGGCTTATTTGCAGTTATTCGTCTAGCACTTGAAAGAAACTTCCTCAAAAAGCCCATCTAGATGAAGTGCCAACAAAATTGGTCGTGTCTTTGGTCATTTGAGTGAGCCTTTGTACATATTTATACACATATAATATAAGATAAGCATTCCATATATATTATACGAGAGAAGAAAGAAATATATATATATATATATATATATATATTTTTATCATTTTCTTGTATAAAAATTACTTCTTTTATTAGTCCCTCGTTCCCCGAAACTTGCAAGGCATAGATTCTCCAGTCTCTGAAGCAAATTACATCTTCCTTTTCTTAACTTTATTCCAGTTTTTATGGTGTCTAGAATAAAGCCTTTTCCAAAACTATTGAATCAAATAAAAGTAGAAACAGAAAGAAGATCACGCTCCTCTTCCCTCTGTATTTCCTACTCCCTCTCTCTCTCTCTTTCTCTCTCTCGGGCTAAGGCCTTGTTGCTGTTATTGGCATAAAAAGGTTCGGATTAATATGCCCAAGATCTGAACTCCACTTTTATGGATGGGCCATAATTTGACCATTTACACTGATTGGACTATGGTGGGTCCAAAAATTTTGCCCTCTAATAAGGCCCACCCATATGGCAATTAAGGCCCAGTTGATTATGTTCCAAATATCAAAGGCTAACCTTTGCAAGGCCAAGTCTTTCCAAAGCTCTTCATCAAAATTTTGTTTTCTGTTTTCTATTGCCTACAATGCCCAGTTAAAAGAGAAAATTCCTATATCATTTTTATTTCTCTGAAATTTTAAAGCCAACAGCATCATGTCTGATTTTCAGGCCAGTTGCAACTAAGACCTATTTTTGTTGTCTTTGCCATTTTGATGGTAGGAGTTTTACATGTAACTCAATTACAGTTTCAGGAAAAAATAATTGAATTAAGAGCGTATTTCTTTTTATTGCCCGTGGTAATATATCATCACACGCGTGTTAGCGAAACAAAAGAATGTATTTTAGCCGAGTTTATAATACTTGTTGAGTAAGAAAAATTAGTACAGGACGAACCTATAATTTCAAAGTTTTAGGAGGGACGTACATACAAAATTGAAAAATAAGGCGAGCGACTGTCTATCCTTAGCTAGGTAGTGAAAGAAACGACAAGATGTGTTTGTGTTCATGTGCTTCATTCTAGTTTCCAAATTATCAAGGAATATAACACACAAGACGTCCAACAGATTGCAAACTCTTCAGATATTCAATCCTTACATTAATTTCTACACCTTCTTGTTGGATCTCTCCCAAATGACCGGGACAGAAATCACACGTATACGAACTTGAGTCTGTCAGTGAAGCAAGTATGAACTAGTGTTTCTTTTAAGGGAAAGTTCCAACTCTATGCACAATATGATGTTCTTCTACGGTAACACACAAGGGCAACAACAACTGTTACAATTAGCTTGGCTGATAGTACTGAATTATGGATTTAGTATTCAATGCTGAATCAACTCTGGTATAAGCTTTAGAAGGAAAGAGAGTTCGCGCTGTGAAAACTGAGGCTTCATCCTGACTTGAGCTCTTCTTTCTGTTTCCACTTCAAATGAGCTTATGGTTTCTTCACCCTCCTTAACCGGTTGGATATAGTCCGAGATCGCCTCTGTGATCTCTTGAACAAGGTCAACAATAACTCCATTGATGCCCATTAGGTGTTGCATGTAAATTACCTCTGGCACATTACTGAAAAAAAAAAAAAAAAGGGTCAATATACTATCTATGTGATTGAGAGGCCTCACAATGTTAGGCACAATCACGTAATTATTAGGAGCACGCTCTACTACTGTGGAGCTCCTGTCAAATTGTTGCGATTTAAGATGATAAATTTATGACACTTATATTACGCGACAATTACTGATTGAATAAAGAACTCAGAAAATTTAAAGCGAATTACATGAAAGTTTGATTTGAGAATAGACTATACATAGAGGTCATGCATATGAGTATTATGTATAGCTTACTTTAATTGGCCGTAGGTTATAAGCTTCAGCTGGGACTCTTTAATTCTAGATATTGCCCCTGGATCTCTAAAAATAGCTTTGACTTCTGATACAATTCCTTGCAAACCACCTTCCAAGCACGCCTTAATGGCTTCTTCCAATGAGTTCCTTCTAGTGTCTGTGTAAATCTCAGACCCTCCATTTGTTAAGAAGAATACCTGTAATATAATATATTGCAGAGACAAAATAAATAAAACATCATATCAGCTTAAGTAAAGGTCACAATTCTGTGAAGCACAATAAGACTGACTCATCAAATGGTATTACAGGATTAAGGACAATGATTGCAAGAGAGCAAACTTACAGGGTAGGTGTTCTGCATTTTTCTGATCAACAAGGCGGCGTCGGGTTGAAAGCTTGAGAAGATGATTGATCTATCCTTAGCGAACTCATTTACCACCTATTGAATGTCAATTAAGCATAACATGACATTAGCACAAATGATATTGTAGAAGAGAGAACATCAAAAGCAGTGTTTCCATTAATCTGAAACAAACAAGCTTAATTTACCTTCATTATGGCTTGAAGAATGTGGGCGAGTTCTTCCTCCTTGTAGACTATATTATCGTCGAACTTGAGTTCGATGTTGAATCCCAACGAATGTTCAACTTTCTGGAACACCTCTTGCAATGTGCATAGAGGGTAATCCTTTTCTACCTTCCACTCAAAAATCCTTCCATATTTTGTCTTTCTAAAAAGAGGTTTCCCCGCCTAGATGTTCAATTCACGAGTGTACACAAGTTAGAAAATAATAATAATAATAACGACTCGAGGGTTTACTATGACTACACAATATTAAACCGTTAGATTTTTATCAAGCCGACGTAATTTGATGTTCAAAATAAAACAGCTAAAAAAATTGGTAATTACCATTTCAGGTTGTTTCTGGGGTCCGTATGAAAGAAACTCCTCGAGAGTAATGTCTGAAATTCTTTTCTCAATAATGACATCCTAAACCAAGATATGTATCAATTACTGGAGGCGATTAGTGTTTGGGAGGGAATGGGTTAAGTTGGTAATTTTTAAATAATGCAATTATCTTAATATTGGGTTAGTGAAAAAGCACAAACCTTGTCCTGAGTAAGGATGAAGTTGTCATGGAAAATGACTGGACAGTCATCTTTAGTCACCTACAAAAAATAGTTTTTTTTTGTTTACATTTTCCTCTAATTGTTCTTCGCTCACCCAATAGTATAAGCAAGAAAGCAGAGCACAAACAAAGCACAATTAGACTAATTAGTAAGCTTAATTAAACGACCAAAAAGTTGTTTTTTTCTTGGTTTATTTATTTAAGAACAAAAAACTGTCTACTTGTCACTAAAAGAAAGCATTTTGATGCACCAGATTGGGTAAATCAAGGAAAAAATCCCTCAAAATTGGAGAGAAAATTCTACATTAATTTTAATTTTTTTTTTGCACTGTTAAGTGTATTAATAGCAAATATGGATATTTATAGCTCATTCCCAAACGACATTGAAATAACACAGTAAAATAATCACCAAGATTATATGACGCAGTAATCAAATAAGAAATATACAAGAAAAACATATGTAAATTGATAAGTTGAGACAAACGACAAGACAAATTAAAAAACCGCAATTACAATTTCGCTTTTTCACTGTTCAAGTGAGTTAATAGTAAATATCGGTATTTATAACCCATTCACAAAACACAACGAAATAAACACAAAGATTAACAGGTAACAAAACCATACTTAAATTGAAACTTAAGACAAATGACAAAACAAATACAAAAACGACAATTATAACAAAAATTCTCTTACATCACAATTTGCGGACAAACGGACAAGTGGGTCCTATACACTTATTATGAAAATCCAGTACCCGACAAAACAAATCCAAAAATTTCTGAAGTGCCTGGATATGATAAATCCGTTTAGTTCGAGTATTTGAATAGAGTATTTAAATAAAGATTAAAAAAATTATTGTAGCAAAATAATTCAAACTGTAATTCAAACCTCGTGTCTTATAAGTTACTACCCTAACTAGAAAACCCGCAAAAATAAATAAATAAAATAAAATGATAAAAAAAGAAAAAACCGACGATCCAGAGGCACAGAAAACATAGAAGAAAAAAGAAGCAGATAATAAATAATGAATAATGAATCATCAACAAATTAAGACATCACATTGAACAATAATAAAACACGTGCATGTTTTCTTTGTTCTCACACAACTTGGCGGCGAATGGAGACGCCTTCCACCGAAAAACCACTAATTTTTTTGTTTTAAAAAAATAATCATAATTAACACGAGAAATGAGTAGTTAATTATGAAAATAAGAGAGGGTTAATTAGAATTAGTGACCTGAACGTCGAATTCGACGAAGTCAATGGGGAATTTGGCGGCGTTATTGAAGGATTGAATGGAATTCTCTTTCAAGAATTTCATTCTTTGATCAGCAGAGTACAACATGTTCATCCCACTTCCCCTGTGCCCTATCACCTCCATTTTCTGCCCAGTCTTGTCTGTTTTTCAAACTATAAAAATTTCAATATTCAAACAAAAAATAAAAAAATAAAAAAGATTTAATGAATGCTGACCTTTGGAATGATCATCTACTTCTAGAGCTGCATTTTTGTTGTTGATTATCAGTTGATGTTGTTGTTGTTGATGAAGATGGTGATCAAGAACGTCGGAGACATGGACGGCTTTGATCCGAGACATATTGACGATCCGGTGGTGTTTGCCGAATGTGATCAGATTCAGAGGTTTTCGCTTATAAATTTTACAATTACTAGAAGTGAAGCTCTGGGATTTATTAATGTGTTTATAATTATTATGGAAATGCCAAGAGCCTGTTAATAACTTGGGAGAAGCTGCACTACATGATATTATATTCTTCGCCATCTTCTATGTCACTTTCTTGATTTGTTTGCTTCTTAATTTACTTTTTTCTTTTTTTACAATTTTTTTTCCTTTTCTTTTATCAACATTAAAATATGTCTGTGATTTTCAAGAAGGAATCAGAATATTCGAGTTGGATATTCCATTCTATCGGTGGGTTGGTAATTTATTGGTATGAAAAATATTGATTAGCTCTCGATTGTTCTCGAAGCAACGAGGGCTGTGAGCTTGTGAAATGAATATCATGGATTTTTCCATTTTCAGCATTTTGCTAATTATTGTGAGGGCGATGAATATTTTCCACCTTGATGTGCTGATGCTTTGAAAATTCACAAATATGCTCCTGAATATCTGGATAATTTTCTAATTTTTGTACTAAGGGTATATACTATATATCATTATCTTACCCTCAATATAATAGGGTGTTTGAGAATTTTACGGTTTCAATTAATTTTTTTTCTAGTAATTTCTTATAAATAATTCAGTATTTTTAGTTCTAACTTACAGTTTTAAACATCCTATTTTGTACGTACCATTAAATTTTCATCAGATTTTTTTCGCAAGGTTGGCTTTTAATAATACAACATATCAAAAAAAGAAGAATGCATCCCCCAAACAAAAACAAAAACAAAAAATTACGACTCCTATCGACCGTAGAAATGCCTACAAAAATCCAATGTTTGTGCCACATTTATTTCCACTTTAATTTTGAGTACATATGGTTGTTTATTGTAACTTAAGCAAACTCTATTCAAGGAAATTGAACTTTTTTTCTTTTTTTAAACTTTGTCGCTATATAGATCACGAGGCCTATATAAAGTTTGAAAAATATTCTCCCTGGACCCCTTTGTATATATCCCTTTCTTAATGTAGCCTATGATGACTAAGAATAACTCTAATTTCACTTCAAATCCAGAAAAATCTGGATTGGCCTAGATTTTTCCTTAGCCACACCAAAAGGATTTCCAGTGTTGAATATTGGAATGAATTATTGGTCAACATCAAATGGGAGAGGTGTCAAGGCTGCTAATTATAAGCAACAAACAAGAGAGCTCGTACGTGCTTTCTATTTGGAGCACTACCAACCCAACATTCATGCCTCTCAAAAATGATCCATGATGCATTACTTTTCTTTCTGATGCATCAGTGTAGAAATTATAATTTTTAAAGACTTGGACTTTTAAAATAAAGTAATACCAATGAGGATCATTGGTGCCTTTTTAGTGCTTGTTGATCTATTTGATAATGAACAGGAAAAAATATTATTTTCTTTCTAGTGTTTATTTACTTAGGAATAAGAATCTTGTTTAACGTAATTATTAAATTATCCATTTTATATAACTAAATAACCATTAAATGCTATGGCATTTGAATTAAGACGTCTATGTAATTTAGCTTTTATTTCTTTTATTAAGAAATCAATACTAAGTAGATAAGAGAATTCACGTTTTCTTTTCTTATTACTAATATTGTATAGGGTCCACAAAACTCTTGTTATTGATTTATAAGTAAACACATTATTAAAATATAAAGGAAAACACTTTTTACTTTTCATTTCCCGCAAAGTAACCATTCCCTTGAGTAAAGGTTAAAACTAAATGATACGTAATTTGAGTTTCTTTTACTCTTTTCACACCCACCACAAGATAATAAGGCTTTAAGACCCTGTAGAAAACGAACTTTGCAAAGGTCTGGACTTTCATGTTAAAAGGTCAAAAGTGATTTAATGTTTTTATAAATTTATTGTTATTTTTTATATTGAAACGATTTGGATTAAAATTAATTTTACCCATTACCATCAGAGCAAGAGTATATAAATTAATGCCACACTTCATTGTAAAGGAATTACTTGGTCATGATCATGAGTAACTTGTTCAAGTTCCACCTTAGGTTGTGGAAGAAATGGCAGTGGGAACTGGAATGGGATCCCATTTAAGGATGCACTAAAAAATTATCCAAGTGTCTCAAACAAGAACAAAAAATGGCACAGCTAATTGGTATTAATAATTTCAACTTTTTTTTTTTCCTTTTTGACATAATTGGATACATGGGCAGCCATCTCCATAATAATTAATTAACCACCTTTTTGGTCGGGACTAAAAAGGAGACTTGATTATGGAACTGATCTGAGTGGACATTGATGAGCATTAAAGTTTCTGAATTTTTTGTGACTCAAACAAGGAGGAGCAATTGCCTCTGGTATTGGACCATCAATTGTCAATCAGCCGGGTGTTTTGGTGGGGGCGCTATTTAAGTTTGAGACTTTATGAGGCAAAATTAATGCCTCTAAATGTGGCTTCCAAAAACAAAAAAGGTTAGTGGACAGCAAACATCTTTTTCGTTTAACTTGAATTTTGATTTGCAGAACATCATTTATCACCATCATTCTCATCCTGATCCATTTAGGGACTTTTTTTTTTTTAATTTCCCTCATTGCAATGCAACAAATATTTTTTAAGAGAAAAAAAGCAAATATCTTGTTGAGTTAGAAGAATGACCTTAAAATTCAATTATTTTTCCTCTACCAAATTAGGATATAATCCTCTACAATCTTGAAGAAACTCGTTGGAAATTGTTTGAAACTAAAATATTATAGTAATTTAAATTTGGTAGGAGAAAACAATGTAATAAGGTTCTAAACTGGATAATGTAATAAGTTTCTAAACTGGATAGTTTTAAATTTTGATGACGTAAGTAGAATAGAAGAAAGTCATGTAGAGATAACCAGATTCTCATGATCTGCTTGCATGCATATGTAAGAGAAAGCCATTTTCACTTGACAATTTTTCAGTAATTTCTTTGGCGTCTGAAAAAAGTTACTTGAAACTTGGGAAAATGGACTGGGAAGGGGAAACGTGAGAAGAGTTGTTCGACATGCAATTAATATATAAACGATGCAATTATAAAAATATGGTAGAGAAACGACAACAATTTGAAAACGACATCGCCTGTAAAAACGACAACATCATGTTCCTGCTATACGTACTGCTACAATCCAACTCTGCCAGATCGTCTTCTCCCCTGCTCCTCTGTCTCGAGACAGGCATGGTATCTCGTTTGTTATGCAGGTTCGGAATTGTTGGACAATTAGGTGCTTTCTAATTCTAAGAACACTAAGAACGAATAATTACAGAAAAGAAAAGAAAAAAAGAACACTAAGATTTTATACAAGTTTGTCCAAATTTAAAACTACGTCTTGTTCTGCTGTTGTAGATTTCACTATGATGAAGGAGATGAATACAGATTACAAGAGAAATTTTATCACACATTCTCAATTTGTGTTTCCTAAATCTCTCTTTTATTCAACACCATGTGTGGTAATTTTTCTCTCTCTTAACAATGGAGCTATCAAACCTAGCCGTCTTATCTCTATTTATACCCTCAAAAAAGAGTGAAAAATAACAACTAATGAGAAACCCTAGCAGTTTCCCTTTTTTGGCTTCAAAATCTCAACTTTTGCAAACACAGACTTTAGGTGCGGCGCTGGTTTGAATCTCGGGTGGATGCCGTGTCTCTCATTTTGGGCACTGTAGTGCCCAACCATTGTCCCCCCTTTTCCTTTTTTTTTTTCTTTCTTTTTTGCTCAGTGATTTGGCTCCATCCTTCAACAGGAATGGTGTATTAAAACTTATGATATGAACTATGAGTTTTAAATTTTATGGTTTAATTGGTAATTTTAAACTAGCGTTTAGAATGTCAAGATTTCAAATGAGAATGATGACACAAGAACTGGTATTTAGAAAACTATGGTTTATGAAGGAAAATGAGAATAAAAATGGTTTTATTATAAAAAATGGTTCAAAACCATTTGAATTTGAGGGGAAGTAAAGTTTAGATTTTGGATGTTTTGATCGGTTTAAAACTGTCAATTATTATTCTATCAAACGTCAGTTTGAATTGCCTACATTATTTAAAACTGCCTTTACGGTTTAAAACCTGTGGACTAAACAAAAGCCTTTGAGAAACGACCATGTATCTTATGAACGATGGTAAATGTGAACGACACGGATACTCAAATGACGCTATTCTAAAACTAAAAATCGTTGTGAAAACAACATCATACATATCATATGAAGAATCTTTAATATAAACATAAAGAGAGAATAAGTTTCATGTGATACTCGCAAAACGCTCGAAACACGAAAACGTCCAAAACTTGAAATGTTTTATTATTTTTTTTTATGTGAAAAGTTTTTTTCCAAACGAAACGGCTTTTTTTATTTTCTAAAACTTTTTTTTTATAACCTTACGAAAGTTTTTTTCTTTTGAAATGTTTTTTTTTTACTTTTTAGTTTTTTATGTTAACATGCTTAATACACACGCCAAAACGTGCTTTTTGACTAGTCATAGATAGATTGAGAACAAATAACAAACCATAGTGTAATTAATAACAACTTCATAAAAACGACGTGGTCTAAAAACGATAAGAAACGTCTTCAAAAACAGCTCTATGAAAGAAACGAAACATATCATACAAACGACGATAAATTCGAACGACGGGATTACACGAACTAATAATTTTTAGACAACTTTGTCAAAGCTCAACCTCAATGTGTGCGTATATATCTGTGTGTGAGTGTGTCTCTTTTGTGATAGATGACAACTTTGGACGTGATTTATACACAAATGATATAAATCTCGTAGAGCCAACAACGTCTTTATAGGAAAAAAAATAATGGAGAACTCCCTGAAAACGACAACATGAACACAAAAACCATTGGAAGCACATGTACCTTAATTTTTTTGAACGACAACATCATCGTGAAACGACAAAAAGTTTAAGTGAAAGCTTCTTAAAAAGCAGTGTTATCTCAGAAAACGACATTCTCACCCTCATGATCTCAGACCATAAAATTCTTGCTTTCCCAGGCTATTGATTTTTAATCAAGTTTTCTCTCCCTATGCAACATAATCAAATACTGTTTACTACAACTTGTACGTATAATAATACTCACATAATTTATCTATGAAATCTTCAAATCTTATATTTTTCCTTTTAAATATAATTACTTGTTCATGCCATGAAGGTAAAGAACACAAAAGAGAAAGAAACAAATTAGGAGGTAAATCTATAAAAAGAAATAAAAAAAAAGGATAACAAAATTCAGGAGCTTTAGGTTTATTTTTTAAAAAAGAAAATCCATAGACCATGAAATAAAAAACCAAAAAGAGAGTCCCACTAACACGAGATGAATTTACACGTCGACGTCGTATATTATGAAAGGAAACAGCTTCAACACTACAATAGTGGAGAAGCGACAAGGCCGTCGTAGGAAAAGGACAACAATACACAAACATTCTTACATTCATCTTTTGGAAACGACGACCTCTTGAAACGACACTGTATTGTATTTTTGATTTTTTTTGTTAAAGCATTATATTTTTTTATTTGTGTCATGTATGTATAAGAACAAAAGTTTAAAGAACAAGAATTATCAAACGATTATTTCTTAATTTTAGCAAAAGAAAGGCACCTAATGAAAACCGGTACTCGAAAATATCATCATAAACGATTACATGGTAATGTATTTTATGCAAAAAAATAATTCACAAACGGTGGTGTTTAGTGGAGTTTTTTATTTTTGTACCTTGTAAATTGTAAAGGTATTAAAAAAAGGAGAGAACGAGGAAATTAGATCAATATTTATTAGGATTAAAATAAATAGATCAAAATATAATAGTTAAGTAAATAATTTATTTAAATTAAAATGAAATTTATTTTGATAAAATAACATAGAGAAAAAACGAAACAATATTGAAATAACGAAAAACCAAAACAAAAAGATAGAAAAGAAGAAAAAAAATTAAAAATTCAAGTGTTTAAAAATAACACATGATTTTAAAAATGCTCTGTACTTAAATATTTTTGAAAATACGTTTATTTGCTTACATTAAGATATTAAATCTGTATTATTTAGTGCAATTTTCTCACCGACCATGTATTTATGTTTTTAGATTTTAAATTCGTATTCAATCTTTACATTTCGTTGGATAACCGGCCATCCTGATTTAAAAAAGTAAAAAGACAAAAACATTCTTAAAAGAAATCATCTGGGGAGGAATCAAACGTAAAGAAGCGACAACGCCATCGATAACGCCAACTTCTTTATACGACTTCATCCTAGAAAACGACAAGGGCTACTAAACGACAAACGACACATTCTCATATAACGACATCATGTTTCCGTCAACAATAAACAGAAACGACAACAATTCACAAACGATGGTTTTAAATAGTGGCGCATGTATTCATCTCAGAAACGACAAGAACGTCGTAAGTGACATGGGAAACGACAGTACATTTTAACGAGCGATGACATCTTGAAAACGTCAGGGTCAAGTACTTAAACCTCCATTGTACTTTTTAGAAATGCAGTTTTTTTTTTTTTTGTGCTTTTTATTCAATATTAATTTTCTGTCACAAGATTTGATTAAATTAAGTTGCAAAAAGCCATTTTACCAGACAGTTGGTCTTTTTACTACAAAGTTGACCACAGTGGTCAAACTAAAGGCGTTTTGTGGTAAGTTAAAATGGTAGTTGCATCACAAATTTGATCAAATTTTGTCAAAATGTTTAAATTTGGTCTCTGAAGTATAAGGCTTTGTGCCATTGTGACGCTTAAAATTTAAAATAGCACAAATCTCTACTCCTAGCTTATTATAAGTTGCAATTTTAATACTTTTGTGATGGGGATGTCAATTTTTTAAATAATTTTAATCAATTATGGTCACTTGATTTGTACATCAAAGGCAATATTTGAGGGTGATGGTGCTATAGGAGTTGTGAGCAAAGGAGGAGGAAGGTGACACTTAAGGTTAAAGTGAAAAAGATTTTTTTTAAAAAAAAAAAGAAAAGAAAAGAAAAATTGAAACCCTAAAGCATATTTTGTTTAAATTTACAATTTTCCATTTACCAAGCAGTCACTTGATCCACATGTGATTAAAACTATTAAAAAAATTAACGTTTTAGTGAGGATGATATCAAAGTTGCAACTTATTATAAGTTTAAAGAAGAGTTTCGCACCATTTTAGGTCGTATAGACAAGGTCAGACAACCTGTGTTTTGAGAGGCAAAATTGAAATTAACCCTTAAAATAACAATGCCGAAGTGACAATAAACTTTTGAATCGACAACGTACGTGTAAAAAGAAAAGATATTAGATTAGAATTATAACAAGACAAACTAGTAAAAACGAAGTGAACTTAGGAAACGACAAAGTCTAGAAAAACAACATTGCCAAACGGCATTAGTTAAGGAAATGACATACATCTTATATAGAACAACAATGTCCGTGTAGATGAGAATGTCTTTCATGAACAAGGCTAATTTCGTAGCACAATAAAGTGACAGTATGGCTTTCGATCTTTCTTTCTTTTTAAATGCAAAAGTGTGACAAATAAGTGTTGTACTCTTTAAAGTGTTTTCCACGTTCTCTTGTACAAACTATTTCCCAACCCTGTTCTCCTCCTCTCTTTTTCTGGTTGTTTTTAGCAAAACAAGCATGATTAACAGTACTTGTTACAAGTGATAGCGTACAAAGATAACAATACACTTGCCAAAATTTTCAAGCCACCTTATTTTATAACAACGACACTGCATTGCTCTCTCTACGTGGGTCGAAGGTATACGATCAAAATCACATTTTTCTGTTGATTCGATTACCGAATAACAAATAAGCGGGCTACTTTTACAGTACTTAAACCTCCCCATACGTGATGGGGGAACAACACGTACAAGCCATCACAAGTATTATTATTCAAAAGAAAAGGAAAAAGGCTAGACGCTATAAGAAGACAGACAACATTATAGTTGAGATATTAAATCATAGCTTGGAAAATGTAGGTTTTCTCTTCTGAATTTGAGCGGAGACTGCCTCAGTCAAATCATCAGATAAGAGCATTGAGGAATTCCAAGTGGCAACATAATCCAATGCTTGTTCCAGACTCATGTCCCTACTTCTTAGCAAAACTGCTTTGGTCCCATTCACAGCAAGAGGTGACTTTGAAGCAATTCCTGTCACACACCCCCGCACCCAAAAAAAAAAAAGGAAGAGATCAAAACCGTATCGTTTACCCTTGCATTTTCTGATAACAAATCCTAACCAAACAAACAGAAAAGACCCCAACAAAGAAAGAAACGACGTCAGAGGCTCCACCACCGCAGCCCTCCTTGAAAAAAGCATGACCCTCTGAAGTCTGAATAAAGAACAAACTAGCCCAACACTTTTTTTTTTTTTTTTTTTTTTTAATCCTTTTTACACTAAGCCTTCCTGTATTTTTATCTTAACGATACAAAAACAACTTTTGACCAAAATATTATGAAACAATAAATTTCAAAGAACAAAAAAGGTATTTTGCAACCTAAGCACAAAACAAAAAATATGCTAGTACAAAAACTATATTTGATTTCAAACTAAACCTTTGTTTGGCAAGTCCAACTATAGTGCAAAGGTTTTAATAGTTGTAATAAAAAGTAAAAAATTATTACATTATAAAACTGTTAAATATAATTTTTAAATTAAAATTTTCGGTTGTAATTAGTTTGGCAAACACGACGCAAGATTGCCAAACACCCTAATTATGTCATTGACAATTGAACATCATGAAAAGTCGTTTGAGCTTGTGTTGGTTTAATTTTGAGATTTTTTTTTAGGGTAATTTTACGAGCTACAATAGTTGATATTCGTATATAATGCTGTTAACTTACAGAGGCTGATGCTATCTTTTCCAGAACCAGTATGTATTTGAAAAAAAAAAAAAAATTGAAAACGACGTCAAGATAGCCCCACAGTCAATCAACCAGTGCGCGCACGAAAAGCACGAGGTTATTTATTCAACAAACGATATCATTTTTCGTCTTCTTTTTTTTTCCCTATACAATTAACGAAATGATGAAAGGATAAGATCAAAGACGAAAAGACAAAATTACCCTCGGCGACAATGCGAACGCCGCTGTCCAGCTCTTGCTTGGATCCGAACACTCCGGAAACCAGACCCATCTGTTTGGCCTCCTGACCCGAAAACCTCCTACCCGTCAACGCCAATTCCATGGCGTTCCCGAACCCGACGATGCTCGGCAACCTCTGAAGCGTCCCGAGATCGGCCGTTATCGCGAGATCGACCTCCTTCACCGAGAAAAAAGCCTCCTTCGTGCAAAACCTTATGTCACAGGCGGTGATAATATCGATCCCGCCACCGATACAAGCGCCGTGGACCGCGGCGATCACCGGCTTCCGGCACCGCTCGATCGCCGTCACGGCGTCCTGGAGCCCCTTGATGTGTCGGCGGAGCCACTCGCCGCCGCGGCCCCGGTCGCCGGAGAGAGCCCAATCGGAGATTGAGCTGAGGGATTTGACGTCGATACCGGAGCAGAAGTGGTTGCCGGCGCCGGAGAGGACGACGACGTTGGCACTGGCGTTTTGGTCGAGGGAGGCGAGGGCTCTGGGGAATTCGGTGAAGAAGTCCGGCGAGAGAGCGTTGCGTTGGGATGGGCGGTTCAGTTGGAGGTGAAAGACCGAAGAATTTGGATTCTTCTGGACGATTTCTAGGGTTTTGAATTTCTCCATTTTTTTCAGTGAAGAGGATGACAAAGATTGGGATTTTGGTGAAGAAGACGAAGAAAGCAAGGGAAGGAAAATCCAGACGACAAAAAAAGAGCTAAAGCAACAGAGGACAAAACCTTTTTTTTTTTTTTTTCATTTTAAGGTGGAGAAAAATGAAAAGAAAATTTCATCTGGGGAGAAAAATAGAAATTTAGAAAAGAAAATTGGTGCTAAAAAAGAGATACAATATAACAAACAAAATAGTGGATAAATAAATTTAGATAAATTATTTAAAATTCAAAACCTCAAAGTTGGAGGTCCTACCGGGAGTCGAACCCAGGTCGCTGGATTCAAAGTCCAGAGTGCTAACCACTACACCATAGAACCCATTTTGATTTGTTATTTGTAAGTTATTTCTATAAGTTGTTTATTGGTGGGCTTTGACAGCTTGCTACAATTTATACGGAAATTTGAAGAAAAATTAAAATTTTTCCGTAATATTGTTAATTGCCTGGTAATCAAAGACAAAATCTTTAGTTTTTTTATTATATAATATAGATTCAAGCCCAAGAAAGTACATACATGTTATGTGTTAGAAAATATGGTTAATAATTATTTTAAGGAGCCATTTTGAGACATAATTTTTAGTGGGACCTATCTTGTAAAAGTGTCAGGTCTTGACGGATTTGCGTTTTCCATTGCGAGGAGATTGAAATCATATATTTATATGCTCAAAATTGTAATCCGGTGAGTGAAAAATTGATGCTTAAAGTGTGCCCATTGACATTTGGATTTTGTTAGAAAAAAACCTAGATGTGGAGTCCTACAATGGTTAAGCATTAAAGCTTGATATGGTTTTTAGTGGTTACACTTTTATGCTTGGATAAAATGTTATACTTAAGAGGCTCTTTCACGTGCAAGAGGTGCAAATCATAGCTCTAGTGGGTTAGTGAGCTACATTTTGCAATTATACCTGCTTATAAGTAGAGGTTAATGGAGGTCATAAACCTTGTGTTGCAACATCCAAATACATGATTTAAGCCACATGTTGTAACACCCTTGACCAGCCTATATAGAAGGCCAATTTCTTAATTTTGACACATGAATTGCACACAAAAAAGCACAAAGTTTTTCTATTTTTCGGGTTCTGTCCAGTGGTGTTGTAAACATTTTTGATGATAGAGTAATACGCTGTTTCAAGTTCGCCAGAGGCAGTGTTCGTTCGTGTTAATCCATCATTGTTGTTTGTCGTTATATATTGGGAGACAGACGTTCATCGAATCCTCGTGCATAAACAGAGGGGACGAATCCTTTTAAGGAAAGCATGAGCCATACGTGCCTCAACCACTTTCTCGTCCAATTTTCGCTTTGATTCAGTTGAAGTTTTTTTTTGTTGTACTTATTTCTCTTATTTGTAATATTCCCAATTGTAACTTGTTTGTTTTTTTATAACACAAGCATTTTAAGTACATTAAAAATGTAATAATTTAAGGATTACTGTTTAATCCAATTCTTATGATAAGGTCCATAAAAGCAAAAAAAAATAGAATTTTAAAGGTAAAAATCATGCCATAGTCTTATATGAGAAAGAAAGGATTTGAAAATAAGCTTAAAAGCTCAATTATTGTAAAATGTATTGCAACAAAAGTTAAAACGAAAATACAGTTTAAGGAGAAAAATATTGTATAATGACCTAGAAAATTATACAGTATTAGAATAATGCAGTGTAAGGAAGTACACTGATAAAGTTATGTAGTATAAAAATTACACTATAAAAATAACACAGTGTAGGAATTAGACTATTTAAAGTTAAGCACTACAAAAATTGGACCGTTTAAGTTAAAACAGTATAATAATAATACTTTTTAGAGAATATAGATGAATGAGGAATGCTGCAACAGTATAGAGAATATACCGATAGTATAAGAAAAATACTGTCAGTCTAAATTTAGACTATACAAATTTAGATAATATGGGAATTACATTAAGTGATGGATGTAAATAAGTATAGGAGGTTGTGGTACCTCATGAAGAGTATAGAAAAGAATACCGATAATACAAAAAAATACTATCAGTATAAATTTAGACTGTGTAAAATATTTTGTGGGACCCACCAAGGGGACACTTTGAGATTTTTGATTGGGCTACCGCATTTACTAATGTGGCCCAACCATAAAAGGCCAAGTTAACCTTAATAATAATTAGGGTGATTAGTCACCAAAAAGAAAAGAAAAAAAAAGGAAAAAAGGAAAAAAGTGGGGACACTCCATGGGTGGAGAAAAGGCCACCTCATCCCTTTGTTTCCTTTATGTTTAGCTTCAAAAAGAGACCAATGGTTGGTCTCCACCATGCAAAACATGCAAAGGAAGGAAGGAATGAAGGAAAACAAGAAAGAAAGAAAAGAAAAATTCTCATTTTTCCCCCATGGACCTGGCAGCTCTTTGGGTAATTTTTATATCAAAGTTTGATGAATACAAACCTCCAACCAAGCTTAAAGCAAGTTCTAGTGTTTTAGTGCAAAGTTTTGTAACTTTGGAGGTAAAATTCTAACTTTTTTTTAAAGGGTTTGAGTGATTTTTTCTTCAAAATTATGGATGGGTTTTTAATAGAATTTTTTCATGGTTGATGAAAAAGGAATCTAAGTAAGTTTAGTCTCACAAGTGGAGGATCAAAAAAGATCGCAAAGTTTAGGTAAATTTTTAAACTTTTTACTTGAAAATTTATGCTAAAAATATGCATACTAAGTGTTTGATGAAATGTTTTGGTCTATGGCATGTAAATGGATATTATGGCATGATTGGTTTATGTTCTATGACGATGGTGATGATGATGGAAGAGAAAAAAAAAGTAGGGTTTTGTGCAAAAGAATGAAAAAATTACTAAACTTTGTTAAATTGCAAAGTTTAGCTAGTTTTCAAGAAATGACGATTTACAGGCCTTAGAGGCCAATTTATGTCCAAGCAAGGTCTAGAAATTTTCAACACAGTGAAAGAAACAACTTTTATGAACAAAGTTTTGTGAAATTCCAAAAGGACTAAATTGTAAAGTTTTATGAAAATTTAGAAGATTTAAAAATCAGCCAAAAAGTCCATCTTCACGTTAGAATTTAAGAAAAGTTAAAAAATAAAAGTTGTAGAACGCATCGAAACTGTTAGGACAACATGGACAGTTTTTTAAAATTCTTCTCGGTTTAGGAGTTATGAATTTTACGAAATTTTAAGCACAAAATTTCAAGAAGTGGAAACGTTATGAAATGTATTGAATTTGAGCATGGAACTTTTAAAAATTTTATTACTTGAGAAAAACTAAATGTTTTGGCATATAGTGGTTGTTTTTTGTTCTGGGGGTAAAAATGTAAATATCTTTATGTTTATGCCAAAACCATAAAATCGTGCGAAAACTGGGTTTTCACCAAAGAACATTAGGGTTCCTACATTTTTGTGGGTAGTGAATAATGAATATGGTTCGTGTTTTTAAAGATTGAGTGTTTACTTAAGCAAAGAATGAAAGAAAAACATTAGGGATAAAATGGTCATTTTATGAAAAAGGCTAAAACGGACCTGAAATGTTCGATGTCGAGTAACGTTCTTTAGTGGAAATTTTTTCGTAATACGTAGGTAATGGAACAGTAAAGTTAAGCAATGAGTTTAATAAGTTACGAAATGGACGAAAAACCCGTTACGGGTAAAATCGTTATTTTAAAGAAAACGGCTAGAACGGAATCGAACACTCCGAACTAGCAAAACACTCTTAGACATAAAATATTCCGTAATACATTAAGTAATGAAACCATCACGTGAGACATGAAATTTAATAAGGATGTTCAAGTAAAAGAGTAATAACTCGATAGGTTATAGAGTTGAGTAAAAGGTACGATAACTTGGTAGTTACAAAGTGAAAAGCAACATGGTACAAAGTAAAGAGAAGGGTAAACCGATAGTATACCAAGTTAAGTAAAAAGGAATGCATGTTTAATGTTTACATTTTATTATCAATCAAGTAGATTGATAAAAAGAAAGTTAATTAATAAGTCGGCTGTCGTTTGATTAGAACACAGAGGTTGACTAATGAAAGGAAAAGGAATAGAATAAAGAACTCTAGAGCGTAGTCCAAGTAAGTTCAGACCTCGCCTACAGCATAAAGTAAATAATTTTCAAATGTTTATATTTATATATATATGTTCGTAAATGTGTTTGCAATTGTTATACAAGTTGTTTTTAAAAGTATGTTTGCATCTGTTATGCAAAAAGTTTATAGTTTAAAGCAAGATTTGCAATGTATTTGCAACTATTATGTTAAAGCATGATTGCATTTGATATTCATAAAGTTTTAAAAGATCAAATAAAAGTTTGCAATGTATTTGCAATAATTATGTTTAAAATATGTTTGCATTTTTTTTTAAATTCATAATGTTTTATAGTTTAAGTAATTAGTTTTATGTTGCATTTGTTATGCAATAAGTTTCATAGAGAACAATTATGATTTGCAAATGTGTTTGTGGATAATGTGATTGCATTTGATATGCTCACTAAAGTTAATAAGAAGGTAAAGTAAAGATAAAAAGAAAATATCGTACCAGCCTCCTTGTTGTGAGGTACTGAAAGTAAAGTTAAAGTGGTGACCTCCCAGATGTGAGGTACACAATTAAAGTTAAAGTTTAACCTCCTAGATGTTCGGTACATTACCTCGATGTTCGATGGTCTCAAGTCTTCCACAAAAGAAGCATTATGTTTATGAACTCATGATTGATGATGTTGGTACGAACACTAAAGTAAGATAAGAAAAGAAAGAAAAGATAAGGAACAAAGACAGAAAGTTAAAATAAGAAAAGATGTTCATAAAATGTTTATAACTGAAAGTTCATAATTGAGCATAAATGGAAACATGCATTTTGATTTTGCTTGTTTTCCTTGTTATGAAATATTTATATTTTATGAAAAGCATTCTGAGAAATGTTTTACGTTAAATATTTATGAAAAATATTTTCATGTTTTGATAAAAGGTTTATGAACGACGTTTTAAGAAAAAGCATTTAAGAAATGTTTTACAAAAAATGTTCATGAAAAATGTTTCAGAAATGTTTTATGAAAAAAGTTTATGAAAAAAAAACATTTTTTGAAATGTTTATGAAAAACGTTTTAAGAGAGGTTTTTATGAAAAAAGTTTTTAAAGCATGTTTAAATCATTTGTGAGATTACGTTTAAACTTACTAAGTGTAAGCTCATAAAAAAGTTCCTTCATGCTATAGGTAGTCCTAACGGTGACCAGTAGGACGTGTGTGAAGAGCTTGGTGCTGCAACAGACAATTGCGAAGATTTGGGTATTGATACCACCACAATAAGTTTCCGCTGTAAAGAGAAAAGGTTTTCCCACTATTGATACATTGTTTTCAAAGTTCAAAAAAGTCAAAGTTTTGATAAAGTCAAAGTATTAAGAAATGTTTTCAAAGTCTTAAGATATATTTTATAAACTGTTTTATATAATTATAAAGTGAAGTTCTAAGCTATGATTTAATAAATGTTTCTTATTAAATTTTACGAAACAATTTGAAATGGTTTGAAAGGCGAGTGTTGAGCGAGGTCTCAACTTGAATGGCAACAGAGGTCGCAACAGTTTTTAAGTATGTTTTCAAGGATGTTAAAAGGAAAAAAAAATTTGAAATTCAGTATTTTTCTTACTAAGTAAGTAAGATTAATGTTTAAGAACGATGTTTAAGAAAGTTAAATGACTACCTGAAAAGACAAGTTGTCACAGTTTTTATTCATATTACATGCAATATTTGTTAACAATTGTTGATGCTTACCGCTGTCTGGTGTCGGATCAACACCCACGTGTGACTATACACCTTCTGACCTCCTCTTAAGCTTGCCCCTGGTCGGGAGTGAGTACCTGCGAGAGGGATGATTCGGAGAAATGGGGTTAGTCAATAGACAAGGGCTCTCCGATGCTCAAGGCAAGTATAGCTCGGCAGAAGTCGGTAGCTAATTAAGTGTGAAGAGGTCTCTCTCTCCAAAACATCATAAATGTATCCTATTTATAGGCCACTAGTTGGATCGGGTGCAAGATGGGTTTTACCCATTACCTAGGTGTCACATCAAAGTGTATCAAGCAATAAGTGACAAGTGTCGCGTCCATTGTCCAATGGATTGGACTCTATCGGACGGCAGCACGTCTACCTAGGGTTGGCCTACAAGGATGGGTAGTGACGTATTATGATGAATAGCATGGCCCGACCCGAGCTACTGTACATCCCCGAGGTGGCAGCCTTCTTGGGGGTGTGCCCTCAGATAAATGGAAGGCACCTCGGGAAGAAGCATAAGTCGTCGGGTCGGGCGGTAGCCTATGTCTGCCGAACTGAGTTGCCGACCACTAAGTTAGTGTCCTCGGTGGCGGCGCCGAGCTTACCCTCAACATTAGCCCCCCAGTTCACCTGGTCGGTGTTCGGCCGGGTGGACTATGCCGAGTGGGTGAGGTCGGCTCAAAGGAAGAAGACCAAGCGACACTTAGGAGCGGGGTGAGGCGAAAAGACGCGCAGATCAGACGGGGGACGCGTGTCACGTCGTAGCCGTCTGTGCGGCTGTCAGGCGTATTAATTGCGCCTTTTGGGTTTTTGCGCTCGAATTTCCCGCTTAAAATGGCTATAAATAGGGTCCCTCCCCTCCGTAATTTGCACTTCATTTTCAAAAATTTTACGAACGAGAAGTTTTGGCTGCCGAGCTCAAGTAATAGCCGAGGATTATATCAACCGAGCTACCAAGAACCCGAGCAGGTAATTTTCTGAGTGAAAATGAGTGATTTTTCCGACTCACAAAACGTGGAGGTTTCATGGTCGGAAAGTAGCGGGGAGAGCAGTAGCTCTTCTTCGACTCAATCTGATGCCGAGGTGGCGTCCTAAAGACGGGAAGGGGCCAGGCGGCTGGAGCAGATCCTAAGGGTCGATTCCCAGACCATGCCCGAGCAAGAATTTTTAAATTTGCTGGGCGGGCATAAGCTTATCAGGCCGTCCAGGGAACAAGACCCTTATACTAGGGCGGCAACAGTGGGCCATTCCCAAGTTTTTCCAAGGGAGAGGACCGAGTTTCAAACCCATGAGGATGCTCTGAGCGCCTCTGGTCGGAATGCCAAGGCCCCCGTCCAAGTTACAGGTGTGATTACGGTTGATGCCTCCGATGAGGAGCATGCAACCGAGGATACGGGGGCAGAGCAGCCAGAAATGGAGCAAGAGGTCCAGGCCACCCGCGTGCGAGGCGTTACAGTATATCGGATAAGCCACCCTGGGCAAACCTCGGCGGCGGGTTATACAAGCGCGATCACGGAGTCGCGGTTAGAGGCCCTACGCGACGAGTATGGCATCCCGGTCGATGTGAATCTTGTCATCCCCGGAGAGGGAGATTCACCTTTAGAGGCGCCAGAGGGATTTATCACACTTTATGTCGAGTTCTTCAAGGCCGGGCTGCGTCTACCACTGCACCGTTTCCTTCGCCGGGCGCTTAATGACTTTAATGTGTGCCCGGCACAATTGAACCCGAACAGCTATAGGTCGCTGATCGGGATGTATATCTTGTGGAAGTACCACCGGAGTACTGAGATGCCGCTGGAGGCCTTCAAGCAAGTATTCAAGATGAAGAAGCTTCCTCGGCAGTCCGGCTGGTACTACTTCACCGGCTTCAGAAAGGACTTTATTCTGGGCAACCCCGACTCGGACAAGCTGTGGAAGTACGAATGGTTTTACGTCGGGGGAAACTTTTCAGCCCGAGCCGGTGAAGCTGTCCCAGAGGATGAACAAGTGCCGGGGTCATTTGAGCTGGGGCACGTCTGGACCAAGCGCCCTTGGGCACCGAGCCACGTAATAGAGGCCGTGGATGAACTGTTCGAGAAGCCCGAGTCGTCCAGACAACAATCCTTTCTTCTGAGAAAGGACACTCTGTCCAGATACGGTTGGTTCGGGGAATCCAGCAGTCTTCCCCTAGCTAGGCGTCCTGCCCGGGAAACCGGGCAGGTTACTGTTGCCCGTCCGGGTGATGCGGATCTTCCAGGGCCAAGCACTTCCCGGTCTGGGTGGCCGACGAGGGAGCCTTCATCGTCCAGTACCGAGGACTCATCCAGTGGCTCCCTCGATGCGGGGCCACCTCTAGCCGACGAGGACCTCGAGGGCGTGATTAGGCTCCTGTACCCGTCGGGCCAACTCCGGATCGGAGGTCAGCCCGGAACTTTATTTATAGTCGCCCTTTCCTCTTTTATTTCGCCCTTCTTTTAATTGGGATTTTCTTTGTGCAGAAATGACCGCACCGAGCTCCCGCGCTGGCAGGCTTGCCCAGATGACAACACAGAGGAAGGGCAAGGGCAAGGCCGTTGAGGCCAGCAAAAAGCGTAAGCAGACGCCAGCACCTGAGCCCCCGACACACACCGGGCAAACCTCCACATCAGTCCAAGCCCCACCACCACCGCCAATAAGGACCTCATCAGAGGTCGGCCGAGTAGACGAGGCGTCCAGAGGTTCTTCCGAGGACCAACAAAGAAGGCGCCTAAACTACCGCGGCATGCTCCTCTAACGCCTCGGAAATGTGGCTCCCCCGAATGACTTCTTTATGGACATTCAGGGTGAGGACTTCCAAGACTTGTGCAACATGGCGCTCCGAACGGCAGCCTCGGTAAGTATCTGAGCTGACCAATAGTTGGGGTTACTCCCTATAATATCGCCGAGGATAACCCCTTGTAATTTTCATAGCTGGGCGCCGTTGTGCACATGGCGCACTCCGTCGGGGTGAGGGAGATCCACAAGGAGCAAGAAAGGCACAAGAAGACCCTCCTGCTGAAGTTGGACTCCGACAGAGAGCTCAACGAGAAGAAGGGTGAACTAGATCGGGCCAAGGAGGAGGCCCAGAAAGCAAAGTCCGAGGCCGAGGACATGTTGAGGCGGCTCAAGGAGGCTGAGGATAAGGCCGCTCGACAGGAAGAGGAAGCCGCTCGGCTAGAGGGTCGGCTAGCAACTCTACAGGCCGAGCACCACAGATTCGTAGCCGGGCTCCCCGATCAGCTGGCCGCTGCGGTCGAGGAGTTTAAGACATCCCCCGAATATATCGATCTCTACTTCGATGGAATGGTGGACCTCCGCGACCATCTGATTGAAAAGCATCCCGAGGCGGCTGCATTCGACTGGTCGGTCATTGCCGAGCCGGACAAGGGCGAGGCCGAGCAACAACGGGATGTTGAGGAGAAGGTCGTCGTTGTGGACGGTGATGACGACGGGGATGTGCAAGCTGCCGAGGGAGGCCAAGACGACAACGCGACCGGGGACGAGACTCAGGCTGGTGATGAGACTCAGGCCGATTGATCCTCTGCTTTTCTCGCTTTTTGTAATTGGGCTTGGGAGGTACCCGATTTTCTTGTACCTCCTTAATAAATAAAGTTAAAACTTTTTATATCTTCCCGTTTTGCATCCACTTTTTCTTACGTGTAGTTTTATTTTTCATCCCACGTAATGTTTAAAGTTAGATACTTCTCGGGGGGTTCCCAGGCTGGGAGACAATTGACCGAGCAGAGGTAAAAGGGTACAATTGTTCTCGGTTAATCCGAGTACCTCTGTCCTTAGTTAATTCGAGGACTTCTGTTCTCGGTCGTTTCGAGTAGTTACCGTTTCTGCTTAGTTATCCAAGCAAGTTTAGGTTTCTGATCTCGGTCGGACAGAATATAAACGGCGTATAGCTACCCTTATCCTGTTGCCCCCCATAGACTTGTTGAAGTTTTAAAGAAACTTTACAAGTATAGGACTAATCGGGCACATAAATGTGCCGAGCAACTTAAGGGTGTCTGTATGACAGACATGATACATATACTGACTAGCCCCCCTGTCTAGTTTGACGAGGATGGCTCCCTTGATGGGGAGTCAACATCCTGTCTTCCGAGCTGGGGTTCTGGCGTCTTAGGCATAATCCTCCCTTAAAGATATTGCTCAGGTGGAATGAGTTTAGGGAGGTTGTGCTCCATTAATGTAATATTTACATTGACTTTTCCAGCCCTGCTCAGCAGGTCTAGTTACAAAAGAATTGTGGCCAGAGATCAAAAAAGGAATCTGGCTTTGATTTCCGTTCTGTCTTCTTTTTTTTTCCTCTTCTTTTTTCAGGAATAGAATCTTTTTAACAGCTCGGCATTCCATGGATGCCCGAGCTGATTCCCCTCCAAATCGGTCAGCCTGTAAGTGCCTGATCGCACGACACCTTCGACTTTAAAAGGTCCTTCCCACTTCAGACCAAAGGACCCGAGACTGGGTTGTTGAACCGTGACCTTCTTCATTACTAAGTCACCAACCTTAAAGCTTCTCAGCTGAACCCGTTTGTTGTAATACCGAGCTACAACCTGATTCCGGGCTGCATTACGAATGGATGCCCGGTTTCTTTTTTCTTCAAGTAGGTCGAGCTCGGTCATCATGAGTTTTTCATTCGGTACTTCTTCGTATTGCTCGACCCTCAAGCTCGGTAATCCAACCTCGGCTGGGATGACGGTTTCTTCCCCATAAACCAGGGAGAACGGTGTCTCGCCGGTTGCAGCTCGCGCAGTTGTTCGGTATGCCCAGAGCACTTGGGGTAGTTCGTCAATCCATGCGCCCTTAAGCCCCTCGAGTTTCTTCTTGAGATTGTCTTTAATTGTCTTGTTCACGGCCTCCACCTGGCCGTTACTCTGCGGATAGCTCGGGGAAGAGTAGACTTTCTTAATGGCAAGCTTCTCGCACAGATGGCGTAGACCCGAGGAGTCAAACTGCTTAGCATTGTCGGTCACGATAGTGTGCGGGATTCTGAACCGACAGACGATGTTTTTCCATACGAAGTTAGTGCACTTAGCTTTAGTCATGTTGGTGCAAGGCTCAACTTCGATCCATTTCGTCAGATAGTCGATGGCGACAATACAATATCTGAATTGCGAACGAGCCGGAGGGAGTGGTCCGATCAAGTCAATGGCCCATTTTGCAAATGGCCACGCCGAAGTCACCAGATTTAGAGGCTCGGCGTGTGAACCTAGCATCCTAGCAAATTGCTGGCATTTGAAGCATTTTCGTGCAAAGCTCCTGCAGTCTTGCTGCATAGTAGGCCAGTAGTAACCCTGCCACAGGCATTTCTGGGCCAAGGAGCGTCCACCGGAGTGATTGCCACAAAGGCCTTCATGAATCTCTTTCATTAAGTACTCGGCCTCCTGGGAATCCAAACATCTTAGGCATGGCGTCGTGTAGCCGCGTCGGTACAGCTTTTCCCCAATCATCGAATACCGGGCCGAGCTGTTACGTATCCGACGTGCCTCTTCCCGGTCGTCGGGTAATTCGGCTAGGGTCAGGTATCGGATGATCGGGTCCATCCACGTGCATTTCGGTTCGGCTGCCAGACTCATGACCTCCTTACTGATACTCGGTCCAGAGAGTCTTTCAATAGGAACGGACATCGGGTCTACTCCGCCTATCCCAGAGGCTAGTTGGGCAAGGACATCAGCTTCCACGTTCTCGGACCGGGGGATTTGCTTAAAAGTGTAGGACTTGAATTGTCCAAGCAACCGTTTCGCTTCTTTTAAATATGCCGTCATTGATTCTACTCGGGCCTGGAATCCTCCTGTGACTTGCTGCACCACTAGCATTGAGTCACTATAGACGGTCAGCCGATCAACTCCGAGGTCTCGGGCAATTCGTAATCCGGCGAGCAAAGCTTCATACTCCTCTTCGTTATTAGAGGTTTTGAAGTCAAAACGAAGGGCATAAATGACCTTATATCCGTCGGGGCTTGTTAAAATCAAGCCTGCCCCCGACCCGTCGACGCAGGTTGAGCCATCGACGTGTAGTTTCCAGTTCAGCTCCAGGGAAAGGCCTCGCTCACTGCAGCCAGCTGTATCCGGCTCCTCAATGGGTGATTTCTGCACTAAGGGAGCCACTTTTCTGGCCTCTGTAAACTCGGCAAGGAAATCCGCTAAGACTTGAGCTTTTATCGCTGTTCTCGGCACAAAATGTATATCATACTGGCCCAATTCGACCGACCACTTGGCCATCCGACCTGATATTTTCGGGCTCTGTAAAACTTGCCGTAGAGGAAACTTGGTCGGGATCTTGACAGTATGGCCTTGGTAATACGGCCGCAGCTTCCGGACCGATGTTATTAGGGCGAAGGCCAGCTTCTCCAATGATGAATAGCGCTCCTCGGCACCTTGGAACGCGTGGCTGGTATAGTAGACGGGTCTCTGGATCCCATTTTCATCTCGGATCAACACCGAGATGACAGCCTTCTCGGAGACGGCTAAATAGGCAGTTAGAATCTCACCGGACAAAGGTTTGGACAGGAGCGGGGGTGTGGCTAGGTAAATTTTTAAGCCTTGGAAAGCATCCTCACACTCCCTGCTCCACTCAAACCTCCCCTTAAGTGCCTTGAAGAAAGGGTGACACTTGTCGGTAGCCCAGGAGACAAATCTTGATAGGGCGGCCACCATGCTAGTAAGCCTTTGCACGTCTTTCACTGTCCGAGAAGAATGCATGTCTATGATTGCCTGGGCCTTTGTCGGGTTCACCTCAATTCCTCGTCGGTTAACCAAAAATCTGAGGAATTTACCGGAGCCGACGCCAAAAGCGTATTTTGTCGGGTTGAGTTTCATCCCATACTCCTGGAGAATGTCAAAGCTAGCTCTGAGGTCGGCTATGTGGTCCTTCGCTTGGACAGATTTTACTAACATGTCGTCCACGTAGACCTCCATAGTTTTCCCGATCAGCCGAACGAACATTTTGTTGACGAGGCGTTGATAGGTAGCTCCGACGTTCTTGAGACCAAACGGTATTACAACGTAGCAATACAAGCCCTGGTCAGTAACAAATGAGGTTTTGATTTGATCCTCTTCGGCCATTCTTATCTGATTATATCCGGAGTATGCGTCCATGAAGCTCAAGAGCTCGTGTCTGGCTGTGGCATCGACGAGCTGGTCTATCCGAGGAAGTGGGAAACAGTCCTTGGGGCAGGTCTTGTTAAGGTCGGTATAGTCGATGCAGACCCGCCATTTGCCATTCGCCTTTTTGACGAGGACGACATTTGCCAACCATTCCAGATATTTGACCTCTCTAATAAACCCAGCCTTTAGTAGTTTCTGGACTTCATTGTTTATCGCGGCATATCTCTCCGGGTTGAAGGTTCTTCATTTTTGTATCATCGGCCTGTGACCAGGTTGGACGTTAAGCCGATGACTGATGACGTTCAGATCTATGCCGGGCATGTCCTCATGAGACCATGCAAAAACGTCACGGTATTCAGAAAGAAGGGATTCCAGGTCGGCCCGGATCTCAGGTTGTAATTGTGACCCAAGTTAGACTGTGCGCTCTGCCCTTTCGGGGTCCAGGGAGAACGGCACTAAGTCTTCGACCGGGGTACCCCTTACCTCATCCTCGGGAAACCTGGGGTCTAGGTCCGCAAGCATCTTCGGCGTCGTATCGATTGGGAGGTCGGTTTCGTCGACTGAATATACGACTAGGATTCCCTGATGCTGAGCCGAGGCTGCTCGGACCGCGTTTGCATAGCAAGCCCGAGAGTCCGCCTGGGACGAACGGATTACTCCAACACCACCATCGGTCGGGAACTTCATTGCCAAGTGATATGTCGAAACCATGGCCTTTAATCCATTCAGCGTTGGCCGGCTGATGATGATGTTATACTGAGAGGGTTTATCAACGACTAAAAAGTCGACCACCCGAGTGACCCTGGCAGCACCTTCTCCAAAAGTTACTGGGAGACTGCCCTTCCCGGTTGCTCGGACACACTCACCCACAAAGCCAAAAAATGGAGTCCGGATCGAAACTAAAGGTGCATTGCTAATCTTCAGCCTGTCAAAGGCCTGCTTAAAAAGGATGTCCGCCGAACTGTCATTGTCAATTAAGACTCGCCGTACAACATTGTTGGCGATAGGCAGTTCTCAAACCAAAGCATCGTTGTGGGGATGCATTAGTCGGTCTGCTTCCTCCTCAGTGAAAGTGATCGGGGTGTCCTATTGGCGGCATATCTTATTGATGTGCTCGGACACGTTCATGAAGTCACCCCGTTCGACCCGTCAAGCTTCTCTGACGTAGGTTCGCTGCCCATTCGATGTGTCCCCGGCAACAGGCCCGCCAAGTATCGTATGTACGATATTTGGGGGTTCCGGGGCGTTCCCACTATCGGTCCTGGGTCGGCTTTGCACGTCTCGGCCTGACGAGTCATTCCTTGTAGAGGTCGCCCTCAGATTTATGGCTGTGACACCCGTTATTCTCCTAAGGGTATTAAGGTAATTAGATTAATTACCTAGTATATATATAAAAAAAATCAGAAAATCTCTCATAATTCGAAACTCTCTCTCTCTCTACTTTATCTCTCTAAAAAATTCTCTCTCTCTCCTCAAAGATCGTTTGAGATTTCGGCATCCGTTTTCGACACCTCCCGCACCAATGGAAAGCTCTCGACGAGCTGAGTCCAACGAGGTGTCGCGCCGCCCAAAACGCCGCCGGAGGAGACCACACGCGCCGCCCAAAGTGGCGGCAAAACCCATTTCTTTCCGACGAGATATCTTCGCCGTCCGACGTCCGATCGACGTGATTCTTGTTCCTACACGACCACCGTGATGAGAGGAACAAAACCCACCCTTGGTGGCAGCTCAACAACCGCCGGATTGCTCTGCCCGCCTATTGCCGCCGTGCACCGCCGCCCCCATGGTGGAACTCCGCCTTGCCGGAGGAGGTGACTGACACCACCCCTCCCAATGAGTTCAGAGGATCAAGGGGAGTAAAACCCCTCGATCAATTGCACGGAAGGAGCCGGTTTCACCGGAGAACGGCCAACGCCGCTGTCAACCACCGCGGGAGCCTCCGTTTTGGCTCTTCCCAGCCACGTTTCTTCAAATTGGATGAGGGGAAATGCTCATAGGAGGATGGGTAGCAAAAGCCCTCAGCCAATTTCAGGTTTCCATCGTCGGAGAATCAAGATCGGAGCTCATCCATTTCTACCGACGTTGTACTTCACGACCCGCTATGTTAGAGGCAGAATTGGGTGAAATTGACCCCGCCATTGGACTCAGAAGGGTCAATTTAGGGGGGGTAGGCCCGAGCCCAGCTGCCAACGGACCCCGATTGACGCCGGTCAACGACGGTCAAAGTCGGTCAACGCCGGTCAACGTCGGTCAACGCCGGTCAACGGCCAGTCAAAGGCTAAATTAGAATTTTGTGATCCGGACCTCCGATCGAAGATCCGAGACCACCTCCTGACTCATTTCGATGCTCTGGATGCAATGGTGACCTCCGTTTGAGCAAATTCCACTCCGATGAAAATCATCCGGTACCGATTGCATGCAAATCGAGGCGATTCAAACAGCAGTATCGGAGTCCAGAATGACGTTTTCAAGAATGTATGATCTCCAGGAAGCATTCCTAGCCATTCATAGTCGCTCGAGGAGCACTACAGAGGATGCTTCGTAGATACAGCGAGATACAACTGGATCTGTTTTGCTTGGAGTTCAAGATCAAGGGAGTATGGAGCTAACGTTAATTGATTCCAGGATTAAGAGACTGTTGATAAGCTTGAAAGGTAGGGATTCTATTACTCATCTTTTGTGAGGTTTTTATAGAATTAAAATTGATTGTTTTGCCGCAATATATATATCTATGTTGAACTGATATTATATGTGTATCACATATGAAACTATGACATGGACTCGTCTTGTATTGTACGGCGAGGAACATAATGAATTGACACATGTTATAAATTGAGAAGCATGGTTAGGAAAATTAACTCTATTAATAATGATTTAATATAGAGAAATTGTGAGACATGAAAAGGGCGACGGTTACGTCCTTGGGCATGAATACCCTAAAAGGTAAAATAGGGGGAAGGTGATGACGCTTCCTTGGGTTGAAAGTCCCAGAACACACTGTACAGGAATTGATTTGGTGAGGACTCGGGGCTTGATGTCCCCTCACCGGAACACCCTTGGAATGTTTATAGGGTGATCAAGTGCGCCCATTTGGGTCTCGATGAGTTGAGTGATACTCAATTTAACATGGATACCTAGGAACAATGATGATTGGTAATATTTGTATAAATGTGTAATTATGACAATTGGTAATGATTAACTACGGTATCCATAAGATGTGATCATAATAAACCTCATAATCTGGAATATGATGTGACTTACTAACCATGCAGATTTTAATGTGGTAATGATAAAAACCTAAAGGTGAGTAATGGCTTTCTCTACTGAGCATAGTGTTGCTCATTCCCTTATGTTTATATCTTTTCAGGACTCACTAAGTGTGAGGTGGCTACGAGAAATATAGTTGAGGAAGTGATGTAACTATATTACATTGGGACTGCTTCAATCGTTGAGAATGTTCTTCATGATAATGTAAGCATCAATTGTTACTTTCTGTGACTGTATTACAATGTGTTGAGGGTTAAAATGATGATGACAACAGTTTATATTATTAAATTTAAGGTGCTACATTAAAACTGTGGTTTATTTATCGTTTATATTTTTATTTTTGAGTTGAGAGTTTTCATTTAAGTCCTGGGTAAATTTTATTTTTAAGGTTTTACTTTTATTATTTATTTTTATTTTATCTCATTAAAAACTGTTAACCCCCATATAGGGGCGTTACAATGGCCTTCTCCACAAACTCCTACAATAGACCTTCTCGGACCAACCTTTCTATTTGGTCCTTAAGCTGGATGCATTCTCGGGTAGTATGGCCCACATCTTGGTGGAACTTACAAAACTTTGACTGGTCACGCTTCGCCCTAAAGCCTCGAAGCTTGGGAGGCGGTGTCAACAAATTCTTGTCGCCGACCTGGGCGAGCACCTCATCGATAGTTGCCACCAGGGGCGTGTAGTTTTGGAACTTGCCGGTCGGCCCCTTTGGCTTATCAGCTTTCTCTTTCTTCTGCTTCTTTGCATGCTCAGCGCTGCCCTGCTCCGGCCTTTTTTCTGCTTCTTCTCCTTTTTCGTCCCGCTCGGGCCAACCTCCTCCCGGCGGCTTTTCATATACTCGGCAGCGTCCGCATGTCTTTAGGCGTACCCGAGCATTTGTGAAAACGTGTTTGGCTGCTCAAAGGCCAGGGACCAGGTCAGCTTCTCGTCTCAGAGGCCCCCTACAAAAATATGTTTGAGGGTCTCGTCTTCGACGTGCTTGATCTCAAGAGCAGCCCGGGTAAATCGGTTGACATAGTCCCTGACACTGCCTTCTCCCTGCTTGACGGTGTACAAGGAAGTTATTTCTTTCCTCCGCGTCCTAGTTGTAGAGAATGCGGCAGAGAAGGCATTGGTTAAATGCCCAAAAGAAGAAATCAACCCTGGTTCGAGTCGTCGGAACCACTGCCGAGCAGGGCCTGTAAGGGTGAGCGAGAAAGCTTTGCACATTGCAGCATCACTGGCATTCTGCAACAGCATGTGCCCGCGAAAGAGTTCGGCATGCTCATCTGCGTCGGTGGCCCCATCGTAAGACTTGATTTGTGGGACCTTAAACTTCGGCGGCATGGGTGCCCGCATTATGTGATCCGGGAAGGGAGGATCCTGAGCCCCGATCTCATCCAAACCGAACCTGCAATTGCAGATCTCATCGATCTATCGCTGCAGCACTCGAAACTGGTGACTATTCATGTCTTCGGGCAGTTCGACTCGATAGGGTACTCCGCCTTCAGCACGGCCTCCAGCTCCGCCTTGGCGATTTCTGTTAATCCCTCGGTATCCGAGCCGATCAAACACCAAGGCTCTGGAACCTTGTGGTGAAGGGACACGGTGTGGTTGATGTCCCATCTGATGTTCATGAACCAGTCTATTGTCAAGCAGGGGCCCTCTGGTGGATCCCGGAGACTGCTCTGATCGATCCTCCCAATTGGTGGCGCTCTGCTCACGCCGACCCCCTGCCTGGTCAACCTGGGCAGGGGGTGGCGGTTCCGGTGCAGCTTGCTGTTGAGCTTGCGCAGGCTACCGAGTTAAGATCCGAACTACATCTGTAAGCTCCCGGATCGGATCTTGTGCAGCTCGGGCCTGCACCGACTCGGCTCTTGCCGCGCTTCCTTGCCCTCCGGACCGAGATCTGGCGGTCCAAGGATGACCGCTGGGCCGTTCTGCAGCCGGTTGCTTGTGTCTGGCATCGCCCGACTCCTGACGTCAGACGGTACTATCTCTTGCGTTACCTCGTGTTGTCATTTCGAAAGTCCGAGGTACAATAACTTGGATTGGGGAGTGTTCTGCCCTCCTTCTAGCGCCAAAATGTTGATGCTTACCACTGTCCGGTGTCGGATCAACACCCACGTGTGACTATACACCTTCTGACCTCCTCTTAAGCTTGCCCCTGGTCGGGAGTGAGTACCTGCGAGAGGGATGATTCGGAGAAATGGGGCTAGTCAATAGACAAGGGCTCTCCGATGCTCAAGGCAAGTATAGCTCGGCAGAAGTCGGCAGCTAATTAAGTGTGAAGAGGTCTCTCTCTCCAAAACGTCATAAATGCATCCTATTTATAGACCACCAGCTGGATCGGGTGCAAGATGGGTTTTACCCATTACCCAAGTGTCACATCAAAGTGTATCAAGCAATAAGTGACAAGTGTCGCGTCCATTGTCCAATGGATTGGACTCTATCGGACGGCAACACGTCTGCCTAGGGTTGGCCTACAAGGATGGGTAGTGACGTATTATGATGAATAGCATGGCCCGGCCCGAGCTACTGTACATCCCCGAGGTGGCAGCCTTCTTGGGGGTGTGCCCTCAGATAAATGGAAGGCACCTCGGGAAGAAGCATAAGTCTTCGGGTCGGGCGGTAGCCTATGTCTGCCGAACTGAGTTGCCGACCACCAAGTTAGTGTCCTCGGTGGCGGCGCCGAGCTTACCCTCAACAACAATCTTAAAACAGATTATAGCTTCTATTTGACGATGAGTAGGTTCATTGGATTCGAAAGACAAGTTTTTTTTTTTTTGGTTCTGTTCTTTTCTTCAGTTTATGGATATTGTGTGTTTTAGTTATTTTCTTGAAAATTTTTGTTAAACATTTAAAGCTCAAAACTTTTCATAATCTACTTATATATATCTTTAAGAGAGAGAAAAAAAACCGGTTTTCTATAAACAATTTCTATATATAATCTGTTGATGTTTTCATTTTTGTTCTCAGTTTTAGTTTATAAAATTTACTGATTATATATATATATACACGTATATAAATATATTTTCCCATATATAACGTTTTTCACTTATAACATAAACTATTAAATATATATATATATATATATATATATTACGTTAACTTATATAAGTTATATATATATATATATATATGTATAACAGTTTCTTTTTCCTTGTTTACGTTTTTGTTTATTTAAGTTATATATATATATATATAACAATTTTTCCTTGTTTATGTTTATTTTGTTTTGTTATATTATGTTATAACAGTTATATGTCATAATAGTTTTTGTTTACGTATTTTGTTTTATTATATTATAATATAACGGTTTTTGGTTAATGTTTTGTTACAATAGATTACAGTTTTCAGTTACATGTTATATTAAACTATTTTAATATATATATAGTTAGTCTTTTACTTAAAAAAATGTGAATTTATCTTTCGTATAAATTCTAAGACTTAGACTTTGATATTTTCAAAAATAGGTGATAAGTGATAACATGAAGATTGTTCTAACTAAGAATGTTCCAACTGGGAGCACTTCTAAGCTAACGGTGTTGTATCCTTGGTTTCATGCCTCGACCTCAACGCAACCTTTATTGGTGTTGGTTCTTATGAACCACAATAAGAAAACTAAGAAATTTAGTGGGCTGAATTTTAAGACCTGGTAACAAAAGATGTTGTTCTTTTTGACAATATTGAATCTTGCAAGATTCTTAAAAGAGAATCCTCCTACTATTAGAGAAGATAAGATAGATGCTTAGAATTTGCTTATTGTTGAAGTGTGGGAGCATTCTGACTTCTTGTACTAGAACTATATTCCGAACGGCTTGACTAATGTATTTTATAATGTGTATAGTCCGAAAAAAATGTCAAGGAAGTGTGGCAATCTTTAGACCATAAGTACAAGACAAAAGATGCTGGTGCTAAAAAGTTCACAGTTGGACAGTTCAGGAACTATAGAATGGTGGATTCCAAGACTGTAATCAGTGAAGTTCAAGAGCCTCAATTAATCATTCATGAAATTCATGCAAAAAGAATGGTAATTAGTGAGTCTTTTTAAGTAGCTGCAATTATAGAGATACTATTTCTGTGTGGAATGATTTCAAGAACTATATGAGCACAAGCTTGAGGAGATGAGCATTGAAGATCTTATTGTATAAATTCACATTGAGGAAGACAATAGAGGATCTGAGAAAAAGCTCTTTAATAAGTTTGTTGCTAAGGCGAATATGGTGGAGCATGATAAAAGCTCCAAGAATAAGAAAAACAAGTCAGGGTTCAAGATGAGACCTAAGAGAGGAATTTCAAAGAAGCAAAAATTCCAAGGGAAGTGTTTCAACTATGACAAGGTGGGTCACAAATCTACAGATTGTAGGCTACTGAAGAGGAATAAGAAGAAAAAGGCCAATATAGTGAACACATCACGCAAGAAGTGTCAGGCATCGGTGTTTCTGCTGTGGTCTCTAAAGTCAACATGATGGACTCCAACCTGAAGGAGTAGTGGCTATACACTGGGGCCACATGCCATGTTTGCTACGATAGAGGTACCTTTATTGAATTTATATTGTGAGACTCCGGAGAGAAGCTGTATATGGACAACTTTGCTACCTCAAAGATCAAGAGCCAATGAATGGTATTCTTGTAGATGACTTTAGACAAGGAAGTTAAGTTGCAAATTGTGCTGTATGTACCTGATATCTAAAAGAATCTCATTTGTAGAACTCTACTGAGTTCACTTGGCTTCAAGATGGTTTTTGAGGTTGAGAAAATAGTTTTGTCTAAACATGGAATGTATGTAGGAAAGGGATATGTAAAAGATGGGATGTGAAAAATGAATGTAATGGCTGTTAAGTCCCATTCCATTAATAAAAATAAAGTCTTCTGTTTATATGCTTAAGTCTTCTAATTTATGTCATGGTAGACTAGGTCATGTTAATTATGATACTTTGCATAGACTAATTAACTTGGATCACATACCCACGTTTAGTATTGATCCCAAACATAAGTGTGAAATATGTGTAGAGGCGAAACTAATAAGATCTTCTTTCCAAACGATTGAGAGGAATACTAAGCTACTTGATTTTATACATAGCGATGTTTGTGACTTAAAATTTGTTTAAACTAAAGGTGGAATAAATATTTTGTCACTTTCATGGATGATAGCACAAAATATTGCTATGTATATTTGCTTAAAAGCAAAGATAAAGTTATAGATAAATTTGCTCTCTATAAGCATGGAGTTGAAAACTAGCTTAATAAGAAAATTAATATGGTAAGAAGTAACTGTGATGGTAAATATGTAGAACCATTTAGTAAATTTTGTACACAATATGATATTATTCACAAGGTCACTTTACCCTATTCACCTCAGTCAAATGATTGTGGCTGAACATAAAAATCGTACCTTAAAAGATATGATGAATGCGATGTTGATAAGTTCTAGATTGCCATAGAATATGTGAGGGAAGCTATTTTATCAGCTAATTAACTTTTAAATAAGGTACCTTGAAAGAAAGAAGACAAGACCCCTTATGAATTATGGAAAGGTAAAAAGCTTTCCTACAAATACTTGAGAGCGTAGGGGTATCTTGCAAAGGTAATGGTACATACACCAAAGAAGATGAGAATAGATCCTAAAATAGTTGATTGCATCTTTATTGGTTATGCCCACAATAGTAGTGCATATCAGTTCCTTATGTGTGAATCTTAAAACCCTAAGATTTACAAGAACACGATAATGGAATCTAGGAACACATTGTTTTTTGAACATGTATTTCCTTGTAAATCCAAAGGGGATGGTCTAAGTTCATCTAAACGAACATTTGAGATTATTGAAGAGAATAGTCAAGATCACGACCAATAAGTTGAAACTAAAAAAGAAGAGGAAGAACCTATATGAAGCAAAAGGGCAAGGACAGAAAAGTCATTTGGATCAGATTTTCTGACCTATATGCTAGAGGCTAAACCTCAAACTTTTTTAAAAGCTATAAGCTTATCTGAGGGTCCTTTATGAAAAGAAGCCATAAAGAGTGAAATTAATTCCATCGTGCAGAATCATACTTGGAAATTGGTGGACCTTCCTCTAGGAAGTAAACCACAAGGTTCTAAGTGGATTTTCAAACAGAAAATAAAAGCAAATGGAACAATTGACAATTATAAGGCTAGACTTCTTATAAAAGTTTATAGATAAAAGGAAGGCCTTGATTACGTTGATACTTATTCTCCTATGACAAGAATAACCTCCATTAGAATGATTTTGGTGATTGCCGCATTGCATAATCTTAAAGTACATCAGATGGATGTAAAGACTGCTTTTCTTAATGGGGATCTTGAAGAGGAAATTTATATGGAACAACCTAAGGTTGTATTGCTCCATGATAAGAAAAAAAAAGCCTGCAAATTGGTGAAGTCCTTGTATAGACTTATAGAAGCACCAAAGCAATGGCATGAGAAATTTGACAATGTCATGATGTCAAATGGTTTCAAAATTAATGAGTGTGACAAGTGTGTTTATGTCAAAAGAACAGACAATGGATATGTCATTCTTTGTTTGTATATAGATGACATGCTAATTGTGCGTAGCAATGATCGGATGATCAAATCTACCAAGGACATGTTGAACTTTAGGTTTGACATGAAAGACATGGGACTTGCTGATGTGATTTTGAGAATCAAAATCAAAAGGTTGCTTGAAGGACTCATCTTGAGCCAGTCACACTATATGGATAGGATACTTGAAAAATTTAGTAAAAATGACTCTAGTGTGGCCGTAACACCAATTGATATTAGTCAACATCTGTCCAAAAATAGAGGAGAAAGTATATCCCAGGTGGAATATGCTAAGGTGATAGGCAGTTTAATGCACTTAATGAGCTGTACAAGAATAGATATTGCCTACACTATGAGTAGTCTGAGCAAATTCAGGAGTAATCCAAGAGATGACCACTAGAAAATGATTTTTAGAGTACTTAGGTACTTACAATATACTAGTGATTATGGGCTACACTATACAAGAGATCCTGTTGTTCTTAAAGGATATTCTAACCAAGTTAGATATATAATATATAGGATTTTAAAGCTACAAATGGATATGTATTCACTTTGGGAGGCACAACAGTCTCATGAAAGTCCTCAAAGCAGATGATAATAACCTGATCCACTATGGAATCTAAATTTGTAGCCTGAGATAAAAGCGGTGAAGAAGCTAAATGGCTAAGGCACTTCTTAGAGGATATTCCTAAATGGCCTAAACCTGTGCCTGCAATATGCATACATTGTGATAATCAATCTACAATTGGCAGGGCACAGAATGTAATGTGCAACGGTAAGTCAAGACATATATATCGTTGACATAATACAGTAAGATAACTGATCTCGATAAGGTCTAAGGAGAATATTGTGGATCTGTTAACCAAAGGGTTGAATAGAGATCAAGTTGAGAAAACCTCAAGAGGAATGAGACTTAAGCCCATGAAAGACTAGGTTGAAACGGTGGAAACCCAACCCTATTGATTGGAGATCCCAATATCTAGATTCAATTGGATAACTAAACTAAATAGACTAAGTAGGATCACTATGGGGGTTACCCCAACCCATTCCTATGATAAAAATAGTGATACTCATAGGGAAAGGTTAAACATTTTGCTTTTAATTATTTTTATGTGTTGAATACACTAGGAATTCGAGCGGAGTAATGTAGGTTACTCTTTAAGTAAGAAATCACTTACATGGGAGAGAAGTGGAGCCGCTTCAAAAGAGAATTGCTAGGGCTCAATTCTTTAGAAATTCTTGCAGAAATAGGGAGATGTTCAAGGCTAAAATGGACATAACCATGGAATTAAAACTATGTCAGGAAAATATCTATATGAGGTATGTTATCGTTTACATAAACAGCAGAACAGTTCAAGGACATCACATACAGTGGTTAGCTAGTAAAGTAAATATACTTTCACCAGAGAAGGTTTAAGGGTTAACGCCTACTTATCCTATGCAGATATTGTTGGAAACAAAGTGCGCAGCGGAATTTTAAAAATTTTTCATCAGAGTAATTTCCAAAACACAAGTTTGACATGTTATATGTATAAATTAAACAGATCTTACTAACCTCAGTGTGCCGAAGAACTTCCGCGACCTGTGTAGAGAAGTAACGTTCCAGAAGAGCCTCAACCAACTGGTCTTCTTTGCTATTCTCTATCCACAACCGGAGTGAGTGTGGGCTCACACGTACAGCTCTTCCACCGGTGACTCTCCTTCCAACCAATAGAGAGAACCCAAAGCTAATGTTCGTAATTTGTGAACAAAAGCTCTCAGGGAGTTTTCAGATGCTCACTAGAAGAGTATCACTCTTAATCTCTCAAATTGATCTGAGTAAATCATTAGACTCACTCCCTTTTTATACCTATTGGTCCTTGGGGTCAGTCCATATCAGATTAGGTCTCAAAAATCGAAACAGAATCAAGTTCGGATCAATATCTGATAAGATACGCGTGAAAAACGCGTAATCTTAACTGTCGCGGTCGGCATGCCGAACTGTGTGATAGGCAGGCCGAACTTTCTGATAGGCAGGCCGAACTGCCGAGAAAAAATCTCCGCGAATCTTTTATTTTTCACCCGAGATTCTAAAGGATAAAGTCTCAGTTTTGATTCAAATAGCCCAATAGAAAAGATATCTGATCAAAAAAAACTTTATCAAGATAATCTCTAAGAAAATAAATCAATTCACAATAATTCTACAAGTTTATCTTGTTCTAATTGTCCAAAATTAAAACAACCGATAAACAGACAAGAATTATCCGAACGTCATAATTCAACAAGTTCATCTTCAACTAATTTCTTACATAATTAATTCAACCGATAAACAGACATGAATTATTTGATTCTTATAAATTTTAAACCAATCTGATAAATCCGACATAAGTCACCAATTATTGGAAAAGCACGCCGTGTCGTTACAGGATTTTGTGAGCTAGCAAAGGGGACCAAAATGGACCTATAAAGTTCAAGCTCATGATAATTATGAAACCCAATATCCCAGATATACATTTCACAATTATCAACTCCAACGCTACTCCACTAAAAGCTTGGAGCTGCACTCTCGAACTTTATAGAATTACGAAGCTCGTGTAGCTAAGTCTCCATGACATATCATAGTGCATCGCATCCCCATATGATCATCCATAATCGGCTTAAGGACAAGTTCTGTCTTACCTTCCCGATTATTTTTATCTTACGTTCCATTGTCTCACCATTAGAAAACTTACCATCCAAAGATAGTATACCATTCGGTTACACCTATGTATCCAAATGGTTGAGCGCTCCAGTTTTTCCAATTACAGGACAACGCATATAAGAGGATATCATTACTCCTAAAGAGGAGCTATGGATTCCATATCTATGAATAACAAGTCTACGCTACCAAGAGTCATGCCTCCAACGTACCGACATGCATGCCACTATAGAGATGTGGGAGTCACCCATTAGTACATCAAAAGACACAAGTCGAGACAACGGGCCCATTATTCATCTCAGGATTAAGATACAATACAAATGATTGTCTAAAGTGAATCGATTTGCCAAGACAGAATTATTAATCCAAATCAATTCACTTTATGTCCCGATCCAACACATCGTCACCTATGACAACGCGCCAATGTTTCTATTCACGGAGTCCAACTCCGATGGCTAAGACAAACCATCTCCCAAAAGGGATATAGACAACATAACAATCTTTACATGAATAAAGCGCCCAACTTTATTCCCTCGATTGCGGATCATATATTTTAGACCATCACCTTAAGAGTCGTGTCTACCGCATAATCATCTCATCATATGCCCAACTCTTAAGGTTTAGACTGACAGTCTCAGACTACTGTTTGCTTATCATACATTCAATAAATATGAACGTAAAGAGGACAATATTTGGTATATATAAACGAATAAATTCTTTATTGATAAAAATGTCTCCAAAAACGTATTACATTTTTACTCCTTAGAGCATACATGTCTAACAGATATTAGCTGTAGAACTCTATCACCGTGTAGTGTCTTTGTTTTCCTTTGACGTTAATCAATTTCATTCATGTGGGGGATTATTAGAAAAAATGGTTAATAACCATTTTGAAGAGCCATATTGAGCCCTAATTTTTAGTGGGAACCATTTTGTAAAAGTAACGAGTTTTGACGGATTTGTGTTCTCCATCACGAGGAGATCGAAATTATATATTTATATGCTCAAAATGGTAATCGGGTGAACGAAAAATTAATGCTCAAAGTGTGCCCATTGACATTTGGATTTTGTTGGAAAGAAGCCTAAATGTGGAGTCCCACATTGTTTAGGCATTAAAGCTTGATATGCTTTTTATAAGTGGTTGCACTTTAATGCTTAGGTGAGATGTTGTGCTTAAGAGGCTCTCTCATGCGCAGGGGGGTGCAAATCACGACCTCTGTGGGTTAGGGGCCCAATGTGTGCACGCACGACATAGGCGACCCGAATACTGGGTTCATTGAGCTTGCCTTGCACAGGCTATGTTTTGCAATTTTTTTATTGCTTCCAATAATAAATCCGAATTTAGTTGTTGAGAGGTTTAGTGGCTCAGAATTAAACCAGCTCATAAGTGGTGGTTAATGGAGTCATAATGCTCATTAGTAGAGGTTAATGGAGGTCATAAACCTCATATTGTAATACTCAAATGCATGCTTATAATGCTCATAAAACCTGAATTTAAGCCACATGTTGTAACACCCTTGACTAGCCTGTATAGAAGGCCAATTTCTTCATTTTGACACACAAATTGCACACAAAAAAGTCACAAAGTTTTTCTGTTTTTTGAGTTTTGTCTAGTGGTGTTGTAAACGTTTTTGGTGATAGAGGAAGACACTGTTTCAAGTTTTCCGAAGGCGTTGCTCGATTGTGCTAAGTCCATTGTTGTTGTTGTTGTATACTGGTAGACAAACATCCGTCGAATTCTCATGTACAACCGGAGGGGATGAATCTGTTTTAAGAAAAGCGTGAGCCGTATGTGCCTTGACCATATTTTCGTCCAATTTTTGCTTTGATTCAGTTGAAGGTTTTTTTTCATTGTAATTGTTTCTCTGATTTGTAATATTTCAAATTGTAACTTGTTCATTTTTATCCATATTACACCAATATTTGCTAACATTAAGTGCCATGTCATGCACGAAACATGGATGAAACCGCACACCTAACATGAACTTTAGGCTCTGATTGACTGGCTTCTTCTTTCACGTAATCAAGGAATTAATGTCCAAATTGATCTCCACCTTCCTACAATAACTAAAATTAAATAAATTTATTTAATTAACGAAGATAAGCTCCACATGTCGATATCTTAAGCCACAAAAAGATCACAATGTACTAACTTCCCAGATCTAGCCAGCTTCTAAGTTGTGGTTACAAGTAGCACATGTTGTTCTTCGTGGATCGAAAATACCAATTATTAATTTTTTGTCAAACCGTACATGAACATATCATCAATATAAGCGTGGGCTTTTTTTTCCCCCCTCATTCCTTAAATTTCTCGTCAATATTTGGCGTCTTTGTGATTTACCTTACAAGATATACAAATACAATCGTTGCCCTTAAATATTCTTAGATGAAGTGGATCAAACCGAATCAAAGAATTCAGTAAAGTGGACATTCTCTCTATCACTTGTTAAAGGAATGGGCTCTTCACCTTCCTTGAATTTTTCGATATCCTGATCATGATGGGTCTCCCAGAATTCAATTATAGAAGAGAGTGTGTGCAGCAACCCACATAATATTATTGATCAAAATTTAAAAACCGTCAATTCCCTTTCCCACCAAATTCATGAATTATTATCAGCTTTTTGATTGATCAAAAGAAGAATCCAGATTTTTTTTTCTTATGTATTATTATTGCTATGGCCTAAGGTATATCTATGCATTATTCCGTTTTATGATGATCCAACTGATCTTCAATTCAACTAGCCAATAGAATTTATCAGCTAGATTGATCTCAACCACAAGTGCTAGCTACATGAGATAACATAAGCAGAAAATTGTAGAAAAATAATGATAAGTTTAAGGACTATAAAATTGTTGTTATTCTTAAAAAGTTAGGAAATTAGTCAAATATTAGCTAACTACATTGTTACACGTGATAATTATTTCATAATCTATAATTTTTAATTCAACTATGTGAATCGGACTCTTCTAATAGCAAACAATCGGGGAGCAGAAAATCGTGGGAACATTTCATATCATGTTTTTGTTCTTTCTATTAAACTTTTATGTGCATATGCCTTTTTTTTTTTTTCCACTTATCGTATTCTTTTCCATGTAGACAAAAATAATTGAAGCTAGTTGAATGTTGCACTGTTCATTTTGAACAAGTACATGTTGTTAAAAGCCAACAAGCATGTGGATACCTTTTTTACAAAATAATTACACATCTATATTTAGCTTCTTATCATGTGCATACCCCATTTTCACAGAGTCAGTTTAGTCCTTTTCGGCCTATTGTTTTTACTTTGCAGACAGACCAAAACAATAGGAGAGGTTTATTTTTATTTTATTTTTTAAAGGAAACAATATTTCATTTAACCAATAAAACAATACAGAACATGTAACTTGTTCTATAATACAAGGTATAACCCTCAAAAAAACAAATACAGTTACCATCTACCTTTTGTACAGACATCACAACGCATATAAAGAGGAGTGTCAAAAGTCCAAAAAACAGGAGTACTTTGACACGATCAGAAATGAGCCACATAATACTCTTTTATAAAACGTACAAAATCGAAAGGAGATCCAATCAATTAGGGGTTGGTGAATATTGAAATTACTGATATTAATTATGACCAACCTGCTAAAGCCAACATCAAACATGGGATCATAAATAATAGAAACTAATTAAAAATGTTTAAGAGGGTTAGCTTTCCGTCACGTCATTTTGTAACTAAAATTGACAGCGTGATTTTTATTATTTTTTTCCTTGGTAAACATTGAAAGCATGCATGATTGAATAACGATATGAGTGAGTGGCTTATAATGGATAATTTAAGATTAAAAATGGTCCAAGTCATTGAATTATTGGACTGCCATAGGTGTCATGAATTTTGCATGGTGTTTGAAAGGTGGTGAGAACCGTTGGTTAGAACCATTTTTATTATAGTATATGAGAACTTTATATTATAATAATTTTTTTATTATTATTATAATATATAAAAATTTTACACTGTTTATAATTAAGTCTATGATAAAAATTATAGTTGCATGCTGTTATGCAACAGGGTTAGAAGTCCCCCAAATCATCGAGGAGTATTGATATATATACATCTGAAAAGCGAACAGGTTTCACCCACGTCATCCCTTTTCAAGAGGAATGATACTAGTAGTATTCTACTGACGAAAAGAAACCAAATAAATCAAAGTCACATCGCCAATCTGATAAATTTAAAACTTAAAAAATAAAAAATAAAAAAAGAAAAAAGGAAAAAAAATAAAGAAAGAAAACAAAATCAAATAATTTCTCAGGCTTCTTTGTCTCCATTTAGCAATCCTCAAAACGGAACATGCAATCAATGCAAACAAAAAAACAATAGTAACCCTTATTATCGTTTTGTAAAACACATAATCGATTGCTTGGATATTTTGTGCCTTTGCTCGCCAATGAAGTTATAACCGCTAAAGAGATGGACGTATACTATTACATCAAATTAAAAAGAAAAAAAAAAGCTTCAAAAAGAAGAAAAAAAAAAAAGTAGGAGATTTTCCTCCACCACACGAAACAAACCAAACCAAACCCCTTTCAATTTCACGACCATGAGCGGTGAATTCACACTAAGAAAATAAACGTGGAAGTACGAAAAGAAACCAATTTAAAACCCTTTAATGTTTTTTTTTTCCTTTTTTTTTTTTGGTTTTGTAAGATAGAGAATTGAGAGAAATAGAAAGGGATGCCTTTCAAAAAAGAAGAAGAAGAAGAAGAAAGAAATAGAGGGAGATGACGCGGCGAAGCGTGTGTTGTTTGGGGCTCAAAAATATATCATCACGTGAAAAAAAGAAACGGTTTACAGTCTTTGCGCTTCCAGAGGTGACGTGAATTGAGCTCTAATATAAGCTAATTAGACACCTTTCCTCTGGGGTGTAAATATTATGGTATAAATAAAATTTAATAGAGTGTGTGACGTAAAAACATGTCACATTTTCTCTTCCATGCCTAGTTAGTCTCAAAGAGGCGCGTGGTGTTGTACCCTTCTTTGAATTACAATAATGACACAATAGAAACTACTCAATTGCTCTACCATTATTAGTCCCATGGACGATAATAAATCTGTCAATTTTTTTTTTTTTTTTTGGTGTGGTACGAAATAATACCTCATCGATGTTGTGTATTGTCGTTACATTTTATTATAATTTTTAATATTTTTTGACGTTCAGAAACACAAGTAGAGCCTGCATGAAATTCATACAATGGAAATACCCAAGTTGAGGTTCAAGTTTCAACCTGTGGATGGTAAAGCTCCCCCCCCCCCCCCCACAACAACAATGACTTTGTACTTTTTGGACATTTGGTATGGAATTCTACACGCGCGACTTGGTGGCACGTGAGGCTGGGAATATTAGTTGGGGGAATGGATTTATGGTATGCCACCGACTAGGGCGCCACCTGTCATGCAATCAGAATGACCTCATTTCTCACACTGCCCTATTCTGAATATTTTTAATTTAATTTAATTTAGTTTTTAATTAATTTATTTATTTTTTGCCTTTCAATCTAAATGATGTACGGATGTGTGTATATAAAAGAGGTCGCTTAGACCTAAATATTAACCATCCTCAACTTTTGCATTCCATTATTTTTGTGCATGACATGTTGAGCTGGCAAGGGGGGTTAGCTTAGAGAGAGCTAGGGTTTCTCTTCACCTGAGAACCTGCTTTTTTCAAGCTTCTTCTCCATAGAGAAGAAAGAGTATATTATTTTTGCAGTTTGCTCGATCGAGGAGAGAGAAATATGGCCATATTCAACCTTCAGCATCCTTGGACATTTACTTTTGGAATCCTTGGTATATACAAACATATATATATATATATATATATATATATATATATAATATTTCTCTCAACAGGATCACCCTTCTACAAATCTCTTCTATTTGGTCATGATTTTTTTGTTCTTTGTATGAGAAATCACTACTACTGACCAAGTTGACATGACAAACATGATTCATGTATGGTTCTCATTTTAGCTTGTTTGTGTGTTGTTCAGTGCATTTTTTTTTCTTTTCTTTGTTTTTTATTGTCGTATTCTTCATATTACTTTTCTTTACTTTTCTGTGGAGTGAGGATAACTTAGTGAATTTATTAATTTTTTTTGAAGGAAAATTTATCAACTTTTATTTATAGCTTAAAGGAGCAAACTAATTACAATTCCCATCTTGTTGAATTATACTCATGTATGTGATCTCTTCTAACTATAGTAGAATTCCCACTAATGCTTATGCTACACCTCTTCTATAACTTTTGTTTGTTTTTGGCAACTGTTAATTGGTTGTAACAAATGACCTATTTCATGTTAGTAATTAATTGCAAGAACAATTAATGATTTGATCTATTGGATGATCAACCTTATTAACAATAGTATTTTCAGACTCATAGATCTCAAACAAAAAAATTATGATTCTTTCTCAATATTAGCTATCTTTTTAATTTATACTTATGTGACATGATTATGAGGCTAGCTCTTAATGAACGGCCACTTTATAACCCAATTTATTTTCATTTAACATTCGTGTCGTTTTTACATTTCGTTTAATTAATTATAGGTTGATTATAATTATTTTATAATGTCCTCTTATATTTGCTGACAGGTAATATTATTTCCATCCTCGTGTTTTTAGCCCCCATGTAAGTATTAATATAATTCATTTTTAAAACAAGATAAGAAAATAGTTATTATAATTAAAAATCAAGAATGCACTTTACAACTCTCTGATGTTTAATTGTTATTATTACTATTTTTTTTTTAATTTCAGGACAACATTTTATCGAATATACAGAAAGAAATCTACCGAAGGATTTCACTCGTTGCCATATTTGGTAGCATTATTTAGTTCTATGTTGTGGTTGTACTACGCGTTACTTAAGACAGATGCTATGCTTCTCATCACGATCAACTCTTTCGGATGTGTCATTGAGATGATCTACATCACCATGTTCATTGTCTATGCACCAAGCCACGCCAGGGTAAATATATACATATATACAAAAATATATATCATTAATTAATGTTCAAATGTTTAATAAAGTTGTGTAGATCTGATTAATGAAGTGTAGTAAAATTTGTTTGATGCAGAAATTAACCATCAAGCTCTTTGCCCTTATGAACATGGGAGTTTTTTCTTTAATCCTTCTCGTTATGCAGTTTGCGGTCGGACATCCATACAGAGTCCAAGTTGTTGGTTGGATATGTGTTGCCATTTCCGTCAGTGTTTTTGCAGCTCCCTTGAGCATTGTGGTGAGTATACACATACTAAATTAATCCCTCATGTAATCTCAAGTGATAATCTCTTTTACTTATCTAAATTCAATATAACTCTTATTGAACTTGGGAACGCTACTAGGGCACCTGATTAAGTACTTATAAAACAAGTGTAAATTTATTGCTACACAAATAGTGTGTTTGGAAGGTTGTGAGAACTATTGATTAGAACCACTTTTACTGTAGCATGTGAGAGTTTTATACTGTAGCAATTTTTTTTTATTGTTACCGTAGTATGTGAGAGCTTTACACTGCTCATAACTGAGTTTGTGGTGAAAACTGTTGCCAAATAGCCAATAAATCAACTTACATATATATATATATATATGTATATACACACTCACATATATCTAAGAATATTGATTTTGCTTACTTAATTATTTATAACTTGTTATTTTTGTTGCAGACACAAGTAATTAGAACAAGAAGTGTAGAATTCATGCCATTTACCTTATCATTTTTCCTAACATTGAGTGCCATAATGTGGTTTACTTATGGTCTTCTCCTCAAGGACATTTGTATAGCCGTAAGTATATATAAGTTAATTACCCAAATAATTTTCTAACACAACATTAATTCTCTCCATTAATTAACCTATATATATGTATATACAATATATGTATAGGTCCCAAACGTATTGGGGTTCGCCTTGGGGCTCCTACAGATGCTTCTATATGCAATCTACAAAAACTGCAAAACAGTACTTATCGATGATGAGGAAAAGAAACTTCCAGACCACATGAGGAACATCGAAATCCTAAGGACATTAGCCACTTCTGATCAAGTTCATCCTGTGGATAATGCTAATTTCAACGGTGATGATCACAATGATGTAGAAGGAACATGATCATGATGATCAACAAAATGATCATGATCAGAAAACCATAGAAGTTACTTTGGGTGATCATGATCATGATCATCCTCTCCAACCCAACGAAACTGCAGTTTAAATATTGGATTATCATAAATATGTGTCACACTCATCATGATCAACATCTAATTAAGGGGAAAAAAAAGTGCCTATTTGTAATCAGCTATGGTCTCGTTCATACATAGTTTTTTTGTTCTTTTTTTTTAAGCCAGTTGTTAATTACTACTCTAAAGGATCGATTTGTGGCTTTTGTTCAAAAATTATTGCTTTAATTGCCATTTTTGATGTCGTTTTCCAAACACCTTGTAACCATTATTCCATTTGGAGCTGATGATCACATATGATATATATATATATATATATACATGTCTTATACTTTTCCATATAATTGCATTATTTAATTCCGACGGACCAAAACAATATTATTGCATGCCTTAATTATTATATTTTTATACATATGAAAAGATCTTGAGCATAATTCTTAAACCAAACAAAAAAGAGCACCAGAAATTTGAGTGTCTTATACGAGTTCGCCATTAGAGCTGTAAGTTAGGCAATCAATATGAACTTGCGTAAGAAACTTGAATCACATTTTTTGCTTTTTGCTTTTTGCTTTTTGCTTTTTATTCTTTTATTTTATTTTTTGGTTGGATATGAATATTTTCGATTGAAATTGAAAGAACAATCGTATTCGTACTGAAGCTGTGATGTAGAAGGAGGGGACAGGCCTTGTCACAGACACGTATTCACTGTACGGTATTTGATTTTTCTGCCACGTGACTTTATAAATAGGAGCCATCATTTTTTTTTTTCTCAAGGAGCGCTTATTTTTAGTTGCGTTAATGTGTATGTTGTAAATTTGTTGAAACTAACATAGTGCGATTAAATTTTTTATTTTTATTTCTTGTCATATTTTTCTAACTCTTTCTCATTTATCGGAGAAAATATATCTTTTACTATGTTTTTGTTCATGTGTTAGTCAAAATCAGAATCACCGGTGCCATCCCATCTGTGTTCATCACGCACGCACCAATAAAACACAAAAAGTCTAATGCAATTCTCTTTTAAAGATAGACTTAGTTTAAAGTAAATTACTGTGATCCCTTGCACAACTTATCGACCGGACAAAAACTTTTATACTAGGAATGTCAAATTTTGAATCTGTAAACATCTTGAGAAGATAATAGAGATAAACATTCAAATTTTGGGACGTTTTGAGAGGATAATTAAAAAAAATCCTATTAAATGTTGTTGGGCTATAATTTCGTTATTAACAAAACCGTACAATCTAGTCTAAAAAGTACACTACGTACTAGATTGAGGCCTATAGCTTTGTAAGTAGCAGGTTTATAATTTCAAGAGGATGAAAAGAAATTTTCAATAAGAAAAGACATTTTTACAGATGCGTCAGTCTTTTTCATGCGATTGTAATAATACTCAAAGGTAGATATTTTCAAGATAGGGGCCCCAAAAAGATTACCGCTTTGTTTGCAAAACATGTTAGAAAAATAAATTTCAGTTTACTGTAATAATTTTTTTTTATATATTATAATAAAAAATAAAAATATATTATAATATAAAACTTATATGTATACAATTTTTAAGTTGCAACTTATTACTTTAGCACCCTCCGCATGCGGTGCCCTACAGGTACCGAACGACAAAGCGTGTTTGACATCATGGGCGTTATTCTGAGCCAGGCCCACGTTTTCCCCTGTTTCCTCCGCCATTTGATCAGACTCTTTCATTGGTCCACATGAATGATGATAAACATCCTCTGATTCTCCCGGCCATTTGATTGGACTCTTGATTGGTCCTCTTTGGCCTTTTCCCATTATTTTTGTGGTCCAATGGGGTCAGGTCCTTCCATCTCTTCAACTTGTGGCTCCCACTCACCTCAAAAAAAATAAATGCGCAGAGCTTATATAGTAAGTGGGAAAAGTTGCAAACAATTTTTTTTTTTAATTTATGGCTGTGTGGCTGGGAGGATGAATAATTGAAACTAAAAATATTAGTTTAAAATTTATAATATATGAGAATTTTATATTATAATAATTTTTTGTTTTTATTATATTTATTGAGAATTTTTATATTGTTTATTTGTTAAAATTGTTTCAATGGAGATGCTAAATAGAGGCTAAATACAAAAATTAAAAATCCATGCAAAAACCTCGATTTTGATTGCTCTTGGATTTGGAAGGATTTCTAACGAAACAAACTCAATTGAATTATATGTCATATTACTTTTATACCCTTCATTATTGAAGGAATTTAAACCAATAAATGTTTTGTCTCTTTCCTTGCATATTTACTAAACAAGAAAACAGCTTTTTTTTTTTTTTTTAATCTTTCTATTTCATACCAAACATACTAGGAGAAATAACATCACCCACGTGACATTTTAATTGAGGCTATGCTATGATAACATTAACAGAAGGACGTAAAATGGACAGAACAAAGGCATTCAAATCCCCTCTTCATTAGGTTCGTTTAAATTATCAACCTCTCTCTCATCCTAAAGAATGGAAATGGAGCAAAGCTAGCTCAACTCTATTACTACACGAGGGTTCCACACCAAGAAAGAGAGCTGTATTGGGCTCACAATGCACCCCATTAACTTTGCTCTTGTCTTTGCTTGCAAATTTCTTAACTGCATATGCAGCTTATATGGTACAACCTTACAACTATGATACCATATGGTCCCGTTGATTCTTTATGCTACATCACAAATTGAATCTTGCCCTAGTATAAGCGATGGGGTGGCCAATGCTGGTAGGATCAACCCTAGAGTACTTCTAGGCTGGTTTTTTGGTTGTAAAAGGATTCGAACCTTTGCTTGCCGCTACCAAAAACTGATGCCTTACCACTTGGCTACAGTACATACGGCCATGTTTTGGACGGCAGAACGGGGAGAGAAGGAAGGGAGAAGCAGGACTCAAAGAGCAAGCCGAGTCCCTTTGTCCAATTTTGTCTTACCAAACAGGACTGACTTCTTACCAATTAGTGAAGGACTGTGAAGTTAGATAAGGTACGAAGAATGAACTATATCTGTGTACGAAAGTTGCTGGCCGGGGGCCATGTATTCGCAATTGGCCAACTCCACTTTCCCGGTGGAAGGCAAGATGAGTTAGAGTTCAACTAGATTATTATTTAGTATACTATCATCTAAAATCTTTAGTGCAATATTATGTGTAAATTAAGTTGTACTTGTATATTATTTTTGAAGTCAAGTCACGATCTCTATGAAAATTAGACTTAAATTTTTCTACAAAAGTGATCTTTAAAAGTGATATTCCTCTAATTCAATATTAGACACGAGAATGCAATAAATACACATTGTTTACATATTTCATCCTAAAGTTAAATTTAATTAACTATATATACAATTAACAATTCAAGTGCATGCAAAGTGGTATTTGTGGATTAATAGAAAGGATAACGTAAGCTTTCTTAGACCTACAAATGTATAATCAATGATACGATATATAATCATGGATTAAGGAGAGACTAAAGTCACCACTTCACATCTAAGCTAGCTCTCCAAACAAGGCCGTGGGAGTCAATTCCCCTAAACAAAAGAAGGAAAACAAAAGTTTGTTTCATGGACCTTTATTTATTGATTTGTTTTTATTTTTTAGCCGTTCAGTAAAACTAAAAGGATAGAAACATCAAGGCTCTTTTTTTTTTCTTTTTTCTTTAGAAAGATGACGAGGAATATTTATAAAAGAAGAAAAGTTAAAGCGGTTCCCATGATATGAGAGTAAAGAAACAAGGTCACATTACATAACATGTCTATTACTTGTAAAGACGTTTTAAGACTACAAAGTACATATAACAGCTGTTATGTAATGCAAAATGTCCTACAAAGAAAGAAGAACCATTTTCTCATCACCCCTAGACGTGTTTACTCTCAAAATTTATAAATACGTCTTTGTTACACTCTTCTCACTCTCCTAGCAGATAAATGTACACTCTCAATTATGGCTTCTTCTTCTTCATCTTCTCCTACTTCATAATTGTAATGAAAGGAAAATAGAAAATTAAATATTTATAAAAAAAAGAAAACTAAAAAAGAGTTAAAATTAGAAACCATGTTGGCGCCAAATCACTTACATTGAGCCCCTTTTATCATGCTCAGTTTAAGAAGCAGCCTGAGCACTTATAGAATACAACAGTTCTCAAACAAAGCACAGATTCTGAAATTTCTGCACTCCCATCTTTGTGAGAAGGCGAAAGGAGCCAAGGCAGGAAGAAGGTGCAGCATTATACACGGAAGCACTATGAATTAGCGCCATCAAAACTTCCCTGTGCACTCTGTCGTCTTTTTTCTCGCCAATTCTCTCCCCACATCTTCGCTTCCGCAACTGCTCGTTCTCTATCCAAATCCCTGTTTAGCATTCTCGCAGTTTCTCTGGGAGAATCCTCCTTCTCTGACCCCTCTAAATCCCATCTACCACCAGACCCTCCACCTTCCTCGTTCTTTAGTATCCTCCCACCATCTCTGACTCTTCTGTCATCCTTATCTCCAGAACCTCTGTAGCCATGCCCTGAAGTTGTGGTGGGGTCATATGCCTGGTTGGCAAGGTATGATAAAGCAGTAACTACGTCTCCAATGAGAGGACGGGTGGCAGCTTGCTCTTGGATGCACATCGATGCCACAGCCAAAGCCTGGTAGAGTCCCCTCATAGGATACCGACCCTGCAGCAGCGGATCAGCCAGTTTTGAAAAATTTCGGCGGTCATTGAACAAAGGACGTGCCTGCACATAAACAAAAGCACCAATAACTCAGTTATTTCATGAACATCGAGCCCACATTTGCCTTATAGCAACAGAAACCGCAAACCATATCAGTCAATTTTGCTACAACAATTGGGGACTTACCCATGTGACAAGGTTCTGCTCTCCGTGGGGTCGAGTGCTATCAATGGCTTTTCGACCGGTGATTAGCTCTAAGAAGACTACCCCAAAACTGTAAACATCAGACTTCACTGTCAACTGTCCTGTCATTGCATATTCCGGAGCGCAATAGCCATAAGTGCCCATAACCCTGGTTGACACATGGGACTTGTCTCCGGTGGGACCTAGCTTCGCAAGCCCAAAATCAGAAAGCTTTGGGTGAAATCCTTCTTCCAGTAATATGTTGGATGATTTAAAGTCCCTGTAAATAACTGGAGGGTTTGCTTTGTCATGCAGGTATTCCAACCCTTTGGCTGCACCAGCTGCTATTTTCATCCTTGTATTCCAATCTAGTGGTTTCTTACCAGGCGGAAGATCTGCAATAAGGACGTGTTACTGTAAATTCAGACTTAACAAAATGTCAAACAAAATGAATTTTGCACTCAAATTAAAACAACAGTATGAGAATCCATAAAGAGACAAATATCTCTGGCAAGGGCATAGATGAAAACCTCTTTTATTTACATAATCAATAAACCCTCATTAGTTTTTCTAAACCTAAACGCATCAGAACCAAATCTCCCTCTCATCTCATTTAAATGTACTACAGTCCTTAACACAGCATCAGCGATCACCCATTATATTCTACTGACATAGGTTTGGCTGAAGAAACTTTATGAAGGCTATGCAAAAATCTTCAAAAATCCCGTCTAGAAACTAATTTTTCTTTCATTCACCATTCCTATCGGCTTTGACTTTCCTCCAACAATATCATACTTCCCTTGCCGATGTAAAAATAGTTAAACATTTACTGCTCTACAATTCTTTGGCATTAGAGGTATTATAAAGGTGAATTTCTAATCAGCAAAAGTGAATAAATTGGAACAAACTGTTACCATGAAGGTGGTCTTCCAACGATCCCAAAGGCATAAACTCATAAACAAGAAGTCGTTGATCGCCATCAGCACAATAGCCAATCAAATTCACTAAATTAGGGTGATGCAGAAGGCTGAGCATGAGCACCTCAACCAAAAATTCTCTATTACCCTGAAGACCATTTCTATCCAATTGTTTAACAGCAACAACCTGCAAAAGCCATCATAAAAAGATTCAAAAAACTTAATCCGTCTTAATCATGTGAGACACGTCTTTATTCACCACTCTTCAGGCCACTTAACATCAAAACGTATACAAAATACAAAAAGATTCCAAAGAAACTAGAATCTACAATAATAGAATGTTTTAGTGTCATTTTATTCTACCACTTCCCTCCAACATATCTGAATCTTCAAATTTAATTTGTTTTCTCATTTTACAGGATAGAGAGATCTAATTATTTCAAACAGCACTTGTACCAATGTTTTTTCCCCCCTGAATACTTAGAAATTCAAGTTAAAATTTCTAATCTAATTATAGATTCTTATCGTGAAAGTCTATCATTGCTTCTATTTTCTCGCTGATGCTTCCCCTTTTCCTCTGATGCCAGCCATCAAGTAAGAGCTGCCTACACTGATTGTATATCACACACACCGGATGGTCTCACAGGACTTTCAAATATTTGTTTACCATCTCCACGTGCCTCATAAGAATTTGAATCTTTCATTAAAGAAAACAGAATCTGAATCACTTTTTCAAATTGTCAACATTTACGTCCTGGTATAATTTGTCAATACATCATCTTAGGTCATTAGGAATCTAGGAACCTTATGGTCTTGAAGAGGAGATGAATTAGCGAATATGGAACAGGATCAGAAGTTAAAAGATCCCAAATCAGGACACAAGCACTGATACTCATACATTTGATGAATCCACCACTCAACACGGTATAGAACAGTTAATTGATATTTGATCCTTCATTTTATTGTAATCGAAATTAATGAACAAGGAACTAAAGTTTCTGCATTAGTGTTTCACAAAATTATGGTCTTATTTGAAAATTTTGGCAGCCCATTAACAATCACAGTCCGGCAATCCATGACTCCCGCAGGACTTGTCATAACAGAAAAATGAAATAATTAAAATGCAGCAATAGTAAAGTAGTTTACCTGACCAGTGCTCTCAAGCTGCCCCTTGTACACGCGCCCGAATCCCCCTTCCCCTAAGAAGCACTCTGGCCTAAAATTCTTTGTTGCTGCTGCAAGCTCGCGAAAAGTGAATGTTTGTGCAGCAATAGGAACACCTGGCGCATCCTTTGGCAATGACAATTCCCTTTTCGACCCTCCATTGCTCCTTGATCTGAGTCTATCAGCTCCTGCAAAAAATACCAACATCAGAAATAAAGTCCAGATCCAAAATTATTATCTGATTGCCAACCAGACGCTTAAGGATCAAGACCAGACCTTGAATTTGATAACATTCAAAAAATAAAATCCCCTTGGCATTCTCCAAATAAAAATACAATCAGGCTATAATCCCCATCACACATTAACACAACCATAAGTTTTTTAACTTTAAAAAGCTTCCAAGGCATGTGATTGACAGATTTTAGCTAGCCATGAAATAACAAAAATAATTAAAAGGTTTCTAGACTCCATTATTCAGCACACTCAGATCGCCTAAGGAGAAAACAAATTCAACATAAGGTTCCATATTACAAAAGGAAAAAAAAAATTAAAAAAGAAAAAGAAAAAAGGGGACCCCTTTTTATTTTAAGAACGGTGTCAAATCTAGTGGGGTCTACCTAAAAAATCTAAAATCTCATAAACCTTAATGAACAATCAATCAGTAGATAACAAACAAGAAACTACACAATTAAAGAATCAAGCAGAATCATCACCATATATTGTTCACAAGTCACAATTTTGAATCAATTAGAAATACCCAGATCGGATCAAAGCTAAAACTAACCAGAAGGCAATCTGGCGAGGTTAGAGTTGATCGTTGGCTGTTGACTCTGCTTTTGATGATCATCGCTTTGCTTATCGGGATTGAGTTTCTCGTCCTCCTTCGAATCGAAACACGAAAAGCAACCCATTTTTCTTTTCCCAAATCAAAACGAAAAAGGAAAACTTTAAAGCCTTTCTCTTTCTCTTATTTTCTTCGGAGTTCAAAAAGACATTATTTATAAGAGAAAACAATCAAGATTGCATCGGAAGAGCTCAAGCAAAGAAAGAAAGAAAGAAAGAAAGATGATTAAATTCCCAATCCTGAAATTCCGAGCAGTCTCAGTAGATTCGCATCCAAACTTCTGGGCAATCTCTCTTTCTCTTTCAGGTTTTTTTTTTCTCTCTCTCTAGCAAAGAGGAAGAAGAAGATGTCAAAAGGACAAAGCAAACGAATCCAAGTTCACAAATACCAACAACGATACCAGGAAGAGATAGAGAAAGGAATAAGAAAAAAAGGCAAAAATATGAAAATAAAATGGTCAGTTTGCTTGCGTAAGATAATTGGGAGGTGAAAAAATTAAAAAAAAAAAAACAGAGAGAAATGAAAGGAAAAGAAAAAGAAAAACAAATATAAAGAAGAAGAAAAGCCGGCTTGGCTTGCACTAACTGTAGTTATAACTCTACACCAGTCCACCACCACCGTCACCACCAACTCTTCCCCCACTTCTCCCTCTTTCGGTCGGTTTGACCTCCCAAAAATAAATAAATAAATCTTTAAATACACTAGAATAAAAAGACAAGATTTTTAAATTTTTTTGTTACATTTTTGCTTTTAGAAGATTATTATTTAGCGTAAAAACAAATAAATTTTCAATCTTTAAATACAATAGTATAAGAAGAGAAGATTTTTAACTTTTTGTTACATTTTGTTGTTAGGGGATTATTATTTATTGAATATGGTGGTAAAAAAGTACCTTATTTGATATTTTTGTATTGTTATGAGGCTTATTGATCTAATAACTTGAAATTGAAGTATATGGAATATTTTTTAATATTAGATAATTGTTATCTTTATAGTAAGTTTCCATAAATTTGATATTCATTCTTTTTAAAATAATAAATAAGAATGTTGTGTATTTGTTTTGTTACTGTTTGGTTTTTTTTTCTTGAATTTATGTCTTAATAATAGAAAAAGATATTTCGAAACTTACAAGATTAATAATTAATAAGACGGATAATTTTTTTAGGATATGAAAAAATATGTATTAATAGGAACTTAGCTCCTTTTTATGGTTTAGAGCTTCGCCCTGCTTTTTTTTTTTTTTTTTGCCCCCTTTTTTCTATCACAAGTCGATGTCTCCGGTGATTGCAGCCGTAACATTTTCATTAGATTACCTTAAATTATTGTACTTTGTTTATCTAATTTTGATTTAATCTGATAGTAATTTATTTTTCCTTCTTTTTAGAGTAACAATATTTTATATATGCATTTGATCCAATAATAAAAAATTGTGTCCAAACAATAGAATTTTTTTTTTCGCACCTTTTTTATGCGTTTTCAAATAATTAAAAAATATGTTCTAATCATGAATATTTTTTCACACCTTTTTTATTTTTTTAATACGGTGTCTAATAATTAAAAATTTGTCCCTTTTCGTACCTTATAAAGTACATACAATACAACTAATGAAAGAATTCTTATCATAGAAGTTATATATATATATATATATATATGTATATGTATATATATATATTCTACCACAAAGTCCTTTAGTAATAAAACATTTCTCAAATTGCCCTAAAAAGAGAATTCTTATCATAGAATTTCTTTATTATTCTATCACAAACTCCTTTAGAAATAAATTTTTTTATCTTTCCTTTATCTATTTATTTATTATTTACCATTACGTACTATGTGTGTAGTAGACACGACAGAATAACACGTTACTTACAATTTACTGTTTAATGTTTTATGTTAAGATAATTTTTTTGAGGGAATAATATTGAGATATATAATTGGTAGAAGAGAAATAGAAACAAACAAAATGTGATAGAAACCAACCCCGTAATCAACAGAACCGCGTTAGATGGCGGGACCGGCGGATTGCACAAACAACTGTAGAGGAAGCAGAGGAGCCCATGATCAAAAATGACTGCAAAAAAAAAAAAAAATTATTATAATTATAATTTAAAATAGTTAAAAAAAAGGAGTCCAAATGTGAAGCCTAGTATTACCATCTGAAGCCACTTACCCAACGGAGTTTGTCAGTCAATCAGATGCCGTTTTCGACTCTTCATTCGGTTTGTGTCCATCATTGGAATTGGGGCCACCAAACGCGTTATATGCATTGTTTCTTCTTTTTTTTTTTTTCTTTTTCCATCGTATATCACACGTTATATGCTTCTTTTTAGTTCCTAATGTTGCTTCATAGATACATACAGGAAACTCTTTACACGGATATTACCCATTATTCGATGGATGATATTTTGACACGATTAGACTGTCTGGAAGCTTTGGTTTAAATCTTATACGATGTTTGGTAAGATGGTTAGAATTTTTTATTAGAATTGTTTTTATTATAACATATAAAAGTTTTACATGGTAGTAATTTTGTTATTTTTATTGTAACATGTGAAAGTTTTATATTATTCATAATTGAGAAAATAGTTTAGACCGCAATTGCCAAACACACTTTTAATTTGCAATATAGTTTTAACCATAATTTCAATAGTATTTTTTCTCACATTCAACAATGTTTATTATTCTTATTTATTTTCTAAACAACCTAATTATATGGTTCCTAGATCCTTATATTGCATTATACCTGGAGATACTTAACTCTTTCCTCCAATATTATCCTCTATTTAATGAATGATAAGGTGAGTATTTTTTTTCCCTATTTTTATTGAATAAAATTAATAGATGAGATTTTACGTATATGTTATGTTGCAGTTTTAATGTGTAGACACATATGTGATAATTGCATTGCCAATAACGACTAATAACAATTATAAAAATATTTTATTTGAATATGAACAGAATGCATAGACAACTTCAAAGATTCAAAATCGATCAAAAGAGAAAAAGAATCATATATATACACACACATATATATATATATATATATTATATACCATGCTAGAAAACTCGCACCCCTACGATTATTAATTTGACTACTCTCTCTTTATATATATATAATATAATATAATATATTATTGTTGTCATCAACTTGGAACAATTTTGCAATGCGAAATTGTGTTGTGAATTGTTTAATATTACAACTGGTTCGGTTTCTTTACGTTTTTTCTTTTATTCTTTTATTTTTCTTTCACCACGTTACATGTACGCAAAATAGGTGGCTCAACATGGTGCCTCGTTAAAAAATCAAAAGACAAAAAATTTGGTGCCATCACGTCCACTAATTAAATTATGCTCCACTTGGAATGTCTATTAAGAATCATGGGTTCAGATATCTATCTAATATATATATGTACGTATTCTTTCTTTTATAAAAACCTATTCTGCATCTCGTTCCTACTCACGGCCAAAACCAAAATTTCTCATTTTTTTGGACGTAATTACCAATTAAGAAAAACTTTGTTTTGACGCGGGTATAAAGAACTAGAAGATTTCTAGAAGAAGAGGAGAGAAAAGGAATTGATGTAAAATGACTACAACATAATAATAATAATAATAATAATGATAATGATAATAATAATAATAATCTAACTTTGGTAGAGAGTGTGGGAGAAGTTATATTTAGTGATGGTCGAGATAATTCACCCAACACCATTAATAAGATATTGACTTTCAGTTGATAAATTAAAATGTCCAAAATAAGGGTGGTGAGAATTTTAAGTGCTGAGTTGGGCAGTTATAAAAATTAAAAGTGGAAGTTTTTTACAAGTTGTAAGGTAATGTGCATTGTTATTACATCAAAATAAATTATATTCAGATGGTCACGCACACAAACATATGCACATAGTTGTAAAAATGATCGATATGTGGGCATAACATAAATGTATACATAAGAGCATATTGGATGAAGTGTCAAATTAAGATGCCCATTTTGATAGAAAATATGTGATTATATATTTGTTTTCACTAAATTAATTAAAATATATTATATTTAGTGTCAAATTTAGCACAAAATATAGCATATGTAAAATTCAATACTTAATTGTTATTGGCTGATGAGTTGACCTTTCATTCAACAACTATAACATGGTCACTTACAAATATATTATATGTAACAACATCTACATTGAATTAATAAATAGATAACATAACAAATATGTTATTTTCAAATCTTTTTTATTAAAGTAAATATGGCATTAACATCAATCTAATGTTCTTCCACTTAGTGGCAAAAAAAAAGGGTAATATATGGAAACTTAAAAAAGATAAATAAAACAAATGCATTGCGTACAAAATTTTTCCTCGAGCCTTTGTGGGGTTTGCTTCCCACTATTTATTTCACACTAGTTTTCTTTACATGTTTCCTTTTTTTTTTTTTTTCTTTTTTGGGTTCCTGTTTAGCTAGCGGATCACTCACCTTAAAATTGTTTCAAGTGCTCCAACTTGAGATGTGGGATATTGTGATTAACAAGGAAAATACCTCACTATTTTTCCCCATAATTTTTTTGAGCTAAAATAGATATTCCTTTTATTGTGGGAATCGTATGAACGTCACAATTTTGACTGATCAACAGACTAATAGCAGATTACATCATAACACAGCATATTCTATGGACCTTAGTCACAGATTTCATCATCTACAGTCTACATCGATACAGATAAAAAGTCAAATGAAGCAGAAAAGAAACAATAATAGAAATATAATAATTCCATTTTCGTGACCACACTTGTGTTTATATTCAACTATCAACCTTTGTCCTTTTTGAAAATAATCATAATCCCTTTTTTTTTTTTTCCAGCTTATACGCGCAAAGATCTCGAAGAAGGTACATGACCGAGGTGTGCCATAGTTGCACTAACATGTCCACTGCAAACTTTTGCTTAAATTGTTTTTTTTTTCCCCTTCATTTAGACAATAAATCATGATTTTTTCCTTGCTTAATTATGAAAAAGAAAAAAAAAGTGTGTATTTTTTTGTTTTGTTTTTTTTTTATGGTAAATCACAGTTTGTTTTAGAAAAATTTTATAAGAGAGTGCAAGAAAACTTATTAATAAGACAATTCTATACCGTCATATCTTTATTAAATTTTATTTATTGCATATTAATATAAATATAATGTCATTTTAATATGATTTAGCGGTTCAAATTTTGTTTCTTAATTAAAACAAAATTGTGTCGTTAGTATTACATTTTTCCCCATATCTAATAATATGTAATTCATATGAACAACTTCATGCGTAAGCTTGAGCCTTCATGTGGTAGCTACATATTTGTGTTGAGGGTCATTACACGTAGTTTAGATGATGCAAAGCACCGACAGTCTTCTAGAAGCGAAGAAAGCAATGTGGGGAATCTTGATTCTTTGATCTCAATAGATCCGAAACTTTTACATTCCAATTTTTGTCCTCCTGCGAGGAAAGTTCCCTCGTTCACAAATTTGAAAAAAGCTTTTTTTTTTTTTTCATTCCTTTTTTAAACTTCTTTTGTTATGACAACTGAGCTGGGGACGGTTGTCCAAATCTAAGGGGTCCATAAGGACTCTTTCCAAGTCTATGACATTAGTACTGGACGTTGGCCCACCCCACTCCCATTGAGAAGTTGCTTATTCTTTAAATCCAAACAGTGTTCATTATAAAGTAAAACTATGCTACAATATAAAACTCTTACTGTTTTCAAATACCTTGCCCTCACATAGAGACAACACGGAAACCGACATTTGGTTATAAAATCATCATGGGGAACGAGAGGGCTCCCCTCGCAAGGATGCTACTGGCAAAACATCCGGACTAACGTTTTATTAAGGGTTCCTCAATGTTTCACTGGTTGTAGTTTTAAGGGTTAATTAGAGAGGTTATAAAAAATAGTGTATAAGAGATAAATGATTTTTTCTTTTAATTTTCTTGTTTGTTATAGTAAATTTCTATAACAGTTGAAAATAAACAAAACTCTTATATTAAGGACAAACTACAATAAATCTTTGCACATGCTTGTTTTATTTTTATGCTATTTTGTTGCTTTAGTATGACATCTAATTCTTTAACACTTTTGAGCTCAAACTTCTTAAAACCTCTCTTTGTATGCAACACTAGAGTACTTTATTGTTAATTCTAATAATCAAGATTAAAAATACATATTACCATTATTGATGGCATTATTAGAACTATTCATAAAAATACAAGATTTAATAACTTTTGTATTTATTATAAATATTACGGTTCTATTCTACTATGATGCATATTATAATCTTGAAAAATCCTTTCATTCCCATGTGATTATAATCCCCGTTACTCACAAAATTATAGACATGGTCTAGTATTTAGTGTATTTTTTAGATTAAGTTTTACTATTTTATTAATAATAAGGTTATAACCCCATGGGGTTAAATAGAATTATTCTATAATCTTTCCAAAATAATGATTATTAGCAGTGTTTAAATGCTAAAAGCTCTATTTACCTAGCTAGTGCCACAAGGCTATGACGAGAGCATCTTTGTTAACAGTTCTAACCCTTTACCAAGTACAACTTATTGAATTGAATTCTGGAATGATACTTTAGTTTTTCTTTAATGATCTTGACAATATAAATTATACTTGATAAAGAATAAAAATAAAAAATTACCCCTCTTTGGATATGACATTTTATATATATGTCGGTGGTCACAATAAAATATGTCAACAAATGAGGACAGCTTAGTTGGTTGTAAGTCTCTCCACTTCAACCATAGATTGAGAGTTCGAGTCACGCTTAGCCATACTCAAAAGTGATGGTATTCCCCCTCCATTTGTATAATAATAATAATAATAATAATAATAATAATAAAGCATGTCAAATATTTGATGTGGTATTAAATTTGTACTACATAACTAATACCTAGTGAGAAAAAAAAATGAGTAAATTTAATAAACTTTGATGGAAAGTAAATAAGAACAAACGACTACTATGATTGATTGGTGGCTAAAACTACCAATCAAAATAAGTTTAAGGAAATTCCGTGCCTACGTTTGGACCTTTTGGTAAAGGCTAGAACCTAGTAAAGCATAAAAATAACTGTTAACTGACCTCTTAGAAGCTAAGCTATATACGAATGACACTCATAAATCATTAACTATCATTATCAAGCTAAATATGAATGAATCTTAAGAATTGAAAGCTCATGTTGGACCATGAAATTGTTGGCCATGTCTAGATTGGACGGAAGTAATGGTGGGCATCAGGCCCAAGTTGTCTGTCCCGTTTGTTTTTCCCAGTGGAACTAGTAGGGCATATGTTATATATATCTTTGAAGTTGTATTGGGTTATATATTAATGCATCTTTTCTAGTCAAATTTGGTAGCCCTCCCAGTACCAGATAGCGACGTCGTCTACCTCACTGGAGAGCCACCAAGGCCACTGTAGATGGAGGACGTGGTCCTCGGAGACCCCACGAATGTTGGACAGATTATAATTTGTCTCACAAAGATTACAAGCCAAGTATCACATATAAATAATAAAAAAAAAATTATCAGTATTGAGCATCACGGCCTTGGATTCGTGGTGTTGCAGTGCCTTGCTATGGCGCTAGGTTGGCTGAAAATTTCCTCTTGGCTCTACGGCCCCTCCTGAATTTTGTTGACTACAAAAAAGTGTGACTTTGTATTGTTTCAAACTGTTGAACTAATTAGTTTGTTTGTTTGTTTTTTTTTTTTTTTTTTTTTTTAAATTCACTATCTATTGTCAATATACATATTTGTTATAGTATAACTTTATATAAAATGTTACATGAATTACAACGATTGTATCTGTTCATGAATTAACACCTCTGGCTTTATATAATCACTCTAAATTTCTTGAGTCTTATATCTTGTTATGGAATCCAATTATATTGGTAGTGATTGTATATAAGGTTTGTTTTATCTTGTGAGTAATTTACTGTAAAAATCCAATTAACTAGCGAACTATAATAACGGGAGCAAATAAAACCTTAAGAATAGTAATCTTTTGCCCCTCAAAACCCAACATTATTTCTAGATTTTTCTTGCTTTCACTTTCCAGATTTTCAACACACACTCTTTTAACAAGAAGTCACAACCGGCACATGTACAATAGGATGTGATTTGGCGTAGTAGTTATAGTATCTGGCGCCTCTTTACTATTTGGCAATGCATGTTCAAACATGTCTCCACCTTCATAAACTAATAATTAAGAAATAAGATAATTAGCGTGCTAGCTGTGTTGTTGGATGTGGTTGTGTAGAACCGGCTGTTTACTCCACCTCTGTATATTTGCAAATCAGATGAACTTGTTATGCTTATCTCAGTGTTGGCTGGTTTTGCAATTACAATATCTTCTTTGAGAGAAGCACTGATTCCTTCACCGAGAGTAACCACTAAAATGAAAGGACCTGGGACTGCAGCAAACACGGTCGATTCTGAGCAAGGAAGATTATATCTATCCACCTCAAATTCGTTAGATGAATTTAAAGCAACTCCTTGCAGAGTTTTTTTTTTTTATTTTTAAAAGAAGCATACACAAAAGATTAAAACTTTACTAAATACCCGTTATGTGTTTTAAAATCATACATAAAATACCCCTGAAAAGATTAAAACTTTTTTAAAAACCCAAAAATACCCTTTCCAATCTTTACAAAATACAATTTATATTTCATTTTTATGTTTCTTTCAATCGTTAAATCATTAAGTTATTTTCTTACAAAATTATCATTTAACAATAAAAAAATATATCTATATTTTTCTCTCCCTCTCACACTGAATAGAGTCTCACCACACAATCACCGTAGCTAGCAAGAAAGGGGGCAACCTAGTAACATTGTCTAGGACTAAAAGAGACACCAAGTGTACTATCCTCCACAAGAGGCCATGCAGGGGCAGAACCAAAAGTTTCAAAACAAAAACTCACCACAAAAGTAGATTTATCGCTGCCAGAACCACTTCTCCACAGCCCCTCCTTAATTTTCTCCTTATTGCCAACACTCTCTACAAGCCTAATGTACTCAAACTAAACGTCCTACTTGAGAATCACCACATCATCCTCGTACTAAAACCTTCTCTTCCACAGTGCAATCAAAGAACAACATTCTAAGGGCAATGTGGACTAACTTTTTGTGGAGATGCATACTATCGAAAATGCGATTTCTAAGAACATAAAAAAGTCTAGGATAGTAAGCACAGTAAGGAAGATAGATAGAATCTGACCTTACATTGGATCCCTGTAAGTAGGTTTATATCTTTACGCAAAGTAAATATATTGTTGGATATCTACTTGTTGATGATCATATGGTTTGTGCATCGAAATTTTTCTCCCATTCCCATATTACAACTAGTCGTTAGTCGTTATTGGCCTGGCACCATGTGCAGAGCCAATTAAATTAGATGAACAAACTGTCCAAACCAAAGTACGTTGGAGTATATATGGTGATTTTATGAAGGTGTTTTATTACTATGTGATAAGCACTTTTCTTTAGTGCTCAACCCACACAGTACCAGTCCACACTGCATAACGTCGTTGTGGCTTGATATGGTTATATATTAAAAGAATTCTTTAAATATTAGTTTGGCAATTTTTTTATATCTTAAAAGAATTCTTTAAATATTAGTTTGGTCAATTTTTTTTTTTTAAAATAACCGTCCAAACTTCACTTTGCTAAATTCTTATAGTTGGTCAAAGTTCTTGTTTGTAGTTTGATGGTCACTGTCCAAAAGGACTTAAATCATTGTTTTAAAATGATAATCTTAGACATTTTCATATTACTTATACTCTTTTACTTAAAAGAAAAATAATGGAAGGTGCAATTTTGATACAGTTTCAAACTTTAGACGAAGGTGTCAATTAAGTTTTAAAATTTAGGAGTCACGTCGTTATAAATACTAAAATTTAGCAAGAATTTTTAAAACAATCCTTACGTTTATTCTTCTCTGTTTTAACATGACCTTTTTTTTTTTTTTTTGAACTTATAACATGACCTTATTAAGTCGTTTCTTAGACTAGCTATTTGGCTGAGATTTGAAGTGCAATTTCAAAGAGAGTTTTCTGGCTAATCTTTTTGAAGTCTCCATATAATTTCTAAAGTGAGGTTCGTTGAAACCTCCACTCTAGTTCTTGGAATTAATTTTCCCCTGAACTGCATGAGTCTGCGTCACGTATCCAGGCAGTAGATGTTGTGAGATAGCGACTCTGATAGTTGGACCGTTGTGCATGATAATCCACCTGCTGCTCCTGGTACTCGGCTAGATGGGTCTAATTATATCGCACTGATCATCTTCCAATTTGGGCCACAGGGATCATCTTCAACATTGTCATGAGCCCAATAAATGCCATGTTCATCTTGCGTGCCAACAAAATGGACAGGCACATCGGCCCACACTTTGCATTGCCATTTGCCTTTCTTTCCATCTTCAAAGCTCTTGGGGCCATGGTCGGTGTTCCTTTGTACGAGAAATTATTGTCCCATGTGCTAGGAAATTCACCAAATGCCAAAAAGGATTTACTCAACTTCAACGAATGGGAATTGGCTTCTTTATATGAATATTTTCAACGGTTGCTGCAGGGGTTTTGGAGGTTACTCGTCTCAATATTGTGAAGAGTAAGAACTACTATGATCGCGAGTACATTCCGATATCCATTTTCTGGCAAATTCTGTAGTATTTTATTGTTGGATTCTCGAAAGTTTTTGCCTTGGTAGGGCAACAGGATTTCTTCTATGATCGGGCACCAAAAGCTATGAGGAGTATATGTTCGGCTTTGTCCCTTACGACTGTTGCTCTAGGCTATTATTTGAGCATCTTACTTGTCAAAGCGATGACAGAAGTGATGACAATGGTCGGAAAAATTGGATGGATCGCGAAAAACGTAAATGAAGGATATCTGGGTTACTTTTTTTTTGGCTCTTGGCTCTCCTCGGTGTCATCAACTTCTTTGTGTACCTCTTCAAAGCCAGCTGTTACACCTGCAAAAGAGTTGCCAGGCTTACTACCTAATTACAACACACTATGAAAAAATTAAGTTTTAGGGATAGCAAAAGTAATCACAAAAAGTGATTTAATCGTCGTTAAAAGTTATCAACAACCAAACAACCAAAAATCATGTCACTAGCACCTGTCGCTGCAAGTGCATGTTGTTGATTCTTTCAACAATGATTTTTCACATTGTCATTGAAAGTATTGTTTAACGACAAGAAGTCATCACTGATTGCATAAATCCTTTATAATTAACTATATCTTTGAAAGATAAGAATGTTCGTCACATCGCTAATTATATTACTTTTAACAATAACATACTTGTATTCAACGACAAATTACTTTAGATTGCCGTTGAATGTTTGATAAGTTAGTTTTAGGCTACTTAATTAGATGATTTTCACTTAATATTTTTGTTAGTTTTGAGCAATTTATAAGGATTTGATAATGTTTTATGTTCTTTTATAGGTTTTGAAGAAAAACGATACATAATGGCAAAACACAGGGTAAAGCGGACCGAAAATTGAGCAAAAATAGACTCGGGATGAAATGGAGCCTAGACGCCAGCTTATGGACGCCTAGGCGCTCAAGACAAATGAAGTTCCATACAAAAACCCGAGAGCAAAGTGCCTAGGCGCCATAACTGAAGCACCTAGGCGCCATTTCATGAGGAAGACAACCAGAGAGCAAAGCGCCTAGGCGCCATAACTTGGGCACCTAGGCGCCATTCTATGAAGATAAGAGGCCGAGAGCAAAGCACCTAGGCGCCGTAACTTTAGCGCCTAGGCGCTATTCTATCATGGAGGCGAATTAGCACTGCGGCGCCTAGGCGCCACAATCCTAGCGTCTAGGCGCCAGTTCGAAAAAGGGGGCATGCCGTCTGTGTAGCGCCTAGACGCTACAATCGGGGGCCTAGGCGCCATTACGAAGCCTAGGCGCCAGAAATTTGAGCCTAGGCGCCGTTACGATTCCAACTTAAATTCCAGTGTAATTTCGTTCCAAAATTGCCCTTTCAAACCTTAGCATATAAATAGAACATTATAGAGGGTTGGAGCACGGAATTTTGACAGAGAGAAACTACAGAAAAGAGGAGAGAAGACATACACTACTTTGGAGAAAAAGATCGGTGCAACCCGGAGACGGAATAATCTTCCCATTCAAACATACAGTTCTTTCCTTCTCCTCCTCATGTTTAAGAGATTGTTTAGGATGATTTTTAATTTCATTATGAACTAACTTTCTCTGTTCTCGTAGCCGGATTATGAATGTTCACTTTTATTGAATTTAATTCAATTCGATGTTTATTCAGTATCTATGTTGAGTGTTTAATATAATCTTAATGCTTGTAAAAGTTTATGCACCTTTTGCATGATTTGTGATTTAATTTGAGGCTGAGAAGCGATAATTAAATTAGACCATGATTGAATGCCATGAGATCATCATAGGATAGAGATATCTATGAGATTTGCGTAGCACTATGAATTTCTTGATCGTAATGAATCTTGGTAAGTTTAGAGTTTCCACAGAGATGCAGAAAATTTGCTAACTGGGATAAATTATTAATGCTTGAGAAAGATTAATGACTACCTAAGAGAAATTCGTTATCGGCATAGGAATAAATGTCAATTGATTAAATTAGATAAAAGTAGATATGATTAATCCGGTGAGTTGGAAACCCTAGAAGTCTTAATATATTGAATTCTCATCTGTCAAAGTTGCAATCTCTCAATTTTCATTCATTTAGTTTGTCTTACGTTTACCATTTCATCATTCCATTGTTTCCCATATTTCAGTTGTTCAAATAGAATTAGAGTTAAAGTAATTTGGTACTTAGTGACAGTTAGTCCTAGAGAGAACGATCTTTACTCTCACTTTATTACTTGTTAACGATACGTGCACTTGCGTTAGAAAATCCACAACAAGTTTTTGGCGCCGTTGCCGGGGATTGTTGTTTAATTTAGTTAATATCGATACCATTAGCTCTAAGATTACTTTGAACATTTTTTTTATTCGTTTCATTTCGTTTTTATTTGTTCTAATTTTTTTTCTTTTAGGTTATTTGTTTCCCAGGGAACTTTATGATGTTTCTTCAGAATATCCTTGCAAGTTTTGCCCAACAACATATGGAACCATTTTATGCAACTTGGGAGCGATTTAAAGAAATGCTTGAGCGGTACCCACATCACAAGCTGCCAAAGTGGGCTCTTCTCCAAATATTTATTGAAGGATTGCATTTTGAAGCTAGAGATTGGGTGGAAAATGGTGTAGTTTCCAACGGTCATTCTTTCTTTTCAAGAACCGTTGATGAAGCTTACTACTTATTGGAGGATATGGCAGCCTTCAATTATCATTGGCATTTGAATTTTTCAATGCATAATTCCTGCTAGGAGAGGCACCAAAAGCTTTCATGGAATATCCACTCCAACATGATGGAACAATCTTGTAGCCAATATCAAGAATAGAAGACACATTTGGAAGTTGCTTTAGATCGTCTAAAGGCCACTCTTGAGGGAAGTCATGAAATTTCAACTCTAGGCGATATCTTGATGAATAAATCCGTTTAAAGAGCACAATTTTAGAGACTCGTCTAGAGGAGGAAATTACAACGTCAAATCCTTGTGGTGACCATAAAACGATAAAGGATGTGGTTTTGTTTGATGATGATTGTGCGAAACCTCAGGAATTTGAGCCTCTAGAGGAAATAGAATCTCAAGATAAAGAACAAGAACCCTTTGAAGTTGTCTTAGCTCAACCATTTGCTGAGTTGGGATCTTGCTCAATCAACAACGATGTACACTTGCTAAATCAAGAGGAGTCTATCGAAAACTTTGACTTTTATGAAGACCAAATCACAAGCATGCTAATGGATAGCCAAAAGGAAAGGGAAGAGCAAATGGAAGGGTCATTAGAGGAATTCCTATATGAGGAGAAGCCGCGAGGGTCGTTGGAAGATATAGAAGCACATAAGACTATTGATTTGAGCTCATCAATGGTTCCAACATATAAGACACTAATCGATTCCTGTTGGCCATGTTCATCACCACCATCACATCTCACCATGTTCAAGCTCGAGCCATTAATGAAGTTCCCATCAAAAGCACATCATTTAAAGACGTTTGTTGTTGGTGCAACGTGCAAATCACTTCTAAATCTTGCCAAGCTTGAGGGCATCTATAACCAAGACCCACATGTGGTGTCGTTTGACACTTACTATGGGCGAAAGCCGCTATTTGACAAGCGCTTCTTTGAGAGTCAGGCTGATGATTATAAAACAAGCGCTTCTTAGGAGGCAACCCAAGCTCTCTATCCTTTTCAATTTTAGTTTTCATAATATTATTTAGTTTATTAGTTGTTTCTTTTAGTTTTAGTCTTTGTTGCTACTTAATCATGATGTAAGTCTTGTTTGTGGCGATTCCAGGTTTTCGGGGGGACATCAAGGTGCTCAGCTTGCTAAAAAAAAAAAAATTCAAAAACTAAAACCATATTGGCAACCTGGCATAGATGATGAACCACATGGCCATACATCTGAACATGAACTTGGACAATTTTGCCACAGTCTCTGCTTTCAATGAAGATAATGAAGAGAATGAGGATGAGGAGGAATAGTCTGCCGCAACCTTCAGTTTAGGGAGTGTTCTTTCCTTTCTTATTTTTGTTTTCTTTTTTACATTGAGGACAATATATTGTTCAAGTTTGGGGGTGGTGTGTTGCTTTATGTTTTTTTTTTTTTTTTTTTGTGTCAATTAGTCATTATGGTTTAATTAGGTTTTAGTTTAGGTTTTTTTTTTCTTTGCATTTGATAGTAATTAGGATAGTAAAGTTGTATCGTTTGAGCACTGTTTCACTTGAATCATAGGAGGCCAATGATAAGACGATGGTTGAAATTGAATATGGCTTTTAGGGGATAATAATTATTGTTGGTCTATCCTTGTTTTTCTTGTGATTTTTTTTGCCATTTTGTGATTCTTTGAGCACTTTGAGCACTCACGCCTTGATCACCTAAATATTCTACACTTAGAGGACTTTTATGTTGATTAAGTGATTTTTTTTATCTCAAATGAATGCTAGAACCTATTTGATAACCACTCGAGGCGAAATCCTAGGCTATACAACATTAAGGATATGATTTAGGCCATTTTTGGACCGTTTGAGCCTTTCAAGCCTACCATTGACATCATTTAATCACTAGTTACCCTGTTGAGCCTTATTAGCCATTTTCTTTGTTACCCACATAATCAACCTAGCCTTTGAATAATTCTATCCTACTTAGTCCCTCACTCATAAGCATGACTAATTTGTCTAGGAAATTATTTGAAGGTAGTTAGCATTATGGGAGGATGGGTGGAGTTTTGAAGAACTTATTGAGAAAATATGTTTTCCTATCATTCATTCATGGTGGAGTTTTGAAGAACTTATTGAGAAAATATGTTTTCCTATCATTCATTCATGGTGGAGTTTTGAGTATTGTTTTCAAGGGATTATATATACATGTTTATTCATTGTCCGAAAAAAAGACGAAAAGAAAACAAAAAAAGAAAAGAAAAGCAAAACAAAAAAAAAAGAAAAAAAAAAGAAGAAAAGAAAAAGAAAAAGAAACGTCAAATAAATGTGAATGACAAAGGGAGTGCAACATAAGTTTGGGGGTGTACTTAAAAAGAAGAAATGATGTTCTTATGAGGTCCTAAGACAAATTGTGTGTTTATGGGTGAATTTTGAGCCACATTATATCCTTTATCTCACCTTTTTACCTTAGCCACACATTACAACCTGAATAAAGTCCTAATGATCTTTGATGTTGCGATAGTCTACATTAGTGGAGAGTGGGTTTGAAAAATAGGCCTATGGAGTTCATAAATTTTACTAATCTAGAGATCTTTCAAAATAAGCTTGTTGATATAAACTAATCCGAGTGTAGGTACATAAGTGCTACAGGCATCACACACACACACTCAAGGAATTATGAGTATGGTGAACCTAAGATTTAAATTGATTTTTTTTACATGATCACAATGGTTAGAGTTTCCTTTGAGTCATAAACTTTTTGCAATCTTTGAGGCCAAGTATGATGAAAAATTAAATTGATACTCGAACTACGTCGTGTGTTAGTGTCAGTCGTGTTCTTTTTGTTTTGTTCTTTGTTCTTCTTTTGTGTCTTTTGCTCGAGGACTAGCAAAATCTTAAGTTTGGCGGTATTTGATAAGTTAATTTTAGGCTACTTAATTAGATGATTTTCACTTAATATTTTTGTTAGTTTTGAGCAATTTATAAGGATTTGATAATGTTTTATGTTCTTTTATAGGTTTTGAAGGAAAACGATACATAATGGCAAAACACAGGGTAAAGCAGACCGAAAATTGAGCAAAAATAGACTCGGGATGAAATAGAGCCTAGACGCCAGCTTATGGGTGCCTAGGCGCTCAAGACAAATAAAGTTCCATACAAAAACCCGAGAGCAAAGCGCCTAGGCGCCATAACTGGAGCGCCTAGGCCCCATTTCATGAGGAAGACAACCGGAGAGCAAAGCACCTAGGTGCCATAACTTGGGCGCCTAGGCGCCATTCTATGAAGATAAGAGGCCGAGAGCAAAGCGCCTAGGCGCCATAACTTGAGCGCCTAGGTGCTATTCTATCATGGAGGCCAATTAACACTGCGGCGCCTAGGCGCCACAATCCTAGCGCCTAGGTGCCAGTTCGAAAAAGGGGGCATGTCGTCTGTGTAGCGCCTAGGTGCTACAATCTTGGCGCCTAGGTGCCATTACGAAGCCTAGGCACCAGAAATTTGAGCCTAGACGCCGTTGCGATTCCAACTTAAATTTCAGTGTAATTTCGTTCCAAAATTGCCCTTTCAAACCTTAGCATATAAATAGAACATTATAGAGGGTTGGAGCACGGAATTTTGACAAAGAGAAACTACAGAAAAGAGGAGAGAAGACATACACTACTTTGGAGAAGAAGATCAGTGCAACCCGGAGACGGAATAATCTTCCCATTCAAACATACAGTTCTTTCCTTGTACTCCTCATGTTTAAGAGATTGTTTAGGATGATTTTTAATTTCATTATGAACTAACTTTCTCTGTTCTAGGGCTACGATGTAGCCGGATTATGAATGTTCACTTTTATTTAATTTAATTCAATTTGATGTTTATTCAGTATCTATGTTAAGTGTTTAATCTAATCTTAATGCTTGTAAAAGTTTGCGCACCTTTTGCATGATTTGTGATTTAATTTGAGGCTGAGAAGCGATAATTAAATTAGACCATGATTGAATGCCATGAGATCATCATAGGATAGAGATATCTATGAGACTTGTGTAACACTATGAATTTCTTGATCGTAATGAATCTTGGTAAGTTTAGAGTTTCCACAGAGATGTAGGAAATTTGCTAACTGGGATAAATTATTAATGTTTGAGAAAGATTAATGACTACCTAAGAGAAATTCATTATCGGCATAGGAATAAATGTCAATTGATTAAATTAGATAAAAGTAGATATGATTAATCCGGTGAGTCGGAAACCCTATAAGTCTTAATATATTGAATTCTCATCTGTCAAAGTTGCAATCTCTCAATTTTCATTCATTTAGTTTGTCTTACGTTTACCATTTCATCATTCCATTGTTTCCCATATTTCAGTTGTTCAAATAGAATTAGAGTTAAAGTAATTTGATACTTAGTGACAGTTAGTCCTAGAGGGAACGATCTTTACTCTCACTTTATTACTTGTTAACGATACGTGCACTTGCGTTAGAAAATCCACAACAATGTTACTTTCAACGACAAATATTTAAGCCTTGTTGAAAGATTTATGTTTGATGCTCAAATTTGTTCTAGACTAATATCTTTCTTACATTTCTTTTGCATGGCATTATATGTTTGTTTAATTTTTTTTAAAGGGACTTTATTTGTTTCTTATCTACACTTTTGCTGATTTTTTTGGCAGTATACACACGTTTATAGCATTTTTTTTTTGTATTCATTTGATGCAGCAGATTATGTTGTTTCTAATATGAAATCTATCATATCTTATTCCTATACTACAAGAAAGTCATGTATGGTAACCATATAAACCAGATAAAAAGTAAAGAGCTAAGAAGAAATTCAAGTATAAACCTAATAAAAAAAAGTAATTTAGAAAATTAGAGCTAAGGGAAAATTAAAGGTGGGAACTGAGAATTAGCCACTCATCAATGTGTCAGTTTTCTTCTATTTTGGTCTTAAATTGTTGCTCCAATTTCTCATTCTATCCCAATTCCGTATGTGTTCTAATGTTTGGTGTTGCAGTGATTGTCTATTGAGTTCATATTAGGCCAATTTTGGACTTCAGTGTTCAGTATATCGATCCGATAGGTCCATGGGACCTTCAAACAATAGGTCAGTCTCCTGATAATCTCATTTCTTTTAATTAAGCCTGCATTGTTGGTCCATATATGATCTTCTATGCTTTTCCTCCAGCATTTTTGACTACTCAAAGTGAGACATAGAACCCAATGGGGTAATCAGTGAGCATTCTATACTTTTTGGGTGTGGATTGAATTGTGCCATGAGATAAAACTTTCACACTTTACCATGGATTAACAAAAAAGAGAGAGAAAGCTATGAGGACTAAAATACTCTAGAAATAACTAAAATTTTTTGGTTTTTGGATTTTTCTTCGTTTTTGTGGCTTATGTTTTGAGTTTAAATTAATACTCAATCCATCCCTTGTCCCAGTCAAAGGTCTATTTTGATTAAAAAAAGGATTTAAAATGCCCTAAAAAAAATGTAAAACTCCAAAAAAAATTAAAAACAAAAAAGAACAAAATCCTCAATATCAGAAAAAAAAGATCTTAATATTATTAAAAAAAAATCTTCAAAACCTCCACAAATCCTTTAGGCTCAACAGAATCTTTGATTGATTAGTGGCCTATCAATCATAACAAGCTTGAGGAAATTGTAACTGTTACATTTGCATTTCAATGGTTTCAATATTGAAACCAATTTATTGTTGTAACAATTATGCATTAGTGGTCTCATATTCATTTCCCATTAAATCAATCCGGGTAACTGTTTTTATTCTTGTTATATATTTCCTTGATGGGAGAAAATGAAATGCAGAGAAAACTCAAGAAAAATTTCACGTTCATTTTGAACATAAGGTTTTGGTCCCTATCACCTTCTCTCATTCAGAATATACACCATCATTTTTGAGTGCTTGAGTGATAGAAGCATCAAAACTGGTATCCCAATGTCTAAGAACAACAACCCAAGATCAACCATTACGTAGTGGACAAGCAATGGCTGGAGGTATTAAAATTTTCACGCTTCCGTTTTCATTTTTTCGATTTGATATGCATATAGTTTTGACATGTTAAGGTTCGTTTTATGCTTTTTCATTTGGTATCAGAGCCGAATTCACTATGCCTTGCGTGTGAATTGTGTTTGTTTGCTTCGGTTGAAAATTCGTGTTCATGGAGTCACAGTTAGAATTTTTTTTTATTTTTTATTTTTTTTTTATTTTTGGGTTTTTGATTTTAACTTTTTTAATTAAAACTAAGATTATAAATCATTTAAACACTTGATTTCTATGAATTCTGTGATTTGAAACATCAAAATTGGTATCCATATGGGAGAATTTGAGGCGGGTCTGCAACCGGGTTGAAAACCGGGTCGTCCGGGTCGAGAAGACCCATCTCAGAGGAAGAAGACGATGGCAAACGACATGTTATTTGGCCTTGGGTCAGCCAAAATGACATGTCGTTTCTGGCAGAGAGGAACGTTTTTCCCAGCAAATAAAACGACATGTCGTTTCAGTCCATAAAAACCAAAACGACATGTCGTTTACGCCGCGCGGGGGGGGGGGGGGGGGGGGTGCATTTTGCCACCATTAAACGACGCCGTTTTTCTTTATAAAAAAAACCAAAAATTAAAATTTTTTTTTGATATTTTCAAAAATTTCATAAGGTGATATTTTTGGGGAAATTTTCATAAAAATCTTCAGTTTTTATAATTTCATGAGATTTTCATAATATCCACAATTTTCGTATTTTTATGAAATTTTTCATATTATGGAATAAATCATGAAAAATTCATAACTTTGAATATTGATAATTTTTGGTATTTGTTATGAATATTATATTGTTTTGTTGTGGATATAATTTTGTAAATTTATGTGCATATAGAGTTCATTATGTATAATTTGTGATTTAAAATTATGCATGCAAAATTAAGTTAAACAATTTAGTACATTTAAATTTTGTACAATAATGTGCTAAATTATGTTTTTGAATGTATAATTTTAATCTATACATTATGAAAATTGGTACATAAATTATGGGTTCTTTGTTCATATTTATTTATTGCTTTAAGTAAATGCAATTTATTTATGAGCAAAAATTTTAAAATAAATGTCTAGTGATGTATTTAATTTTTGAATAATTAAAGAGTAGCCACAGCATCTTTGATTATGCAAAAAATTATATTAAATGTTTGAATGACATATGGTAAAAGGACATTAAAATTGTGATTAATCATATGTAATATGATAAATTTTATCCCACAGGAATTTTTATTGTATTTAATATGATTAGTTAGGATGATGTATCAGATTATTATTCTTAATATACCCATATGAATTAAGAAAAGGGAATATAATTTGATAGTGTCATCATAAGGATATACATTTGATATATGAGTCTGTTTGAATTAAAAATTTAGCCCACAGACAATTTTTATGTCATTTGATTCATATTTTAATGCATGATTTACATTGATAAACATGTCATAAAGTATTGTAGCCTCAATTTAGTAACATAAGCATGTATGTTTTATTATAGAGCTATGCAAACTGTGAGTTACTCTAATTTCCAATATGACATTCCTTAACTTAAGGGTGATAACTATAAGGTGTGGAAGGAGAGAATTCTCCTTCATTTAGGAGTAATGGACATTGACTTTGCTATCTGTAAGGATGAACCACCTGCCATTACAGAGACCAGCCAGCTGGATGACGTTGATCATTATGAAAAGTGGGAGCGATCTAATCGGCTTTGCATAATGTTCATAAAGACCAAGATCTCGGTTGGCATACGTGGTTCATTGGAGCAATATGATAATGTGCGAGCTTTGATGAAGGTAATTGATGAGCAGTTTGCTACATCAAACAAAGCTTTGGCTAGCATCTTGATAATGAAGTTTTCATCCATGAAGCTTACCGGAATTCATGGTGTGCGTGAGCACATCATGCAAATGAGGGATATAGTGGCTCAGTTGAAGACTCTTGAGGTTGAGATGTCTGAAACCTTCCTTGTGCACTACATCCTTAACACTCTCCCACATCAATATGGACCTTTCAAGATATCCTACAACACACATAAGGATAAGTGGTCCATCAATGAATTGATTACCATGTGTGTTTAGGAAGAATGAAGGCTTGTTATGGAAGTGGGAGAGAGTGTGCATCTGGCAACTCAAAGGAAGAATAAAGGGCAAGCCAAAAACAAGGGTAAAGGCAAACTACCTGCACAAGTTGATATCAAGAAGGAATCCAGGTGCCTCTTTTACAAAAAGAAGGGGCACATAAAGAAGGATTGTCCTAAATATTAGAGATGGCTTGACAAAAAAGGTACTCAATTCTCACTTGTTTGTTATGAATCTAATATGGTTGATGTTGAGTATAACACATGGTGGATTGATTCTGGTTCTACAATCCATGTCACTAATTCCTTACAGGGATTGCAAGGCCTAAGGAAGCCAGTGTAAAGTGAGCAGTGTATCTTTTTAGGCAATAAGATACGCTCACATGTGGAAGCAGTCGAAACATGCAATTTAGTTTTAAGTAGTGGTTTTGTTTTACAATTGAAAAAGACATTTTATATTCCTAGTTTTTCTAGGAATTTAATTTCTGTTTCAAGGTTTGTACCGTTTGGATTTTCTTTTAATTTTTCAGACACTATAGTTAGTTTGTTTTATAGATCTGAACTTATTGGAAATGGTACGTTGTCGAATGGTTTTTTCAAAATTAATTTACAAGATAAAGCTTCTTATACTTCTATGCATGTTCATGATAATGCTGGCATTAAGAGATGTGTTATGAATGAAGATTCCTCTATGTTGTGGCAACATAGGTTGGGTCACATCTCTATTGAGAGAATAAAATGATTAGTGAATGATGGGGTACTTAGTACTCTAGATTTTACTGACTTTGACACTTGTGTGGATTGCATAAAGGGAAAGCAGACCAATATGTCAAAGAAATGTGCCAAGTGGAGTTCAGATATATTAGAGATCATACATACAAATATTTATAGTCTAGACATAGACGCGTATGGTCAAAAGTATTTCATTACTTTTATTGATGATTACTCACGATATATGTATCTTTACTTGCTTCATAATAAGAATGAAGCTATAGATGCCTTTAAGGTGTTTAAGGCAGAAGTAGAGAAACAATGTGGTAAGCACATAAAGATAGTGAGATCTGATAGAGGTGGTGAATACTATGCTAGATACACCAAAGATGGACAAGCACCTGGTCCATTTGTGAAGTTTCTTCAAGAACATGGGATAGTTGCCCAGTACACTATGCCTGGTTCTCCAAATCAGAATGGTGTGGCAGAAAGAAGAAATCGAACATTGTTGGATATGTTGCGGAGCATGCTTAGCAGCTCCAAGCTTCCTAAGTCTTTGTGGACTGAAGCTCTCAAGACGGCTGTGTATATATTAAACCGAGTTTCAACTAAGGCTGTCTCAAAGACACCATTCAAGTTATGGAAAGGTTGGAAACCGAGTTTACGACATATACGCGTTTGGGGATGCCCGTCTGAAGTGAGAGTCTATAATCCACACGAAAAGAAGCTAGACCCAAGGACCATAAATGTGTATTTCGTTGGTTATGCTGAACGGTCTAAGGGCTACAGATTTTATTGTCCATGACATATTACTAGGTTTGTGGAATCAAGGAATGCAAAATTTCTTGAGAATGACTTGATCAGTGGGAGTGATCGATCCTGGAACACTGTTCCAGAAAAAGATTATACAGATGCTCAAGCTTCCACTTCATATGATAGAGTGATTGTTATACACAACACGCATACAGTTCAAACGTGTGTTGAACAACAACCAGTCATTCAAGTTCTACAGACTGCTAATCAAGAAGCAGTAGATCCAGCTGAACAGCATATACAAGAACCTGTTGAACAGCCAGTTGATCAACATGCTCCACATGAGAATGTTGAACCAGCATTAAGGAGATCTACTAGAGTAAGGCGATCAGCCATTCCTAGTGACTATATTATGTATCTACAGGAGTCTGACTATAACATAGGAGCTAAAAATGATCCAAAAACATTTTCACAAGCCATGAGTTGTAAGGAATCTAACTTGTGGTATGATGCCATGAAAGAAGAGATGAACTCCATGTCATCTAATGGAGTCTGGGATCTTGTCAAGTTGCCTGATGGTATAAAAGCCATTGGATGCAAATGGGTCTTCAAAACAAAGAAAGACTCATTAGGCAACATTGAAAGACATAAGGCTAGACTAGTTGCTAAAGGATTCACTCAAAGGAAGGGTATAAATTACACTAAGACTTTATCTCCTGTATCTAAAAAAGACTCATTTCATGTGATTATGGCATTAGTGGCTCATTTTAATTTTGAGTTACATCAGATGGATGTGAAAACAACATTCCTCAATGGTGATCTAGAGGAAAAGGTTTACATGAAACAACCTGAAGGATTCTCCTCTAGTGATGGTGAGCAATTGGTGTGCAAACTCAAGAAATCCATATATGGTTTGAAACAAGCTTTCTGTCAATGGTATTTGAAATTCCACGATGTCATCACTTCATTTGGTTTTGAAGAGAACATCATGGATCAATGTATATACCAGAAGGTCAGTGGAAGCAAGATTTGTTTCCTTGTTTTGTATGTGGATGATATCCTTCTTGCAACCAATGACAAGGGCTTTCTATATGAGGTGAAACAATTCCTTTCTAAGAACTTCGATATGAAGGATATGGGTGAGGCATCTTATGTCATTGGCATAAAGATCCATAGGGATAGATCTCGATGCATTTTGGGACTATCACAGGAAACCTATATCAATAAAGTCTTAGACAGATTTCGGATGAAAGATTGTTCACCAAGTGTAGCACCCATTATGAAGGGTGATAAGTTCAATTTAAACCAATGCCCAAGGAATGATTTCGAGAAAATTCAAATGAGCAACATTCCTTATGCTTCAGTTGTTGGAAGCCTTATGTATGCTCAGGTTTGCACAAGACCTGACATTGCATTTGCTGTGGGAATGTTGGGCATATATCAGAGTAACCCAGGCATTGACCACTAGAGGGCTGCAAAGAAGGTGATGAGGTACCTTCAAGGCACAAAGGATTACATGCTTATGTATAGGCGAACTGCATTCCAGAGGTGATCAGCTACTCCGATTCAGACTTTGCTAGCTATGTTGATTCGAGAAAATCAACTTCAGGTTATATTTTCATGCTAGCTGAAGGAGCTGTATCTTGGAGAAATGGAAAGCAAACGTTGGTTGCTACTTCCACAATGGAGGCAGAGTTCGTTTCTTGTTTTGAGGCTACTTTGAATGGTGTATGGTTGAAGAGTTTCATGTCAGGCCTTAGAATTATAGATTCTATGTCTAGGCCATTAAGGATATATTGTGACAATTCAGTTGCTGTCTTTATGGCTAAGAATAATAAGAGTGGCAGTCGAAGTAAACATATCGACATTAAGTACTTAGCCATAAGGGAATGGATTAAGGAAAATAAAGTGATCATTGAGCATATAACCACTGAATTGATGATCGCAAATCCTCTGACAAAAGGAATGCCACCGAAGTCATTCAAAGATCATGTAGTTCAGATGGGACTTGGTTCCATAATGTAAATTTGTTTGTACATACAATTTATAGTCTTAATGAAACTCTTATTCAGTTGTGATGTTTTCTCATATTTGATTTGCGCATAAAGTCATTGGAGGAAAATTCACATTTAGTAGGACCAAGAATAAACATTGGGTTTATTCATAAAGTTAAGTTACCATTTAGGGAATAAAGTCTAAGAAACAATATAAAGCAATACATGGAAGATAATACTCACAATTTAGAGGAACTATCGCCATGATTTATGTGTTTGTTTCCTAAAAGTTTGAGTTTAATGAATATAAGGATAAATATGGAGACCAAGTGGGAGAATATAATTGTTACATTTGCATTTCAACGGTTTCAATATTGAAACCAATTTATTGTTGTAACAATTATGCATTAGTGGTCTCATATTCATTTCCCATTAAATCAATCCAGGTAACTGTTTTTATTATTGCTATATATTCCTTGATGAGAGAAATGAAATGCAGAGAAAACTCAAGAAAAATTTCACGTTCATTTTGAACATAAGGTTTTGGTCCCTATCACCTTCTCTCATTCAGAATATACACCATCATTTTTGAGTGCTTGAGTGATAGAAGCATCAAAACTGGTATCCCAATGTCTAAGAACAACAACCCAAGATCAACCATTACGTAGTGGACAAGCAATGGCTAGAGGTATTAAAATTTTCACGCTTCTGTTTTTGTTTTTTCGATTTGATATGCATATAGTTTTGACATGTTAGAATCGTTTTAAGCTTTCAGAAATTCCTTTTAATACTACATTTGGAAATTTGCACTTTGGTAAAGGCCGAAATAAAGAATAAAAATACATGCTGCACCATATAGATCATGTATCGGTATCTCTGGCGAAGAGGTAACACAAAATAAAAACTGTATTGAAAATAAGTCCTGAACTAGTAGATAGTTGTTCAGATTTAAGTACATATATACACGAACATATATGCATATATAAAGATTGCATATCGATCGTTAAGGGATTTAGAGAGGCCGGACTATTTGTGTGTGTGTGTGTATGTAGATCGATCATATATATATAATGAAAAAAGTATTGATTTATTTGGTGATATCGATAATGTTCCTAATTAATATAGTGGTAATTGTTGCAGCAGTGGCCAAATAATAAGCCTTCCAATATTGCATCTGATGGACTTTCTTGGTGGTTGAATGTTGGTAATTTTTTCATTTGCGATAAAGTCTGCTTAAAACATTGCACTCAAGTGAAATGCGGTAAGTTGAGGGCTGCTTATGTACACCAAAAATGTCTGCTTAAATGTCTTGTTAATTGCAGTAAATTTAAACAAGAAAGTAAAAATCATCAACATCATTCACCATCTTGTATATGACGACTTATTAATTGTTCTTCTCCTTTCTCTCTCAAGACCAACAATAAAATGTTCTTAACTATTATTTTAATTCTCTCTCTTATTATTAATAATCATATTATTAATACGGTTGAAATGGTTTGAATTTTAATTCCACTGACAGGACGATTGCGTGCTTTTGTACTGTATCTTATTGCAGCATTAACGTCAAAAACTGCTACGATAATAGGAATGATTAATTGTACAGAAGATTTTTCTCAACCATATATATATATATATATATATATATATATGTGTGTGTGTGTGTGTGTGTTACATACTCTTGTCAGCTAATTATTCAAGAATGGAAAAATGCGCGTGTGTGTATATATATATAGTTGTCGTTGCAGTCGTGCGGGAAATATACATAAATGTGTTAGGTTTAATGCATGCATAAATATATACAAAATTCGATATTTACAGTGTAAAGCAATCATGGCTTCCAAATTTTAATTCCCCGTGTAAAGACACGCTCACATACTCTGGTATATGTGTATGGTTACGTTGAAGGACGTGCCCGACCATGAAATAAAAATGGATTCATTTGAAAAAAAAAAAAAAAAGAGAAGAAAAGAGAAAGGAGTTTCGTTCAAGAGAGACTAATATTTAATTGAAGAAGACCAATCAACAAACGATAGAATCAAGAAAATGGTCCCCGTGTATACTATATTGTTGTCATTTATAAATAATAGGATTAAATCTTACATATGCTCCTTGAATTTTAGCTCATTGAGTCATTATCATTTTGTTACTTAAAACTTTAAAAACTCTCATTTTATCCCTTAATTTTTAATTAATCCTCTTAAATTGTTAAGATTTCTATTAAAAATTTATAAGTACATGACTTGGGTAGTCTTCTTACTTATGTTTTAAATTATTTTAAAAGCATATAAAAAAGGGGAGAGAGGTACAATTTAGTGGTCCTTTTCCATCTGTTTAAAATAGAAATTCTAGCAGCATAAGATGAGCAAGACTAATTCAAAATTTGTAGAGTTAAAATAGGGGTTTTAAAATTTTACCTTTTTTTTCAGACTATTTAATAATTCCCGCGAAGTTTTGAACGCACTTAAAGTTTGTGGAAATGCAAGAATTAATTGTATGAGTAGAGGTAATAAATTAAGAAGAAAATCTCTTGATCACGCCAGAAGTTCGTTGGAGCTTTAAATATTCTGTCACCAGCATGTGGTCACATATTTCAACATAAATACAAGTGGATGGATAATAACGTGGTTCAGAAAAAAACACATGAATCTGTTGATGTTGAGAATAGTTAGCTTTGAATAGTCTGTCACCAGCATGTTGTCAATATTTCAACATAAATACAAGTAGATGGATAATCATGTGGTTCAGAAAAAAAACACGTGAATCTATTGCTGTTGAGAATAGTTTGATGTTGTGATGTTTGACAATATGAGTTAGAAAAAAAATTTTAATTGTTATAGTATAAAACTCTTACACGTGTTAAGAAATGCTATGCTATAATATAAAGCTCACATATATTATAATATTTTTAACTAAATATGATTTAAACCATTAGTTTTAACCGATGCTCCCAAAACCTCCTAGGCATAAGGATAATAATAAAGAACCTAATACAGAAAACAAGAGTAGCGACTCTGAAAACCCACTGTAAATGCCATAGGTTAATAGGCTAAAAGTGATGATCACACTATGAACAACTCACAAAGGACAATGAAGTCCTAGCCATTCAATGTAAATTATACCAATGAAAATGTTTAATCTAGTTTATTTTACAATTATACCCATATACAAATGAGAAGACGAGGTTTGATTAACGTCCAAAATGGTGATTTGATAGACTTTAGTTTCATCAAATGCTTTTTCTTCTTTTTGCTCTCCAAAGTTGGAAGGATGTAACTAGTAGGCTCAATGAATTTAAAGTTTCTTTCCTTCCTAATTTTAAGAAGTTAGTAAATACTCATAGCCGAACTTACTCTATATATGATCAAATTTAGTAAAACCCATGATAAAATTCAGTAGACCCACCCCAGATTTACATGATTTACCTCGTTGCTAAATTTGATAAATTCATGTTTTACTGGATTACTTTTGATTAAATTTAGTAGATCCGAGATTCACTCATGATCAAATTTCTCAAATATGAAATTTATTGGATTTATTAAATACATTGATTATTAATATTCATATAAGAGACAATTATTCGTGTACAGTATAATTACTATGTATTGCTTCCTTACCTGATCCCCAAGGAGTTGATACTCTTCAGCAACGCTGATCATCTAATATCGAAGTTGGGAGTTTTAATAATAAATATTTTGTCACAGATATTTTTATTTTGATTATTTTGTTATATGGCCTCAATTTTAAGACTTGATGAAGAACCCTGACAAGCATTATGCCTAATAATTGATCACCTGTCAAGGCATGATCTGTCACGTCCCGAGAGATGACGTGACAGGTTAATTAAATAATTAATAAGAATTTCAATAAAAACGTAAGTTTGAGCATTTAGGCTAATTAAAAAAAAGTAGATAATTTTTAAGTCCTTTTTAGAACAAGCATTTATAATAATTTGAATAAGTGAGAACATCAAAGTAAATAATTAGAGGGTGCAAAGAAATAAAAGAAACGAGAATGGGTCCCACTGACCTACATCTTGTGCATACACATATTACTGACAATATTATATTACAACCACAGTCTAAGAAAAGAGAAAGTTAAAATGTTACATGCCTTGATATTATAATTTAAATAACTTACTAGGTCCTTCTTTGCTCTTGAGTCCTATCTGTGGAATCCTCTCTGAACCTAAGTTGAAATCCACTTAGAGGGGAAAAAGTTTGAAAACAAATAAAATGTAATAGACAGGCTCAGTAGGACTATATTTTAAGAAACATAAAATTTTAAAAGGAAATTTAATTATTCAAGAAATTATACTTAAGAAAAGACTTACATAAATAAAATTGAACAAAATCAGTCTTACCCAAAAATAGTTTATTGGCCGACCAGAGAGAACATCATTTTCTTTTCTTGGGCAAACCATATATAAATTACCACCGTAGTGGCCCAGCTGGGTTTCGGGAACTGGCCCCAAGGTCACACGTTACACGACCCGATCTCTGTTATGGCATCATGCCCTTATATTCCTTTCTATCATTATTTAAAACCCATTTACTAGGTATTTTTATTTACATTCGTTATGGAGTTCATTATGAAATTTACCTCGATCCACAGTTTATAAAAATAACAGATAAAATTTCCCTTTTTAATTAACCGTTGAAAACATTTTAATAAAACCTTTTTAAGGCCAAAATCATTTGAAACTGGGTTACCACCTCAATACTCGTATTGGTGTCCCACACCGTAATCCCGGTTCCCTATACGTTAGCTCTGTGGAACTACGAACGACCTTAAATAGAAACTAGGTCTATCAGTATCTAGTTGAAGATATCCTACGTTGCTAAATTAGTTCTTAGTGTCCTAGTGTGCCATTTGTATTAATAAAATCATTTTATAAAGTTGAAATTTTAATTGGGGTTTAAAACAGTAAAAACAGATGAAAAATCACAAAATCTCACCATGTCCGGTCGGCCTGCCAGTCACCTTGGTTTGGCCAGCCTAACTATGCAGTTCGGCCTACCGGAGAACAGGTCTAGTCGGCGTATGAATCCGGCCTGCCGAACCCATGAATCCGGCCTGCCGAACACAAAGTTCAGCCTATCAAACTAAAAAATTCTAGAATTTTTCAGGCACGGGTTCTCGGCCTCCCAAGCCTCAATCCTCATTTCAACTTGTAATTCTCAGTTCTCAGGCATGGAAATCAATCATAGATGAAAGAAAAACATAATAGGACACTTTTAAACTCATTTAAACAAGATTTGCACACAAAATCCAAGAAAATCTGAAAATGGGGGAAAATAAAAAATCTTGATTCGAATTTGTTTTTCTTCAAACAAAGCTTAGATTCTAGTTGTTCTAAGTGTCCCTAACTTAAATCAAAGGTTTTCTAAGTTCAAATAAGCTTAAATTTCAAAATGCAAGAAAAATTGAAAATTTGAAAAAGTTTCAAAAATTTAAAAACTAACGTTGGATTAAGCTTTGAATCGTGTTTTTGGTTGCTCAATCACGTTCCCGAGCCTCCAACCCACCTAACCGACGCTTGGGGCTCGATTTGATTCAAAATTTTTTTTGGAGAAAATGGGAGAGAAAGAGAGAGGCAGAGGGAGAACCAGAGAGAGCTAGGAGAGAGTGAGAGAAAGGCGTGAGTGAAAGAGAGGGAGAGAGAGAGACATAAATAAAGAGCAAAAGTGGACGGTTTTACTGTACAAAAACCGTGTGCCGCCCACGGTTTTGTAAAACGGAATATATTTGATTTTTTACAAATTGTTATGTTCTAAATATTCAAAATGACAACTAGAATTATTAGAAACAACTGAAAATCATTAAAATAATCAAAACAACTTTAAATCCAAAAATTTTACCAAATGATCAAATTAAGTTTAAAGTATTCATTTTGACACACTAATTCATCATTTTACATTCTGATATTACTTAATTAATTTTGGGGCGTTACATGATCTTATGTTATATAGAGTCCGTTTGGTACGGTTTCTATTTGTACTTTTAGTTAGTAGAAAAAGAGAAACGAATGCTGTTGTTTTTCAGTAAATATTTCAAATCATATTTTTGAAAGAGTTTTAATAGATCAACAAGGTTTCGATTTTTTTTAAAAAAGTTACAAAAATTTTATATTTAAGCTTATAATGATGTATTATTAATACTTTACTATAAGTTTTAAAGTCTATTAGAAGTGCTTTTTTGAGAGGTTACATTTTATGGCTTTGATAGAAAGCACTTTTTGAAAGCAAAAGCACTTATGATAATTTACTTAAATACTTCCAGAATAGCTTTTGAACTCATGAAGCAAAAAGCAGCTTTTAAAAAGCCTCCTACACAGGCCCATAATATACTGGGATGATATGTATATGTTAATGTTTTTTTGAATGGGAATATATATGTCAGGTAGAGGCAATGTTGGTAATCAAGATCTGGTTAGGAACAGCCGTCTGAAATTTCATGTGGCTTGAGGAAAAACTACCAGTATTAATTAATTATTTTAATCAAGTATAGGCAAGAAAGTTGGTGAGAAAAACAGGATAAAAGATTTCAATTAAAAGATTCAAATTTCAAGCAAATACTAAACAACTATTTATATTTATTGATCTAATAAGTTCTCAAATCTTTAATAAAATTAGTTTCTTAAGGGGTTGCCTGTACAAACAAAAAGTAGTAAATTTTGTAATTATTGGAGAACCAAGCTTGAGTTATTCAAGAGAGAGAAAGATAAGCATGAGAAAATTAAATTAATTTTCTTGGGAAAAACATAGAGCAAATTGTACGTATGTGGAGCCTTGGCTTTAACCTCTTAGAGCTTTTATCTACAGTGTACAATACTAATAATATAGGGCTGGCAATTCGGGTCCACGGGTCAAGTTCGGGTCAGTTTGAGCCCTTATTTAAAGAGCCAACACACTAATCTGAACCCGACCCATGACCTGACAGGTTAAAAAAAGCTCAACCCAGATATGACCTGACGTGTTGATGGGTTGACACGATCTGACCCATGCAACCCATCAATATGCTACTTTGTGCATTTTCGTGTTGACACGACACACTAACCCGCTAAACCCGATAGACCCACAACACGATAGACCCAACAATAAGCCTACAAAATAAACAATAACCCAACAAAACAAAACCATTAAAAAAGTTAACAAAACTTTGTATAAGTTTAATAAAAACAAGTATGCTAGAAATTAGAATCAAGTCAAGTTAGATATACAACAAATGTTAGACTAATTTGAAACCTTAAAATTAATTTCAGGTTATACGGGTTGCATTAAGGTCACACAGGTTCAATTCAGGTTACACGGGTTTATTAGCCATTTTTGGGTCAATTTCAGGTCAACTTGATTTCGACACGTTTTTGGCGGGTTATTGCAGGTTGATTTCGTGTCGGTTCAGGTTGACCTGAACCCGACCTATTTTTTGTGCGGGTCAGACGGGTTTGACCCAATTCCAACTCGAGGCGTATATTCCTAACCCTACCCCTATTTTTTGTGTCGGGTTCATGTCGTGTCATCATGTCGTGACCTAAATTGCTGGCCCTAAATACTATTAACCAAGCCAGCTGCCCTTTAATAAATGAAAAACTTTTTTCAGCCTCCTTGCGCTCCAGCTCGGGCCCCTCACATAGGGTGGGCCCCTCCAAGTGGGATATGGGTCCCACTTGGTGGGCCCGAGTCTTAGCTCGAGGGGGCTAAATAGAATTGCCTTCTATGAAATCGTCAGTAAATAATTGATTAATCGAACTTCATAAACTATTAATTAATTAATTATTAACCTATTAATTTTTAGTCATCTAAATTATTGATTCTTGTAAGAAAGTGAAGTTTGTTTAATTTAATAAAACAAGAGACATTCACTAAATATGTGCTTTATAAAAGGTCATTTTTGCTCATATCCTTTCTTTTATAATGCTTTGACCATGTTACTGGAGAAAAAAAGGAAAAAAAATTATTTTAATCTAAGTTAGGAAAATAGAAAGTGAAAGAGTTTAAGGGAGGAGAGAGGGCAAAGGGGGCAATGAGTAGAATGATTTTGAAATAAATGATTGTTAATTAGTAGGAGGTTGGAGTAAATTTACACTCAATACGGCTTTATTTATTTATTTATTTATTTGTTTGTTTGTTTCTTTCTCACCAAACATGTTCTTATTGTTGAATTTTCTCATTCATCTCTTCATGTTTTAAAAATTAAAATTGTGTAATAACTTGAAATCTCTCTTCTAATTCACTCTCTTAATTATCTTTTATTTCCTAACCAAATAAAAATAATAAATGGCCTCAAAATCCTACTGATTACCTCTACACTTCTCTCTATCTTGCCGTAGTTATTGCTACGCATTTACAATTACTAGACATTTACAATTACCGTCAACTCAATTATATCTTTTCATTGAAGTGCAAACTCTGATGTTGCAGGAGCCCAAAAAAAATGATTACACTACTCGAGATACGAGAATAACTTTTACTCGAATATGAAAACGTACCTAAGCAGATGGAAACAAATGCTTGTTTTTTGCCTATTACTGCCTTGCTGACAAATTCTTAGCTTGTGTTGGTATTAAACACCATAACAAATAAAAAAATAAAAATTAATTATATAATTATATATTTTAGTTTTTATTGTTTATTATTTTATCCTTTTATTTTTATAAACTACAAAGTTATTATTTAAATTTGAAAAACTTATTTCAATTTTAACTATTGTAAAATTTTTTGACTTAAAAAAATAGAAATAAAATAAAAATACCCTTAATTAAATCTAATTTGTTTCTAAAATATATGTTTTTTTAAAAAAATTAAAAAATATATATTAAAATTTAAAAAGTAATAAAACTTAAAATCTTTTTTGAAATTTAATGTTTTGTTTTAGAATTTTTTATGTTTTTAACATATAAATATTTATCATAATTATTTAAAGATGGTCATATTGTTTTGTATTTTTTCTTTTATTCATGAGGATGAAATTAAAATAAATTTTTAAAATTTCAAGAATACTTTTATAGTTTCTAAGAACAGATAGATAAATTAAGAAATAGTTAAAATTAAGATATACAATTATGTAATTAACCCTAAAAAATAAGTGTGTCATATTTTATTAATGTATAATGTCCACTACCATACACTTGAAAAAAATTGAGTTTTAGTGATGGTAAAAGTTGTCACTAAAAATTTCGTCACCAAATATACTACTTTTAGCGAAAACATACTTATATTCAATGACAGATTACTTTGGGTTGTTGTTGAATGTCACTTTCAACGATAAATATTTAAGCCTTGTTCAATGATTTGTCGTTGATACCTATTTTTCTTATAGTGATAGATGTCCTCAAGCATTTTTCAATTACAAACTCGCACCATACAATGAAACATTGTATTAGTTTCAATCTTTAGTTGCTAGTATATATATTATGTTGCGAATTAGAAGTCCTAATTTTACCAAGAATGAAATTATGCAAAACAAAAAATAAATTAAAACACACAAAGTTTATAATGGTTCACTCTTAATGTGAGAACTATGTCTACTTTCAGCCATTCCAGAATAATTTACTGTGATGATAAAGAAATTCACAAGAGAAAAATTATACACTCTCTCTTAAGAATTTTTCTCTAGCCTTTCTCTTCCACTCTATTTTTCTAAGATATGCCTTCTAAAAAAGAACACAACTTATTTATATATAAGTTTGTAAATAATGGGCAATAAGAACCACAAAAAACGCAATTCGCATGTCTCAGCTCTCCAACACGTGCGGCTGCGCCTAGGATTTGGCACTGTCATGTGAAAAATGCCTTCGCTCTATATTTCTTCCCCCTCTAACCTTCACTACGACCTTACTAAAAATGTTAATCCCTGTAATCCTCTGTGTAAGGTGATTATCTAAAGGGCATTAATTATTCTCCAAAACTTCTTAACGTATGGATCTAGTTTGAACCTATATTTTCTTACTATATATGATTCCATAACATTTATTAATGTGAACATATAGGTTTTACTTGCAAACAGAAAAGCAAAAACTTGTAACACATGGAAAGCATTACGAAATAAAAAATATTGATACTGGCCGAAAGCTAAAAAGTGATTTCAACCGATATCAGCATTGATTCAAATGGCATACATATGGTTGTACAATTAAACTACTTAACAAAGATTCAAGAAAATATACATCAAAATAAATCTTTTAAATATTTTTGGGGGTTGAATTTACTTGATTGATTTATAATCATCAAAATTTTTGATTGAGACAAAGTTTGCTATAAAATTCAAAGAATCAGTTAGAGCCATATAATATGTATATATATATGTGCACACTTTTTTTTTTTGGATATCTTTGAATCTCTCTTTTTATCCACCCTACTTATACTTATTAAGTAACATTAGTAAAAATTGTTTATTATATGACGTTTGTTACACGACGACTTTTCAAATACCTTCTTGTTAAGTAGGCAAAAATATGCGGAAGAAGTCTACGAAAAATATGAAAACCATTGTGGAAATATGTAATGACCGAAAAAATTTTATTAATAAAACATAATATTTAATTGGGTTTAATTAATGAATTTATCCTTAAAAAATATGATTTTTGTAAAATTGTAATTTTTGTAAAAATTACGATAAAGTATGAATAAACGGAATTGATTGTAAATTTTATGGCAAATGTGATGCAATGTTGGATATGGTAAAATATAAATTTTATGAGTTTAATTACTTAAAATTTGTAAATAATATCCATAGAATGAATTTTATATCACGATTAACTGTAAAATTGTGATATAAACGAATGAGAGATTAGAATGTAAATAGGACATAGAGGTTGTCCAAACCCTAACTTGGGGTAGAAAGGAGGCCTGAGCAGTATAAGAATACTGCTAAATGAAAACGCAGATACGAAAAATGTCATGATTGGCCTCCAAAAGTGAATGAAAAGTAAGCTAAATATTTTTATACAGTTTAAGGATAGAAAATACACTGATGTGGCTACGACAGTGCAAAAAAAATACTACGTGACGAAAAATTACACTGTATAAATGTTTGGGCCCCACAAAGTGGACACCCAACCGAATTTGATTAGGCCACCAAGGTTAGAAATATGGCCCAATAGCATGATGCCACCTAGGGGTATACTCATGGGTTACCATGAGTCATCAAAGTGGATAAGGAAGCATTTATTACAAAATTATAAAAAAATTTCCAGTTTTCTTTGTCCTCCCATATTCGGCAGCCATAGCCAAAGCTCTCAAAAAAAATTTCTCAACCCCATACTTTGTAAAAAAAAGCCTCAAAACAAGTTTTTGAAGCAAGCTCAAGGATTTTTCACAAGATTTAAGATAAGATCTCAAACTTTTTAGCAAGTTTTCAAGGGATTTTTCATGGGTTGAAGGGGAAATTAATCCATGGTGTTTTTGCATGAAAATGAAGTCTAAGAGGGAGTTCAAAGGAATTTTGAAGGCTAGAAATAAAAAGGGTGTTATTTGGGTAAGTTTAAGATTTCAAAGTTTTGAAATTTTATGAATTTTGTTTTGATTTTTATTCTTTAAAACCCATGTGGGTTCTTGAGTATGTATTTGATGAAATTTCATGTATATGTGATGTATGACATGTTTAAGTTGTGAAATTTTGGTGTATAGTGCAAAATGGTAATTTTTGCAAAAACTGTTATTTTTGTAAATTTGATGTTAATCTTAGTAAAAATGATGTTTGAGCATGAGAATGATATGAATAAGGCATGGAACAGTTTCTGTAGGGGTGGATTTGCAATTTTGGAATGGATTTTTATAAAAACGCCCTAGGGACTAAATTGAAAGAAAAAGTTCTTTCTCGGTAGAATTAAAAAATGGCCAAAAAGCCCCTGTACAACGAGATTTTCACAAAAGTTAAAACACAAAAGTTGTAGATCTCAATAAAACTATTAGACTTTACGGACAGTTCGTCAAAAATCTCAATCGAGGGTGAGATTTTGATTTTTCAAAGTAATTATGAAAATTGTGAAAAATTTTAAAAAGGGCAAAAACGTCATTTCTTAAAGGATTTTGAATATGGTACTTTGAGCAAAAATGATCCTTGGGAAAAAAAGGAAATTTTGGAATGAAAAAGACAATTTTAGCCCTGGGGACAAAATTGTCAAAATTTTCAGTTTAGGGCTAAATTGTAAAGTTTTATAGAAAAGGGGCTTGATATGAAATAAGGAGATACGAGCCACTAGGGCATGATTTTAAAGTTAATATTTGGCTATGTTTGTTAAGAAAACTGAAATCGAGCACGGGTAGGTCAGTAGGAGTCACAGAGGGCAAAATCATCATTTTGGCCCAAACAACCCGAACCGTTCGGAAAAGAAAATGATTAGAAAGATTTTCGCCCTTCATTAGTAACGATAGACTAGAGTTAGCTAGAAATAAGAAAACCAGTGACTTTCAGACGTGTATACAGTTATGCAACTCAATATATTGATTAACGAATGTTTTGCATTAAAACAAAATAGAATATCGGCTAATGACTTTGAAATTGCCCAACAGGATCCTAGAAGTCTAGGACAAAAGAAAATCAAGATCGATTTATGCGATACACGAAATCAAGTAAGTACCCTTCCCACATATAGTATTGAAATATAGGTATAGAATGCATGTACATGTATACCTGAGTATATACCAAAGGTATAAACTTGTGAGTTTGCTATAAAACGAATACCTAGAGGTATAGTATGGATACCTGTGAATATATAATTAAAATACGTAAGTGTATAACATGTTATGTATTAGTATGTACAATATATTATATACCTATGTGCACAATGATGAATACTTGTGCGTATAGAATGTTATGCACATGTGTGTATATAAAGTAAGTATTTGTGTGTACTATGCTATGCAATCAAATTTATGTGTTATGGATAACATGTGATTATCACATCATGCATGGTATGTCAACCATAATAAATGAACTGGTAAATATGTCACCAGAAATTAAGAAAAGTGTTGTACCGACTCCTGACTCAAGGGGAGTTTAAAGGATATAGTACGGTCACGGTGTTACGTAGACTTGAATGATATTTCGTAATGGTACGAACACTTAGGCCCTAGCTAAAGATAAGAAAGGATGATGATAAAGAAAGTTTATAAGAAAGTATAATTGGATCATACATTCATTTGAATATCCATGTGGGATTTATGGGACTTACTGGGCGTTAGCTCATTAAGTATTTCATGCTGTAGGTATTCCGATGAGAATGTCAGCATAAATCTTAATGATGAGCTGGCGAACGGATGGTGTGTGCAGATCGAGTATGGAGTCCGCTACTGAATGTTTCCACTGTGTATGTGTTAAGTTGTTTTGAAATGAAATGTTTAAAAAGAAAAATGTTGTAAAAGTAAAAATAATAATTATGTAAATATATGTGTGAGAAAGTACTTTAAAAGTTACCAAAATTAATGAAAGTAAATTGTTTATTTTAGTTTCAGAAAAAAAAATTTCCTAAATTTTTTGCCTTAAAGTAAGTAAGTAAGTGTTTTATCACAGCCCGAAAAGGCAGGCTATGACAGTTGGTATCAGAGCGCAAATCTTGTCATCCTACTGTACATCGTTGTCTACTCCATTGCCATAGCTCAAGTAAGATAGTTGATTTTAAGTATAAGAATGTTTAGTTTTTATTTTATATGGCATTGTTATGTTATGATAATGAATATAGTATATGGCAGAGCCACATCATGACCGTGATGTGGAAACTGATCGCAGAGCAAGTATTGCTTTTCAAGACGCAATGCTATCGCGATACTATACGAGTCGGTAGCCTATGGTGCTGACCGAATGGTTTCACGCAGTTGAGGTGATATTCGATGTTTGTCATACGCCACCGCACCTCTAGGTTTTATTGGCCTCAGGATTGTTGTTGAGGGAAGCCTTAGTATGGTGGCTAAGGATTGAACCTGATGAGTGACCAAGGGATTGGCAAGGCTTCAGAGAAAAGATCCAAGCCAAATTCGCACCCTTACCCCAGCAGATGCCATGCACGTCCAAATGATTCCAATGCTGTGGGCAAATTGGCAACGCAGATTGTACTTACGTGTAGAACCGGTTTGGGGAAGATATGTAGGGGAGCCGATAGATCACTATATCTTAAGGTTCACCGAACCATGATGCCATTGATTCCCCCCGAAATACCTTTACGACGAATTTGTGATCTGGTTTGGAGAGATCTTCCTAATGTAGTCCAGCAACAGATGTAGTATCTAGGGAATTACCTTAGCGTTCATGATTTTTTTATGGCAGTATTACATGCAGAACAGAATATGATCGCACCCCTGGAAGATCCCCCAGTGGATATGGAAGAGGATGAAGATGATGATGATGATGATGGTGATGGTGATGATAACATTGATGAAGAGCCTATGCCTCCTGAGCCTATAATCGCAAGTGATGACGAATCGACTGATTCAGATATAGAGGAAGAAGAGAACCCCAAGGAGGATTCTGAACATGGTGACATGTCAAGAGTTGAGTCAAACTAAAAAGAATTTATGAAGACTTTTGTGTAGTCTAATGTACATAGATGTGAGATTAGTACAGTTTTGGGCCTTGTGGCTTTTGTATATGCATGTATGTCCGGCAAGTGGTATCCTTCGTGGCAATAGGGTATATGTAGCCAGATGTGATAACTGCTCCCGGAAATGATATGAACAATTTATGTATGGAAGGAAAGTAAGTATGTTAGTTATGCATGTAACGTTATGAAGAATGTAAAAAAGGAAATGAAAGAGGTTCATGAAATGAAATGTATGAAGTAAGATATTGAGTTCATGTAATTGTGTATGTTTGCATGTATTTATGTTATTTAAAATATATGCACTTATGGATTGGATACTATTAAGTTAATAGTATGTGTTAGCATAGTAACGAAAATATACGATAGGTGTATAACGATTGATATTGATGGCAGATACACCCAGAGGACCGATGAATCTGGATTTAATGGCCATGATCATGGAACTGCAACAAAAGCTCCAAGCTCAGGAGTGGGAAATGCAAGGTTTACAAGAACAGTTAGCTAACCAGAATCCCGTACCACCAATACGTCTAGACACGCCACCCCTAGTACCACCGCCACAGTAAGCGGAACTAGTAGTCCCGGTTGCTTCGGTAGCGTCCACCATCGAATTTTATGAAAGATTTTGAAGGATGAAGGCTCTAGAATTTGATGGATCTACAGACCCATCAAAGGCCGACAACTGGCTCACGGGTATAGAAAGAGTACTGAAATTTATGGGGCTTAGTGACCATGAGAAAGTCCTATGCGCTTCGTTCTCTCTCACTAAAGATGCCAGGAGGTGGTGGGAGTCGATAGAACGCCGAAGAAACGTCGACAAAATGACTTGGCTAGACTTCATGGAAGAATTCGACAGGGATTCCTTTAATGTGGAAACCATGGCAGCCCAACAAGAAGAATTTAATAATTTCAAGCAAGGTAACATGTCCGTAGCTGATGCTATAAAGAGGTTTAATCAGCTAGCATGACTTTGTCCCGAGTTAGTACCCACTGATCAGGAACAAATAAGACGATTAATGAGAATGTTCAGAACCGACATTGCCCTTGTGGTTGAGAGTGGAGAGCAAGCTTCCAAGGATGTGGAGGATTGCATTGAACAGGCGACCATAGCTAAGTTTAGAATTGCCCGTGATAAGGAGGAAAGAGTAAGCATTTTCAAAGCTCAGAAAGAGGAAAAAGCTTTAACCAAGCAAAGTCAAGCCATACAAGTGAAAGGACAGGGGAGTGTTCCAAGCCAAAGGCCGTCCCAGAACTTTCCAGCGGGACACAGCCGCATTGCTAACAATAAAAGGAAATGGAACACGAATAGTTCAAAGAATCCAAAAAGTCAACCCCAGAAGAGGATTAACGATGGAGGAAACAACAAGCCCCTTTGCAGTCAATGTGGGAAGAGACATGCAGGGAAATGCAAGGCTAGTACAAACGAGTGCTATATCTGCGAAAAAGAAGGGCATTACACTAGAAATTGTTTTTTCTAATCCTCAAAGTCAGAGCAGTCAGGCTCAGCAAAGGCCTTAGGGAAAACAACTGCATACGGTCCAAGTTCAGGCACAAATTAAAGGCCCTAATGTCAGTCAAGGGCGACTAGAAGCTCCGAAACCAAGTAGGCGAATTTATGCCTACATGAAGAAAGAAGAAGATGCGGGAACCTCATCGGTGGTGACAGGTCAGTTTTTTGTTGCCAACACTGATGCATATGTTTTCTTTGATTCTAGAGCAACACATTCGTTTGCATCATTTAAGTTTGCGAAATGAATAGGAAGTAAAGGAGATAGGATAGAGCAAACCTTTAGAACTGCACTACCCTCTGGGGAGGTATTGAGTTCTGATTATTTGTTACGTCATGTACTGATAATCATTTGTGGAAGGGAATTGTATATTGATTTGATAATAATCGATATACAAGATTACAACATCATTCTGGGAATGGATTTCCTAAGGAAATACACGGCTAAGATTAATTGTTGACACCACAAGGTTACATTTCGACCTTCCGGAAGTGAAAAGTTTGTGTATTCAAGGAAAGTTCCCAAAGCTTCCAAGGCGTTGATTTCAACATTAAAGGCAAGGAATATGTTGGAAAATGGATGCACTGGTTATCTGGTGAATTTGATAAGGTAAGATCAAAAAGCTCAGTTAGGACTTGAGAATGTTCCCATAGTAAGGGAATTCATTGATGTGTTTCCCGACGAGTTTCCAAGCTTGCCACCGGAACGGGAGATTTCATTTGAGATCGAATTGACGCCCGACACAGCCCCGATTTCAAAGGCGCCATATCGAATGGCTCCAGGGGAACTCAAGGAACTACAGGAGCAACTAAAGGAATTATTAGACAAAGGGTTCATCCGACCAAGTCATCCCCTATGGGGAGCGCCTGTTGTATTTGTTAAGAAGAAGGATGAAACGTTATGAATGTGTATTGACTACCGGGAATTGAACAAGGTCATGATTAAGAACAAGTATCCACTTCCAAGGATCGATGATTTGTTTGATCAACTTAAAGGAGCGTCAGTATTCTTAAAGATTGATCTGCATTCGGGATATCATCAACTTTGAGTTAAAGAAGAAGATATACCAAAGATGGCATTCCGAACACGTTACGGGCATTGCGAATTTTGCGTTATGCCATTTGGACTGACCAATGCCCCAGTAGCCTTCATGGATCTCATGAATCAGATTTTCAAGGAATACCTCAATAAGTTCGTCATCGTTTTTATTGACGATATTCTCATATATTCAAGAACGCCAGAAGAACATAAAGAGCACATGAGGATCGCACTACAATTATTGAGAAGGCATCAATTGTACGCCAAGTTCTCAAAATGTGAGTTTTGGCTGAAGAAGGTCCATTTCCTAGGACATGTAGTGACACGGGATGGAGTATCCATTGATCCCACCAAAGTGAAGCGGTGAATAAGTGGTCTACACCGAAAAGCGTAACCAAAATCAAAAGTTTTCTCGATTTAGCGGGCTACTATCAACATGTTTAGAAGGATTTTCCCGACTTGCAGCACCACTCACTGCACTTACACAGAAAGCAACAAAGTATGAATGGTCTAAGAAGTGCGAAGAAAGTTTCAAAGAGTTAAAAAGGCAACTTACAAGTGCACCGGTGCTGACAATACCTGATCCAGACCTAGGAAATTTTGTGATCTACAGTGATGTATCGAAAATGGGACTCAGAACGGTATTGATGCAAAATGAAAAGGTGATTGCATATGCATCCCGACAACTAAAGGATCATGAAAGGAATTATCCGACGCATGACTTAGAGTTAGCGGCGGTTATATTTGCATTGAAGACATGGTGTCATTACCTGTATGGAGCTAAGTGCAAAATTTATACGGACCATCAGAGTCTGAAGTATATCTTTACGCAAAAGGAGCTCAACATGAGACAACAAAGGTGGCTAGAGTTGGTTAAACACTACGACTGTGAAATTCTGTATCACCCAGGAAAGGCTAATCGAGTAGTCGATGCCCTTAGTCGTAGAACAATGTCTTCGCTTGCGATAGTGCAGATAATACCAAAACCTCTTCAAAAGGACTTGATGGAAGCAGGAATAGAGCAAATCACTGGAAGATTGGCCATTTGTCCTTTCGACCAGTTATCTTGGAGAACTTAAAAGAGCGACAAGAAGCAGATCCATCGCTACTTAAAGCTAGGAATGAGGTTCTTGAGAATAGAGAAACAGAATTTAGCATCATGAAAGATGACATTCTCCATTATAAGGGCAGAATCTGCATCCCCAATGATGAAGGATTAAAGAAGCAAGTACTAGAAGAAGCTCATGAAGCACCCTACGTGGCTCATCCAAGAGCTACTAAAATGTACCAAGATTTGAAAGAGCACTATTGGTGGCACGAAGTGAAGAACGATGTTGCACAGTTTGTCACCAAATGCATCACATGCCAAAAGGTGAAAGCTGAGCATCAACGGCCAACAGGTGAATTACAGAAAATTGAAATTCCTGAATGGAAATGGGACCAGATAACTATGGATCTGGTGACTGGGCTACCTAGAACTATGGGTGGACATGACGCTATATGGGTAATTGTTGATAGATTGATTAAATCAGCTCATTTCTTACCCATTAAACTCAATAGTTCTGTAAAACGACTAGCTGAACTATATGTAGCCCAGATAGTTAGATACCACGGAGTTCTGAAACCTATCATTTTTGATCGAGATGGTTTGTTTACTTCTAAGTTTTGGAGGAGCATTCACCAAGCAATGGGAACGAAGCTGACTTTTAGTACAGCTTTTCACCCTCAAATGGATGGTCAATCTGAAAGGACCATTCAAACCCTAAAAGATATGCTGAGAACCTATGTGCTTGATTTCAAAGGAGGATGGGATAAAAAGCTACCGTTGATCGAATTTGCTCCTTATGAAGCTCCTTATCAAGCTTCATAACGGTTATCAAGCTTCCATAGGAATGGCTCCTTATGAAGCTCTTTACAGAAGAAGATGCAGATCGCCACTACATTGGTATGAAACAGGAGAATAGACGTTATCGACTCCATATTTCATGCAAAAGACGACGGAGGATGTGAAATTAATCCATCAACGAATGGAAACTGCCTTTAGTCGTCAAAAGAGTTACGCAGATCGACGACGAAGACCCCTAAAATTCCAAGTGGGGGATTTGGTCTTCTTGAAGGCAACACCGATGAAAGGAGTAATCAGGTTTGGAAAGGAAGGAAAAATTAGCCCAAGATACATTGGACCATTTGAAATATTAGAATGGGTAGGCAATATAGCATATAAGTTGGCCTTACCCTCTGATCTACCATCGGTACACAACGTATTCCATGTATTTATGCTAAAGAAGTACGTACCGCATCCTTCGCATGTTCTACAGCCAGAGGAAATTGACGTACATGAGAACCTGTCTTATGAAGAGAAACCAATTCAAATCCTAGCATGAGAAGAAAAGGAATTAAGGAACAAAAAGATACCTTTCGTCAAAGTTTTATGGCGCAATCAACAAGTGGAAGAAGCAATGTAGGAATGAGAGGATGAAATGAGGAAAAGCTACCCCGAGTTATTTTGATTTTCGAGGACAAAAATTCTTAAGGGGGGAAGATTATAATGACCGAGAAAATTTCATTAATAAAACCTAATATTTAATTAGGTTAATTAATGAATTTATCCTTAAAAAAATGTGATTTTTGTAAAATTGTAATTTTTGTAAAAATTACGATAAAGTATGAATAAATGGCATTGATTGCAAATTTTATGGCAAATGTGATGCAATGTTGGATATAGTAAAATACAGATTTTACGAGTTTAATTACTTAGAAATTTGTAAATAATATCCATAGAATGAATTTTATATTACGATTAATTGTAAAATTGTGATATAAATGAATGGGAGATTAGAATGTAAATAGAACATAGAGGTTGTCCAAACCCTAATCTGGGATAGAAAGGAGGTCGGAGCAGTATAAGAATACTGCTAAATAAAAACGCAGATACGAAAAATGTCATGATTGGCCTTCAAAAGTGAACGAAAAGTAAGCTAAATATTTTTATACAGTCTAAGGATAGAAAATACACTGATGTGGTCACGGCAGTACAAGAAAATACTACATGACGAAAAATTATATTGTGTAAATTTTTGGGCCCCACAAAGTGGACACCCAACCGAATTTGATTGGGCCACCAAGGTTAGAAATATGGCCCAATAGCATGATGCCACCTAGGGGTATACTCATAGGTTACCATGAGTCATCAAAGTGGATAAGGAAGCATTTATTACAAAATTATCAAAAAATTTCCATTTTCTTCTTCCTCCCAGATTCGGCAACCATAGCCAAAGCTCTCAAAAAAAATTTCTCAACCCCATACTTTGCAAAAAAAGCCCCAAAACAAGTTTTTGAAGCAAGCTCAAGGATTTTTCACAAAATTTAAGGTAAAATCCCAAACTTTTTAGCAAGTTTTCAAGGGATTTTTCATGAGTTGAAGGGGAAAATAATCTATGGTGTTTTTGCATGAAAATGAAGCCGAGGAGGGAGTTTAAAGGAACTTTAAAAACGGTGTTGTTTGGGTAAGTTTAAGATTTCAAAGTTTTGAAATTTTATGAATTTTGTTTTGATTTTTATTCTTTAAAACCCATGTAGGTTCTTGAACATGTATTTGATGAAATTTCATGTATATGTGATGTATGACATGTTTAAGTTGTGAAATTTTGGTTTATAGTACAAAACGATAATTTTTGCAAAAACTGTTACTTTTGTAAATTTGATGTTAATCTTAGTAAAAATGATGTTTGAGCATGAGAATGATATGAATAAGGCACGGAATGGTTTCTACAGGGGTGGATTTGCAATTTTGGAATGGATTTTTATAAAAACGTCCTAAGAACTAAATTAAAAGAAAAAGTTCTTTCTCGGCAGAATTAAAAAATGGCGAAAAAGCCCCTGTACAGTGAGATTTTCATAAAAGTTAAAACATAAAAGTTGTAAATCTCGACGTAACTGTTAGGCAATGCTGACAGTTCATCAAAAATCTCGATTGAGGGTGAGATTTTGATTTTTTAAAGAAATTGTAAAAATTGTGAAAAATTTTAAAAAGGGCAAAAATGTTATTTCCCAAAGGATTTTGAATATGGTACTTTGAGCAAAATAGGAAATTTTGGAATAAAAAGGACAATTTTAGCCCTGGGGACAAAATTGTCAAAATTTTCAGTTTAGGGCTAAATTGTAAAGTTTTATAAAAAAGGGGCTTAGATATGAAATAAGGAGATACGAGCCACTAGGGCATGATTTTAAAGTTAATATGTGGCTATTTTTGTAAAGAAAATGAAATCGAGCACGGGTAGGTCAGTAGGGGCCACAGAGGGCAAAATCGTCATTTTGGCCCGAATAACCTGAACCATTCAGAAATGTTTTAAATGGTAAAAGAAAATAATTTGAAAGATTTCCGCCCTTCATTAGTAACGATAGGGTAGAGTTAGATAAAAATAAGAAAACCAGTTACTTCAAGAGTTGTATACAGTTATGCAACTCAATATATTGATTAACAAATGTTTTGCATTGAAACAAAATAGAATATCGGCTATGACTTTGAAATTGGCCAACAGGATCCTAGAAGTCTAGGACAAAGGAAAATCAAGATCGATTTACGCGATACACGAAATCAAGTAAGTACTCTTCCCACTTACAGTATGAAAATGTAAGTATAGAATGTATGTACATGTATACCTAAGTATATATCAAGGGGTAAACTTTTGAGTTTGCTATAAAAGAAATACCTAGAGGTATAGTATGGATACTTGTGAATATACAATTAAAATGCCTAAGTGTAAAACATGTTATGTATTAGTATGTACAATATATTATGTACCTGTGTGTACAATGATGAATACTTGTATGTATAGAATGTTATATACCTGTGTGTACAATGATGAATACCTGTGTGTATATAAAGTAAGTACTTGTGTGTACTATGCTATGCAATCGAATTTATGTGTTATGGATAACATGTGATTATCACATCATGCATGGTATGTCAATCATAATAAATGAACTGGTAAATATGTCACCAAAAATTAAGAAAATTATCGTACCGAATGCTGACTCAATGGGAGTTTAAAGGGTATAGTATGGTTATGGTGTTACATAGACCTGAATGATGTTGCGCAATGGTACGAACACTTGGGCCTTAGCTAAAGATAAGAAAGAATGATGATAAAGAAAGTTTATAAAAAAGCATAATTGGATCATGCATTCATTTGAATGTCCATGTGGGATTTATGGGACTTACTGGGCATTAGCTTATTAAGTATTTCATGTTGTAGGTGTTCCGACGAGAAGGTCAGAATAAATCTTAATGATGAGTTGGCCGACGAATGGTGTGTGCAGATCGGGTATGGAGTCCGCTACTGAATGTTTCCGCTGTGTATGTTTTATGTTGTTTTGAAATGAGATGTTTAAAAAGAAAAATGTTGTAAAAGTAAAAGTAATAATTATGTAAATATAAGTGTGTAAAAGTACTTTGCAAGTTACCAAAATTAATAAAAGTAAATTATTTATTTTAGTTCCAGAAAAAAAAATTCCAAAATTTTTTGTTTTAAAGTAAGTAAGAAAAAGTTTTATCATAGCCTGAAAAGACAGGTTGTAACAAAATAGGAGTTTTCACGATGGTTTTTTGTGAACGTTATCGTGTAAGATTAGACTTTACATGACGGTTTTCTGCAAAAACTGACATGTAAGCCTCGTTGTTTTCTGACTACCTTACATGATAGTTTGTTGCAAGAAATCTCATGTAAGCTCTTGCTTTACATGACAGTTTTTCAAGAAATCGTCATATAAAGTACCATTATAATCCTCCATCTAGCTTGAATAGTAAATGCATAATGTGCACAACCTCTCGAAAAAACATACCCAAACGTTCAAAAACCTTGGCCCCTCTCCATCTCCGCCCCTCTTTGTCACTGTCTTATCCCGTCGCCGCCTAACCTATCATTGCCCAGCCTATCACTGCTCCTCTCTGTCTCCACCCTTTGTAAGTTTCTAGTAAAATAATATTTTTACTTTTTATATTATTAATTGGATTTTATGTTAAATTCTGAATTTATAAGTATGATAATTTATATTGAAATTTATTGATATATATGATTAAATTGTAGATCAATTACTATGACTAGTTTGTGGATTTATGTGAATATGATTGGTATGATTAATTTATTTGTTAATGGATATGATTAATGTAAAGGTACCATCAATTTGTGAAATATTAAGGATTTAGATGCATTATTTATATGGGTTGATTACTTAGTATGAAATTTGTGACATTATATGTAATTGAATTGTATATTTTGATTTAGGATTTCTTAAATGGATAGGATATTGATGTGAGAACATTGATTAACTAAACGATTTGTGGATGGAGTGAGAATTTTTGTTATTTGCCAAAATTCATGCCCAAGGGCATAAAATTTAATGTCCTTGTGTTCAATATGCAAATCATAGATCTCACTCAACTGAATTTATTAGAGTATATTTATTTCAACATGGGATAGTTTGTAGTTACCAAAGATGACATTCTCATGACAAGCCTTTTTTCAATCCAACTTCGAGTGGTAAAAGAAAGGAACCTAATATGGAGGAGGATATAGATGATCATGACAATATGGTTGATATAGTAAATGATTTGGAAGAGTAGTTTGTATACCATCCAGAGTTATTTGAGACAATAATGATGATATTGCCGAGACACCTGTATATTAGGGATGCACAAATTTTACAAAATTGTCTACTTTAGTTAGATTATGAAATTTATAGGCATTAGGTGGGTGGTCAATTTCTAGTTTCATATATCTTTTGGAATTTTTAGGAAAACTTTTATAGAAAAAATAATAAATTACCAACTAGCATGTATAAAGTTAAGAAGATTTTAAGCATCTTGGAAATGGAGAATGAGAAAATTCATGCTTGTGAACTGACATAATGCACATATATACTATATATGTATCATATTTTATATAATATTTTTGCATTAAATTATATTATACAAGTGATTATAAAAAGTTGTTCATCAAACTTCAAAGACTAGCTAAGTATGTTAGTTGGAAGTAAATGCATTTTCAGCTTATTAGTTCGACAATTAAATTACACCGCCCCATACTTTGTCCACCGACTTTGTCTCTTTATATATATGGAAAGAAGTCATAGTCTCTTTATCAATCTCCGAGAGAGAAAAGAAAGAAAGAAAGAAAGAAAAAAACAAAAAAACAAAACTAGCTAAGGGAAAAGAAATATGTCTCTAAAGTTGAATGCCATTATCACAAAATCCAATGAATCTCCTAAGTCCTATGCTTTTGCTCTCTCAAAGCCAATATTGGCCAAACGTCCAACATCTCCAATGTTCTTCATCACCTCCACATCACTTTCTAATTATAAGACAAAGTGAGCATGTTCCACTAGAGCTTTTTTTTTCCTTTTTTTTTTTGGTTTATAATATTCTTGTGTATAATTCATTGTAAACTTGATTAATTACTTCAGTGCAGTAATATTATTATAATTACGTTGGTTTATTTTCTGTTTGTAGTGTTGTCGTTTAGACCATTCGTCCTTAATCGTGCATATAATTATTATTCATTTCTGTGACGTACTTTTCTATACTCATAACTCTAAAATGTATTTATATCAGCAGCACTAAAAGTGTTATTAACGGCAGACTACATTCAGAAGCAGTTGGCACCAGGTGAGTCCATCAAAACTTGCACTCGCCAGTAAAAACGTTATCTTTTATGCATGTGTACATGCATGGGAGCTTTAATGTGAGATATCTTATTCATGTCGGATTGAAAATGGATTTTGCACATTGTTGCTTATGACTTTGCACCCAATAATTTGGCAAGTTGTAACATGGACCAGTTTTTTAGTTATAAACAGTGTAAAGTTTCACATGCTATAGTAAAAATAAAAAAAATCGCTATAATATAAAGTTCTCACATGCTACAGTAAAAATAGTTTTAACCAACAGTTCTAACCATTCTATCAAATACCCTAATAATTAAGGCTTAATTAAAACTATTAATCCCCGAAATCATGTTGGTTTCGCTTATTCATTGTAACAGATATGCAGTTCCAGCAAAAGAGTATAGAGAGGAAGAGAAATTGACAAAGTGTTTAGACCTTGCTCCAAAGAGAAGTGTTGCACAACATAACTCTATGCAGATGCCACCAGAGAAGGCTGAAATCTTCAACTCCATGGAGGATTGGGCCACAACTAACCTTTTGCCTCTTTTGAAGCCAGCTAGGGACTGTTGGCAGCCACAAGATTTTTTACCGGATCCAAACTCTGAAGGATTTCATGACCAACTCGGAGAAATTAGGGCTAGAACGGAGCAAATCCCTGATGAATATTTCGCTGTTCTTGTCGGCGACATGATCACGGAAGAGGCTCTTCCTACTTACCAGTCACGTCTTAATGGCACTCACGTATTTCATGACCAAACAGGCGCGGATCAAACACCATGGGCTATTTGGTCAAGAGGATGGAGTGCTGAGGAAAATAGACACGGTGATCTTCTCAACAAGTACCTCTATCTTTCTGGTCGAGTTGACATGAAACAAGTCGAGACCACAATTCAATATCTCATTGGCGCAGGAATGGTAACTCAAACAACACCTTAGCTAAGATCGATATATTATTTATCAATTTTTATAAAAAAAAAATGTTCGTGTATAACTACTTATATTGGTGTTCTTTAGGTCATGTAATTTTTGCCAGAGTTAAATTCTAAATACGCATGGATGGAACTTTTGGTGGTCTTAAAATTAGCATATAATGAATATGTAAAAGCTATATCTAAGTGGTAATTAGTATCACCATCATTAATGCTTATTATTTATTGTTCAGTAATGCACAATATTTGTACATGCATATATATCAATATATACATACACACACATGTATGTACGAACATACTTTGCAGGGTGCTTCTTTTCTAATAAACCTAAATTATGAGAGTAATTTCTTTTAACGAATAAAAAGGTAAATAACTATATGGTCAAAGGACTACTAGCGTTTAGTCCTTGAACTATGACAATTGTGATAATTTAACGTTGAACTTTTTTAGACACGTTACTTTAAACTTTTGATTTTGACAATTTTGATCTCACTGTAATTGATGAAGCATTTTTAGAATTTAATAAAAAAAAATCACATCTCTATCACATAATAACTCAAAATTTTACGCAATTAGTTAGTGAATCAGTTGATACGGTATTTGTTAATTATAACTGAGTTTGTCTAATCATCATGTATTGATTAAAAAGTGTTTGGTTTTATTTGCACATAATATATAGGATATCGGCACTGGAAACAATCCGTACCTATGGACCATCTACACATCATTTCAAGAAAGAGCAACAGCAATCTCTCATGGCAACACAGCCAAACTTGCTATGAAACGTGGAGACATTAAGCTAGCCCAAATATGTGGCATAATTGCTTCAGATGAAAAACGACATGAAAGTGCTTATTCCAAAATAGCTGAGAAGATATTTGAGCTTGATCCAAACGACATGGTTGTGGCCTTTGCAGACATGATGAGAAGGAAAATATCAATGCCAGCTCACTTCATGTATGACGGTTGTGATGATAATCTTTTCCAACACTTCTCTAATGTTGCCTCTCGTATTGGTGTTTACACTGCCACGGATTACAGACAAATCTTGGAACATTTGGTGGCCAAGTGGAATGTAGAAAAGCTTACTGGGCTTTCATGGGATGGGCGCGAGGCCCAAGACTATGTTTGTGGACTAGCCCAAAGGATTGAGAGGCTGGAGGAAAGAGCCCAAGCAAAGGCCCAAGCAGCAGTCCCTTTCCCTTTCAGCTGGATTTTTGGTAGAAAAGTTTAGGTTTTGGCTGCTGATCAACTTTTGGTGGTCTATCTGGATGTTGGAAGGGTTTATATGGTTTGTGTCTAGTAGCAAAATAATAACGAGTAAAGTACTATGTTTGTTGTGTTTGCTGTACTTTGTTTGTAGTAAGTGTACTCCAAATGAATTAAAATCCAAAAATATTTCCGCTCAAAATAAGAAGATCACTGCAAGAAATTTCACCTTTAACAATTAATTTTTCAACCGTAGGAGGTTTGATTATTTTAGTCACAGCAGACCTTTTACGACTAAAAATTTTTAGTCACCCTTCGATCACTAATGTTGGTCGTAGTTTTGCGCTATAGTATTTTGCGACTAAATAAAACTTTAGCCACTAATCTATTTTTTTATGGCTAAAAAGTTAGTTGTTGATAAATTTGGTACATTAAACAAGGTACTTTTCTACCAAATATATTGACGACTAAATTTTAGTTGTAAAAAACTACTATTAGCGACTACAACAATTTAGTCATTGAAAGTTTAGTTGCTAAAACTGCGAACAACTAATATCAAGATTTTTTAAGGAGCAAAGACCGTCCTCTCATGCTATCTACTTTCAGATCTGTCCCTCTCCTTCCTGATGCGGCATTCTCTTTAATGTATATAATGATATATTTCCATCTAAGTATGTCAAACCATTATGATTCAGTGGCTGATATTAATGAGCATTTTGTTCATTTTATATTCAAAATTAACAGAGTTAAGTGCATAAGATATTAATACAGTTAATTTCCACAAGGAGATATTTCTGTTATTTTGATAAAACACACAATGTCAATGTATTTAACCCTATTTGTGAAAGAGAAGAAATGAAAATAAACTATTTTAATGCAGTGAAAACACATCTATGGTACTTCATTTTTAAAATATATATATATTTTATTCTTCCAGCAATTAGTGAAAGGGGCATAGTTTTATAAAGCATATGATTATCACACATTTGATTACATGGTCATCGGTTGCTTCTATCGTTAATTTGTTTGACAAAAATAGTTAAAATTGTTCTTTTATGGCTAGAAACTATTTTTGTTGTAGTTTTTTCTCTCGTAAAATTTAAACCAAAAAATAGTTTTAACCATAAAAAAAGGGTTTTAAATGTATTACACCAGACTTTGTGTCAAAGGAAAACCAAAGGTTTTTGCGTGGATTTTAAAAATTAAGAAAAGATTATTGGTAATTAAGTTTGCCATAGGGGGCAATATATGATGTAATTATGATTTAATGAAGAAATTAATACTCATGATGGGGTCAATATGTATTTACTCCAGCTGCACTAAGTGTAGGTCCGTTGATCGTCACTAACACTCATGCAAGGTTGTTTTAATTAATAAGGAGTCTAAATTACGTACGTCAGAGTTATTCTTGCTTTATAAGACGAAGGATTTGTTCAGAGTTTTTGAAGTTTCACTGCATTTAAAAAAAAAATACCTGCGCAATAATTCGATTGAACTTCATCGGCTATCAAATGTAAATCTGTAAATGAACAAATTAGTTACAAAAGAAAAAGAGAAGAAAACGAAAATAATTATTTGATTGCATGTATAACCTAAAGCTAATTTTACACTCAGACTCTACCATAAGATGAGAGTTTAAATCCGGATGAGAGTTTAAATCCCTCCATTTTATTCTTTTTAAACAAACGAAACTTATTTCTGTTTAATTTTATGTAATTTTTATTTATCATTAAGTAATATTTGAGTGGAGAACTTGCCCAATATAGAAGGAAACATGCTTTGTCCTTTTGAAGTCAGATACTAGTTGCAACAGCGTTTTTCTCTGCTTCTTATCAAAATAGAAGCAAAGAAAAAACTAGATTTAAACATCAACAATAATATAAAATATACTTTTGAGCACTCAAAGTGAGACACTAAAATATATATAGAACCAAATGAGATAATGAGTGAGCATTCTAACACTTTTTGGGTATGGATTGAATTGTGCCATGAGATAAAACTTTCACATTTCTACCACAGATTTATTAAAATAACCTCAAAATAACTTAGAGTTTTTGTTTTTGGATTTTTTTTCATTTTTATATTTTATGTTTAGAGTTTAAATTAATACTCAATCCATACCTTATCCCGGCGAAAGGTCAATTTTGACCCAAAAAAAGCTTTAAAATGCTCTAAATTTTTTTTTTGTAAAACTGCAAAAAATAAAAAACAAAAAAAGAGCAAAATCCTCAATTTCTGAAAAAAAAGATTTTAATATAATTAAAAAACCTTCGAAAAACTCAACAAATCCTTTAGGCTCAACAGGATCTTTGATTGATTGGTGGCCTAGAAATTCCTTGCAATACTACATTTGGAACTTTGGTAAAGGCCAAAGCTTGATAAAGCATAAAAATAAATGATAAATAATTCTTAGGGCTTTTTTTTTCATTTTTTTGGGGAGATTGGATTTTTTTTTTTCCTTCTAGTGTTAAAAATTTTGTGAGAAGAACTATGGTTGCCTCCTCCATGATTTTCATATGTACGGTAATCTCATTGGAGATCAACCTAAATTGTTTCAAATTTTGTAATTTTGTTTCAGATTTTGTATTTATTTTGTTGAAACTCTCCAATACAATGTCATTTTTTATATTACGTTTGCTATATACTAAAGTTGGTAGTAAATTTGTCACCAAACTTAGTATTTAATAAATTTGACATTTGATTCTTATTGATTGATAGGTTAAATCCCAATTAAAAAAATAAAAGGAAAAAAAATTAGAACCCAATACAGTTTATTTGGGTGGAGAGAAGTTTAGTGCTAAATTCTGTATACAATAGCGTTTAAATCCCATATCAAACAGACCTTAATCCTTGTTGGAGTTTTTTTAAATGGTGTAATTTCAAACCCAAGAACTGAAAACGTAACCTAAGGCCAAGAAAGAGGCTCTTAAAGATTCGATTTTGTTGCAGGTTTAAACAAAATTTTACAATACGTTTCTCTAAAAAAATGATGATACATTTTCTCGGTTACATTTTCTAATCCTATTTCTTTTATATATTTTATACTTCTGGGGCAATGCCACGTAAGAGTACTAATTGAAATGTATAAAAAACGTTGTCCTTAAAAGAATTTGACCTTCGGTGTTTAATCCAATCGTTGAAGAGTATATGTATATCAGAAATATATGGAGAAGTTTTTTTCTAAAAAAAAAAAAATTAAACGAAAGCCTTTATCTATGTAGAGAGAGAAAGAGAGAGAAAAAAGTATACAAGATACTTTAGCTAAACAAATACAAAAGAGTTCCTCTTTAAAAAGAAAGGTAAAACTAAATATAAGTATAAATATAAAAAGCTAGGGTTTGTGTTCCCTCAGACAAGGACGATTATACAAGCTAGGAAACTAGGATTGCGGCTGCGTCAGAAACGCAGTCCATGCCATGGCTTCGTGTGAGGACATTTTGGTGGACATTCTCCGGAGTTTAAGAATTGGCTCGATGCATGAGCGTGACCAAGTCATGGCGACGCATGATTTCCGATGTTCTGCCGAGATTTTGGGAGCAGTCCCCAGTTGTTGGTCTCTATTTCCGCACCGTGGACGACATGCGTAAAGCAAAAGCTTTTTCATGACGTGATCTCACATTCCCATTTGCGCCAAATCAATTAAGTCTCTGTCCCTCTTCCCGCACACCACGACCGCTATTTCATCGATTATTGCAATGGTTTGCCTTTGTTGTTTCAGCCAAAGTACGAATTTTACGAAGTTTGGAATCCCATCACAAGACAAGGCGCAGATATACCTAAGCCGCCACAAGCTGCGCGCACAAACAAGTGGAATCTAGTTTCTTTAGAGCTGTTCTTATAATTGCGTGTGATACTAGTTCTGCTCTTGATGATAATTATTTGATTGACATATTCTCGTCTGAAACTTGGGAGTGGATTGAAATTTGACCCTTTTTCATTCGGGACTTAAAGTCCAGGTTTACAACACAGGGTGTTTACTTGAGAGGAGTTTTATACACGATGCAAGTTCACGCAAAGTTTCGTGCGTTGAGGTTAATAATATTGTTCTTGCCGATCATTGCAGCCCCATCGACCTCCCCCGATCCCTGTGGTTGGTCGGATTCTGGTTAAAATTCTTGGCCTAGATGGAATAGTTACCAGTGAAATTGATCGCATGGATGAGTCGGGTAGCATGGGATGCCTTGGTTCTATCTTACTGCTAGCGTGAATGGACCACCTTTAGCGTTTGGTTGTACCAAGAGGGACATTGTGGTGGTGAATGGATTCTTAGATACACTGGTTCGTATTGTCACCTAGTAACTGAAATGTTTCATGGGATCATATCTTGATGGCCCAATGTCTTGGTTTATAGAAACTTGGAATTGAAATGTGTCTGTCGTTCTTTTGTTAAGGAAATCTGGAAAAGGGTAAAACGACAACTCACCTGTTTGATAAACTTGGAATAGTAGGATTGCTAGATATGAATAAAGTCTGACCAATCAGATTACGTCTTGTAAACTGATATGTTTGTTAGCATATAATGACTGCTAGAGAATTGGTTTTGACGTTTTTCATTAAGTAGAGATCTAGAATCCTGAGTGTCCTAAGAAACTCAAGAGAGAAATGTGAGGGAAATTCTGAGAGGATTATTTTCAGTAAATTCCTAGAGAAATGGTGAGGAAAGAGTGTGTAATCTTGGATTTTATATTGGACACAAAGTTGTCAGTTTAGAGGTTTTATTCATTCCAATTGATTTCATAGTTTTTTCAAAGTAGTTCTGTGAATTCTTGTGAATATTAACCTTCATTGACAAAGATCTCTTCAAACGAGAAAGGAATTCGTTTTTGGTTGATTCACGCAACAATGCTCATTGATCTCTGAGCTAAGTTAGAGGTTTTATTTCCTTCTTAGATTCTTCTTTTCAATAATTAGTTCCAGAATATCAAAGCCACCAGATCGATTTTGCATTATCATAATATTCATACCTATGTGTTTTTCAAAGAAAAATCTAATTTTTGAAGAACTTTTTTTTCCATTGTCACTGGGGAGGTAACAACAAAAATTAGCAGTATTTTAGGTTAGATAATTGTGTATTTAAGATTAAGTCTACTAGTACTATTAGGCCTTTTTTTTTTTTTTATCGAGATTCTGGTGTTTATCTCAAGGATTGCTTTTTAATGACTGGTTATTAGTTTATTTTTCCGTTATGTTCAAGTTTTGCTATTTTACTTCTCTTATACTTTGTTTATGAATTTTGTGGTTTGCTATCTCAAGTTTTGACGTCATTTCAGTAGTTTATGAACTTTGATAACTCCTGAGTACATCAAATCAAAAGCAAAGAGAAGGTTCTCTTTTTAGGCATGTTTTATGTGCTTTTTGTATGACAGAAGCACAAGCCAAAAGAATAAACTTTAATGAATATCTGAGATTCTCTTATTTAGACTATTTGCAAAGTATTGTATCATACATCCTAATTCAATCAGAACTCCAGTCGATTGGGGAAAAAAAGATGTTAAACTGAGTAACCAGTCCTCCTAATAAGGTATGACTAGCATACGAGGATCATTGTCTTTAATTTTAATACTAATATAGTACGGCATTAGCATGGTTTCCACAAGCCTTTAGAGGCGAGGTGATGACTTTTAGATGGATTAATAACACAAATAGTCTAATTATCTTTATTAAATTAAAACATGACCCAGTTTATACGTATTCTACATATGTCTTAAAATAATTACATTTAAAATAATTACTATGTAATTATATAGTACATTGAAATAATTACTATGTCATTAGCGACATTTTAAGATATTTTAAATATTGCGTTCGATTTTAATTTTGTAATAATAATTTGATCATGTATTATAATTTTTTTAAAATTAAAGGACCATTGGTGCATTTTGTCCCTGAAAAATTAAACCCACGTTCTTTAAAATATCCTTGACACTTAAGCTTCTATTTTAAGAATTTGAAAACTTAGAGCTTAAAGTCTAACATGTTGACATTGTTAGTCTTTATTTCAAAATTTAGACACTCAAATGGGGAAAGATGTAAGAAAAAAAAAAAGGCTCAATCAAGCTAAATTGATGTAGAATGACACGCAAAAGAAAAGGTTAAGACTTTGTTTGACAAATAAATTGAAATTTTAAATTTCAACTTACTACAATTTAAAACACTTATATATGTTAGAGTAATTTGTTACAATAAAAAGTTTTTTATATTATAGTGTTTAAATCTAACTTACTTTTTAAATTAAAAGCAGTTATAGAAAAACACGTGGAATTAAAAAAAAAGGGAAAAATTCGTAATTCACGATGAAATGACCATGACAATCGGCAGTCAATGGCCATGCACAATCGATAATGCTCGTGATATATGAGTTGTGGCAGACATAAACGACACAGCATCCGAGGAGAATAAAATATGTATTGATATTATAAATATCTCATAAAAATAAGTTTTATATAATATTAATTTACATCTACAGGCCAAACACTGCCCAACGGTCGTGGACGTGGGACGCACTGATCCCCCCAGCTCTAAGAAACCAAAACCTTCACAAGCGGGTCAACGGTCAACGGTCAACGGTCAACGGAGCAACAGCCACCTCTCTTTTTCATTTCCCTCCCTTCAAATAAATAACAGAAACTTAAAATATCAATATAAAAATATTTAAAAAAAAAAAAGAAAAAAGAAAGCTGCTAAGAAGAACAATTCTCCTTCTTTATCGGCTATGACTGTTTTGTTCATCCATATCCTTTCAACCCAAAACCAAATCCATTTTTCCACTTTTCGCTGCAGAAATAAACTTAAAATAAATAAATATTTTTTCAAAAACAATATTGTTCTTTTACATAAGAAAAGCTCCTGATTAATGACGATGGAGGAGTCCGTTAGCTTTTCGAAAGACGACAACAATAGGAATAACGACACCCTTGGAACGCCTAAACACGGGTTTAATGACACCGTGGATGCAAAATCGCCATCGGAGCCTCCAATCCAGAGGGAAACAGAGAAAAACAACATCAATGCTGATGATATTCATCACTCTACAAATTCCAGTGCTGCCCTCGCTCAGGTCCTCGACGAGGTCGATCGGTTTATACAGAATCTATCAGAAACGAAATCTCCTGAAGCTCCAGATTCCGTGGAGCTATTGTTGACAATGGTGGACTCCATGATCGTTGATTTACAGTTTGGGAAGGATCCAGAAAACGACACGTCGTTTTTTGAGGCGCTGAACCGGGTCTCGGAGCTGTCGAAAAGGTTGGGGCAATTCCCGTCATTGGGACCAAGTCTGAACAGGACGAGCTCTGTTCTGCAGCGAGCCATGTCGTTCTTGGATGAGGAGTTCCGAACTCTGCTAGAAGATTCTAAAGCTGAAAGATCAAATCATACAAAGAAGAACCACAATGAGGAGCATTGTAATGCAGATCGCTGCGCCATAGTCGATCAAAACAAGCAAGATCATCAATCTGATCAAACGGATCAAGATCAGGAGCAATTAATCCCCTCCGCTTTCGTCTGCTCTCCCAAAACCGTCTCGATATTGAACACGATCGCGACCGCGATGATCTCGGCGGGATACGAGGCCGAGTGCGCCGTGGCGTACCGAGTCTCGCGGCGGAGCGCGTTCAAATCGGCGTTGGACGATCTAATCGGCCATGAGTGCCTCAGCTTCGATGACGTCCAGCGGATGCAGTGGGAATCCCTCGAAGGAGAGATCGCGACGTGGATCGCCGCCGTGAAGACCTTCTCCGCCGTTCTCCTCCCCAAAGAGAGGAGCCTCTGCGACGCCGTTTTCTCCAACCACCCTTCCTTATCGCACAGCCTTCTCGGCGACACCGCACGGGCCGTCGTGATCACGCTCCTGAGCTTCGCCGAGGCGGTGGTATTGACGAAGCGATCTGCGGAGAAGCTGTTCAAGTTCCTCGACATGTACGAGACAGTCCAAGATCTGGAGAGCTCCATGATCGGAAGCGGATCTTATCTGTCGGAGATAGCAGCGGAGGTAGCGGCGGCCAAGGCGAGGATAGGGGCGGCGGCGGCGAGCATATTCTGCGATCTGGAGAACTCGATAAAGAACGACAATGGGAAAACCCCAGTTGCGAGTGGCGCAGTGCACCCCCTGACTCGCTACGTGATGAACTATCTCAAATACGCCTGCAGTGAGTACAAAGACACGTTGGAGCAAGTGTTTCGCCAAACGGATCAAGAGGTCAAGGATGACGATCATCATGAGAGTGATCGTGATCGTGATGGGGAGCCCGAAACCTCGCCGTTTTCGAGGCAGCTGATGACGGTGATGGATCTGTTAGACATCAACCTAGAGATGAAGTCAAAGCTGTATAGAGACCCCTCCCTCAGCTTCATCTTCTTGATGAACAACGGACGGTACATCGTCCAGAAGATCAAGGGCTCCACGGAGATCCACCAATTGATGGGAGACACGTGGTGCAGGTAGCGACAGATACTCTCAATGCCATAAACTTCTGAAAAATAACTGATATGTTTCATTAGAATATAAGATATCTTATCCTTACCTTTGTTTTTGCCCCTTTTTTCTCATAAAATTTTAAGTTACAAAATACATATATAAGAAAATTAGTCAAATTATTTTGATTTTGTTTGCTCATTTCACAAAATGCTGTCAAAATTAGCCACATCAAATATGAAAAGAGGAAATTTTACTCTGATTATCTTAATTTTCTAAGTAATTAAATAATTATCTTTGATTATAAACGTGCTTCTTATTTCTTGGATATGTGACATAAACTTCTACAGAAAGAGGTCGTCGGATTTGAGGCAATACCACAAGAACTACCAGAGGGAAGCATGGGGAAAGGTGTTGCAATGCTTGGGGCAACATGATGGGCTTCAGGTGAATGGTAAGGTGTCAAAGCCGGTGTTGAAGGAGAGGTTCAAGAGCTTCAACGCCATGTTCGATGAGATTCACAAGACGCAGAGCTCATGGGTGGTCAGCGACGAGCAGCTTCAATCGGAGCTCAGGGTCTCTATATCGGCAGTGATGATCCCAGCATACAGGTCCTTCCTCGGGAGGTTCAAGCAATACTTGGACGCAGGAAGGCAATCAGAGAAGTACATCAAATACCAACCTGAAGATATTGAGACTATGATTGATGAACTATTTGATGGAAATGCACATTCCATGTCCATGGCTAGGAGGAGAACATAAGCTGTGTCCTTACATATCAACAAATTTAAATTTGATTAATTGGCGAGTTAAATTTCTTTTTTCCATGATCCTGTATACTTTTATTTTTCTTAATTATATACATGCAGTGTTTTGACAGGCATATTAATTCTAGGCACTCAAGTTGTAACCTAAAATGTATTTCAAGTATTGGAGCTTATAATGTTTGAATGTTCATGTTTTGTGACGTACTCCATAATTGTTTTTTTTTTTTTCTTGAAAAGAAGATATATTTGCTGCAGCACATCTACAATTAAACTACAAATTTGGAGATCATGAGTTTGGTACTTGGAATATTCTTCCATATTACTCATCATGTATGGTACTGTTTGTATATTTATTATTCTTAATTATGCACGTAGTGTAAGAATTAATTCATTCAAGTCATCATGTAACTGTTTTTAGGCAATTGGAGCTTAAAATATTTTTTAAATATCATGTTTGTGACATTGCTGTTCTTAATTATCTGGGTTGGGTTTATACACATATATAGACTCATAACTATATGCAGACAATGTAGACGTGGGAAGAGAGAAAGACTGATTATGGGTCTGATGTTGAAAATGAAATTATGTTTGGTGCAGCAAATTATGTGCAACTAAAGTCCAGATTTGGAGATCTCTTAGGCCTAATGACATGGGAAGGGGTTTGAAAAGGGCTTTGTTTTGGGTAAGTATTATGGGTTTAGTTCCACGTGTAAAATCTATCTGTAGCTTGGCGCATGCTATGACACATGCTAATTTTTATTTTTTTAAAATTCCAGGTTTAGAGATATTAGTGTGCTACATATTAATTCAAAGTACATCGATATTAATCTAAATTTTAAAAGCGAGCTGCAATTCCATTTATTTTGCCACCGTCTCTTCCACATTTTCTTCTCTGACTCCCTCAACCAAAAAAACAAAAGTCAAATTATGAAAAGGGGTTTCTTTCTTTTTTCTTATTTTTTTTAATGGGATAGGAGCCATACGACATAAAATCTACCTAGCTACAGCAAATTATTACAGAATTTGTTGAAACATGTCGTGATATATATATATACATATATATATGCCGGCTGGTTTTGAAACCACCAAAAATCTTTTGAATATTGAGTCGGAGGCAGGCATATACATCAACCATCTAAACAATTACCTCAAACCAATTACTAAAATGACAGCAATGTGTTCAAATTGCACCGCAACATTTTATAGATTTTGATGGCCTATATACATATACATACCCTTGGTTCGAATTGGTGACCGACTGTTTAAGGATTCTTACTAATTACGTTATTGCTTTGCCATTAGCCTTTGGTTATATTGATAATTATCATCATGTCACATGACAAATGCGTGCCTTGAATCTTAGTTCCTTTTCTTTATTACTCCCTCTTTAAAAAGCTTGCATATCTATTTTGCTCTACATAAATGCTGTAGACTTATGACTCTACATTCCACGCAAAAAAAGGGAACTCATGACTCTACAAGACGAAAGAGAGAGAGAGAGAGAGCGTATATGTAGTTGCATTGCATTGCATGGGTAACGAGAGACCGCGAGGATAGAAAACTAGGAAGCTTACAGTCGGATTTGGTAGGTAAGGCCAAAAACACGTGAGCTATGAACACAAACCGAAGCATATATAATATATTATAATATTATGTATATATAATCAGTAATAGTAGTAGTACTTAAATGAATCGTAGTAATATATATGTATATATGTATATATATGCTGAAATATCGCCGGTATTCGGCGCGGTAGACACCGTACGCAGCCGCCGCCCGACTCAGTCTGCGTGGTGCAGGCCACGCCTCATCCAACTTTTTCAATGCCCCGGCCTTCCAACAGCCACTTTGTCACTGCTTTTGCCTAACACCCTCCCATAATTGCCATATATATATATATATATATATATGCTTGTTTATTTTATCGTTTCCCTTCTTTACATGCACACACATTAATAGAATTCCCAATATCTCAAATTTTTATTTATTTATATTTTTCTATGTTTGCTTACGTGGATTCCCTCTGCCAATTCAACTGCACCACGCTAGCTAGTAATAATATTATATATTTATATACATGCCTCAAATATTATTGATGGAAACATAGTAATACAAGTATACATGGCACTTCCTTGTACATGTCCAAATGGATTTATTAGTGTATACAAAAAGCGCTTCTTCTTTTTAATAAACAGAAGGATTATGACATTTGATTATCCACTATGGTATCTTTCAAATGTTACTAGCTAATCTTCTCTACTAATTATGAATGTACTTTACCTGTGTTCCACGCCATGTTCCATTTTTCTTTATACAAACAAACAAACAGACAAGTCATTATTGGGTAGAGTGAAACACCTTGTACAATATCAAGCAAATTAAAATATTACCATCTGTGATTGGGAAATGACTTTATTTTTGGCTTTTCAGCTAATGGTGGTTTATTGTCCTCATATTTATAGAAAGCCTAATAATAATATTGTGCTGTATAACTTAGGTTGAAATTAATGTGGTGGTTATATTCTCTATGATATTTTAAGGTTGCCTTACTGTAGATTTCTTTTTTTTTTAATTTGTTGTTCTTTTATGTGTATTTCTTTCTCCTCTTTTTTTTCTAATAATTAATATCGCATCCCTCTATTTTGATGTCATGTGATGATCATTCAAGGAAAAAAAAAATTTACCAAATGTGAGTTGTATATGTTGAGGCAACAAAGTCATGGTACAGGAAAAGCAGTGCTACAGATAAAGCAAAACTATAGAAATCAATATCAGAAGCTGAAATAATTTTATTAATTTCACTAAAGCAAAAGAAAAAAAGAAGATGGGGTTCTGCAGTTTTGTTTTTTAAAAGGAATGGCACAGTGAGAGAGGTTAAGTCAAAGTGAGGAACCCAAGAAGGCAGATTGAGATTGATGATGATATGAGTACTAGTGCCACTGTATATGTGTAAGTAAGACAAGTAGTATGACCATAATGTTTACAGTTTGAGAATCCAAATGAAGGAAAGAACCAATGAAACATGCGCGTAAGGTTCACGTCAGAAAATATGCCCAAAACGAGTTTTGGTCCTACCTTACCTCCCCGACAACAAGGACAAACACAGCCGTCTATTCTCTTACCAATATTACATAATACATCTTACATACTCCCTCTCCTCTGCCCAAAACAGTGTGCAACTACGCATACAGGTATATATATATATATATATATATATATATAATTTTCTATTGTCTCTGCCGAAACTCCCACAGTTATAACATGTAAAAATAACATTAAAATTTGAAAGGCCTAATATAACTATCATTAGAGTATGGTTTTAAATTTTAAATATATAACATTAATCTTGAAAAGGTGTGATATATTTTTTGATACGTTTTTTTCAAATAGATTTTTCAATATCATGATTCTCTAACGTTGATATTATGTTTAATGGTAATTATATTACGTTACATTAGGTTCATAATATATAGTATAAAATCTCATATATATATATATATATATGTGTAATATATATTATTTTGGAAGAGCTTTTAATATATACATATGTGTTCATTCGTAGAAAATCTTTAATAAAGATATTTATGTAATGTGCATTATTTTGGAACGGCTTTTAATACCACCAATATGTATAGCTGATAGTAACTGTATACTGTAGAGTAGACAAATACTTCCACGTAGCCGCCCTTCCATTGCTGACACATATGGTTCCTGGCGTATATATATTGCTTTGCTCTCTATATATATACATATATATATATATACATATTATTAATTGTACATGTTAGTAATTGTGTATGTATAGATGAAGGGATATTAGCCTTTGCTTTGTCTACGTTGTGTGAGTACAGACAGCAATCTTGTTAAAAGCGAAAAAACACGAGATCCACCACGCACGCGTTGCGACAAGAACAGACAAACTCTCCTTATTTACCGTTTTACCCCTCCCTAATCCAATACAAAATATCCCCCACTAATTCTTCTCTCTCTAACCTCTATAAAGATTCCCATCAACCCCATTTTCAATCATCTCCACGCTCACTTCATTGCCTCTCATTTCCCACACAACACTTAAACTACAGACCTCGGTTTAAGGTCGAGGTTTAGGGTTAAAAACAGAAAAAACAGAGGGAGACATGCAGTATCAGCCAGCTGAGTCGTGGGGATACTATGTTCCGGCGGCGAGGTGCATGGGAGGTGGAGACCCACTGGAGAGGGTGGCGAGGCTGGCGGCTGAGAGCGCGGTGGTGGTGTTCAGCGTGAGCAGCTGCTGCATGTGCCATGCGGTGAAGAGGCTCTTCTGCGGGATGGGGGTTAATCCGACGGTGTACGAGCTCGATCACGACCCCCGAGGCAAGGAAATCGAACGGGCCTTGATGAGGCTGCTCGGCACCCCCAATGCCGTCCCCGTCGTCTTCATCGGAGGAAAGCTCGTCGGCGCCATGGACCATGTCATGGCGTCCCACATCAATGGCTCCCTTGTTCCGCTCCTCAAGGAGGCTGGAGCTCTCTGGCTCTGATATATATTTTGAACAAAATATGGTCAGAGAAAGAAAAAAAAAATTCAGAGCGAAATTAAATTTGAAGAAGTAGAAGTACCAGTGGAGTTGTTTTGGCGATCTCCGAACTTGGTTTTATACAATGTTGGGAGTTCTTTTTTTTTTTTTTTTTTGAGCTTTAGTTTAATAGCAAAATATGAGAGTGTGATTTGTGCGAGGCTTTTAATTTGATGATGATGATCAAGTAATACTGGCTATAGTAGTCATGTAATCTTTGATATCTGATCATGATGTTATTTTTGTATAGAAATGGAATTAACGCAATTTTTTTCCCACCTAGAATTTGCTTTGATTTGATTTTCTGTTTTTGTCTTCATTTTTAGTTTTTAGGCAGATGCAGTGTTTCTGTCTCCTAATGTAGTCTTAATCAACAGTTAATCACATAGTTTAAGCCGATTAATTTAACCTGCAGTTTTGATCATTGAGAAAAAAGAACGGTTTTTACCGTAAAGAGAGTTCGGTGTCCGTACGCCGTATGTCTGGTTCTTCAGAATTTAACACCTTATCCATTGCCTTTTTTTTTTTTTTTTCCTCTAGAAGGTTATGAAGAATTATTGATTCAGTATCTGATCTATTTATTCTCTTTTAAGGCGTCACTTTTTATAAAAAGCATTTTTTAATTATCTTACACAATCAACATGTTTTGGTCATAACTGTAAGTGACCATGAATTTATATGTAGCGACAAAATTTCTCACATGGAATATTCCATTTAGTCTTGTGAGAAAGACGTTATTTGTTCTATTTTTATCACAAAGGCGTTATTTTTGTTCTCCTTTATCGTCGTTTTTAATCTCTCGATGTCGCTTTTATTTTGTCGTGGTGTTTCAAAATGTTGTCATTTTTCTCATATTCTTGTCGTTTACCGTTCCCTGTGCTCGTCGGTCTGATTGTGTTTGTCATTAAGTCCGTCGTTCTCGGTTTTCCTTTTGTCGTTTCTGTTTCTGGTGTCGTTTTTCAATTTTACCGCCAACTTTTTCATTTTTTGGGCGTTTTCACATTCAGGGTCCTGTTTTCGCGTTGTTGTATCTTTTTTTTTTTTTTTTTTTTTTTTTTTTTTCATTTTATGTGTTTCCATGTGCTTTTTCACATGTTAATGTTATTTTTCCTTCTCTTTTAACGCAGGTTTTAATTTTTTTGGTTCATTATATTGTTGGATAATTTACGTTTTACTTTTTCTGCCGCGTCACCATATGAATGTCTTTCCTTTTATCCTGTCCTTAACTTTTTTTTGGATTTTATTGCAATGTTTTATCATCCTTTTATCGTGAGATACATATTACATTGTCATTTTACTTTGTTGTCACTTATCAGATTGTTGTAGTATTTTTCCTTGTCGTTTTCTGGTTTATTGTCGCATATTAAAATCTTACTTGTTGTCGTTTATCTCATTTTGTGTTGTTCAATTTTGTTGTCGTTTTCAGTTTATTGTCCTTTATCTCATTTTGTGTCGTTTTCACTTTGTTGTCGTTTATCTTATTTTGTGTCGTTCAATTTTGTTCAACAACTCCATGTTAATAAAAATACTACAAAATTTTTATGCCCTCGTTAGCGGATTAGATTAATGAAGAATGCCGAGTACATTAAGGACACCGAACTAACAGGTGATTGTTCCTAATTCACCATTTTTTGGAAATTGTAATAAATATTATTTTTTAATATTAATTATAATAAATATCAAGTTTTGAAAATATTTATAGTAAATAGCAGAATTATATTGTAAGTAATTTATTTATTTCCTTATTTATTGTGTAAATAATTCTTACTTATACTATAAATAGATTTAAGGTGTAAATAATTTATAAGAAATTATACAAAATAGTAAATTTTGCTATCAAATGGGAAGATAATGTCAAAAAGTCTTAAAAATGTGTAAATAATAGCACATTTAATTTCTTACAAACATAAAAAGTTCAAAATACCCCTATTGAAATCTAATATCAACTCTTTCATTTAAAAAAAAAATAAAATTATGATTTCTCTCTCCATCTCTCACCCTAACATATTCTCTCGTCAGATCTTCTCCGGTTAGCAATCTTCGCGCATGGCCGAGCTCCAACGAGCCAAGCAAGTGGCACCACCACCTAGAGAATGATCTCTGAAGTTTAGCGACACTTAACGAGTGTCTCTGACGAGTGGAGGCAAATTCTGACGAAGATTGTCATTGTGACTGTCAAGATTCGCGGTGTTTTCACCATGGACAACAATAGAGTTAGGTTAGAAGATCCCGAGGTTTTGAATCCTGTTGGTTTTCGAGTTGATTAAACACTGTAGTGATGACTAATGTGCGACAGAGATGGAAGAGAGACGAGGTGGTGCCGCAATCTTTTTTTTTTTTAAAGATCGGACGACAACAAGTGTCGAAGGAGCGCGTCGCTACGAGCATTGGGAAGATTGGCTCCTTCCGATGTCGGGGAGCCTGGCAGTGTTGTCAGAGTAACTTGACGTTGGTGGCGCGTCGAAGATCCTGCTGGAGTGTGCATAGCAGTGTCGAGGTTTTTTTTTTTTTTTTCATTGGTGTATAATCTAGTTTTATGGTTTCATTGAAATATTGAATTTTTTGAGTTGAAATATTTAGAGCTAAATATGGTTTTTATTCATTGTCGTTGATGTCTGACGATGGTGTCTATAAATTTTTGTATTTTTTGGCTTCCGGTTGTCGGACAAAGTTGATGGTAACTTTTATATTTATACAGTAATACAGTATTATCAAAGTAATACTATATTTTCCGGCCTCTACTGATCTTGCGAAGTAGCTGGCAAACTTTTGTATTTACACTGTAATATAATATTACTAGAGTATAGTATATTTCTCGGCCGTCAACGGTTTGACAAAATTGTCAGTTAATTTTTATATTTACATGATAAATATGATATAAGTATTATATTTCCTATCACCGGTGGTCTGACGAAGTTGTCGGTGAATTTATGTATTACACGGTAAATGTGATATGTCTCGATAAATATTGTATTTCTTGACCATCAACGGTTCTACGAAATCACTAGTAAATTTTTGTACTCACACAGTAAATATGGTATTTTTTGTTAAATATTGTATTTTTCGATCGCTAGTGAATTTTTGTATTACACTAGATAAATATTGTATTTCTTAGCCGCCAACAATCTAGTGAAGTCACTAGTGAATTTTTGCACTTACATGAAAATTATAGTATTTCTCGATAAATATTGCATTTTTCAACCGCTAAAGGTGTCGACAAGGAAGGAGAGTGAGAGATATAAATAATAAATAGGTGAATCTATTTTAGGGTTTTTGTTTTTAATTTCTCATGAGATATTACTATGTAATTTAATACATATTTTTAAACTATATGGCATTATTTATTAAGTTTTAACCTAAATATGTTATTGTACTCTTTCTCTCATAAATTATATACCTTTTTGTTATGTAAATTATTCTTATTTATATAATAAATAAATTATTTATGTCAGTAAATTTTTCTTTTTCGTTCCTCGCCGACTCAATAGCAGATTGGATCAAGGAAGACGGCTAGTATAAGAGTCCATTTATGGCCCACAGTTACACAGGGAAGGAAGTTGAAGAGGAAAGGAGGCTAATCGGACGACCCCAATCATGGTCAGCCTCTATCCAAACAAAATGCCAAGGCGATGACCAACAAAACAAACATAAAACAAGATTTTTGTTCGCTTAAAACTGCCAAATTCTATTATTAGCATTTTTTTTATACAAGAGGTAAGGAAATGCCATCACTTTCAAGTGAAGCTAAGCGTGATTTAAACCCTTAACCATAGTTAAGATAAATGGACGTACAACCAACTAAACTGCTATTACTTACCTATTATTAGCATTTAAGACTTACAAAAACAAACACACACAAATTAAAAAAGGGTGTTGCATGCTTTTTCTAGTGACGAAAAAAAATTATTAAACGTGATAAAACCAAATGTGACTCTTACAAAGTGCTGACAAACCATGAAGCCAAGAAAAAGATATCAAAATCAAATGTTCATTCACAGATAGATAACCACTGTTCATATAAAATGGGAGCACACATTATCGTTGACTTGTTTGTACACTCACTATATGCCAAAATGGATATGGCTAATGTAACAGTGATGGTCAACAACTAAAAACCCAGTTTGGGCCGTCAAAGAAACAATAAATATAGGTCAGCAAGGACTAGTTTGTCCAATATAGGTCATATCTAACCGTTCAAATTAATTAAAAGTTAGTCTGACGGCCAAACGAGACTTAGAAACAAGAACGAGTATATCAAGAATTCTTAAGCAAGACCTCTATTTTGTTACCTAAATTATGGTGTTATGCATCTACGTACAAAAACTGATCCCTTTGAGGGAATACAGTCAGTCCCTATATGTATATATGTATGAATGTGTCACATGTGTATCATGGTGAAAAGAAGGAGTGCAATAGTCTAGGCTCTTGAATATTCATCCAATAATATTTATAAAAAAATTGAGAACAACCCAAAATTCCATCATTTCAACAATATCAAATGATCCTTTAAATTGTTTAAGACTCTTCAATCTATGGCTGCTTCTCTATGTTATCAGTTGTTACTTTATTGAATTTGCTTGATTAATAAGCTTAGAATTCGACTTTGATGTGAACTGTAAATCTATAGACTGTTTGAAAAATGAGTTACAACTGAGAGTTTGAAGTAAAAATACTGTAACATATTAGCTGTTGCAAAGTTGATTAAAATCGTAAATTAAACGGTGGCTTTTGCCTACTATTATACCCGTGCGTGTGGTCTTAGGTTACAAGAGAGACAACTTTGAAGCCCAAATGGGAGCCTTTTTTTGGATATACCATGTGCTTTTCAGATGCAGATCATTGTGAGTGACTTTTTTATAGAATGGATTACCTATTAAAATACCCTCAAGTGCAAGCAAATCTGTGATCTTCCACCTTCTTAGTACATATTATGATGTTACTTTTATTATCACAGTTACCATGCACTGTCAACATATATAACCTAACAAGGTACTTCCACTGTGGTCTTTCAAAAAAAAAAAAAAAAAAAAGCTAAACTGAAGATCACTGGAGTGTGGAATTTTGTTTTTGTTACCATTTTAACAAATTTACGTTCGTATGTATGTGATGGTTCAAGTCATGATGTCCTTTTTCTGTTGTACATTTTCTGGTTTTTCAAATAAAATGCTTGAAGATTAGATTGTTGTACAAAGCAGTATGTTATGTAGACTAGGAAAACTAACAAAAGAAATTGTGCAAACAAAGATGTTCTAATGATCTCCTTGTCTCTCTTGCCTGGAAGATGGACTATTCTGTTCACAAAGGGTTAAATACAACTAGTTAGGAAAGCAGTGCATGATAAAGAAATTGCCTTGCAGTTGTCAGACATCTTGTGGACATGAATTTTTGGGGATATGGCCATTAAAAAATATATATATAACCCCAAAGAAAAATTTTGAACTAGGGTGTTAAAAAAAAAAGACCCTACTGTTGTAATTCAACTCTAAGTGGTCTAAGTCACATTAAAATCATGATAAAATATTAAAAAATATGAAAATTTTATGGACCTTGATGAAAATCTGATGGTACCTGTTGTTTCATGCGTGGAGGAGAAAAATTCTCCAAGAAGAAAAAAGAAAAAGAAATTAGAAAAAAGAGATTAGGAGTTCAACTTTTAATCAAGCACTTAAAAAAGCCTTGAAAATTCTCCTGCCTAGAAAACCCCAAATCGTTATACAATTCAATTTTCATTAGGCTGTCAGTTTTGCTATACAGAATCAAATCCCTCTTATATGCCTTTCCCATCACAAAAGGCCAAAAGGGTTCTTCACATGTCTTTGTTTGTAGTGAAAAAATAAATGATTTCAGCCTCTCTCTGATTGCAGTTTGGTCCTACAAGCAAACACTCACGGGCTCAATTGGAACATGGCTTGCTCAGCTATGATTGTTTCACTTTTTGTATGCACATAACTTGACTCCCCCAACTACAAAAAAGGTCTATATTATGCAACAAATAATGCTTCACTAGAAGCTTCTTCTCCCTAACTACTTCCCAATCAATCCCATGTCCTCTTCTATGGATCCAAATATTTTCCCTTTTCTTCTTCTTCTTCTTCTTACATTCTTCTTTGCACATCCATTTACTCCAACTGCTCGATCGTTAACGACACATCGTTCCACCCGGTCCCGGATCAATGTAGTTGGTGCCGTTTATTGTGACACTTGCTCAAGCAATGCCTTCACTAAACACAGCTATTTCCTGCCAGGTAATGTAATAAACTCGTCAAGACGCTGAAATAGAGTGCTCAAGAATTCATGTAGTTGTAGTTATTTGTTTAATTTAGTGAGGGCAGAGCAATTGTAGTTATTTGTTTAATTTAGTGAGAGCAGAGCACCCTTTTTTTTCTTAATATAATAGGCTAGTCTAACTGGATTTTTTAAAATTTAGGTGCAGAAAAAAGGATGGACTTAAGAAATATTTTAATTGAGTTTTGGTTTAATTGAACTTTTTTATTTTGAATAATGAGGATATTTTTGTTACTTATATTACTCATTGGGGTAGTATTTGAAACTTCAAAGACAATCACGTTGAGAATTTAATTAAAAGATTTCAGTGGCGACAAAATGTTTAATTTAATGAAATTTTTTTAAAACATACATTAAAAAGTAAAAGTAGGGAACATTCAAATTAGAAAATTTTAATGAGGCAAAATGAAAATTTGATGAAGATCTTACAGACCTCAAATCTAGAAAATTTCACTAATAAACATACGACTCAGTAGCGGTTGCAGGCTTAGCTTGGCAATAATTTTATTCTCATCTCAAATGTAATGTTGAGATCTTAAGTTTAAACTTTTGGACACGGAGTTAAATTCTATTGGATATCTTATATTTGCTGTGATTGACCAGGAGTGGATGTTCAAATAAGATGCAAATTCAAAATGAACTCAGCAAAATCCACAGAGCAAGTCAACTACTCAGTCAACAGTACAACAGACAGGCATGGAGTGTACAAGCTTGACATAGCATCTGTTGATGGGGTTAACTGCATCAATGGCTTGGCACTTGTTTCAATGTGCCAAGCAACTCTCATGGGCAGCTCCTCATCAGCCTGCAATGTTCCTTCTCTTAGGACCACATCAAATGAGATATCAATCAAGTCAGAGCAAGACAATCTTTGCATATACAGCTTGAATGCACTTAGTTACAAGCCATCTAAGAAGAATACCACCTTGTGTGGGACCAACAAGGAGGAGGAATTGGCAAACTCTTTGAACGCTTCCAAGTGCTTCTTCCCTTGGCCTCCTTTGCCTTCTTTTAACTTCCCTCCATTACCACCTTTCTCATCTTTGCCTTTCCCATCTCTCCCTTGGCCGTTCCAAAACTCCCCACCATCTCTCCCTTTCCCTTTCCCATCTCTCCCTCCTTTTCCCTTCCCTCCAACCACATCTCTCTTCTCACCACCACCCCCGCCACCCGCTTTTAGTCTCTCAGATCCAAGAACTTGGATACCTCATAATCCTCCTTCTCCTCCTGATATAGCTAATAAGAATTAAAACACCCACTCCTAGTTCACTATTTACATGATGGTTTGGATTACTTATAATTTATTTCCAATATTAAGAAATAACTATGTTGATCAACGTCTTGTTTTACTCATCATGCTGGCTAAAATTTTTTTTTTGTGCATGTGATTTGGTGGATTTTATTAAATTTCCTTACATTGTGGTAATAAGCTAATGTGCAATATTAGTTTGTGTATGAATACAAGCCAAAGACACGTTTTCTCCTACAGTTGTATTATTCTTTCAATCTAAGCAAATATATTAAGCAGAATAGATGGGCCAAAAAAAAAGGGGGGTTCGAACAGATAAAATTGTGTTGAAAAAAAAAAGTTGGTTCCTATTTCCATTGAACGGAGTTGCTTTTGCAGTAGCTCAACCCACCAACTCCAGCTGCTTCACTGCCTTTTTTTTTTTTTTTTTTTGGTACCCCTGCTCTTCACCAGAGAACCTTAGTGTTGCCTTTTAGTTGGTCGTTTGCAAAGATATGTTGCCGTTTGTCAAAGCCATTGTCATCTGCAGGAAAATGCTGTTCTATTTAAGTCATGTCGTTTTCATACGATGCTTTCCTGATATATTGTCGTTTTTAAAGTCGCCATAGCTTTTTCTTTTTCAAACTAGTGTCGTCGTCAATTGTCATACCTTCTTGGTTGCAAGGTATTGTGCCTTTTGGCCCAAAAAGTGTATCTATCGACTATCTATAAGGACTAAGAAGGAATTCTATTCTATAGATGAACGACACGTTGCCACATGGTTCTAACTCAATGAAAAGATTTTTCACGCTGCAGCCTAGCATTTTCCAAAGTATTGTCGTTTTTCTTTTCGTTCTTCTGGTTTTTGCCGTTTTCTGATTTTTTTTTCTTTTGGCTCCTTTTGATCCATCATCGTTTTGAAGATATTGGCGTTTTGTGGGAGATGTTAATTATTGTTTATAAGAAACGTCCTTGTAAAGAATCACACAACCGTAAATAATAAGTAAATATAACACTAAAAAAACAACAGAAAAATTAAAACTAATAAGAATTTTTAAATAGTCATAAATTGACCCAACATATTTTCACAAAATTTGGGCTGAAGTTCAAAGAAAACTGTTCAATTATAAGGGAAAAAAAGGAGTGAAATACACATGTACGGTCAAGGAATTTGCTAACGATTAGGGGCTCTACTCTCTAGTTCAAGGGGACCGTAACCATCAATTTGCAAAATGGTGGGATTCCTTAATTTCTTTAAACCGTTTCATTTTCTCGCGCAGCTCCCCGATGGTTTTGTTAGCATCCTACACCCAATAAATAAATAAATAATATGTACTTATTATGACACATAAAACAGATTTTTATTATATTTTTTCCAAGTTAGAATATACATAAATAAATGAATTTCATACCATTAAACTCGTCTTTAGTTTGTCCTCTTCCTCTTGTCGTTGGGTCCTTTCCAAGGCCAGCAGCTCGATTAGTGCTGCTTGCTCTTTTTCAAACTCTTCTATCTTTTGTTCTGCCTCCCGAAGCTGATTATCAACAAAGAAAACCAAAATAGAAATTAAATTTTTAACTTGTACTCAAGATGTAAATTAAATTTAACATTCCGTTAAGTTCCATTACAATGTATAGTATGACCTTATATATTTAAGACGTATTTATATACAGTATAACATATTAATATGGATATACACCAAACACAAACTTACTATAGTGGCTTAAAAAATGTGACAAATTAAGCCCGCCTTAAACAATGAGAGAAAGGAAGAAGGTTAAAACCATCTTTGCACTTACTTTAGTTTCAAGGGATTTACTTTTCTCTCTTTCACTTTCTAATTCACTAGACAAGTCAACTGTTGTTGGTACTCCATTTTCCATTGGTCTGCAAATTAGACAGACAAAAAAAAAGAAAAAAAAAAAGATAAACGTTAATTAAGATTGGCTCTTTAAAGTATTTTCACAATCAGATTATGAAGACATTGACAATAAGCAAGTACCTTTCCCTTAAATCACATTCCTCTGCTTTTGCCTTGATTAGATTATTGGCATTGCAATAAGCAGAACCTTGTCTTTCTCCATTACTGAAGAAGTTAATCTAGCAGTAATTTCACACGGAATTGATCAGATATATATATATAGTTCAAATTTCTCCATCAATAAAAATTACATAAAGTATTAAAAAAATAATAATTCAAAAGACAGTCACATACTTCCTTTACATGCGAATTGTTAATCATTTCTGGAGTTGTAGCAAAATTTACAGGTGATAATGGTTCGTTTGACACCTTGTATGGCCTTGTCTTCGGTCCAACACTATCAGAACTATGGCCACTCTGGTTTTTATTAGAAGCTTTTGTGTTGGAAGAATTGGCAGCCCGCCGTCTTGGAGCATAACCAACTTTTTCGCAATTTGAAGACCTTGACAAAATACAATTCCAATGAGTTCAAGAAAAATTCATCATGTCAAAGTTATTTGGACAGACGAGGATAGACACACATGAAAACCAACCAGTAGTTCTTTTGCATCAAAAGCAATCGTGCCTCGAGCCTCGAAAGTACGATTGTGCGCTCAAAGCCTTGTTTGTCATGAGCTGGTTCAACAAAATTAGCTTCCAATACACCTGCAATAATATTAGAAAACATGACGAGAGACAAAGTTATCACTTAGAGTAAAGCTAGTTATTGTAACACCAAAAAACCATACTTAATTAACAGAGTCCAAGTGCTGACTATACCTATAACCCCACGGCCGTCACTGCCAGCAGCATTCCAAACCCTCCAGAACGGCTGTGCCAAACAAGAAATTTTATTAAACAATATAGAAAAATGAGTACGTGAAACATTAAATCCGAAGCATTTCTAAAGAAACACTGTTATAATTAGATTTTTAATGATTTGTATTGTATTCTTATATTAGGAATCATAAAAGTGACTCCTAGTTAGATTGATAATCTGCTTAAAATTTTGTGTAATGCAAGATTCAATCAAATATTAGACATGACATAATTGCCATCAAATAAGGTTTTGCAAAGAAAAAAGGATTTTTGAAGATGAACTCGCTACATTATCGAATTTTCTAACATAACATATATCTATATCTAAATATATATTTATATATGTTTTTGTAATTCTTGAGAATAAAAGATTAGCTTAACATATATTTTAACTTGAACCTTGAACCTAGTGGAAAATATTGTGAATTTTCTCAATATAGAGCAAATTATGCAATTAAATTAACCTTAATAAGCCGGTTCTTGTGGTAGACGTTAAAGCCTTGAACGTCAATGTGGGCATACGCATCCTTTACAAACCCAATTTTGACGTTGGCACATAACTGTAACAGCAACGAGAGAGATTCATGAGAACACTTTAAAGTTGAAGAAAACATAAACTAGTACGAAATAAAAAGGCTAAATTTTTATGTGACATTACATTAGAATTATATGGCTTCCCTCTCTGAATTTGGGGTCTGTATGTAACCTCCTCAGTCATCATCATATCATTCTCTAGATTGTGATGTTCGATATCGACCCCACGAAGAATGATTCTGAACCCCATTGGAAGCCTAAGGTACAGAATTGATGCATAACTCTGCAAGAGAAAACGAAATAAATAATAAATAAAGACATAAAAGAAAAAGAAGATCATCCTTTTGAAATTTAGGAATTTGATCACGTAAACATACCCTTAGCGAATGCCTGTAAGTTAAGAAGTGTCTAGAGTTCGGATATTGTTTTGCCATTTGTATGTTTTTCTCATTCCTATTGACTCCTCTAATTTGGATGTCCTGCACACAAAAAGTAACATAATCATTACAAAAATGATTCAAAAACCAAAAACAAACAAGAACAAAGTAAGTAAATGAAAAAAAATGCTAAGAGCTCACATGGGGATCCGCATCAAAATCGAGCTCAAGTTGTTCTTCATCATCTTCCCAAAGATTGTATATTATCACCCGTGTACCATGCTCTTTCGTACAATTGAACTGCAAATTACAAGGCATTATAAGAACAATACAAATCATTAACAAGGAGAAATTGTTGAATCATGCAAATCATAATAGTGAATAACTTGATTAAAAATAATTATAGTAAATAGAATAACACGATCTACACCTGGTGAAGAAGATCTTCTTCACTTAAATAAGGAGACCACTCAATGATGGTGGCTAAATTTCTATCCCAATCATCAGGTGAAGTTCGCGTCAAGTTCTTCCAGCCTTGGTCGTCACTTTCCTCATAGTCGATCTTCAAAACACACAAGACTCAAAAAAGTCACAACAAAATGGGCAAGAAAAAGAAAGCTTACAACAAGGTTAAAAAGATTAGAGTTTCTTACGATAGGAACCACAATATCTTCCTTTTCAGTGCCTCTCAGAAACGAATAGGACAACATTCCAATGCTCTGAGTCGGCCTATGCATATAATTAAGCCAACAAAAAGACATTTAAGAAAGCAAATTAAGCATAAGTTAGTCAATAATGAAAAAAATTCAAACTAATGATCAGCGTGAAATATATAGATTGTACAATGTAGAAAAAGGGAAGTTGTACGGTGTGAGGAGGAAAAAGATTCTAGCATTGGTGCCGTAAATTAAACCCCGACATAAAAACAAAATGCAGACAAATAAAAGGCCAACCTTCTTTCATTATTCCCTGGACAACGCGAAAACACGATTACATCTGCTCCGAGTCGCATAGTACTCGTCTTGAATCCATTTCCATCTATTAAGAAAAAAGGAAAAAAAAAAAAAAAAAACAGAGTAAAAAATAGATACGATATGTTGGGTTTCCTTTAAAAGATTATTTTCAGTAGCCAATATAGAAAACATGAATGCAGAGTGAATTAAATTCTTGGAAAGCAATAAAAAATAATAATAATGGAAGAAAAAAAAAAAAAACTACTTACATTGACCAATAGTGTTGGCCAATTTGCTCTTTGCTGAATAACCAAGAGACATGCATTGTCTAATCTTATCAGGAGTCATTCCGCCACCATCATCTGCTTATTTTTATAGATCAGTAAGATCAATATGTACTTGAATATACATTTATATTATATAGTTAATATATATATATTGGTCCATCATCTTTTAAATCTTTTAGGTGCTTGGGGGAGTAGTTTAAAATATTAATTTGAGTTTAAGACTATAGCATGTGAAAGCTTTACACTGTAGCTTTTACTGTAGCATGTGAAAACTTTACAATGTTCACAGTTCAAACCAAACCATTGTTCCAAACACTCTTTTTAATTTTTAAATTCCAACAAAAAATGTTATGCAACCAGAATAGCCACTTAATTACCTTCAACTAGCAACATCTTACTACCATCTTTCTCGTTCTTAAGCATGTCTACGTTAACATAAGTTGCTCCATTGCAGACCTGGCAACAATTGAAAGTCAAAGATCATATATTATAAAAACGTACGGACGAGGAAATTCATGCATGAACAAGTTTCTAAAGCTCGTCCAAACATAAAGAGAACGAGTAAAGTTAGATCAAATGAGGTAAAGTAAGATCAAACACACCTCATCTAAAGAGTTGTCTAAAAGCTCCGCAAAAGCTGCAAAAAAAAGGATCCCAATTTCCCATTTAGTGAAAATAAAGAATATTATATGTGCTTATATAGCATTGCCATATATCAACCATTACATATAGAAATTGATTCAACTTAATACTTGCATTGAAAATGCAATACCGATAGATTGAGTTACCTTTTCATGTTTATACTATGTCAAATAACTAAATTCAAAGTGTAACAATAGTTTCGGAAATTATTGTGTTCACTAGTTCAAATCGAAAAAAAAATCATTTTAAATAAGTTTTGTTACAATATTTTTCTCTCTTAGAATCTAAATTGTTAACATGTTTAATTCTACTTCAAATTCACAAATTGATAAATTGCTATATTGTTTTCAGGTTAGATCAAACACCTTCTAAATTTGTTACCCATATATCTTTTTAACATCTTAGATAATAGTCATAGTATAACAAAAGAATCCGCCTTAAGATTAATAAATATTATGCTAGTTTTCCTATTTTATATATTACAATGAAAGTGTGACATACAAGTGTGTGTGTATATATAGTTAGAGTATATATATCCGTTTTTTTTTTTTCTTTTTACCTCCAAGAGCCCACTTATGACTGGTTGCATTCGAATGGAGAAACTTCGGATGAACTCTAACGTGATCCATCCCAACTGTAAGTTCATCACATATGCATTAGCCCAAAAAATTAAAAAAATTAAAATAAAATAAAATAAACTAGAACTTCTAGTGGCATGCTATACATTCTACTAGTCGTTTATGTATGCTCAAAACATAAAATACCAGAAGATGAAGCGGAGTTTCGGTCACCGGAAACCTCAAAATCCCCGGCCTTCCAGAACTGCTTGCAGTTGCTACTTCTCTGACCAAACTGAGCAACTTGCGCATCATCGGAGCTCCGACCAACATTAACCGGCATAATAACCGACAAAGGCTCCGCCTTCAGAACCACACCTTGAAAAGACGGCAACAGAGACGAAACAGGATGGAATAACCCTAGCGGCCACGCATTAATTCCCAAAACACCCTCATCTTCTCTCGGCTTCTTCGCTTTCAATCCCTTTTCTTCTTCTCCTTCTTCTCCTTCTCCGCTATCTAATTCTCGATTGTGTTTAGACCTGCTCTTCAAAGAATTATCCATGGAATAGAGAAACGCATCGTTCTTCGCTTCTCCTACATTGGAAGAGCCCGCAGAACTTTCCGTTCTGTCGCCGCCGCCGTTGAATTGATCACGGTCGTTGATTATGATCGGAATGTCGGAAGGATCAAGGATTTCTTGCTTGACGAAGACGGTAGGAGGATCCATGGTTGAATGATCGATCCTGAGATTGATTTAGGGTTTGATTTTGGGAAAAAGATTGGTTCTCTAAGGATTTTTTTTCGATTTGAATTTAAAGAGGTAAATAAACGAGAGAAAAATAAAAAATAAAAGAAAAAAAATAAAAGTGGCGCGAGTTGGTTTTGTAGTTTCGAACGTGATATAACCGCCTTTTGAAATTCCTGTCCACGTGGATTTCCTGTTCCTGAGCGGTCAATATTAAGTCCAAAACCCTTTCAAAAAAACAAGGTTCAAAACGACATTCGTTTAGTGGATTGCAAAAAATAAAAATAAAAAATTTTCAGAATTAAAGACCAGGAAGAAATTTTCCCAAACGAGAAAAAAATGAAGCATTCATAAAAATTCTTGTAGTTTCTATTTCTCAATCTTTCCAACTTGATCTTGCAAAACCAAGGTAAAAAAGATTGAAAAAAAATCAGTCACTCACAATTGTTGACGAAGGATTCCTCGAAAATTAAAGATTAATAACCTTGTTTGCAAATCAAGTTAATCAATAATAAACCATAAATTAAGCCATCCATAATTAACCATTCCAAAAACAACTATTGTTTTTTTTTTAAACAAAATTTGGATCATTTACCGAAGAACACTTAAAAAAGGTCATTTTACTTTGAAACTCCATGCATTTTTTTTTATTTTTATAAATAAAGTAACAAACTCATAATATATGATAATTAGGTTATATATGCATTCAAAAAAGTTTAGAGAACTTTACCAAGGGTGTAGACTGTAGAGGAAGAGTACTCCTCAAGCGTTCTTTTAGATCACACCAAAAATAATAGATTTTTCGTGAACCAGTTTAATTGAAGAGAAAGCAGCCAAACCCTACATAAAAGCTTCTAATAATCTTGAGAATTTTTCTCCGTAAAAATTTCTCTCTTGATTATTTTATCTCACTGTTTCTTTCACTAAAACTCTTCAATAATTGATTGTCTAAGGAGAGAAGGGGAAACCTCGTATTTATAGTCGTGACTAGGGTTTCTCAAAATTTGAATAGGATTCTTATTTCATCAGTTACCCAATGTGATTAAAGTTATCTTTCTCCATTTACTTATCCTATATCCCCAGTAATCCTCAAATGTATTTTTACCTTTCGATAAAATAAATTTATTCTAATTCCCATTAATTATTAATATTCAAATTTAACCTCAAATCTATATTTTTAATATTACATAAATTGTTAAAATTTAGAAATACTTACAAAAATTACCTCTCAAAATTTTTCACCTACTGACCCTCCCGGTGCTTCCCAACATCTCATACATCATGATAAAAGCTCCTTTCTCATCTAAAATTTGATTCTTAAGTACGTTTGATTTACTAGTTGGTTCTGGTAATCTCATGACTAATTTCCATTTTCAAAGTTGTATAACATATGAACCACTTGTTCATTTCAAAAAATTTTGATGAATATAGCATAAACGTGATAAAGGTGCGGAATATATATAATAAAATTTTCTCAAAATTTTTATAAAATACGCTATAGATTATATTTATTTAAACAGAAATAGATTGTGCTTACTGATTGGAGAAAGTAAATTGGAATTCCTTTACTGGAATGACCATTTTCTATTTGAGATCAAAGTCTTCCTCAGTTAGTCCTCAACACCGGATTAATAAATGGGTGGAATTAAAAGGAATTAAAGATTTTTAAGGATCAAACTTCTTCATTTTCTCTCTCGCTAATCTTAATGTATGAGCAAAGTAGGACATGAAAACACTCTGACAGAATTTTAGCAATCTAACTCTTAATCGTGTATAAAATAAATAGAGTAAGCCTTTATTTATAGAAAATGGATGACCCAATCTAATTCTGAAAGCTTCCTTTATTTTAATTTTAATATCAAATATTTAATAAACTATTTTCTCTCCTTTCCTTATATGGTGTACGCGCCATCACATATAGATCAATTTGAGGAAACATGAGAGAGAAATTCTGCTTCTTACCTAATCTCATTTGTTTCTAAATTTGAATTAAATCATATATATCCAAATATAGAAATTTTAAGTATGAAAACTTAATGAATAAGCTTTAGACTGCATAGGAAAATGTTCCTCTCCGCATATTTGCGCCACACACAATTGGTGGGACTCATTGTGTGTTTTTCAAAATCAATTATTATTAAATAATCATATTATTTAATAATTTGATTAATTTATTTTGAGCGATATTTAATTTAGAATTTCATAATTTTAAATTAATTAATTAAACAATAACTCTACTTATCCAAATACTATTACAAGGATGGCAGGGACTAATGGACCCATAATTTCAAGCTCCATTAATAATACCAATATATTAATTAAACACTTTAATTAATATATTACTTTTTTATTAATTTCAATATTAGTTCACTAAAAACTTGGAATTACACTCTTCAAATTATAGATATAATTGTTTATTTCTCATAGTTGTACATTTGACTTAAGAATCTTATAAGAATGGAGGTCTTAGGTTCAAGTGTTGGGTGACATGAAGAAATCCCTAAGGGCCGTTAAGTACCCAGATGGCACAATACGTATGAGTAACAAGTATAAGACCAGACTATGTCGAGATTCCTGCCAGGTGGGCCCATGGGGGGTTAGGCGTTACAATAAAAACGCAAGATCAATTGGTACCAACATTTGACTTAAGAACCTTATAAGTAAGGAAGTCTTAGGTTCAAGTGTTGGAGGATGCAAAGAAATTCTTAAGGGCCACTAGGTGCCTAGATGGGACAATACATATGAGTAATGAGTATAAAACTTGACTATACCGAGGTCCCGCGGGGTGGGCCCATGGGGGTTGAGGCATTATATATTTGATATAGCCATTACATATAATATTAATCCTTCATAAATAATTCACAACTATAGATAGGTAAAATTCACTAACCTTTCTAATTACTTCTTTATTCTTGTGTACCATTGATTCTCTAATGAATAATAAATTCATGAATTTAATCACAAATTGAGCGCTTATATTATTCAAGATTTTGGAAACAAAGTGCGCAAGCGAAATTTTTAAAAAATGTTTCATCAGAGTAATTTCCAAAACACAAGTTTGACATGTTATATGTATAAATTAAACAGATCTTACTAACCTCAGTGTGCCGAAGAACCTCCGCAACCTGTGTAGAGAAGTAACGTTCTAGAAGAGCCTCAACCAACTGGTCTTCTTTGTTATTCTCTATCCACAACCGGAGTGAGTGTGGGCTCACACGTACAGCTCTTCCACCGGTGACTCTCCTTCCAACCAATAGAGAGAATCCAAAGCTAGTGCTCGTGATTTGTGAACAAAAGCTCTCAGGGATTTTTCAGATGCTCAATAGAAGAGTATCACTCTTAATCTCTCAAATTGATCTGAGTAAATCATGAGACTTGCTCCCTTTTTATACCTATTGGTCCTGGGGTCAGTCCATATCAGATTAGGTCTCAAAAACTCGAAACAGAATCAAATTCGAATCAGTATCTGATAAGATCTGCGTGAAAACGCGTAATCTTATCTCCGTTGATCGGTAGGCTAAACATTCTGATCGGCAGGCCGAACACGTCATCCGGCAGGCCGAACTCCTGAGAAAAAATCTCCACGAATCTTTTATTCTCCACCCGAGATTCTAAAGGATAAAGTTTCAGTTTTGATTCAAATAATCCAATAGAGAAGTTATCTGATCAAAACAAACTTTATCAAGATAATCTCTAAGAAAATAAATCAATTCACAATAATTCTACAAGTTTATCTTATTCTAATTTTGTCCAAAATTGAAACAACCGATAAACAGACAAGAATTATCTGATCACAATAATTCAACAAGTTTATCTTGAACTAATTTCTTACAAAATTAATTCAACCGATAAACAGACATGAATTATTTGATTCTTACAAATTTTAAACCAATCTGATAAATCCGACATAAGTCACCAATTATTGGAAAAGCACGCCGTGTCGTTACAGGATTTTGTGAGCTAGCAAAGGGGACCAAAATGGACCTATAAAGTTCAAGCTCATGATAATTATGAGACCCAATATCCCATATATACATTTCACAATTATCAACTCCAACGCTACTCCACTAAAAGCTTGGAGCTGCACTCTCGAACTTTATAGAATTACGAAGCTCGTGTAGCTAAGTCTTCATGACATATCATAGTGCATCGTATCTCCATATGATAATCCATAATCGGCTTAAGGACAAGTTCTGTCTTACCTTCCCGATTATTTTTATCTTACGTTCCATTGTCTCACCACTAGAAAACTTACCATCCAAAGATAGTATACCATTCGGTTACACCTATGTATCCAAATGGTTGAGCGCTCCAGTTTTCCAATTACAGGACAATGCATATAAGAGGATATCATTACTCCTAAAGATGAGCTATGGATTCCATATCTATGAATAACAAGTCTACGCTATCAAGAGTCATGCCTCCAATGTACCGGCATGCATACCACTATAGAGATGTGGGAGTCACCCATTGGTACATCAAAAGACATAAGTCGAGACAACAGGCCCACTATTCATTTCAGGATTAAGATACAATACAAATGACTGTCTAAAGTGAATCAATTTGCCAAGACAGAATTATTAATCCAAATCAATTCACTTTATGTCCCGATCCAACACGTCGTCACCTATGACAACGTGCCAATGTTTCTATTCATGGAGTCCAACTCTGATGGTCAAGACAAACCATCTCCCAGTAGGGATATAGACAACATAACAATCTTTACATGAATAAAGCGCCCAACTTTATTCCCTCGATTGCGGATCATATGTTTTAAACCATCACCTTAAGAATCGTGTCTTCCGCATAATCAGCCCATCATATGCCCAACTCTTAAGGTTTAGACTGATAGTCTCAGACTACTGTTTGCTTATCATACATTCAACAAATATGAACGTAAAGAGGACAAGATTTGGTATATATAAATGAATAAATTCTTTATTGATAAAAATGTCTCAAAAAACGTATTACATTTTTACTCCTTAGGGCATACATGTCTAACACAAGACTCAAATCAATACTTAAGAAAATTATTTATATGCTTTTAGTTAGAGAAGAAATGGATTCCATCTTGTAATATTAACATTGTCGGCTACTCACTTCATTAAGCCTCCAAAAAACAAGGGATAGAATTATATTCTCGAAATTATACCGAGAAAATCAAAAGACATAATTTCATAATTAGGAGTCTGTTAATAACTCAAGATTAAGATTATCTTATGTATGACCGTCGGTCGACATGATTAGATTTTTGCTATATTTAGAAATTATTAGCTATTTATATCACATAATGTCCTAGTCCTATATAATCTTATCATGTATAATGCACTCATTTAATGACTCACTATAATAACAGTTTAGATAAAAGCGTTCCATTCTTAATAGAAATAACTTGCATAATAATGTTTAATTAAAGATTTTATACATTAATTAAATAATTAATTATATATTACTGACTATTTTAATTATCGTCCTTAAATATTATCCTTTTGTGTATATTACTTATGTATAATATTGAAGGTTACATAGATAATTATAAAATTTTAATGATATTCATAAAATATTCAATAATACATGCACACAAATATAATGAAAAGTTCACTTTATGTATTTATAAATATGTCGTTTTACAAAACATCATATGTTTTAAGGATATCTATCTTAACACCATTCTACCAACTATCGAGGACTCTTATATATTTGGCTTCCTATCCTTATAGGTCTACTCAAATACTTGACAATTTCACATGTAAACCATGCTAGGCTGTGAAATTACCACACTACTATAAAAAGGATATTTATCTTTTTATACCATATGCTTTTAAAAACTATATATTTGGTGTTTAAAATCATCAAATTTGTGCCTTTATATAAGATTTAATATGCAAATTTATACTTTATCTTTATCACTAATGGAGCTTGACTTTTAAAATGATCAGATTATTCCTTAGAATAAAGAGAGTAAAATACTAAGGCCTCGTTTGGTTTTGTTTTGAGAATTTTAAGAAATATTTTTGCACACTTTTTGAGATAAAAATTTCAAAAACACTCTTAGCACAATTCTGAAAAAAAAATTATTTTCTAAAACAAGACCATTTTCACCTATTTTAAAAACACTACCATACAGACCCTAAAACTTTCAAAAATTAGAAGGAAAAAACAAAAAAGAACATGGAAAAGAAACCCATTCTGGGTTTTTTTTCTCATATTTGAGATAAAAACTATAAGTATGAAGCTTTTTTTCTTTTTCTTTTTTTGGTTTCTTAACCTTATATTTAAAAGTATTTTAGATGGTTTTTAGGTCAAAATCGAAGGTTGACCATGAAAAGCTATAGATTTGTATATTTAATCTAATTTAAAAGTATATATTTGATGAGATAAAAAATCAAAGGTATAGTTTTTTAATAACCTAAAACCAATAGTATAAAAAGGTAAATAACCCATAAATCACCTTGAAAATGTTTTCAGACACAAGGCCAATGATTTTATTGGCATATGCCCCACTGGTCTCGAAAACATTGTCAAATATTATCAATGGTGAAGTCCATCTTTACACGCAGCATATCATTAATGAATATGAAATGGACTGAATAAGATTCAGAGTCTTATGTCTATCGTATATTTTGTTTTGATGGATCGAATAGTAAATTTATTTTTAATTTTTCATTCTTATTAAAATTATTTATTTTAATATTTAGGATAAATAATTCACACAATATATATTTCTAACTAAAAAAAATTCAAATGTGTATTGATGTCCATATTGTCACATAAAATTTATCAGTGTTGTATAAAAATATGCATCCATGATCCATGTGTCCCAAAAATATGTAACTTCATTTTCAAAAGATATTATAAGGAACTCCGTTTGACAAAAACCCTTTCCTTAACTAAATGATAGGGAACTCCATTGACAAAAACATTTTCCTTAACTAAATGACAGAGATCTTTAATGATATCATTTATAGAGTTATGGATTTTATTTTTACGAATAACGTTGTCATCATTAATGACGTACGTCTCTAACAAATTGAGGTGAATGACCAAAAGTTACAAAGTCTAATTAACGCATTAACATAAAAAATTACAATCCATATAGATGTAGTTACGTATTCACTCATAATTAAGATGGCAATTAAAGGGTAATCAAAGTAAGCTTATTTATTATTAAAGAAAATTATTATATAAATCAATTCCACTCCATGTGAGAAAATTATTTTAAACAAATTAGAGAACAAAAGTATTTTAGTCAAAATAGCTTTATATTAAAAAAAAAAAAAAAAAAAAAAACAAACAAACAAACAACCAAATAGTTTGGAGTAACAAAAAGTGCAACCTATCATCATGGATTCTCCGTAAGCTATAAATTATAGATTATAAACTGTAACACTCAAAACTTAATTAAATATAATTAGTAGGTAAAATGGTGAATTAGTGTGACTTAATGTAATTTAAACTTAATTTAATTGTTTTATTCTGTGGTATTTTTAAATTAATCCCACTTTTAATCATTTTTATTTGTTATTTTGAATTTTGAAATAAAACAATTTGTCAAATACCCAGTATGTTCTCAAACATGGTTTTACCTGAGAAAACCCACCATGCCTTTCTCTATTTATTTCTTCACTCTCCCTCTTTCCCTCTCATTCTCTCAGACTCTCTCTTTCTTTCTTCCTCACCGTCTCTCTCTCTTTCTCTCTTTCTTTCTCTCATTTTTGATCCAAAAATCTTGAGTTCAAGCTTTGATTCTCAGTTGGATTGGAAGTCAAGGAACACGTTTAAGCCACCACAAACTCGATTCAAAGCTCAAATTCGAGGTTAGTTTATTTTTATTTTCAAAATTCCAAACTTTTCCCCAAATCTTTCAATTCCCTTTGTATGTTGAAATATGAGTTTCTTTAGCTTAGAAACCCTTCAATCTAAGTTAGTGGAACTCAAATCATCATGAATCTAGGCTTGATTGGACAAAAATCACGCTAAATCAAGTTTTTTTTCCTCATTTTCAAATTTAATTAAAAATCTCTATGGAAAACTTGTTTAAAAGTATTTAAATGCGTTCTAATGTGTTTTTCTATCATTTATGAACACTACTTATGCTAGAGAACTAAGAAAAATATGTTAAAATGAGATTTTGAGCTCAAGGAGGCCGAGACTTGAAATCTAGAATTCTAGATTTTTACTAGTTCGGCAGACCGATCATGAGCATCACCAGGTCAGATTTATGAGTCCGGCATGCCGGAATCATCTTATCGGTAGGCCAAACCTGGAATAATTCAACAAGTTGGTTCTGTATGACCGGTAGGCCGAATTGTGGAAGTTCGGCAGGCCGATCGAGCTTTGTAAAATTTGTTTTTTTAAAATTGTTTTCACCGTTTAAACCTAGATAAAGACTTTGAACTTATGATATGGTTTTGTGAATGTTAAAGGCAGACTAAGACACCATGAGTTTGCATAGTAATGTAGAATACCCTTAGGTGGATATTGATGAACTTAGTTTACCCTTAAGGTTGTTTGTGGTTTTGTGGAGTAAACGTATAGTGGGTCAGGACTACGGTGTTTGAGTTCTTGTACTGATATCGAGTTAGGACTCTAAACCTCTTTCTTTGGTAGCCATCTTTTAAAAGGGATTTTAGCCATAAAGTTTTTTCTTTCAAAATGATTTCAAGAGATGATCGAGAAGAATTTATCAGTTGTTTTTCATTATCTATTAAATGATGAAATGATCATAATGAATGGAATAATAAATGTAAATAAGAATCCTCGGTAATATGAGACTTGAATAATGATACACATATAGGGCATGATGCCATATTCAGAGATTGGGTCATATAGAGAATGACCTTGGGGGTAGGTCCTGAAACCCAGCTGGACCATTACGGTGGTGTTATTAATGGTTTGCCCAAGATAACGATAATGAGCTTAACTCCGGATGAATAATAGACTAATTTGGTAAGAATGAATTTTATTTATTTACTTTGTTTTTATAATTCATGTGTTAATGCTAAATTTTTATATTCAAATTTATGTTTTTCAAAACTTAGTACTACTGAGCCTTTCGCTCATATTTTTTTTGGTTTTAAAATTTCCCTCCTCTGCGTGGACTTCAGCTTAGGACTAATTGGGATGTATCTGGTCAGGCACGGGAGCTATAGAGATTTTGTTTAGATTTCTATTTAATTAAATCAAGACATATAATATTTTATTTCTTTCGTATTGGACTGCAGTTGTAATTTATTATTGTTGATGCTATGTGTGTGCGCTTGTATGGATCCGGTGAGGCCCGATTAGTATTTAGTAGGCTTTATATTTGTATTTCATTTTATTTGCTTTAACTTAACAATAATTACTTCAAAAGGTTTTAAATTGTCATGTCTTTAAAATAACTCAAATTATTTAATCGGTAATCTTATTTTAAATTTAGTCTAACTAATCCCTACATCATTGCCCAATTCGGTGGACGTGACATAAACACGCTTGTGAGATTACAACATCATAGACTTTCACACTTTATTTTTTATCGGATGTCCCTGAAGGGACTTCACTCTTTATTTTTAAAACCATAGTAATTTGTTTCTCCCATTATTACGATTAATGTATCCCATTGAATTAGTATAATAGGTTATAAAATCTAGGATTGTGAAATTTGCATTCCACTGGCCATATCAATTGGTGATGGCATTTTCTACAGTTTATAACCTATCTCATGTCATCAGATATGATTTAAAACACAAAGAGAATTGACACGTTTCCTAAAATATACATGAAAATTATACACCATCTATAACAGAACTCCAAATTATATATGTGCAAAAGAATTTACAATACCAAAAAAAATTTGCAATTGTAACGTACAAATCTATAATTTTACTCCATTTTAATCCATATATAGTTGAAAAATGTGGCGAAGATATTAACTGAAGTCTCAAACTTTGTCCATTACCGAAGTTTTATTGGATAGGGTTTTATTAAAAAGGAGCAATAATTGAAAAGAAAAAGTCCTACTAGTGAGGGAAATCCTAGAATCTCCCCCTCACGTGGAAAAAACTACAAAATTTAGGAGCGGCGGGGAAATTTATATGCTTTATGTAGGATAGCTCACTCAATAAGTTACATATTAATGGTCGTTAAAGGAAAAAATGATGATGGGATAGTTGACCCACGATCAGAAACAGTAATATTTGACTGCATTCTATCACCATAGACGCCTTAATTTATATAATTAGGCTTGCTCTTGCACGATTACTTTAAAAAATAATAATAAGAGAAAGAAGACGGAGAGAGAGAGAGAGAGAGACGTAGCTTTTGATTTTTTACTATGTTTATTTAATTTTTGGATGTTCAACTCTCAAGTGGTGAATCAATTGAATGCCATTTTTGACTTCGAGACAGTCCTTAAAGCCTTTTACGTAGATCATGAATTTCACATGGTACTGAATTTTTAGTATTGCCTTCGTTGAGGCATCGATTTTTCTTTTTTTTCCCCAAATACTATCCTTCTGTACAAACCAGTCAAACCAAATTACGTATATCTAAACAAGTACTCGAAGAAATGACTGAATTTTCCGTAAGTTCCTAAGTTATGTACATGTGGACATTTAAAAAAAGAAGAAAAAAAAAGAAGAGGCCAACTTTCATGAGCAGGCCCTTTAATATAAAATAAATCGTTCATATATACAACGTTAAATAAATTGAAGCATATATATATATATATATATATATATATATATATGTTTTGTAAAGTTAGAGCCGCCATACCCACTTGTGTGTGTCGTAAATTTGAACTTTTAATAATGGATGGAAAATTCTCGATCAACAGCCAATAAGGTTTTATTACACTATAACTTGTCGTCATGCACGAAAAGTTCTAGCCCAAATTTGACTTGGCAACCAGCACTCGATATTTTACCCAAATAAAATTATTTGAAAAAGGAAATATGTTATTACAGCAATTACAGTTTCGAGACAAAATATAGTTGACTTGTTTGAGAAAAGCATAACAATTATTTATTCTTGGTACTCAAAATAATTTAAATTTTAAAGGAAACAAATATGCATCTAAATGATTTTTGATACTTAAATTTAAATTTAAATCCAAAAAGTTCAAAGAATACATGATCCAAACATACCCTTAGGCTAAAAGGAGAAGATGAGAAAATATACATATATATATATATACATATATATATTAATCAAAGGATAATCTAGAAAGCCCTTTTTTTTTTAATATCGTCAGCTTGTGAATGTACAAAAATTTGTCCACGAAGAAATTAAAACCAGGGAAAGTTATAAAACTCTGTGACAATTTGTTTGTCCTGTTGTTGTAAGAGAAGAAACTGAATGCAAAACCACAAAAAAAGGTAGAAATACGTATCCTTTTTTGCAATGCACAATTAATGTACCCACAATAATATAATACATATCTATGAGAGTTGAAAAAGATTACAAGATCTATGAAACAAAGGCAAGTTGATATATAGGACCTGTCTAGAGTTGACAAGTGATATTTTACTTTAAAAAAAAACTATGGCTCATAATAGGACAAAACAAAAAATAAACAAAAAATTTCTCCACTTGGGCTTTATATATTATGGTCGCCGTGTACAACCTTCTCCATGCTTGGATTGCCCCAAAAAGAGGCAAGAGAGAGCATTATCTCGTGAGGTTTTTCTTCTGATTCCTCTCCCTTTTTTATCCCTTTTGTGCACGTCTTCAATTCTGTGGCTCTTAAATCATCTTTTGGCTTCACTAAACTATATATTTTTGTCTTTCTGAATATTCTTGACTTCATATTCCTTTTAGATAAGTTAGAGTACTTTATGTTACCTGGTTTCTTTTGTTCGTTCGTCAATCTAAGGAGGTATGAGCAAGACAATGAGTCCGAGCCTAAAGGTTATGTTTGGGTTAACACCAAAAACCGAATTTCCGAGCTTTTGCAAAGAATACAATTCCTAGATTTGTTCATAGTTTCATATATACAATTATGGAAGGTTGTGTTGTTTGAGGCTGTTCTTAACTTCCGTTAGCACCTCCATTTTTCTTGTTATTATCAATACCTTTATACAAAATTAGGATTTGTTTATATATTCAGCTAATTAGTAGAGCAAAAGGAAAACAATGGAAGTGATTACCATGAAGGAAAAACTGCCGAAGAAAGGCAATTTGATCGACAAAACATGGGAGCGATGCAAGTCCTTAGGGAGAGGCCTCAGGAGCACTTCACCTGCAAGCTCATCCATAGCGCGTGGCATGACAAAGAAGAGCAAATCATGGCCACGGATGATAAGTGTTTCGACTGAAGAGGATAAGCGCGAGAATAAGAAGGTGAGAGTTGCGCCCGAGGGCTGCTTCTCGGTCTATGTGGGACCTCAAAGGCAAAGGTTCGTGGTGAAAACCGAATACCTGAACCACCATCTTTTCAAGATGCTGTTGGAGGAAGCTGAATCGGAGTTCGGTTATGATACTCAAGGCCCTCTTCTGCTTCCATGCAACGTTGATATCTTCTATAGAGTGCTGATGGAGATGGATGATGATGGCGGCGCCAATAAGATCCGTCCGGGATATCGCGGCTTTGCTAAGCGCCATGGGGCTTATCAACTTCTTAGCCCCTCCCGCATGGTCGCCATTAATCAGTTTTAATTGTGCGTGCTCCAATTCTCTCTCACTTTCCCCCCTTTTTTCTTATAATTAATAAGCTTTTGCAACATGTACTTTCTGTTCGTATGTTTCAATTATGTTGAATTTAAGTTTCCTAATTAGATCTTAGAATTCAAGTCATGCTTGTACAAGGGGGGGGAAAAGGAAGAATACAAGATATAGTTATACATACATAAATATATTTGTTAAATTTTTGTATATTGTAATGTCTGTTATGTATGGAATATATATGTATTTCCCTGTTTGTTGTTGTAGTTAGAATTTTCGACTGCGTCAATCAAATTCACCTCTCCTATATACTTTTTCTGGATCAGATTTTTGTGTGTGCCGGACACGTATTATTGAAGCCCCTAATTTGACAGGTAATTAATGGTTGTTGATGTTGATAAAATATTCTTTGTCATGCTAAGCTCATCATGCAAGTTGTTATCATCAACATAGCTAAATTTTTTGGGCAGTCAGTGTGGTCCAACTAACTTTTATAGGGTGTTTTCTGTCACATAAAACAATATTTTTGGTTTTACATTACGGTTTCATCTACATTCCTAAGCACCTTATCTCTAATAGTCAACGCGGATTGATCTTAGCTAGGGAAAAACATAGAGGGGTTTTAATTTGAAAAGGTTTAATACGTCATGCATATATCATATAATTTTGATGTAGATGAGATATAAAGCATGTAAGACTTGTCTTTTGGTGTGGGGACGGTTTTGATTTAATATCACAAGTTTAAATTTTTAGCAAAGGTAAGGTGTACATCACAAAACAAATAAATGCAAAGGCTATAAAAACAAATGAGTTGCTTTTTGGAAAGAAAAAAATATCTTTTAATATTTTTTTTCCTGTTTGTTGTGTTATCAATCACTTTATTATTCTGTTGGTAAAGATAAGAAGATAAACTAAAAGTATCGATCATTCTTTATTCAATGGCCGTATTGATTGTAATATGAATATTATTGAAATATTTTTAGGCTAATAAAGAAAATAAAAATTTCCAACTTAGCTAGATTAATTATATTTAGGGTAAATAGCTCGGTTGGTCTCTAATTTTTTTTAAAAGTTACAATTTGGTCCTCAATTTTTTTTATTTAATTGGGTCTAACTTTGAAAAAGGGTGCAAATTAGTCCTTACCATTTAATTTTGGGCACCATTTTTAATCAAATTTACTAATTACCCTTAAATGATAATATTGAAATACAAATCAAGAAAAAAAAACAGAAATTGCTTAAAAAATCATATAAAAAACAACTAAATAAATAAAAAAAATCCCTGCCAACCCCTAGCCAAACTGTTGCCCACCCCTACCTACCACCCCTTCCCAGGCAGGTGACCCTCCTCTGCGCTCAACCCTGTTGCTGCCATCCATCTTTCCCGTCGACCCTGTTGGAAAACGATAGCAGCTTCTTTTAAATCAAAGTCTTTTCCAAATAACAAGTTTGATATGCTAAGTATATAAATTAATAATATTCACAATCGGCCAATTGGTCTAGAGAAGAATGTTCTAGAAGAGTCTCAACCAATTGGTCTTCCTTGTTATTCTCTTTCCACGATAGGAATGTGGGTGGTTACACGTCGTATAATTTTTCCTCCAGTGACCTCTTCTTTTAACCACTTAAGAAAACCAAGAGCTAAGACTTCAGATTTTGAATAATAGCTCTTTAGGAGTTTCAGAGTTTCTCTCACTAGAATACTCTCTCTTTATTTCTCAAATGATCTAAGGAACATGAAAAATATTCCTTTATATAATGGTCAAATTTAGGATCAATCCCTATCAAATTAGGTTTCAAAATTTGAGTCTGGATCAACTTCCAGTAAAAAACAATTAAAAACACGTAACAGGATTATTCACAATCGGCCTGCTAAACTGGCTGCACCAGATTGTTGATCGAGCGATAATATAGAAATCTCATAATATATTATTTCACACTAGAGTCTTAGAAAGAGCCTCGGTATTAATTATTCTAATAACCTAACAGAAAAGTTATCTGATTAAAACAGTCATATATAGACAATCCCTAAAATATTATCCAAATAATTCAACATATTTATCTTGAATTAATCACAAAATTAATTCAACTAATAAACCAACATGAATTATTCAATCAAATCTATCAAATTTCAGCCAATCTAATAATTAAGATAAGTCACTAATATGTAGGAAAAACATGTTGTATCATTACATGAATTATTATGGTTAGCAAAGGAGACCTAATGGACATATATAGATCAAGCTCCTATAATTATAAAATAATATATCACAGATACATATATTTTATAATTATCAACTCTAATACTACTCTACCAAAATCTTAGAGTTGTAGTTTCAAATTATATAAAATTACGAAGCTCCAATAAGTCAATCGTCTATGACATATCATAATGTGTAATATGCCGATAGGATATTCATTCATAATTAGCTTAAGGATAAATTTTGTTTTACCTGCTCGATTATTTTTATCTTATGTTCCATTATCTAAATGGTTAAACGCTCTAGTCTTCCAATTACAAGATAATGCATATAAGAGAATATCATTAAATCTATAAAAGAGCTATGGATTTTATATCTATGAATAACGAGTCTACGTCAATCAAGAGTCATGTCTCCAATGTACCGATATGCGCACCATCATCAAATTAGGATGTCATGTTTTTATACATCAAAAGACACAAGTCAATAATACGGGTCCATTAATTCATTTCAAGATTAAGACATAATACATATGATTGTCAAAAGTGAATTAATTTAAACAAACAGAATTATTAATCAAATCAATTTATTTTTTTGTCTTCATCCAATATCTCATTACCTATGATAATATACCAATGTTTCTATACGTGGAGTCCCAATCCGTTGACCAAGACAAGTCATCTCCCATTAGGGATGTAGACAACATAACAATCTTAGCATGAATAAAGTGTCAAACTTTATTCCATTGATTGCGGATCTTATCATTTAGACTATCATCTTCAAGATTCATGTCTTCTGCATAATCTGTCCATCATATACACGAACTTAAAGTTTTGGACTGGCAATCTTAGACTTTTGTTTGTTTATCATATATTCAACATAAATAAACATAAAGAGAACAACATTTGATATATGAATAATACATAAACTCTTTATTGATTAAATGTTTCCAAAAACTTATTATATCATTTAATTCTTAGGGCATCCAGTCTAATAAACCCCATCTCTATAGCACCCAACCCCGTTGCAGACCCCACCTCCAAGCGAAGATGAAGACGAAGACGAGCCCAGGTAATCTCACCCCCTTCACAAGTCGTTGAGCCTAGCATAGACAAAGACCTCAGAAAAAGCACTATCGTTGTAGAGCCCACCCCCTTCACAAGCCGTTCGAGCCCATATGATCTCTACTGTCACCGAGTGAGCTAGTCACCAATCTCCGTTGATGAAGATGGGTGCCTGTTGTGCCCAGATTGAGACTGAGAGAGATTTGCGATGGAGGTGGGTTGGGCGATAAGGGGCGAAAGTTGGAGGCGGATGGGCGATGCCGGAGGAGAGTGGGGTGGGGGATGTTAGACCTGATTTCGTTTATTAAAACAAATGATTTTTTTAATATATTTATTGTTTTTTTTTACTTTTTTATTGTTTTTAATGTTTTAATTTTAATTTTTTTAAGACGCATAAGGTATTTTGCTAAAATACCCTCGCTAAGATGGTTAAAATATTTTTTAACGGTTAAACTTAACGACTAACGACTAAAGTATATCCTTTTCAAAATGTTAGACCCAGTTAAATAAAAAAAAGTGGGGACTCAATCGCAACTTGTTTAAAAAAATTGAGGACCAATCGAGCTATTTATTCTTATATTTATTACAGATCATTGTCTAATTAGTAGGTTTTTAATCACCCACGTAACCTAAGTTGACCATGGATTAGATTTGAGAAGATTGGGAAGGAGGCAGCTATATAGTATGGTAAACGACAAGGTTTTTTGGCGGCTGTTGCTGTCACCCACCATCATAATTCAGTCGTCGTTTGATGAGTTTCTTGGAAAGATGAGAAGAATCGTCGGTGATTGTCATGAGTCCATCTCTTTGTGCTATTGGGCGGGGCCCACTTTCTACGGGTAATTCTCCTGTAATTTTCTAAGAACTAGTGGCTTAACAGGTAACAATATGGGATACGTTTTACCTTGGCGAATAACAAGTTGACAAAAATGCACGATAAATATTTGCACGAGGAAAAAAAGGCAGGAAATTTTGAAAAAGCAAAAAAAAAAATATATATATATATATATTATGCATTTCTTTATCTTCTTCATTTATTGTTGTTATCTGTTTTGTTAATTATTAATACTCCGTTGAAAAACTTGAAATGCCCTGCGAGACTCATTCCACAATATTGATGAAGTTTTCTGTATAATACATGACAACAATTAAGGATTTAATATGAGCGTTGTCAACAAATAAGTTCTTAGTTTTTAATTATAGCAATAAAAGCAATGGCCCACTTCAATAAGTCATACTCATACCAACCTTGTAGCTATACATAATTACATATATATATATATATATTTGTGCATATGTTTGAAAATTTAAAAATATATTTTTATATCTACCATTCCCATGCCACTATACCTTTGCAGGCACGCATGCCCTTGATGAATTCACAATCAAAAGCTTGACGTCATTTCTATTTCGTTTCCATTTCTCATTTTTCAATTTGTTATTATATATAAAATTTTTGTAGTTAATAAAGAAATCATTTGATAATGAGCTGACTTCTGAAATAAATTACAAAGGCAAACTCATATAAGCTAGCAGCAAACATGAGGTTGAAACCGGCTCTAGATTATAATGTACAAGTATAGTTAGACGATATATTTGTATTTTTTACTCATACAAACAAAAGTGGGTATATGCGTAAATAATTAGTAGATTTTTTAAATGAGCATATATATAATAGTTGACGTAAATTTTCTATGTTTTATCTTAAACCGCACTGCCTTATGATAACCATTGACATTAATGATTCCCTACGTGACCAAGTACTAATATATTAATGAACAAGTCAATAGATATATATATTCCCCCTGGCAATAAATAAATAAATATTCAACAAATGAACACACAGCATACACCATATATATTGGAAATAGAGGTAGTTAAATATTGATATAAAAATTTATAGGGTGTTTTAATAAATAAGCTTAAACTCATGAGTTTGAACTCAATATCATAATATGTGAAAGTTCTACACTACAGCATACATTTGTTTTCTCTTATAGCATTAAGAGCTTTATAAGGTATTTAGCAGGGTGGTTAAAACCGCTGCTTAAAACTATTTTTACTATAACATGTGAAAGCTTTATACTGTAGCAATTGTTTTATTATTACTGTAATATATAAGAGTTTTACATTATTTATAACTAAAAAAGTGATCTAAACTGCAACATGTCAAATACCTTTTTAAATTTTTTTTTTATGTTTTATCTTAAACCGCACAGCCTCATGATAACCATTGACATTAATGATTCCCTACGTGACCAAGAACATATATAGTAACGAACAAGTCAATAGATATATATATTGCCCCTGGCAAAAAAAATAAAATAAAATAAATATTCAACAAATAAACGCACACAATACACCATATATATTGGAAATAGAGGTAGATAATATATTGATATAAGAATTGATAGGGTGTTTTAATAAATAATTTTAAACTCTTGCGTTTGACTTCAACGTTATAATATATGAAATTATAACATATAAAAATTTTATGCTATAATATATTCTTGTTTTTTATTGTAATACGTGGGAACTTTAAATTTTTTATGTTTTATCTTAAACCGCCCCTTCACAACCATTGACATTAATGATTTTGTATACATGACCAGGTACTAATATATTAATAAACAAATCAATAGGTGTACATATAACATATTCCCCCTAGCAAAAAGTAAATATTTGATAAATAATTAATACACAGCATACACATATATGTTGGAAATAGAGGCAGTTAATATATTAATATAATTTATAAGGGTGTTTTGGCACACTATAGTATGTGAAAAAAGATAGACTAACATACTTTTATTTTATATTATAGCTTGTAACAGCTTTATATTATAGTATATTTTTGTTTTATATTATAACATGTGAGAAATTTATACTGAATTTATGAGTTTAAATTCATTTATCAAACGCATACACCATTAAAGGGTAAAGCTTAAGGGGTGTTTGGTAATTATGGTCCTGACCACTTTCTCAATTATGAACAGTGTAAAGCTCTCACATGTAATGGTAATAATAAAAAAAGTCACTATAGTGTAAAGCTTTCATATGTTACAGTAAAAACAGTTCTAAACAATAGTTTTAACCACTCTATCAAACACCATCATTATTATTTTGTTATAACTAGTAGAATAACTAACTAGTTTATCATGGTTTGCAAGTAAAACGACAGAGCTGTATACAGCCTGTCGGCCCTTTTCTTGAAAGAGATTAGAGGGACGTGAAGGCTCGCTAAATGTGTTTTATTTAATGCTTTTGGGGCCTTTAACGCAAGGGATTCACATCGCATTGATAATTAATAAAGTGTATTAGTTTTTATTATAATAGCTTGTTTGGTACTTCGTATTATATTGTATTTTTTTATATATAATATAATATAATATAATACAATATATCAAATATACCCTAAATAATTAGAAAATGGATCACTCTTACCCCCAACATATATTAGTACAATTATGTCATTTGGCATACCAGTAAAATACAATTAATTATTGAGATTGTAAAACTTGCTTTAAATCCAATGACCTGATCAAGGAGGATTAATTCATAAGTAGGGACCACGAGGATTAACATTTCATTTATTCAACTCACCAAATATATATACATACATACATACATTTATATTATATAGGCTCTTGATAGGTTCGTCTAGAGTATCAATGCTTCAAGAACGTGGATGAAATTGGATGATAACATTCCTATACTATGCCTAGTTTATATAACTCTTCAATTATAGATATATTTGTAATTACTTTTATGCCCAATTAGGTAACTGCCTCTATTATAAACGATTCCACCAATGACCGTTATTACTCATATGATTTGTTTTTCGATTTTCAGAATTTGAATGTTTCAAACGAATTTACTGGTAGAATCTGTTGTTTGTTGCAATCGGAATTTTTCTATAGAGTCTGGTCATATGAGTCATAATTGGTATTTGTACTTCTTTATTTGGGAATATATTACAGCTTAAAAAAAAAAAAAAAAACTCTACAAATGTTATCACGAATTAGTAATTGGGTAATGTTCACTTTCTAATAACATTTGTGTAAAACTACTGGCTAGTCTAAAATAACATTATAAGATCTGTTAAATGTTGTTATCGTCGTTAATACACGAAGAAGATAAATATCAATAAAGGATATGCATTAATTAATCCGACTATTTATTTTTCTCTATTAGATAAGATGATAATCAATTAGTCTTAACATAAATCTCATGTAACGTCACTAGTGACATAAAGACACTTATTGCTGTGAATGTTTACAGCTAATCTTTGAAGAAAAAAAAAATAAGATGGATATATGGCCCTACTTAGCGTTGAATTAACGTAGAAAGTAATTATTATGATTAAGTGGTTAGAATTATTGGTTAAAACTAGTTTTACTGTAGCATGTGAGAACTTTACACTGCAACAACCTTTTTTTTAACTTTAACATAAGCTTTACACTATTAATAATTGAGTTAGTGGCTAAAACCGGCCCTGCCAAACATCCATTTAAAAAGGAGAAATTTAAGTCTTTGGTGCTTTGAACTTTTTGCAACCGATGTTTATGACATCCTTTTCACATATAGGAAAGTTACTGCTCATGAAAAATTTTGCATATTTCTGAAACATTCGTTTGACTCAATGGATTAGAAATCTCTAATGTAACATTGGTTATGAAACATTCGTTCTAACCACTGGTCTTGATCACCGGTTAAAACGGATGGTTCATAACCAATGTTGCATATTTCTGAAACATTTGTTCTAAGCAGTGGTCCGGATTACTTTAATTTTGGACTTCTAAGCAACAATAGACCAGGTGCTTGTGAAAAGCTTTCCGAATAGTCTCCTTTTGCGATGCATTGTTGGACTTGACGTAGTTGCAAAAAGCTTTTAAAATACCTCTTTGATATGAGAATCTTGGACATTTTTTCTGATAAAGGTGTCTGTGAGATGTGGAATATCAGGTGACTTGCTTTGCTGAAGCTGGTGGGCAACATGTGTCTGAAATGGCCAGGGCAGTGGAATTACTAGGCCTGCGCGCCTGTTTAACAGAAGGATGCCGGTGACAGTTTGCCGTTATTGTGGGCGCTTCGAACTACTGATGACTGTTTTCAGGTTCACCGTAACTTTTATCTATGAACCGTGTTTGTTGGATTTGTCGCCTGTGATTTTAGCCTTTCTTTTTGAACCCTATTGAGTATTGATTTTGCTCATTTCATAAACCATGTTTGGGTGTCACAGTCCCAGAAAGAGCTATACATGAAGCATCATAACACAGCTAATGGGCGCATTAGAGTGTGGTTTGGGATTAGGCAAATTATGAATTCGACCAACCGTTTACTACTTGAAACAAGAGATATTGCAAGAGAGCTGAAGACTGGAATCCACAGGGTAATCATCTCTATCTTCTATGTATGTTTTATGTTTCGAGGTTGCATTAGAAATACCCGTTTATAGCTTCTAATGGTTGTTATCAACTAGATCTTACATTCGAATGATAAGTTTCAACTTTTTGTGTCTGATTAGATAAATTTTGTCTGTAAACATCCTTGTTCTTGCATTCAAGTATTGGGATCTAACCTAGTTTGTCAGTTTAGACATTAAAACCTTGTTTTTAATCTTTATTTTCATTAATGAAATAAACAGGGCAGACTCTGATGCTAAGGAATAGATTCCTGATGTTAATCCTTGTCTTTGTTTAGCATGTTGCGGAGATACCCTACGAGAACCAACATGTTGTTGAGAGACGAGAAGCTGATCATGCAACAGTTACATATTTGGAGAAGATAAAGTTTCTGCAAAATAGTTTGCTAGCTGCCCACACAGTTTGGGTAAACAATGACGAGGTAAGTTGCTGCTTCTAATTTTCGTGTTGAAAGCAAGGAAAGTCTAATAAACTCGCATAGGCTTTCCTAGCAAAAAAATATCGCAGGATTTCTTGTTTGTACCAATTGCAAAAAAGTAGTTTGGTGGCATGTAAGTGGTGAGTTGGTAAGTGATGTTGGAGGGGACTTGTGTTTATTGATCAAACCTGCAATTAACTTTGGTTCTGAGTGTGTCATTACAATTTCATCAATTATATTCATTGTCTTTTGTAACTTTAGATGGTTGTCCTTGAACAGGGACAGAGGCTGGTTTGGCATTCTTCATGCCAAACAATTCCACTATCTTCATAATGTAACCTGATTGAGTAATGGTCAACAAACCAGTGGATCTTTCTCTTCTAATATCCATCGCGAGTATTCTCCTGGCTTCACCAAGATCTTTCATATCAAACTCAGTTTTGAGAGTGGTTTTGAGGTTACAGATTTCTTTTTTGTCCTTGCAGGCAATCAACATATCATCCACATAAATCAAGAGGTAAGTGAACACCTCCTCGCGAATCTCCTTCATGTAGACACAATGATCATAATAGATCGTTTGTTGCCATTCTGAATCATGAAGGTATCAAATCTTCTATACCATTGCCTTGGGGGCTGTTTAAGTCGATACAGGGATTTTTTGAGCAAGCAAACTAGCTCTTCAGTACCTGGCTTTATGAAACCTTTAGGTTGTTCCATAAATATCTGTTCTTCTAGGTTTCCATGTAGAAACGCAATCTTGATGTCAAATTGTTGCAGCTCCAAATTTTCCATGGCCACCAATGCAAGAAGAAGTCATATAGATGAGTGTTTGACAACTGGTGAAAACACTTCATGGTAGTCAATTCCTTCCACTTGTGAGTAGCCTTTTGTATCCACCCTTGCCTTGAATCTAGCGGATTCTACTCCAGGGATACCAGGCTTTCTTCTGAAGATCCATTTGCAGCCAATAATTCTTTTGTTCTCAGGTCTTGGAACAAGAGTCCAAGTTTTGTTTTTATGAAGAGACTCTATTGTCTCCTTCATTGCTTGGAGCCAGTGAGCTTTATGGACACTCTTACATGCTTCTTCATAACTTGTTGGTTCTTCAAGCTCTAAAGTGTCTCCAATGTTTAAGGCATGAGCAACAAAATCTGCCTGAGCGAACCTTGGTGGTGGTCTAATTTCCCTTCGAGTTCTATCTCTTGAAAGCAAATAATCAGAGAGATCTTCATGGCTAGGATAGATCAGATTTTCTACTTCATAAGTCTGATCAGGAACTTGAGCAGATCTTGATGTTGTGGTGTTAGCAGGTGCAAGCGCTGATGCTGCAGTTTGATTATGAATAGTCACATTCTCTCTACGTTGATCATTAACAACCGCTCCACCTTTAATCATTTGTGGCATCAATACCTACATAACCTAACTCAAAGGAAAAAACATCTGCCTGCTCATCTGATTGCTCAGAGAACTGGTTTTTAGACATGTTAGATTTATAAAATTCTGATTCATTTAAAATAACAACTCTACTAATCACACATTTTTTATCATCTAAAATCCACAACTTGTAACCTTTAACACCCCTAGGATAACCTATAAAGATAGCCTTTTTGGCCCTGGGGCGTAATTTTGCCTGATTAATGTGCATGTAAGCAATGCATCCAAATGGTTTCAAATGTGTGATTTTTGGTACTCTACCGGTCCATAACTGCTCAAGTGTTTGAAAGTCTATGGGTAATGATGGAGATCTGTTTATTATATAACATGCGGGGGATGTGGCCTCTGCCCAAAACTTCTTATTGAACCCGAATTCTATCAACATACATCTTACTTTATTAAGAAGAGACCTATTTAACCTCTTAGCAATACCATTTTGCTGAGGGGTTTCAGTGCAAGTTCTATGCCTTTCTGTTCCATTTTCCATGCAAAAACTAATGAAAATTTCATTACAAAACTCAAGTCCATTGTCAGTTCTAAACTTGGTAATTTTTTCATCAGTTTGATTTTTCAACTAGTACTTTCCATTCTTTAAATTTCTCAAATGCTTGGTTTTTAATTTTAAAAAAGTAGACCTAGGATTTCCTAGAATAATCATCAATGATGGAAATAAAGTACTATGAATTAGAAAGAGATAGGGGTACCTTGTGTGAGCCCCAAAGGTCTGAGTGTACGTACTCAAGGATTCCATTGGCCCTGTATGATGAGGTTGTAAACTTCAACCTGTGAGATTTGGCCAAGGTGCAAGTTTCACACATCTCAAGATTACCAATCTTCTTGGAATCAAGAACACCTTGTTTGCAGAGTTCCAATAAACCTTTCTGACCTATGTGACCAAGTCTCTTGTGCCAGATTTGAGTTTCATCCAATTCTTTTATGGCTGCAGCAACAGTACTAGAGATCACTTCTCCTCGTAGGATGTATAATGTCACAACCCGCCTCTTTCAGGCTGAGTTTAAACACTTTTCTTGCTTACATATCTATAGGAAAACTTGGGAATTTTTTTTTCCTAAAATATATTACGCATCCATATTAAGCATTATACGTAATTCAAATATAAGCATATAGTATTTGTTAAATATTTTCAAAAGAGGTTTTGTCTTACTTAAATATACTACAACTTTCATACTTTCAATTTCAAAGTATCTTAAAATATTAACTAGCGGAAACATAACTGCGGTGGTTTCCATATCCCGTTCTGCACATTACGCATATTTCTCCGCCAACTCAACAGTGAATTCATTCTGACTTCTTTGTAGAAATTCCTATAGCATGAAACACTAAGTGAGTTTATGCTCAGTAAGTCCAAACATGACCCACATGCAATGTTCACTAAAATGTGTGATCTAGTTATGCTTTCTTATGAACATTCTTTATCCTTATCATGTCTTATCTTTAACTAGGGCCTAAGAGTTCGTACAATTTACACAAATAGGTCTTCGTGACACCGAGATCATATCATAACCTTAAACTTCCCTTGAGTTAGGAGTTGGTACGACACTCTTCTTTATTTCTGGTGGTGTATTTACCAGTCCAATTATTGTGGTTGTTATACCATGCATGAGGTCATATTCACATTTACACACAAAACATAAATACTCTTCTACTGTATAATACACACAGGTACATATTTTGTATACTCATAGGTACACATATCAATATACACACAGGTGTGCATCATATTATACACATAGGTATATATATTATTGTACACACATAGGTATACACCTTGATATACACACAGGTACATAATTATATATATATATATATATATCATGTTCTATACCTACAATTCCATACTGTAGGTGAGATTGATACTTACTTGTTTAAGCTGTTGTGCTAGCCGATCTCAGTCCTCTTTTCCTAATCTTCTAGGGTCCTGTTTGGTCAATTATAACGCTATTAGCTATATTTCCACTATTTCGTCTTATGTGTCAATACAAAACATTCATTAATTTATAGATTGGACAATACCCGACTGTAACTCTGATAAACATGAATTCCCTCTCTTCTATCTTACCCTACCTTATTGTCTCTAACGAAAGGCTGTAATCTTATTAATAATCCTTTTTCTTTATTTTGGACGTTTCGGAGCCGTTCAGGACACTTGTAGGGAAAATGACAATTTTGCTCTCAGTGGGCCTTTCTAAATTTTTTGAGCTCGATTTTGCTATTTTAGCGAAAGTTGTTGCTTATTAACTTTGAAACAACACCTCGGGGTGTCGAATTTCCTTATTTTACATCAATGCTCCATTTTAATAAAACTTTTGCAATTTTGTTCCTTATTTGAAATTTTGACAAATTTAACCCCAGAACTAAAAATAATCTCTTTAAACCATAACTTTTCATTTTTTAAGGATCATATTTGCTTAAAATACGATACCCAAAATCCTTTTGTAAAATGACATTTTTGCCCTTTAAAATTTTTTTCAATTCTAACTAGTTTTGTAAAATCCATGACTCACAAACGAACACGATTTTTGACGAACCGTTCGCAATTTCTAACAGTTTTGTCAAGATCTACAATTTAGATGTTTTAAATTTTTGAAATTCCCACTGTACATGGATGTTTTTGGTCATTTTTTAAATCTGTCGAGAAAAACTTTTTCTTTGCAATTTAGTCCTTACATCGTTTTTTGTAAAAATCAACTCTAAAACAGCATTCCAGCCACTGTGAAGGAGATTCAACATTTCCTAAAACCATTATAATGCCCAAATCACTATTCTTTTCAAAACTACCTCAAAGTTTACAAAACTATAGCTTTTTGCACCAAATACCATTTTTCATTTTCAAAGCCAAATTTCAACCACATCTTCAACATAAAACCATGGAATTAAGAAAATCAAATCAAACTTACATAAAGAATCACATGGCTTTTTGAAACAACAACCTAAAACATAAAAGCAAATAAACTTTACATTTGAAAAATTAAACTAACCAAAAGAAGGATTTGTGAACCAAAACTTTTCAAGGAGCTTCCTTGCAATTCCTAAGGATGTTTTACATAAAAGAGATTCTTATCAAAATCCCCTTCTAAAACCATGAAAACCTAAAGAAAATTCAAGACATAATTTGGATTTCTTACCTTAAAAAGTTTGTAAAACCTTAATCTTGAAGCTTAGGAACTTGATTGGGCCAATTTTGCAAGAATTTGGGCTTGGGAAAATTTTTGAGAATGAGCTCTTATGGCTGCCTTTTTGGGAGGAAGAAGAAATGAGTTGGTTTTGATGTTAAATGCTTTTAATTCATACTTATCTTCTTACATTTTTTTTTAAACAAAAGTGGTTAGTTACCAAGTAATCAATTGGGTGACTAATGTGGCTAATTGTGATTGGGCCACCTTTCATGGCATGGTGGCCTAATAAGATTCCAATGGGTGTGCACTTGGTGGGCCCTAAAACTTTACACAGTATAATTTTTCACCATATAGTATTTTTCTTATACTGTCATGGTAAAACTAGTGAAAAACATATTCTTAGACTGTAGAAGATATTCTACTTTGCCTTTGGTTTACTTTCGGAAGCCAAACATAGCATTTCTTATATTTATGTTTTCACTTAGTAGTATACCCATGTCGCGTTGGACCCCTTTTTCACTGGTTTTGGGTTTTGGTAGATTTTCTATATTGTTTATACCTTAATTGTCCATCTATTTATATCACAATTCTATAATTAATTGTGCTATAAAATTCATTTTATGGATATTATTTACAAATTTTTGAGTATTTAAACTCATAAAATCTGTATTTGTTAATATACAACATCGTAACAAATTTACAATGGAACTTCCTATTAATATTGTATTTTACATCTTATCGTAATTTTTACAAAAATATGATTTACGAGGGTAAATTCATTAATCAAATCTAATTAAATATTAGATTTTATTAATGAATTTTTCGTTGGTTATTACATATAATCCCTGTTGTAACTTGCCCTTAAGCATAACTAAAGAGCCTTGTAGGACCCTTAAATTTTCATTGTTAGCCTTGTAAGAGTATCCCTTTTGATCTAGCATGCCAAGAGAGATTAAATTTCTCCTAAGTTCTAGCACATATCTCACATTATCAAGTTTCTTCATAGACCCATCCCACATCCTAAAGATTACAGAACCAAAACTGAATTTACAACTCTTATGTTAAAGCATGATTACATTTGATGTGTATAAAGTTTTAAAAGATCAAGTAAAAGTTTGCAACGTATTTGCAAAAATTATGTTTAAAGTATGTTTTGCATTTTGTTAATGCATAATGTTTTACAGTTTAAGTAATTAGTTTTATGTTGCATTTGTTATACAATAAGTTTCAAAGAGAACAGTTATGATTTGCAAATGTGTTTGCATATAATGTGATTACATTTGATATGCTCACTAAAGTTAAAATAAAGGTAAGAGTAAAAATAATAAAAAGAAAGTATCGTACCAACCTCCTTGTTGTGAGGTACTGAAAGTAAAGTTAAAGTTATAACCTCCTAGATGTGAGGTACATAAATAAAATCAAAGTTTGACCTCCTAGATGTAAGGTACATGACCTCGGTGTTCGATGGTCTCAAGTCTGCTACAAGGGAAACATTATGTTTATGATCTCATGATTAATGATGTTGGTACGAACACTAAAGTAAGATAAGAAAAGTTAAGGAACAAAGATAAAAGTTAAAGTAAGAAATGAACATGCATAGGATATTCATAAATGAATGATCATAAATGAGCATAAAATGAATCATACATATTGATTATGCTTGTATTGCCACGGAATATTTATGTGTTATATTCATGAAAAGCATTCTAAGGACTGTTTTAAGTTAAATGTTTATGAAAAACATTTTTTATGTTTTCAAGAAAAGGTTTATGAAGGACGCTTTAAGGAAAACATTACAAAAAGATATTTTATGAAGAACGTTTATGAAAAAAACATTTCAAAAATGCTTTATGAAAAACGTTTACGCAAAACGTTTCGGAAATGTTTTATAAAAAATGTTTATGTAAAACGTTTTAAGAGAAAGGTTTTTATGAGAGAAGTTTTTAAAGTATGTTCAAATGATTTGTGAGATTATATTTGAACTTACGGAGCGAAAGCTCATTAAAAGTTTCTTCATGCTGTAAGTAGTCCTTTGGGTGACCAAGAGGACTTATTAGGAGAGCTGGGTGCAGCAGAGGACAGATGCGAAGATTTATGTATGAATACTACCACAGTTTGCTTGTGCTACTCAAAGAAAATGTTTTTCCACTATTTGATTTAATGTTCTCAAGGTTTTAACAAAAACAAAGTTTGAAGACATGTTTCCAAGTTTTAAAATATCTTTCACGAAATGTTTTATGTAATTATAAAGTTAAGTTTTAAACTATGAATCAGTTTACGTTTCTTATTAAGTTTTAAGAAATGATTTGAAATTGTCTTAAAGTCAAGTGTTGAGTGAGGTCTTAACTTGAATGACGACAGAGGTCGCATCAGTTTTAAAGATTGTTTAAAGAAAAAAGTTTTTCAGTATTTTCTTACTACGTAAGTAAGATTAATGTTTAAGAAAGTCAAGTGACTGCCCGAAAAGGCGGGTTGTTAAATTTATTCAGTACTTTTCTTACTAAGTAAGTAAGATTGATGTTTAAGAAATAACGTTTAAGAAAGTTAAGTGACTGTCAGAAAAGATGGGTCGTCACATTTTCTTTCTTAAAGGACAGAACTTTCTAATGTGGCCTTCTTTGTGATAATGCCAACATGTCTTGATAGTCTTGGCCTGTGATTTTGATCGAGATTTGTACCTGTTCTTCGAGGAGTCTCTTCTTTTAGGCCTTCCTTGAACATGTAGCCCTTCTCCATTTGAGTTCATCTTCTTATCAAATTTGATTTCAAGATCCTTGATCTTAGGGCACCAAGAACATCCTCCAATGTAAGAGACTCTCTTCCATACTTGATAGTCGTTTTTAAATCCTTATAAGAATCGAGCAATGAATTTAGAAGGATTATAGCCTGATTTTCATCATCAATTTTTCTCTAATATTTGATAACTTGACAGGATTTTCTTGAAATCATCCAAATTATCTTTCAAAGCTTTTCGATGATCCATTTTAAATCCAAACAATTGCTCTTTTAGAAAGATCTTATTCGATAGGGTTTTCTTCATATACAGAGAATCTAACCTAGCCTAGATTTTCATGGTCGTGTCTTCCTCATCCACTTGTCTAAGAATTTTGTCAGAGAGATTCAAATCAGAAGACTATACGCTAATTCACATACCTCAAGTTTCTTAGAATCTTGCATGCGCTCAAGAAAATCATCAAGAGCCTTGATGCACTTTTGATGAACCATCACAGCTCTCATCTTCTTCTTCCACATATTGAAATCCCCATGGCCGTCAAAATTTTCAATCTCGATCTTTGCCATTCCCATTTGCTCGATTTCTCCCTGCTGGTTTCCTTTTCTTGATCAATCTTCCTTGATTTGCCTCGCTCTGATACCAGATGTTGATCCAGCAGATCAACCCGATCAAGAACAAAACCATAAAGAACTGGAACAATGGAACAAGAAAGAACAAGAGAACACCAGCGAATTTACTTGGTTTAGATTGAAATCCTACATCCAAGGGCAGAGATATCGCCTAGCCAAATCCACTATCAAAGAATGAGAATTACACCCTCAAGCCTTACTCAAATTCACACAATTACAGAGTATACAAGCTTTTGAATCTCCAAAGCTTCCTAGAACTCACATCTCTCATTGTTTTTCTCTCACCCAAATTCAATCACAAAGAGAAATACAATACTCACGAGAGTTACAGAACCAGTATATGAGACTTATATATCAAGCTTACCTCACAATATATATTACACCATATATATATAAAGCAATAAAGAGATAAACTAACTAATGATCAGAGTTAGACCTCTTAACCTCTAAAGGTTAATATGTGGTTAAGTTTGTTATAACTAAACAAGCTGCAGTCATGTTAGTTACTAACAAACTCCAATAAATGCAAAACAGCCAATAGGATAGAGTCACATATTCTAACACGAACTTTCCTCCCTATTTATTTTGGTTACAATAATTGATATTTGTTGCCGTTCAACATAGTTATATAGTCAGAAATGTCAACATCCTGTATTGAAATGCTTTCTTGGTAGTTTAAATGCTCCGTGGAAGAGTGATGGCTGGTCATGTGTGGATTGACGTCCTTGCAGTCGATGAGATGAACTGCTTCTTTGATTAATAATTGAAGGGAAGTATATGCAAAGGGGACTACTGATCATACAGTTCTCCCTGCTGAAACGGTTCTCAAAATGGCAACAATTAAGGGTGCAAAATCTGTACTTTGGGACGATGAAATTGGCTCGCTTGAGGTTGGAAAAAAGGTTGGACGTCTGGCCTGAAAAAGGTTTATATATATATATATATATATATATATATATTAGAAACCCACACGCACATATACGTTTGCACATTTATTTGAAGCATTAAGTTGGAATACGCAGAAATCTCTCAAAGTTTGCTAAGGGACTATGGACTTCTATTTTTGGGCTCTTTGTTTTTTGCCCCCTCGATGATTATGTGTTATAAAAATTATATATGATTAAAAGCTGACTGATATTTCTCTTGCATAATTTATTAATTTTGTAAGCTGACATAGTTGTGGTGAATCCTTCAACTTGGTCCATGGTTCCTGTTCAAGACTGGTAAGACTTTGAAACTGTGGATGACAATCCATTTTCTACACGAACAATTAACAGTTTGACTTTATGGCTGATGATTGAAAATGCTTTTCTTCAATGAAATGCAGTATTTCCAGCCTTGTGTATTGCATGCGGACTGAAAATCTGGTTTCTGTAATGTGCAATGGGAACTGGATTATGAGGGATAAGAAGATATTAAATGTGGATGAAGTACTTTTTATGATATTTTCCTTGGCATCAATTCGATATTAATAGGCTAATTTTAGTCGTTAATTGTACTTAGATTATTTTCATTCACCTTTTGCAATAGGGGACTTTGTTCAGTTCTTCATATATACATACATATCTGTATATATAATATACATACATATGCATACAAATGTATGTATATATTGATAAGCCAGTTCATCGGATGTTCCAACGGCATAAACTCAGTGTGTTCCGTTATGGTTTACTTATGGATGCCAAAATTGTAACTGGACAGGAAGGGGTTGCTTTAACGGCAAAGGAAACTTCCATGAATCTTCTGAAGAGGGCTGGCATTACAATTCCAAACAGAATGAATATCCTCTGATAGTCATGATGTTTTGTGTTATTGTATCATTTGTTGGATTCTTCTTCCTGAAAAGTTAAAAGCGTCTCCTTTTTACACAAGCAAGCAGCCAAAACCCTGTTATCCCGAATGTTCAGTGCCATATACGCATTTCAAGACGGTACATGTATGAATTGAAGGATAATTATGGTTTATTTTGACATGATAAAAAATGGGGGAAGATAATATCATTTCGAACGATATTGAATGTCGCTGAAATTATAGATCCAGCCGTGAGAACTAAGTATTCTTTGTTTAGTAAATGGATTCAAATTATGGATTTGATTTGAGTTGTGTGAATTGAATAAGGATTTGAATTGTTATCTAAATTTACGTTTAGATGTGCATAAGTTTAATATGAATATAGAATAAAATTAGAATTTGTATTTAGAGAGGTTTTAATTTATTAATAAATTTAATAAAATCTTAATGTTAATGATCTTAAAAAAATATACAATATAGATTTTAATTTATTTTTCTCTTCACTAGAAACACAATGAAAAAAGAATCATCTCAATTAGATATCAAATGAAGAAGTTATGAATTTTTTTCCACAAATATAAGAGGGAGAATTTTAGCTTTTACTGTAGCAAAGATATTCGAGTATCAAAAGTTTAAGAGTTCGTTTGGTAAATAGATTCAAATTAGTGATTTAATTTGAGTTAGTATAATTTGAATTGGGATTTGGGTTAATGATTTGAATTGTTATTTAAATTGACGTTTGGATGTGCATTTAAGTTTTAATCTGAGTATGGAATAAAATTGAAATTTGTGTTTAGAGAGGTAGTAAAGATGTTTTTGATTTATTAATAAATATAATAAAATCTTAATATTAATGATCTTAAAAAATATGCAATATGGATTTTGATTTATTCCTCTTTTCATTAGGAACACAGTGAAAAAAGAATCATCTCAATTGGATATCAAATGAAAAAGTTATGATTTTTTTCTTAAATATAGGAGAGAGAATTTTAATTTTTACTGTAGCAAAGATATCTGAGTATCAAAAGTTTAAAGGGAAATGAGAACTCCGAAAACTTGGATTCTTGATACTCAAATGATTCAAATTTTGGGGGAAAGAAACATATATCCGAAGGATTCTTGATACTTAAATCTAAATTTGAGTCAATTGAGTTAAAAGAATGCATGAAGGGTATGTTTGTTTCATACATTCTTCAAATTTAATAGACTCAAATTTAGATTCGAGTATCAAGAATTCTTTAGATACGTATTTTTTTTCCCCAAAATTTGAATCATTTGAGTCTCAAAAATATAAGTTTTCATAGTTCTCATCTCCTCTTATACGTTTGATACTCGGATAACTTTGCTACAGTAAAAACTAAAATTCTCTCTCTTATATTTGAGGAAAAAAATCATAACTTATTCATTTGATATCCAATTGAGATGATTCCATTTTCACTGTGTTCCTAATGAAGAGAAGAATAATCAAGATCGATATTTCATATTTTTAAGATTATTAATATTAAAATTTTATTAGATTTATTAATAAATCAAAAATTATCTTCACTACCTCTCCAAACATAAATTTCAATTTTATTCTATACTTAGATTAAAACTTAAATGCACATCCAAACATCAATTCGAATAATAATTTGGATCCTTTTAATTTGAGTATTGTGATTTGAATTATAATTGGAGTTAGTGTTTGGTTGTGAGAGTATTTAAATTTGGATTTAGGTAGAAGATCCAAATATGTATTTGGTAAGTTTTTAGAATCCTGATTTGAGTTATGAATATGTGTTTAGTATATGTGAGATTTGGATTAGGATTTTTTGTGGCCTTTTTGTCGAAACTAAAAAAAATTATTAGAAAAATAACACATTTTTTCAAAAGTGTATAAATTTAATTTATCAAATAAAATACATCCATTTCATTGAATGAAATGAAAAATCCAGGCCTTATGCATATAAACACAATATTTAAATAACCAAAAAATGCTCTTCTAACTGTATTAAGTCTTTTGTTTTTTGCCTATTTATTTTTTTGGCCATTTTGATGGTATTTTTTTCCCCTAAGAAACAATTCTCCCTCAAATCCATAAAATAGTTAAAAAAAAAGCACAAAGAGAACAAGAAACTAGCTCTTTTTTACAAAAGCAACATATATATGACATCGAATTAAAATTTTTACCAAGAAAATACTAATGCCTAGAAGTGTACCAAGGGTGTTGTGCATAAACTTCCCACATTTGATTTGCCATCGCATCCCTACAAGCGTTCATGTTGCCGTTGTCCCCCCTGTTTTGCATCAATAGGTTCACATCAACCCCATCATCGGCTTGCATCCCGTCTTCTTTGTTGACATTTTCACTTTCTATCTCAGCCACCGATAGTGTGCCATCATAGTACTGCTGAAATATCTCATTATTACATTGCCACATTTGTACGAAGTTGTGAATCATGGCGCAAACAATTGGGATCAACTTTGGTTTGTCTTATGGAAAAGGCTTCATGCTCTTCAAAATTGAGAATCTCGCCTTCCACACATCAAAGGTTCTTTCAATGCAGTTGTGAAGAGAGGAGTGGATATAGTTGAACAACTCTTTCGATGAACGAGGCCCTACCGACGCTCTCGATACTCCTACAATATGTAACTCCTCTATATGGAGCAAGGAAACAATCTGTGTTGGTTGCGTAGATCTACAAGGAGCGGACCAAAGCTTGGCATGATAAGCACATCCAACGGAAGGAGTTTGAACCCGGACAGAAGGTGCTACTATATAATTCCAAGCTTCGACTATTTCCTGAAAAGCTCAAATCCAAATGGTCGGGCCCGTTTGTAGTCACCAAGGTGTTTCCCTATGGTGTAGTTGAACTAAATCATGAAGAGAAATGAACCTTTAAGGTTAATGGACAGCGTTTGAAGCCATATTTTGATGGTGGCATTGATCGCAACAAGTCCATCATCACTCTCAACTCACCATAAAGAAGAAAAAGTCAGGCTGATGATGATAAATTAAGCAAATCACAAGTGATGTTAGTATATATCTTTCGAGAATACAACAAAAGCAAATGTTGACTTAAAAAGAACAATATTAAGTTTTTTTTTTTGCCTACTCGGCGGTGATCTTGGAAAGTGTTTCCCTAGATCGGATATAGTGCTCAGTAACACTTGTGCATCATGGTCGGATCCCTCCCATCCAGTTAATATGAAAGTAAATTGCATGTCAAATTCGTAGACGCCCATGACATGTTGTGAGTGAAATTTTTTTTTGTTAATATACCTTCTGATTCTTCGCTTGGTGGAATACATGGTATGTGTGTACTGTCAATAGCGCCTACGCAATCCTATGCATTAAATTATGCAGTCATTTGGTTTAAGTCAACTGTTTTACAAATGACAATATAGTATTTCAATAGGTCTAGAGGATGTTACCTTGAACCATAGAAGGTACTTGTTCTTATGCGTTTGAACAAGTGTGAGCAGGTCATTCCATTTAGGTGGTAGAATAAAGTCATCCTTCAATTCACATATTGCATGGAGGCCCTGTGTGAAAAAGCGCAAAATTGTCTCTCCTGAATGCTGTTAATAATCCTACATTTTCTTATTCATTTGGCTTTGTAGTATGATGTTTAAAATTATCATCAGTTGTTCATCAATATTGGTATTATGATTCGGTCTTAACAAACCTTTGTTTTGGACCACTACGCTCAGCATTGTAAACGTGTCAGCACCCATTTAAATCTTATTATATATTCTGTTGTGATGCCCTTGCAGTAAATTAGAAACTCGTTCATGTCCAGGCTTCCTCAATGTGTTGTGTTGTTAATGGGACTGCATAAATATAGAGGCATATAGCATTGCAGAAATGGCTGCAATGTTATAAATATTATCGTTGTCCTCTGAATTATTGTTTCCATTTCCACGATCACCAAAATCTGCCATAAAATCCCTATAAGGAATTTATTATATGTTGTAAGAATCAAGAAAACCATAGATTGATATATCATATTTGTTAGATAAACCATACTGAGCGTCCAAATGAAGACAATATTAATATTCTTACCGATATAAGAAAATAAGAATATTTAAAGCATGACTTTAGTGGACATACAAATATAAACCATACTCGTTGTCAAAGTTGCAGAGAATAATAACATTGTATTTGAATATGAATAGAACAATATTAACAGAATGTCAACAAATGGCACCTGCGAATAATAGTGTATAATGTAAAACTCACCAACAAATTAAAAATCATCTGATTGAAGACTACATCCATTAAAATACAATAAAGAATACAATCCATAAAAAAATGTCCATGACAGATTAAAAAAATGTAATGAAAAATAAATAGAAAGCATGCAATAAATGGATCAACTAATAGCCGTCGAGGCTCCTGTTGAAAATGGGTGGGAGGATAGAAGAAAGGTGCCGATGGTGCTTGAGATAGTACTAGTGGTAGAGGCATGTGCTCTGTTGGTTGCTGCCCAAATTGAACTCTCGCGCTCCCCCTCTGTACGAAGGTCATGCGACATTCCGGATCAGCTATGAGGAACGCGGTTTGGATTTTGGATTAGTAGACAAGTATTCCGTAAAGTCCACGAACTGATCTAGGCTTAGGTTCATCTCTTTCATTATTGTTAGGCACTGCCTCCATTCCACATCATCTGCCGGGGGTTAATGGGCTAAGCTTCCACCTCCAGTGCCCTTATTGGTGCCATGGTTGGATAGGGAATCTGCGATGCTCTGTAAGGCAGTGGCAGCTACCTACGAATCCGTTAGACGGTGGCTACGCACTGGCCTCTTCCCAATTGTCCGGGAGGTGGGAGCAATGTTGGTCAGACGTTGTCCTGCTCTACGGCCGTCTATTCCCACCAAATTGTAGATGTAGGCCCTGTCCTCTGGGTTGTTGTTATCATCTTCTAAGCCCATCTGCTTAGATACTACTTCATGGTCTTCATTGCTTCTCAGCTGACTAGAAGGGTCGGTTAAATGTGTGGAACTCAAAGCCACCGCATGATTCTCGATGGCTGAATATGAACCTGAATATGAATAAAACAACATTAACAGAATGTCAACAAATGGCACCTGCAAATAATAGTGTATAATGTAAAAATCACCAACAAATTAAAAATCATCTGATCGAAGAATACAATCCATGAAAATACAATAAAGAATACAATCTGTACAAAAATGTCCATGACAGATTGAAAAAAATGCAATGAAAAATAAATAGAAAGCATGCAATAAATGGATCAACTAATAGCTGTCAAGGCTCCTGTTGAAAATGGGTGGAAGGATAGAAGAAAGGTACCGATGGTGCTTGAGACAGTATTAGTGGTAGAGGCATGTGCTTTGTTGGTTGTCGTTGCCCAAATCAAACTCTCGCGCTCCCCCTCTGTACGAAGGCCATGCGACATTCCGGATCAGCTATGAGGAACGTGGTTTGGATTTTTGGATTAGTAGACAAGTATTCCGTAAAGTCCACAAACTGATCTAGGCTTAGGTTCATCTCTTTCATTATTGTTAGGCACTGCTTCCATTCCACGTCATCTGCCGGGGGTTGATGGGCTAAGCTTCCACCTCTAGTGCCCTTATTGGTGCCATGGTTGGATAGGGAATCTGCGATGCTCTGTAAGGTAGTGGCAGCTACCTGCGAATCCGTTAGACAGTGGCTACGCACTGGCCTCTTCCTAATTGTCCGGGAGGTGGGAACAATGTTGGTCAGACGTTGTCCTGCTCTACGGCCGTCTATTCCTGCCAAATTGGAGATGTAGGCCCTGTCCTCCGGGTTGTTGTTATCATCTTCTAAGCCCATCTGCTTAGATACTACTTCATGGTCATCATTGCTTCTCAGCTGACTAGAAGGTTCGGTTAGATGTGTGGAACTCAAAGCCACAGCATAATTCTCGATGGCTAACTCTCTGTGAAACAATTACGCTATCAACGGCCAATTGGGCACAGTCTTACCAATCAAGTCTTTGGCATGGGGGGTTCTCTGGACATAAAATTAGAAACGAATTAAGTGCGCAAGCAATGGCACATAAAATAGTACCTTTTTTAAGCATTGAAACAGGTGACAGTGAAAACCAAAGAACTTACAGCTAAGAAATCTTCCAAGTACTGTGGGTCATAGCTAACGGCCCTAGTGTCAGGATCCCAACAAAGGCCACTTGCATTCATGAGGACGGAATATACCTGATAAATTTTCCTCAGCCGATTCCGCTTTTGTTTACAGTGTTCTTTAGGAACACCTTGACCTAAAATTTCCCCAGCCCACCGGTCCCAATCGATTGCTGACGGATGTCGTCCCAAGGCATGTGTTTGATGGTCCACCAACCTTAATTACAACGCCCTCTCATTGTGTCTGTTCCAATTAACGGTTGCCTCGTCTTCGTTCCTTTTCTTCCCCATCTTTCCCATTTCTACCATTCAATGAAAGAGTACGCAATAGCCAATGCATATGTAGTTTTGACCTGGAAATAACAGTAATAAAAAGTTCAAAAGTAATAAGACATAAATCTGGCTCAAAACTATAATAGCTTCTTCAATTTCACATTAGGAGCATAATCATTGTGGATTGTCATATAAGACGTCCACAACAATGCTACAACTGGTCGGTACACAGAAGGGAAGGTGGAAACGAAAAAAAAAACTCCACATTCCTGTGCATTGCCAAACGGGAGCACACTAGCATCTAATGCGCAAAAATCCACAATAATAATACTTCAACCAATACGAGGAAGTAAATTTTAGTTTCATCACAGCCAACCCTTTCTCTAAGATCATAATGTAGTACCAATAAGCTTATCCAGTTTAAATTCTATTAACCATAAAACAAAAAATAAAAGAGAAAAACATCAGCAACATGGTTGGCAATTGTAATAAGAACAAGTGTACAAAAAATTGCAATGTTTGGTTTGGATTTCACAGTGGTTTAAGTTGGCAATTGTAATAATTTACAACTAGTTGGAAAACTTTAGAAGAATGACAAACTCCAAAGACACCCAACAAATTTGTAACTTACATATGTAAGAGACAGATTAATATGTATTAAAATCAATTGTATATTATTAATCCTCAAACCTATAAGGTCAGAGGAACTGAAACAGGAAGATCTAATTACAACATAGGGAAAGAGAAAGTTAGATGAGTACAAACATTAGAAATAACTTGGGGAAACCCCGTCAAGACATTATCAAGATGTGAAGTAGACTACAAGGGGGAAAGAAATACACAAGTGGTGTAAATGATTAGATTTTGCACTTGGAAGTTAAAGGGCTAACAGAGGGTGTGTATGCGCTTGTCTGGCATTTGAGTGCTGAGCAAGAGTTGGCTCAGCAACAAACCATGGTGGAAATTACCAACTTGTCCTCTCCCACAAAGAGATGAGACTGAAAAGAGGACCATAATGGCCTATCTGGTTACTATGGCAATTGGGTTTGGCCTAAATGCAGCGTTTGAGAGAGCACTAATTCTATATAGTAAATTAATAACTTATACGCCATACTTTTTTTGAACATTTGGCAGAGTTACCATTTCTTCAGGTCGGCAGTTTGGGAAAGGCATTATTGAAATTTGGACACTCCTAAACACATGCATTGAATCGTTGCGTTATGGCTCAAATTTGTGCTATGAAATGAAAATCTTAACATAACAAGAGTTTGAATTTGTTTGTAATCAGAATTCTTTTTCTTTTTTGGCTGATTCTATCTTCTTTTTTCCCCATAAAAAATGAATCACACTTGGAAACAAATTTAAACTTAGACTTGTAAGATCATGCTGTGCGTGATTTTTTTTTTTTTTTTTGCATCTGATATATGCAAAAACAGAGGTGTTTAACAGGATGGTGCTTGTTATGTTATGGGAAACAAACGACAATCTAGAGGATGCTGGGAATGAGTTGACTCTTAGAGATGAGGATGTGATTAGATTTCAAATAGGGGAAGTGCTTGCCCATGTGCCAGAAGAAGGGGTCGAAACCAGAATAGAAGAGATGAAAGAGGTGACTAGCCAAAATTTGGAGAAGCTTTAACAATGAGAAGGAATTTGTTCTTGCCCAGATGGCCAAGTTGAAGAAAATTTTGTATGGGACGTTCAATGATTCCATCAATCTAGAAGAGGGCTACAATTTTCTTCTCGACGCCTTGGTGTCATGTTCTTCGTAAGACCTTGTGAAATGTGATGAAAAAATGAAACTACAACTTGCTAAAACTAGTGTTCTTGGTATCATGGACTTGTTGAATATCGAGAGTTTAATTTAGACTTGTTGAATATCGAGAGTTTAATTTAAAAAAGAACAATAACATAAGCTTATGACCTAATTGGAATTTATGTCACCTAATTATGTGGTTTTATCCTTTTGCCTTGGTGCTTTCAAATCAGTTAATGAACAAATGGCCTAATTCGAAGCCCAGTGCAAGCACACAAAATTGGCATTAAGTTTGTAAATGTGTTATCTTCTTCGTCTTGCAGGCACACAAGAGCAAGGAAACCCATATGAACACAAGACCACAAATCGGAATGCTGCAAATCGGAGACCATAAACCAACATGACAACAAGACCAGAAACCACGGGAACCAACATGACCACAAGTACAAAAAACCAGAATGCTGCAAATCGGAATGCGCAAACCTACATGAACACAACTACTGAAACATTTGAAAGATAAAGAAAATTCGAAACTACAAATGCAGCAACAATTTTTGTTAAAAAAGAGCATTTCAGGTCGAATGCCATGTCGTGTTTGAGGCAACCGACGATTGGGCAGAGTCCAGCCGAACCCAAACAACTCGTGAGAACACCGGTCGCCTACTTCAATGCCAACAACGACAACACAACAACAGCCGGTGAGCTAGATATGGTCTACTATGGCGGAATCTATATCGGCGGACAAGGCGAGCCACTTTAGGGCAGAAACTTTCACCGCCGGTCACAATGGTTGCCGTCTTGACACAGAGAGAGAGCAAGGGAGAGAGAGACCCAGACTATTGGTTGCTGACAATAATGGTGGTTGGTTTCCAGCAGAGGAGAGGGTGCGAGGGAGATAGAGAGGCGATGAAAGATTTGTGAGTGGAAAATCGATCACAGGGCGTTGAGAAATATGGGGGAAAAAACCCACCACTATAAACCCTCAACCTAAGAGAAAAATGGGATGTTATAGGGCAAGCACCGGGGGAGAGAGACCTAGACAGATTTTCTTGACAATATTGGTGGTAAGTTTCCAGCAGAGGTGAGGGAGGGAGAGAGAGAAGCGACGGAAAAAGTGAAAGATCGATCACATACCATTTGGGAAATTGGGGATAACACTCCTCAACAGTACACTATCAATGGTCAAAAAAATGGGATGCTTCGCAGTAGGAGATTCCCCTGTATTTTGGGTTCTCAAGGATGCATTGTAGAGCAGTGGTTGAAGTGCCAAGAAAACACGGGAGAACAGAACTCGAGATTTTGAATCAAGAGGACCCAAAACGTGATTCAAAATCCTACCAAATTTCACACACCAAACGGGTTGCAAGGACTCATAAAACCCAGATATTGTTTTGAGTCATTTGTGTAAAAAAAAGTGCTCAAACCAAATACTCAAATTTAAATTTAAATTTATTAAATTTAAGAATAAATTAAACAAATATGTCCAAAGAGCTAGATTTCAATCTACCCTAACGGTATCTATATATATATATATATGTATATGTATGTATGACTAGAGATCCCAACCTTGGTGGGAGTTTATTTATTAAAAAATCATATTAATTATTTAATCTAATCTCCAATAAAAAGAATAAAATATATAGAAGATCCATAAAATAAAAAAGAAAGAAGCATAAATATTCTCTATTCTTTTTTTCCCACCACACTTGGAAGAAAATAAGAGACGGCATAACAAACGCACTTATATGTGTTTTTTTCTTATAATTTACCTCCTCTATTTTGAAATTACGAAAATATTCTTTAAGTTTGCTTGGAATCTACCTCCTGTGGTCAGTTATTTATTTATTAATATCTTATTCACCTTGGGAGATTAGAGAACACTTACTGTTTTTTTTTTTTTTTTTGAAATTAAGATGAGAAATTTGAATTCTATACCGTAAGATGTAGTAAGGTGTGGTATTACTATCAACTTATGCCTGCAATCACCTATGTGTTTAAGTATAAAAAGATATTTGGTATAATGGTTATAACCATTAGTTAAAATTATTTTTTACTGTAGCATATAAAAACTATATATTATAACAATTTTTTTTTTGTTTATTATAGCATGTGAGAACTTTATATAGTTTATAACTAAGATAATGGTTAGAACCACCCTCGTCAAACAGGCTATAAGTGTTTCATTTTTTATGCATAAATATTAGTGTTTATTATTACTATTTTTTAAAAAACCAATATAAATGTTCAGTATATACTCATCTGAAAGTGTTCAAATGGAAATATATTGTAGATCATCTCTCAATATATATATATATATATATATGTGATAATCTTCCAAGGAAAAAATAATGTAAATATTCCAGGAAAAAAATCATCAACGGATTATATATGATTATTTTACGTGCACTGCACGCGCTGCAGTGTTGACGTGGCAAATAATTTTGACGGCTGTATCGCCTTCCAAATGCCAACTCGGATTAGAAATAAGAACCATCCACGGCTTTCTAGAACCTCCTCAGGGGTCAGCTCCTTCTTACAAGACCATCCCTCCTTCGTAAAAATCTCACCTGAAACTTCTCGAATCTTCATTCCTCTCACTCGAATAACCTCGATTTCTCCATAGCCTATAAATATCTCCTCATTCATCTCCTTCTTCATCAAAATCAAAAGCGAAAAGCTAAAAACAAAAACAGAAAGAAGCCTTTCTTCAAGCGACAGAAAGAAAATCCAAATCCGTTTGATTCTCGAGAAAATCAACCTCTCATCGACAATGGAAAGTCCATTCTTCAGCAGCCATTGGAGCAATTTCCAGCCACATCCTCGCTACTCGCCGATCGTGAGAGAAGTTCCGGTCCACCGCCCTGCGGCGAGGGCGTTGGCGTCTCCGAAGGTTGTTTCGATCCCCGTCCACTTCGTCGGGATGGAGAGGAGCAGGTCCGACTCGGCGTTGATGATCCAGAAGGCTTTCAGAGGGTTCTTGGTGAGAAAGACTATGAAGAAGATCGCCGCGATCAGAGAAGAGGTCAGTGCGGTTGAGAAGGCGATGTCTCGGAGAGAGACAGTGGAATCGATCCGTAGAGACGCGAAGGAGCGGTTGAGGATGAATGAGACGCTGATGAGCTTGCTTTTCAGATTGGACTCTGTGAGAGGGGTGGATTCTGGTGTTAGGGATTGCCGAAAGGCGGTGATCAAGAAGGCGATCGCGTTGCAGGAGAGAATTGACGCAATCGTCGCCGGCGATCAAGGCATTGGTTCGGCCGATGAGAGTTCGGGCGTAGCGAACGTGGAATCCAGCTCTGAATCTGCTGATCAAGCTGCAGAGACCAAAGATTCAGGTGCGTTTTACGGTGGTGATGATGATAGTAAGGCTGAGGATCGTGCTCTAGAATCTGAACCTAAAGACTCTGAGGTTGATCCGTTCGCTGAATTATGCACTGATTGTTCGAATTTTTCCAAGGTTGAGTTGGATCAAACCCTAGAAAGAGAGGACCAGGCCACTGTTTTCGCAGAAGACTCCAACTCGGACCTGCAGAATCATGACGAGCCTATGCTTAATTCGACCATGGTGGAAGAGGAAGCTACAGATGAATCTCCAAATTTGGTACAAACTGATGAAGTGGCCGTCGAAGATGAGGAGAAAGTAGAAGAATCAACCATGGCGGAGAATAAACAGACTGTGGTGGAAAACATGGATGAACGTGTGGGAATGAGTGGTTGTGACAGCGAGAGCAGTCAGTCTAGATCCTCTGCAATTCCTCAAAACTCGATCGGAGGCGACAAGGCAAAGGAGGAAGAGGAGAATGGAATACAAATTGTGCAAAAACCTGAAAGAAACGAAGGAAATGACAGAGAAAATTGGAGTCATCAGAGGAGAAGCAGAGAGCTTTTGGAGAGGATGATGGAGGACAATGAGAAGATGATGGGGCTGATGGCGGATCTGTTTGAGAGGAATCATTCGCAAATGCAGTTGCTGAGCTCGCTGACGCAGAGGGTGGAGCAGCTGGAGAGAGCTTTTGTGTGCGGGAAGCTCAGGAAGACGAAAAAGAAGAGAGCTGCTGTGGATTGCTCTGGAAGATGCCCAAATGTCAACAAGAAGTGTGGGAACAGATAGTCGTGCGTGCTCTCAACTGATTGTAAAGATTAGTTCATTGTTTTCGATGTAGGAATCCTTGTCAAAGGTTTCTAGAAAATCTTGTGATGGTTTTTCACTGTTTTCGTTTTCAAATGGATGATGTGAATGTATGAGATGTGAATTCATTTGCATTAATAAAGGGATGCTTTTCAATTTTTTCAAAAACTATATATATGTGTCAATTTCATTTGCAACTTTATTTGAAAGGTTAAATATTGCATTATTAATGGCATGTTCTGTTTTCCAATGGGTAATGACAATGACACTGAAATTTTTCAGACAAAAAGACTGCCACTGTCATTACTAAGTGGCTCCTTAGAACTACAATATCAATTTATTTGATGCTGAAATGGACTTAAGGACCTTTCAAAAAAGAAATGAATCTGAGGATGAAAAGGATTTTTAGCGTAAGTTTCTCTTGACCCCAAAACTGAATGTAAAGATTTGTCTTGGAAATAGCTTCTGTTTGTTTGCTGCTAATTGCTTGGAAGATTGATATAAAATCATACGTCGAGTGTCTTCTTTTTCAAATTCAAATGGATTTTGTTAATATGTTTGAGTTGACACCTCAGTTAGGCGTTAATACTCAACAATGTAAGCTGTTCAATTTTGCCAAAATATAGAATTCTTTCAGAAATCGAGGAGTGTATTCTCGGTGGCATGTTTCGTCTTAAATGGGCAAAAAACAACGACGACTAACAATTTCTAGGCTGCATATGACACGGTTAGTGTTAAAAAAAAAAACAAAAAATACGTAATAAAAAAATAAAGAACAAAAAACATATAGATATATGTTGAAACGAGAAAACCACGAGTAGAGATAAAAGGCAATTCATTATCTCAAAAAATTGATACAAATAAGTCGAAATAATACATATATATACTAAAATAACTCTAATACAATTGGTTCGTATCATACCGCCCTTGCACCCCCAAACAGGATTTATGGTAATAGCGGAGGGATCGGGCTGATTTATAATTATAATTTCGGGCACTTTACACAAATGTCACAAAATAAAAATTTGAATTGATTTATGCTATCTAAAAAAATATTTGCAGAGAATTCCACTATCACTTCGGTACTTTACACATGGTATTTTAAATATATCACATGAAGAAGTTTGATGGTATGAGGTTAGAGAAGATACATGAAAAATTTAGAGAGATTAACAGTTAAAATCGTCATGATAGTATCTTTGCTTAGATAAGTATGGCATGCACTGAAATACCTTTTGGAGCTCTAGCAGTTATCAATCCACCTCATAAAAGGAGGTTGTAACGCCCATATGTAAGGGTTAACAATATTAAATAAGTAAAAATAAAGTTAAATACAATATCATTTCAAAACAATAAAACATTACCCATGGGTCTTTGGGAATAAATAGAAAATAAAATTTAACTGTAAATACAAACCACAGTTTTAGTGTAACACCAAATATTAAAATACAGTCATCATCATCATAGTACAATTTTCAAATAACTTAACACAGCCATCACAAAAATAATACAAATCTTACATGTTCTAGACGAGTTACAAATAAACAAGATCTTTTAACACGAAACCAGCAGAGTTATTGCTTATTCCTCGTCAGATAAGTTGCACTGAGTTTCACCTGAGAGATGAAAATATGAGAGGGATGAGTATCGACATGCCCAGTAGGGAAAAATCATGACTCACCTTATGATTTATTCATTACCACATTAAAACTGCATGGTTAGTTAACTTACATCATATTCCAGATTATGAGGTTTATTATGATCACATCCAGTGGATATCATAGTTAATCATTACCAAGTTTCATGATTATACATGTATACAAATATTACCATTTATCATTGTTCCTAAGTATCCACGTTAAATAGAGTATCACTCAGCTCATCGAAACCCAAATGGGCGCGCTTGGTTACCCTCTAACATTCCAAGAGTGTTCCAGTGAGGGGACAACAAGACCCGAGTCCTCACCAAATCGATTCCTATACAGTGTTATGGGACTTTTGACCCAAGGAAGCGTCATCACCTTCCCCCTATTTTATCTTTTAGGGTATTCGTGCTCAAGGACGTAACCATTGCCCTTTTCACATATCACCATTCCTCTATATTTAATTTTTATTTATAGAGTCAATTTTCCTAACCATGTTTCTCAGTTTATAACATATGTCAAATCATTATGTACCTAGCTATACAATATACATATTTTACAACATAAAACAACCAAATTTTAATTTATCAAAACCTCACAAAAAGATGAGTAATAGAATCCCCACATTCCAAGCTTATCAACAATCTTTTTAATCTCGGAATTAATTAACGTTAGCTCCACACATCCTTGACCCGAAGGCGTGCATAAAGACAATTAAAACTAAAGCACAACATATAACCACATCCATAAATGAATTATGTGTAAACCCGTCTCACTAGTACCATTGAAGTTTTTATGCAATTTTTCTTTAAATACCAAAGTAAACAATTTTTATCTTAAACACATTATAAAATACATACAAGTAATTTATATATTTTATCTCTAATAAGATTCATAAATCACTTAGGATAGTGTTGGAAATGTTGCATGATATTAAGGGATTAAAAGATGAGCAAAGTTGAGTTCTTGGTTCAAGTTAGCAGCTAGTATACCATGGCAAACTGGCGGTATACTTTTGCAAAAAGGCGGGTTTACTATCTACAATCAACACACGGGTTAACAGGTGGTTTACTTAAGGTATGCGGGTGGTTTACTGCCACTAGCAGGTTTACTAGTTTCCAATCCAAAAATTAAAAAATTCACAGAAAATAAAATACAACTCCGATTTAGGCTCATGATAGCTCGTTGGAAAGCTTAGGATGTCTACTTTTTAAATATGCAAACCAATTTATAAAATTCATTTTCATTTAATCCTAAAATTTTAAGGAATAACCACTACCCATAGAGGTATTACAAAGTTTATGGAATGCCAAATTATTCTTTAACTTAAAGCATATTATCATTGTTCAAAATCTCAAAATCATTCCAAAATATGCAGCATGCATTATATAATCACAATAAACATATTCTCATGAGTTTTATACCAAAACCATTATCTAATCCTATCTCTAGCCTTTCTTGTAAATGATAATGAAAACATACTTAAGTTTGCTCTTTAAGCTCAAAACTTTAAAACATTAACCATAGAGCTATGGAAACTAGTTCTAAACATTCCTAACATGTTTTTAACATTGTTGTCAAACCAAAATAAAGGTTGGTTGTGAGTTTTGACTCAAGACTCAAGTTTTTGTTCATAAATGCTTAAATATGCATGTTAACATAACTAGAAATTTGCATGAATTTTGAACACGAAAATTATGCATTAAACATAGAGAAAACACATACTAAAAACCAAATTTATATTAAAGAAAACCTACCTCAAAACTCTTTTGAAAAGCACCAAAGTTCGGATTAAAAATTAAGCTTGTATACTTGAAGTTAGTTGGCCATGGAGGTGGCGGTTTTGGTTGGTTTTTGGACAGGAAAATGATCTGTGTTTCTTGATGATTTTGGCTGAGTTGGGACCACGTTCTTGGCAACGTTCTTGGTGATTCTCAGGCAAGAAAAGAGGCTACGCTTCTTGGTGTTTTCGAGTGTGTTTAGCGGGCGTTTTATTGCTCTAGTTGCTATGGTATGGCTATAAGTTTCTTTGCTTTAATGAAGATAATTGCAGTTAGACTTATGGCTGCCTTTGGAAAAGAACTTGTTGAGCTTTTGTTTTCAGCACAAATGAAAAGAGAAAGAGTGGGAGACGTAGAATAATAATGAAGGGCTAAATAAATAGAAAGCCAAAATAATTGAGGAAACAAATAGAGTAATTCATGGTAGAAAATGAAAGAAGTGAACAAAAAAAAGTAGTTGAGAAAATATCTCAATGTCTCCTCCGGAGACTTTTAGCAAAAATGAAAAGAAGGCTACATAATTGAACATTAATTTAGGGTGGACAAAATTAGTAGAAGTAGGTATTGGTAGGTTTTGAATGTCTCCTATGGAGACTTTGTGTGAAATTGCCCAAAGTGACATTTTTTTTTTATAACTAAAACAACAAAGACAAACTTAATAATTTTAAATACTAAAAAATTTTAAATTGTCATATTTTATTCATTAAATTTATAAGAATCATACCTGTCAAAATAACGGGTGTTATAGAGACATTCATGTAAAAAGCTTTATAATTTCACTACAAAAAATCGCACCGTGAACTTTTCAGACTGAACCAAATAGAATTTAAGTCACCATGTTTTAATAGCTAGGAAGTTTGGAAGGAAGTGATGAGGGAAAAAAACTAGTTATAGTGTTAGTTTGGAAGGAAGTAATTGAGAGCATGGTTACATAAGGACGCTAGAGTCCACATATATGGTGCAATCACTTCGACTTCTGTTTCTTGAAGTCACCTCTTGGCTACGGAAATGTTTTACATCAATATACCAATATCTAATTTTGTAACTCTTCCAAGGTCTGACAAAGCATCGATAAAGTTCAATTTGCCCAGGCTTTTAGAACTGCTTTCCCACACCCTCATTAGCCATACCCTATAATCACAATCAAAATCTTATGTGCCTCAAGAGACATGGTCCAATTGGAGCTATTATTTTCTCTTTATGGGCAACTACCCTAGGTAAATTTAATCTTACAAACAGTTCCTTAATTATATCGTTAAACTTAGTTTAGTCCATGACTTTTAAAACATCAAAAACTTTAACCTTATCAATCAGTTTGTTTTGGTGTTAATCCTTTTCCTCAATTAAATGTTAAAAAAGAACAAAATATGGATGACATTTAGTTGACAAAGTATTGTTTTACATATTTGTGTCAATCAATTACATATTAAATATGTTCTATTAATATATGCTACTTTTTTTGGGCAACATTACGTGCATATTTCATCATCTTTTCTTACATTAAACTGAGGAAGAAGACTAAAATCTGAAATATATTGATAGACTGAGATTAAAGATAAGTTTAGAAATCATTTGTATCGTAAGATTACTTTTTGGGAGATTTTTTCAATATATGGAAAAGGAAAAGAAAAAAAACCCCGGATGGGCTTTTGGGGTAATGGGTGAGAAATAAATTAGATGATCTATTACTTTTTTATCTACTGACATTGTTGTATACTTTTTTTTCTTTTTGATTTATACCATTTTTTCTAATAAAAAGACCAAAACAATACTAAATTATATATATTTCTTAATTATAATTTAAAATAATTAGAACAATAATGTCTTTATATTCTTTAAAAATCATACCGGTTTCAAATTTTCTCATGTGAAATTGAAAACAACACGATAAATTTTTCAAATTGGCCCACAGGGAGTTTGTATGGGCCATTTTGGGCCTCAAGAGAAGTGGACGTTCTCTTTTAAAGCCCCAAGAGTTAACTAGGGCAGGCCCAACCATACATCTATCCCCAGATCAAAGAGTCAACGTTTTATTTTTATCAGGTATATCAGAGACTATTGTAGAGAAGAGAAGCAGATAGTCTTGTAAATAATAAAAAATAAAAAATAAAAGAAAAGGAAAGCAAAGCAAACCTGAATAACTTGATTAGTTGATTTGGCTGTTCTGAACACCACCCACCCAAACAAACAAACAAACCCTTCCTCTACACAACCCAACAGGAACACAACACAGCTCTCCTCTTATTCTCTTCTCTTCTCCTTCTCTTTTCTCTCTCTCGTGCTCTGCTAGTGTTTTGTACAAAAAAGAAAATCCTGTTTCTTTCAAACCCTAGATTCTCTGAAAACTCCATCTCTTTTTCTCTCCCTCGCAGTCGGTTCCTTGGCTTGGTTGAATCCACGGAGCTTCAATCCAGTGTCTTATTCTGCTTCTTCTTCGATTCGATCTCGTCAATCTCTCGCCTTCCTTCTTCGTTTCTCGACCGTCCTCCCATGGCCGACGGCAAGTTCGATCTACCCGATGATATCCTCTCTTCCAAGCACTCCGATCAGTCTTGGACCGCCAAAGGTATTTCTTCTTCTCCTGCTGCTGGTGCTTATTTGATTTGTTTGTGGGTTTGGTAAATTTTCGGTTTTGATAGGCTTTTTCCTATGATTTGTTCGATTCCGAGCTAATGTGAAGGGGAAGCTTTAATTGATAGGATTTTGTTCATTTCTCCGTTGTCGAAAATGGAATTCGTTAATTAGTATTTTGAGCATCTTCAGACGTTTGAATCACATTTTAATTCCATTTATTGTTTTTGCATCAGGTCACAATTGATTTCCCTTTTTTCCCTCGATTTTTCATTCAAATCTCTCTTCTTTTTAGGTTTTTTTTCTGTCTGGTCGTTTTTTAATTTATTTTTTTTTTATTTGCTGAGAAATTCACTTAAAAAATTGTTATGATACTATAAATCGGTTGTAAATCTGTAATTGAAATATTTCTTCATGTAAGGCTTTTGTTGGTGTTGTTGATGAGGTGATTCATTCAAGTTTTCTAGAGAAGTAAATAAGACCAACATGGAATTTTCATTTCTGCATTGATTAGATCTCGTTAGACAACTATATAGATTATTTACTCCTCTCAATAGATCTTTTCTTCCCTTTCAATTCATTAATTTTTATTTTCTCCACTTGATAAATAGGCAGGTCTTGTATCGTGAAAGCACAGAAAATCGTGTTCTGTCATTTAGATCTATCTAGTTAACGTTATTTTCTGGTTTACCATGATGGCATAATTGTAGACTGATTCTTATTTTATTAGCTGCTCATAAGTGCTCATTTCAGCTACTTATTTCAAAGAAACTCTCTTTTACTTGAGCGGCTCTGTAGGATTTTCTTATATAGTTTCCTTTATTACTAGCTTGTGATGTGCGTAACCGCATGTGGAAATTGAATTGCCTCATAACATTAGACATCAATTGCCCTGCATTTAATAAGGAATATTGCTTATGCATATACTAATGTATTCAAATATTTTAGTATGTGTTGTCTTCTTCTCCTTCTTCTTGTTCGTAGATGCCTCTTTTATTGATGAAATTCTATATATCAACAAGTCGTTTCACGTGTGTTTTGTCTGCATCTCGATAGATATTTGATTCATCAATAAGGCGGTTGCCGTGATCAGAGTCATCATCAAGAATGAATCTTGTTAAATTTTTCTCAATTAAAGTTTTATGAAATGTGCAAAACTACTACTATTTAACTATCATGAACAGTCACTCTGACAGCCTTAGTCATTATGATGGGTTTTCTATTCCCTTTTCCACGATATTATGTACCACTTGCGCAGGGGTTCTAAATGCATTCAATTTATATGGGATTTAAATTAATAACTTAACAGGAAAGTCTAAAATTGATTATTAACTACATTAAAGATTTGGAATTTTTGTCAGTTAGTTTCTCCTTTTTTTCCCCCACACATATTGTGTATCACTTCTTTTTAATCATTTTAGTATCAGACTGGTTTAAGAATGAAGCTGTTGTTCATATTTGTTTATGAAGTGTTCTGATGTGTCTTCATGCTCTACTAGTTGAAACTTCTGGAGGCAATGGTGGAGAAAAGGTGCTTACTGGGTCAAATGATGAGTCAAGAGGTACCTATATTTCCTTCAGTTTTTTGGCAATGTTCTTCCTCCACCCTTCCCTCTCCCTCTCTTGGTGCGAACAGACCTTCGTGTTTTGTTAATTTATTTTTTTAATGTGATTTATGTTGTCGATTTACCAATTACTGCAGATTCACTGGTCTCAGAAAGCAGCATGCCTTTGTCTCCCCAGTGGCTTTATGCCAAACCAACTGAATCTAAGATGGTAGGTACTTTGGGTTGTTTTGGGTCATGGTTACTTTCACTTTTAGTCGTCTTCATTTTTCTTTCTGGTAAACCAAAAAAAAAAAAAGGATATGCACTGTAGTCATACTTCATTATTAGTTTGTGAGAGGAACCCTTTATAAACGATGGAAACTTCTTGAAATGAGTAAAAATTATAACTTTGGGCGTACCTTATGTGGCTTGTATTTTCACAGTCAGAACATACGTGCTGATTATGATGCTTGTTCAAAGAAACCAAAAAAAAAAAAAAAAAAAAGAAGATGATAATATCACGCATACTTGTTCATACGAGGGGAGAACTTGTTTTAGTATTGAGGCTTGGTTCTGATCCCAGCATTGACATAACTCAAGTCATTTAAAGGCTTCAGGTTTTAGGCCCTTATATCTCTAAGGAGGAGGCTAGTGTATCATTTTCTCATTCTAGGCTGTTGCTTTTATTTCTTGTTAACTTGTTTTGTCATCTTTTTAGGATATAAACTTTTTAGGGAATGAATTCTGATTACATCATCTACCAATTGAATGTCTGTTAATGTTTTGCTTCTTAATTATTTCATGGTGCACCAGAAGAAGCCTCTTTATTCCACACGTTCTCATTCACAATTGTATTGATACATCCACATATGCTGCCATCATTTAGTTTCTCACCATAGATCCCTGTTTTTGATATTCTTTATGTGGCAGGAAGTGCGTCCTTCAAGTTCACTTGGGCATTCCACAGAAAACAATCAAAAGGATGGTTGGCGTTTGGAAGGGTCTGAGGATAAAAAGGATCGGAGGCGGCTCAACTCTGATGGTGAAAGTAGCCGCCGCTGGCGTGAAGAGGAAAGAGAAACTAGCTTACTCGGTGGCAGAAGGGATCGTAGGAAAGCAGAGCGCCGAGAAAATGTTTCAATGAGGGAAACAACTGAGAATCGAGCATTGCCTGCCTCTGACCGATGGCATGATGGTCGCAACTCTGTCCATGAAGCAAGACGTGATAGCAAATGGTCACTGAAGTGGGGTCCTGAAGACAAAGACAAGGAGTCACGGACTGAGAAGAGAACAGATGTGGAGAAGGAAGATGCTCACAATGAAAACCAGACTTTTGTAGGTAGCAATCGGTCTGCTTCTGAACGTGACTCAGACTCAAGAGATAAGTGGAGGCCACGCCATAGAATGGAGGTTCACCCTAGTGGGTCAGCTACATATCGTGCTGCCCCTGGATTTGGACTTGAAAGAGGAAAGACGGAGGGTTCAAATTCAGGATTTACCCTTGGACGGGGAAGGGGAAATGCTATTGGAAGATCTTCGTCTTTGGGCCCAACTAACACTGCTTGTCCTGACAAGATTGAGAGTGTTCCTGGAAAGCCAAGGTACTTGTCTGATCATTTTTGCTATCCAAGAGGGAAGCTTCTTGACCTTTATCGTCTGAAGAAGCTTGATCCATCTTTTGCTGCAATGCCTAATGAGATGGAGAAATTGCCACCTCTAACTCAAGTAGACTTGAGTAAGCCATTGGCTTTCGTTGTCCCTGATGCTGCAGAGGAGGTAGCAAATAAGATTTTTGCAATGAGCTTTTCTCTTTCTGCCCCTGCATTTTTGCGTGTGTGTGTGTATTTTTAACTGAAATTTACTTTTTATTTTGTATCTGGATTATGATAGGCCATCCTTAACAGCATATGGAAGGGGAAGATTACAAGTAGCGGTGTATCATATAATTCTTACAAAAAGGGGATGTCAACTGAAGATATAATGGGTACTTTTTTCAGCTTAGCGGTGGCCTCTAACCTTTGTCCAGAACTAATGGCATACTCATTCTTAAAGATATTGTCTTTTCAGATGTTGGAGAAGTTGAATCGGTCGATGGAGTTCTGGACATTCTTCCATCAACCCTTATTGAGGAGACTGATGATGCCATGCAGCACGCAGCTGATGATATTAGTACTTTGTGGAACTATGATTCACAAAGGAAAATGGTAGCTGGTGGGTTGTTGTTTGTTTTATTGTTTGGGTATTGACTTGCCTAGAGGGTTCTGTAGCATTCCGAATAAGTTATGTGTGAATAATATTTTCTCAGGAAAAGATACTAAGAACAAAGAAAAGGAAGATGAAGATACTTCAGGAAATGTTTCTGGTGGATCGAACTCTATAAGTTCAGAAAGTAATGGTGTCTGCAATGAGATAGAGATTGGTGGCGAGTACCATAGTGTCTTTGAGCCCAATGTTGATGCAAATAGGCAAAAGGTAGATTCCTCTCTTACTCGTTATTTATACTTTTATGACACTTGTTCTACAAAGTTTCTTGATAATTCAAGTTCTCAAGGTATTTTTCCCTTTATGTGGCATAATCAGAATGGCAACACCACCGGTGAGGATAAAGAGTTGGAAAAGAATGTCCCACCTGAGGATTTGTGCTTGTATTACCTTGATCCTCAAGGGGTGACCCAAGGACCATATCTGGGGGTTGACATTATCTCATGGTTTGAGCAAGGTTTTTTCGGAACAGACTTGCCTGTCCGCCTGGCAGATGCTCCTGAAGGAATACCTTTCCAAGATTTGGGTGAGATCATGCCACATCTGAAAGCTTTGGATGGGCAAATCAATGATATTAATCAAAGTTTGGAGTTGGAAGAATCCGGAGTCTTTGGAGTAAATTTTGCAACTTCACCTTTGTCTGCTCCTGTTTCCGGAATTAGTGATTCTTCTGTTGGAAATGAGCCCAGCCCATCACTACCCGAGTTCAATGGCCTTCCAGCTGAGCTTGTTCAATTAAGAACATCTGAATCCAAAGATCCACAGCAATTGCCACATTTCAAGGGTCAAAGCTTTCATGATTTTGGTGGAGAAGATGAAGGTTTTTAACTTGTGTCAATATTCTTTTTACGACTTCTTTTATTTTTATATTTATTTATTTATTTTTTTATTTTTGTAAGAACCCTATCGCAATGGTTCTGTTTTTCTTTCAGAAATTGTATTTCCTGGAAGACCTGTGAACCCTGGTTATCCTGCGGCACAATCTTCTGCACATGCTCATGATCCTTTAGTAAGTTCTGGTAGCCAGAGTCTTCTGCTGCCTGAACTTACGGAACCTGGTTTGCGAAATCAAACAGAAACTAAGTTGCATCCTTTTGGCTTGTTGTGGTCTGAGCTGGAAAGTGCTCAAATAAAACAGGCAAAGACATCTAGTACATCTTTTAGCCTGGGCCGGACTGCTTCTTTTGGTGGCATGACTGATCCAGCTGTTATTGCTGACACATGGTCTGACTTCTATGGAAAAAACAGACTTCCGGATCCCAACCTATATCAAGATGTTTTCACTGCCCACAATTTATCACGAGTTGAGCGTGAACCTAGCCATCTTGATTTAGCAGATCAGTTTATGTCACAACAATTGCAGCAACAGAAGCTTCAACAGCGAAAGATGATGTCTAATTTTGCACAATTCAATGAACCAGTTTTAGAGCATCTGCCAAGTGAAAATCTTATTCACCACCAACAATTGGCAAACCTTTCTCCACCAGAACTTGATCATCTTATGACGCTTCACCTGCAACAGCATGAACAGCTTCAGCTCCAGCAACAACACCAGTTACAGCAACAGCAATTTCATCAAAAGCAAAAGATGTTGCAGGAACAACAGCAATCTCATGCACGGCAGGTGTTGCTAGAACAAGTGTTGCACGGTCAGATGCATGATCCTGGACTTGGACAGCCTTATGTTGATCCTGTAAGGGCTAATAATGTTCTAGATCAGATATTTTCAGAGCAACAAATTTTACATCAAATACAACAACAGTCTCACCACCCTCCTAGGCACGTGGATCCATCATTGGAGCAGCTCATGCAAGCAAAATTTGGTCAGACACCACAACAGGAACATCAAAGAGATTTGTTGGAGTTATTATCTCGTGCACAGCATGGACATCAGTCTTTAGAACATCAGATGCTTCAGCATGAGCTGCTGCAAGTGAGGCAGTTGTCAATGGGAATGAGGCAGCGGGCCTGTATGGAAGAAGAGAGACATATCAATTCCGTCTGGCCTCAGGATGAATCCAATCAGTTCTTCAGGGGCCATGCTGGTAGTAACAGGGCTCTCTCATCTGGCTTTGGTCCATTGGATGTTTATCAACGGCAACAGAGGCCATTTCATGAAGAGCAGTTGAGTCATCTTGAGCGGAATCTCTCACTACAGGAGCGACTTCAGCTAGGGCTTTATGAGCCTGCACTACCATATGAGCGGTCAATGTCTTTGCCTCCTGGTGCTTCTGGGATGAACTTGGATGTTGTAAATGCTATGGCTCGTGCTCATGGTCTGGATATGCAGGAGTCAAGTGCACTTATGAAATCTGCTGGTCAAGTTGGACCATTTCACTCTGGTGCCCACCCTCACGGTCCTCATCACCCTTTAATTCCTAATCAATTTCAGGTTTCACTTATGGATGGAGTAGAGGGCTGTTGGTCTGAGAACAACGATCTTATAGAAAATAACTTCATCGATTCTCGGTCTCAACAGTTGCATATCCCTGTTGAGCAGCAGAAGAGGGAATCTGAAGTAAACGTGACTTCTGAGGATGCAACATTATGGATGTCAGATGGACTTAATGATGAGAAGTCAAAGCGGTTGTTGATGGAGTTGCTTAATCCTAAATCAGGCAATCAAATTAGTGATCCGTTAAATGTGAGCAATGAGCCATCCTCCGAGGGAAGGATGTTATTTGGACGGTACACTGGCTCTGCACCGAGCTCATCTGATATCCCTTTTAGTCAAGCTAATTTAAATAATTCATATGGAGTGAGAGCATATAATTCGAGCTCATGTGAACCACCAGAAGAAGGGCACACCAGCAGTGATAAACTGCCCTTGATATCTGATTCTAGAGGGCCCTCTGTGAACAAAGAGCGCTTGGAGGTGCATGGATTGAAAAGTGAGCCTGTGTCAAAAGGTCGGGATTTTGAGGTCCAACAAAGCATGGTTGAGCAAGCAGGCTTGGTAGATCGGTAAGCTCAAGCAATAAACAAGTGAATGGCTTGTCTTTTTTTTTTTTTATAAAAAAAATAATAACAGCAATAATAATAAATTTTCTTTATTCTGACAGAGTGCCGGTCTCGTTCATAGGGCAAGAAAATATTCTGCTTAGACGCCCTTCTGTGTCGCGGACGTCATCATCCCAGGATGGATTGTCTGAACTAGCACCTGATCCAGTTTCTAGGGGGATAAATTCTCTGAGTGGTGTTTCTGATGGTATGTTGATATCTTGATCCTATTATCCTCATGCCTATGCGGTGCAGTTATTGCTCAAAACTGTTGCAGGAATAGCGGATAATTTTCTTTCTACATGCAGGGTTCTGTTTTTGTTGTCGACATTTTTTCTTTTAACGTTTTTTTCCTGTATTTCCTCTTTTTCAGGGGTTCGTCTTGATACATCGAGTAATATGATAAACCAAGGTCCAGATGTTACATCATCTTCCAAGAGGGATATGCGCTTCCACCATGCTTCATCCGGCAATGAGGCTGATGTCTCAGAGGCATCCTTCATTGACATGCTGAAGAGTAATGCAAAGAAGACTGTTCCGACCGACGCCCATTCGACAGCTGGAATTCCAGATTCGTCTGATGGAACACAAGGCCGGAGTGGCAAAAAGAAGGGGAAGAAAGGGCGGCAAATCGACCCTGCTCTCCTTGGATTCAAAGTTACCAGCAATCGTATTATGATGGGTGAAATACAAAGAATAGAAGATTAGTGCCATTTTTAACATTTTTCTCGCATTTATGTATAATCCTTGCCTTTTGATAGTTCCGTAAGTTCAGAGTGTAAAGTATCCGTTGATAAATTTTTGTTTTTGTCATTTAATTTTTTCACTTTGGTGGATAAATGTGGTAAATGGTAAGTAAACAAAGGCGTGTGGCAAAATGCCTTGTTCACAAATCTGAGTGTGCAGCTACCGGATATGGTTTGTATAGACTAACAAGGTTTCTGATGAAAATAAAATTGCTTGGACAGAAAAAAAAATAATAAAATTGATGGAAGTAATCATTCTATAGATTTGAGATTTGTGGATGTGTAAAGAAAAAAACCTATGCTGCAAGATCGTTGCTTGTATGTGCCCCTTTTTGTGGTTTGTGTATTTGTGTATTTGTGTTGTGTATGTTTTATACGATGTTGGGAAGAATGGTTTGAAGTTTTGACCAATTTGAATTAATTTTGGTTAAATTATTGCAATATGTGAAAGTTTTATATTATAGTTTTTTATTTAACATTATATAAAGAAGAGTTTTGTAAAATATGGATTGTCAAACGCACTGTTACTCTGCGTAAGGAGGAATGAGAATTGAGATGACAACGGATATATTATTAAGACTAATGTATAAATATATATATGTGTAAATATATATATATATATATATATATATATATATTCCTGGTTATGGATAATGAAGTAGAAGTTGAGCTTTTTAAGGAACAAAATTATTGTATCGGCGTTTATAACGTAGAAGTAGAGCTTGTATCTTGCCACTAAAAAGTAAATATCAACAACTTATGTGTATTTGTCTTAACGTACCTTAAATTGAAGTTCTCCAGACAGAGAGCAGGGAAAAGGACGAATTAGTGTACACAAGGAACTACGTACATCTTCGTATTGATAATTTGCAGATGAAGATTTCTATTTCTAAAAATTCAAATTTTGGATATTTTAAATTTTAATCACATTTAAATTAAAATCTTTATAAATCGATTCTATCCAATTTGAAAGGTATTTTGGGGATTTTGCATGCTATACATAGACATCTATAAATACTAATAATATTATTATTGTTCCCTAAATTTATAAGGATTTTGAAAAGACGCCTGATCTTTTCGATTTTGAAGCCCCTTAAAATTTCCCAAGACTCGATTTGGCTCCTGTAGCCACTACCCAAAAGTCCCAAACCCTTCCTCACCCTCTCCTCTCTCTCTCTCCCCTCTCTGCAGCTGTTGCTCGATAATTGCCGTCTGAAAACCCTAGAGATTCTTTGAACCTCCATCTCTGTTCTTGCTCCTTGCGCACCCTGTCCTTTGGCGAGTTACAATCCACTGTCTTCTTCTTCTTCGTTTTCTTGATCTCGTCACTCTTTCAACTTCTCTCTTTCTCGACCTACCAATGGCTGACGGCAAGTTTGACCTACTTGACGATATCCTCTCCTCTAAACACTCTGATCACTCTTGGACTGCCAACGGTATTTCTTGGTTCTTCTTCGTCTTCTTCTCAATCTGATTTGTTTATGATTTTGGTGATTCAGTGCTTCCGAATGTGTCTTCTGTGCATTTGATGGATTTGGCGATTATTAAGGATTGGTTTTTCTTCATCTGAACTTAATTTTTTCCATATTGAAAAGTAGTGATCACCTCGTTCTGAGATTCTTGCACTCAGTTTTATTACTTATATCAGCTTGGTCTTCAGAGCAAAACTGTCGTGATTATTTGTTCATAATGTGTTTCGTTTTGTGTTCATGCTTTATTAGGAGGAAATGGCGGAGAGAAGGTGCTTTCTGCGAGTCTTGATGAGTCGAAAGGTATATATCTTTCGTTGGATTTCGTTCTTTTTTTTTTTTTTTTAATTTTCTTCTTCTTCTTTTCTAGGGAGTGGTCTGAGGGGCGCGGGCGCATTTTTTTTTTATTATTCCTTCTTACGTAATTTGTAATTTGTATTGTTGATTTACCAATTACTGCAGATTTACTGGCCTCAGAAAGCAGCATTCCTTTGTCTCCCCAGTGGCTTTATGCCAAACCAACTGATTCTAAGATGGTAGGTGCTTCTTTAGCCATGTTGGGACTCTCTTGCTTTCACTTTTATAGAACTAGGAAATAAAAAATCTGGAGATGTACTTTAGGATAAGTCTCCACTATCTTTAAAATAGAAAACTGAAAGGATTTATTCCCACCCCACCACACCCCCCCCACCACCACACCCCAACCACACCCCAGCACCCCCCCTCCTCCCTCTAACAACAAAGTTTTTGACAATGCTAGATGATTCAGAAGCCTTTAACTCTTAGGCAATCTGATGTCAGTGAGAAAACGCCCATTTATCCTATGCTAAAATTCTAAGTTTCGTTTCTCTATTTTCCTAACCCTTTTTAAGCATATGCAACTTTATTGAGAATTCTGATTTTTCATTTTTCAGGGGTCTCCCCTTTAAGTCCCTTTAAGTCCTATTTGCCCATTTATTTCATGTAAGCTAGTGTCTTATTTGGCATTTCACAGCTATATCCTTATTTCCTGTGTTCTTTTTAATGGCAGGAAATGCGTCCTTCGAGTTCACCTGGGCACCCCACAGACAACAACCAAAAGGATAGTTGGCGTTTGGAAGGGTCTGAGGATAAAAAGGATCGCAGGCGCCTTAACGCTGATACTGAAAATAGCCGCCGTTGGCGTGAAGAGGAAAGAGAAGGTAGCTTACTTGGTGGTAGAAGGGATCGCTGGAAAGCAGAGAACCGAGAAAATGTTTCGATGAGGGAAACAACCGAGAATCGAGCATTGCCTGTTTCTGACCGATGGCATGATGGTCGCAACTCTGTCCATGAAACAAAACGTGATAGCAAATGGTCATTGAAGTGGGGTCCTGAAGACAATGATAGGGAGTCACGAACTGAGAAGAGAATAGATGTGGAGAGGGAAGATGCTCACAATGAAAGCCAGACTTCTGTAGGTAGCAATCGGTCTGCTTCTGAACGTGACCCAGACTCAAGAGATAAGTGGAGGCCACGCCATAGAATGGAGGTTCACCCTAGTGGGTCAGCTACATATCGTGCTGCCCCTGGATTTGGACTTGAAAGAGGAAGGACAGAGGGTTCACACCCAGGCTTTACGCTTGGACGGGGAAGGGGAAATGTTATGGGGAAATCATATTCTTTGGGCCCAACTAACGCTACTTGTCCTAACAAGGTTGAGAGCTTTCCTGGAAAGCCAAGGTACTCATCTGTTAATTTTTGCTATCCAAGAGGAAAGCTTCTTGACCTTTATCGTCTGAAGAAGCTTGATCCATCTTTTGCCACAATGCCCAATGAAATGGAAAAATTATCACCGCTAACTCAAGTCGGATTGACTGAACCATTGGCTTTTGTGGCCCCTGATGCTGCAGAGGAGGTATCAAATTTGATCTTTCAATGAGCTTTATTTTTCTGCATGGCTTTTACTATGTATTCGTCCTTTTAACTCAAATTTGTTTCCTGTCTGGTTCATAATAGGACATCCTTAGCAATATATGGAGGGGAAAGATTACAAGTAGTGGTGTTGTTCATAATTTATTTCAAAAGGGTAGATCAACTGAAAATATAACAGGTATTTTCCAGTTCAGTGGTCTCTGATCTCTGTCCGGAACAAATGTCATTCTCACTCCGAAATTTATATTCTTTCTAGGTGTTGGAGAAGTTGAAACAGTAGATGAAGTTTTGGATATTCTTCCATCAACCGTCATGGAGGAGACTAATGATTCCATGTTGGATTGTACTTCGTGGGATTATGATACACAAGGGAATATGGTAGATGGTGGGTGGCAGCTTAATTTGCTTTTGAATATTTCCTTGCAAGATTTTTTTTAATCTATTAGGATTCCTCCTAAATGATATGTGAATTATATTTTACTTCAGGTAAAGACGCATATCTTAAAGGAAAGGAAGATAAATTCACCTTAGCAAATGCTCCTAAGGCCTTAGCAGTTTCTGAAAGCAATAGTCTATGCAGTGACATAGATATTGACGCTCCATATCATAGTGTTGTTCAGCCCAATATCGACATAACTAGGCCGCAGGTAGATTATTCTTTCACCAATCACCCACGCTTTGATGACATTGATTCTGCCACCTCTTTTAGTTTTTACGTCAGTTACAAGTTATGTGATAATTGATAATTCAAGTCCTCACTGTGTATAATATTATTTTAATGGAGCACTATCAGAACGGCAACACCACCAGGGAGGCAAAAGAGTTGGAAAGGGATGTACCACCTGAGGATTTATGCTTGTGTTACCTTGATCCTCAAGGAGTGATCCAGGGACCATTTCTTGGGGTTGATATCATCTTATGGTTTGAGCAAGGTTTTTTCGGCACAAACTTGCCTGTCCGCTTGGTTGATGCTCCTGAAGGAACACCTTTCCGAGAATTGGGTGAGATGATGCCACATCTGAGAGTTACGGATGGGCAAGTGGACAACATTTGTCAAAACTTGAAGCTAGAAGAATTCGTAGATGTTGGAGTGAATTTGGGGTCTGCTTTACCATCATCTGCTCCTGTTTCCAGCATTACTGATTCATCTGTTGGAAATGAGGCAAGTCCATCATTCTCCGAGTTCAATGGCCTCCCTGCTGAGCATGTTCAGTTGAGAGTATCCAAACCTGAAGACTTACAGCAACTGCCACTTTTCAAGGGTCAAAGCTTTCATGAGCTTAATGCACAAGATGAAGGTATCAACTAAGTCTTTTATGAAGTTATTTTTATACTTCAACATTTCAGGGATTTTGTTGTACATGATGATTGTTTTGGCCCGTGTCATTATGACTCATGGGCTTTCTGATAATCGCATCCTAATAGATCTGTTTTTCCTGAAAATGCATTTCCAGGAAGACTTTTGAATACTGGCTATCCTGGTGCAAAATCCTCAGAGTACGCCCACATTTCAGTAGCAAATTCTAGCAGCCACGTTCCTTTGCGGCCTGAATTTACTGAACCTGGTTTGCAAAATCAGACTGAAACTGAGTTGCATCCCTTTGGCTTGTTGTGGTCCGAGCTAGAAGGTTTTCAAACAAGACATGCAAATAGTACGTCTTCTATCTTAGGCAGGACTTCTGGTCGCATGGCTGATCCAGTCATTGCTGCTGAACCATGGTCCTATGTTTATGGGGACAATAAACTTTCAGATTCAAACCTGTATCAAGAAGTGATGAATACTCACAAATTCTCACACGTGGAACGCGGACCCAGCCATCTTGATGTACCAGATCAGCTCATGTCACGTCGATTGCAGCAGAAGCTTCAACAACAGAATATTTTATCTTCTCTTGGACAATTAGATGAATCAGATTTAGAGCATTTGCCTGGTCAAAATCTTATTCACCACCAGCACCGGATTGCAAACCTTTCTGCACCAGATCTAGATCATCTCACGACACTTCAGCTGCAACAACTTCGACAGCTTCAGCTTCAGGAACATCATCAATTGCAGCAACAGCAATATTATGAAAAACGAAAACTGTTGCAGGATCAACAGCATAAGGTGCTGCTTGACCAATTGTTGCGTGTTCAAATGCATGATCCTGGTCTTGGACAGCCACATGTTGATCCTGTAAGAGCTAGTGATGTGTTAGATCAGGGTTTTTTTGAGCAACAGTGTTTACGTCAACTGCACCAACAGTCTCACCACCTGCTTAGGCACGTGGATCCATCTGTAGAGGAGCTCTTGCAAGCAAGATTTGGTCAGGCTTTACAACAGGAACATTCAAGAGATTTATTGGATGTACCATCTCGTGCACAGCATGGACAATTTCAATCTCTGGACAATCAGATGCGTCAGCATGAACTGCTGCAAGCCAGACAGTTGTCAATGGGACTGAGGCAGCAGATGGAAGAAGAGAGGCGTATTAACTCTGTCTGGCTAACCGATGAATCCAATCAGTTCTTCAGGCATGGTAGTCACCGAGCTCAGCCTTCTGGATTTAATCCATTAGATGTTTATCAGTGGCAACAGAGGCCATTGCATGAAGAGCAGTTAAGTCACGTTGAGCGGAACCTTCCACTTCACGAGCAACTTCAACAAGGGCTTTATGAACCTGGCTCACTGTCATTTGAGCAGTCAATGGCTTTGCCTCCTGGTGCGTCAGGGATGAACTTGGAGGTGAAAGCTATTGCTCGTGCCCATGGTATAGATATGCCAGAGTTGAGTGCGCATATGAAGTCTGCTGGTCAAGTGGGACCATTTCTGTCTAGCATGCATCCTCCTGGACCCCATCACCCTTTAACTCCTAATCAGTTTCATGTTTCACATATGGACGCAATTGAAGGCCGTTGGTCTGAGAATAATGGGCACTTTGAAGACAACTTTCTTGATTCCCGGTTTCAACAGTTTCATATCACTTCTCAGCGGCAGGAAAGGAATTTTGAAGTAAAAGTGACTTCTGAGGATTCATCTTTACAGATGTCGGATCAACTTAATGATGAGAAATCGAAGCAGTTACTTATGGAGTTGCTCAACCGTAAGTCAGGCAATCAAGTTTCTGATTCATTAGATATGAACAATGCTGCCTTCTCTGAAAGAAGGGTGTTGCGTGGGCAGTTCCCAGGATCAAGCTCATCAGATATCCCTTCCAGTCTTCATTTAGAGCGAGAAGCCAATTTCAATAATTTATTTGGTGGAGTGATAACCTATGGTTTTAATCCATGCGAACCACTGCAAGAGGAGCAGGCCAGCAATGAAAAACTGCTCGTTACATCTGATTCCAGAGCATCCTCGGTAAACGAAGGGCGCCTGGAAGTAGTGCATGGGTTGAAAAATGAGGGTATGGAGAAAGGTCGGGATTTTGAGATTGAACAAAGCATGGAGAAGCAGGATGGCTTTGCGGCTCTAGATGACAGCAAGGGATCAATGAATAACCTAAGCAGGCATTCTTCCTTTGGAGTCCCTGGTAACTTGTTGCCTCTCTCTTTTTCTTTTCTTTTTCCTTTCCTTAAAAAAAAAAAATTGCCATAACGGGGTATTTCTTTCCTTTTTTTTTTTTTGGCATCTTTGGAATTCCTTTCTTACATACGTGAGTATCATGGTGGCTTTAATTTTTTTACAGGTGGGAGTGCATGTAATTCAGTTTTTGACGATGTTGCAAAGGATAGGTGAGTTCAATTTCGGTTTATGTTATAGAGCCCCACGTAATTCAAATTGTCCTTGCATTCTGCATCTTTATTGTTTGTATAGGCACAGAAGCGATACGCAAGGGAATGGCTTAGCCTTTTTTTTTTTCACTTCTTCGATGGATGGGTCGCTATTGAACTGGCATCTCTTGTACATGTACATTGATCTGCATTATTGAATGTGGTCTATATCAGCCTTATGGTTTTATTAATGCCTACCGGTGCTGAGATCAGTTTTATTTACAGGGTCTGAGTCTCGTTCAGAGGGCAAGAAAACATTCTGCTGAGACGCCCTTCAATGCCAAGACCACCATCATCCCAGGATGCATTGTCTGAACTAGTGTCTGATCCGGTATCAGGTCGAAGAAATTATTTGAGTGGTGTGCCTGATGGTATGTTGCAGCAATAAGTGACTCTACGTTTCTATATCGCAGGGATGACAGGGATGAACGGGGGAATAGGGTTTAAATGATGAACTAACATGAGCTACAATTAATTGTGGTGATTAGTGTGAACTGTGGAATTTTCAGGGGTTCGTCAAGATGCAGTGGAGAGTAATCCAGTGAACCAAGGTTCAGAAACTACAGCATCTCCTTCCAAGAGAGAGACGCGCTCTCTCCATGCTTCATCGTTCAGTGAGGCTGACGTCAAAGACACATCTTTCATTGACATGCTGAAGAGCAGTGTCAAGAAGACTGATCCAGCGGATTCCCATGTGGCTGCAGGTGTTCTGAAATCAACGGAAGGAGTGCAAGGCCGAATCGGCAAAAAGAAGGGAAAGAAAGGGTCGCAGAAAATCGACCCTGCTCTTCTTGGCTTCAAAGTTTCCAACTCTAGTCGCATTATGATGGGTGAAATACAACGCATAGATGATTAGCGCCCAATTAGTTTAACCTTTTCCTTTTCTTTGTTGTGTAATCATCGTCTCTTGTTAGGTCTTTTTCAGAGGTTTAGTGTAAAGTATCCCCCTTGAAAATTCTTTGATTTTTCCCGCTTTGTACATCTTAGTGGTAAATATGATGACAAAGGGGTGTGGCAGAATTGCCGATTAACAGTTAAGAGTGTGCAGTGTCGCGACATAGTTTTGTATAGACCAACAAAATGTTTATAATGAAAATAATTGGTGGATAGTATTGTACATAAGAAAAATAAAGGTGCATCTTAATTGTTCCCAACATTTAGCTATCTCTATTTTTTTTTTTTGGTTTGGACCTTAATTTAAATATTAAATAGATAAAAGAAAACCAAAATTTCTAACCAAGAGAACACCCAAAAAGAGTCCATATCTTTTTATCTATTTTTTTATTCATTATTATTATTATTATTATTATTATTTTAAGTAAAAGGACCTTGCCCTTTTAAAACATTGCACTTTTGGAAAGGTAGAATGCAAAAATTTAAGAACGAATGCAAAAGGTTAAAATCCATTGTGAAGGTTTTATTTTTATTATTTTTTAAAAAAGATGGTGAATGTGTTTTAATTGTCTAAATTGCATGATCTTTTAAAGAAACTGTACAATTAGCTAGGAAATTTGGCGTTCCAACATATTCAATCGGCAAATAAGTAGTATTCGGCAAATCTCTCGCCGCTCATGTGAAGTCATCAACATCTTGATCTTGCCACGTTCAAGTCTTGTAAAGGGCATTTATTAAAAAAATAAAATGAAAGGCACACTGTATTGTGCAAAAGAATCAAATTAATATTACATAACTACTTGTCTGCTTGTCTGGGGATGATGAGAAATTCAGCATTTTCTTAAATAATAATAATAATAATAATAATAATAATATGAAACCAAAAACACAAATTACAAAAATCCAGCAAAAGAAATAATAATTTATTCGACAACATTGCTCATCCATGCCATTTACCCGGAAAAAGCTCCATGACAGTTCTTCCCATGATCCAATCCAATTCAGAAGCTGATAAAGGTACTTGATTGGCAATAAGAGAAAAAGCTTCTTTGGCTCCTTTATAACGACATTCAGGAGCAACATATGGGAAGTCACTGCACCAAATTCACTCAAAACAATAAGGTTATTCCTTGTAATCTTCTGAGTTTTATCTTCTTTCTCCTCAGAATACTTAAAAATTTGTTGGTCTAATTTGTGACAGAAATCACAAAAGTCACTTGCGTCCCCCATATGACGCGGTTAGCACCAAATGTAGAAACAACTTGGGACAAGGAATGGGATAAATCCTCATACGGCAATGGCTTCCTTGAGACCCTGAAAAGGGCACTAAATTTTACATATACCTGTTCACATCAAGAATTCAACACAAACAAAAAACGTGTTGGTCAGGTTACAACCCCAAAAACGATTGCATAATGCACCATAAAGCTGCAAAATTCTGATTATTATAGGTAATCCTCACTACGTGCCTAACAAAACCAAATGAAAAGATAAGACTCATCAAAGTAAATGTCTTAGTGGTTGCAAGCTTGGCCTAGTCACGCCAACCTCCGTTGAGGTCTAGGCTAGAGTTTGAATCCCATTATCCCCAATTTCACTAAAACACAATAACACTAATAAATAAAACTCAAGTTCCAAAGGAGCACAAGAACCCACAAATTTAACCAGTTATTCCAGTAGTTTTTTTGAAATCCGTTGAAGTTTTAGTGCTCTCCACTAAGGGTGACCAGGGTGTCAAGGGCCCATAGGGCTTCCCAAGATGGTGGTAATATTTGAGAAACAAACAGAGCGAGCATTCCTGAACCAAAAAAAAAAACAGAAGACACGGTTGAAAGGTATTCACGTCACTTACACCTGTGGGAATCTGGATAGGTCTAAAAGCCAAGAGAAAGCTTTACTCTCTTCATCATTCCTGCAATATAAACATCTAAGAAGTGACAAATGTTAAGATATGCTGGTTAAGAGAGAATATAACAGGAGGCTTAAAGCTCACGCCGGTGGTTTGCAGAAAGCCAAATGATCAAGTAACACAACCGTCGACGGGAACTCTCTGCAGAGTTCCTCTATAGCTGAATTCTAGAGCAAGAACATAATAGAAACGACAATCAAAGGGAGTCCACGTCAAAATAAAAACCGCGCCAAATGAGGGAACAGCAGTAATACCAAAAACCACTATAAAGTACAAAACGGCAATTAAAAAGGACCGGCGACAAAATAGAAAAGACCAGATAAGAACGTGACAACAACAGGAAAAGATGATAATAATAATAATAATAATAATAATAAGCATCCTGATTAATTAAAGAAAAATGAAGGCAAACGACATAGCACGACAAGAAATAAAATAAAAAAATCAACAATAAAGGCCAAATGAGATCAAGAAAATGACGACAACGAAGCCAACGGCAGAAGCATAAAAAGCAACAAGAATTCAGTAGACGACAACAAATGGGAAGCGCTGTAATTTTAAATTTAAAGCGAGATTAAAATAGATACGACAGAAACATGAAAATCCGACAGTAAAAGGAAACCCACCCAAAGGAAACGACAGTAAAAAAGGAGAAGCCAGATAGAATGTAACAACAGCAAATGAAGAAACGACTACAAACCCCACACGATAAAGGAACAATCAAACGACGGTCGACAGGCGCAGAAACGAGTAGAAAAAAGAAAATAACCCAAATGAAACAACAACAAAAGATTTTGGAAAGACAGAAACGACATCAAATAAGAGCACAAGACTAAATATAAAACGACACTGAAATGTCAATGGCTGATGTGTGGGAACAAGAGACGTCCAAAATGACCAGGGAAGAGAAACAACGACACACGATAAGACAGCTACAATTGAGCAAACGACATAATTGTAAAAACGACAAGAAGTGGAAAAGAAAAACGACGACAAGCGCTAACGACACAACCGAATGTTTATCAAAAACACCAATAAAAGTAATACATGAACACTTATTTTTAACGATTAACGTTTCCTAGGTTATAATTCTAATATGATATATTTTAACAACTGTTGTGATAAGAAGTTAATATTATTAATTATCATAATATTATTAACAACAATGGCTGTACTATAAATGCACCATCAACATCTGCTTCTTCCATGCTTTGAAAATAAATAAATAAATAAATAAAAATAAAAAAAAACTATAGGATTGTTGTTTTTTTAAAAAAAAAAATTGAAACAGAATTATATATGCTACTGCAAATATTGACAGTAAGTTATATTCATGCTTAAGATGAAGCAAACATAGAATTGAGAACAAAAAAAGAAGTTATTATTTTTCATATTGAAAACCATAAGAAGATCAGAATTAATGTTGCAACTCCGAAAGCTAAAAAAGGTCAAGATGCACGCAGTGAGAATCAATTATGTTCAAACTGAAAATTACAAAAAAAAAAAGGCATGTTTTTGTGTTGACTGCCGAGTCAAGTAAAATGACGGAAATTCTACCAAGCATATAAGTAAAACAAAATGAAAAAATAGTAAAGATGGAAAGTCAAATGTACCTTGTGTTGGAATTAATTCCAATAAAGTATGGGCTGATATATTAAATAAATATGTATTAATGTTATCAGATAAGATTAGCCTAATTAAAGTGATGTAATAAAGTGTAAAGTTTTGGGTTTTGCATCTCATAAAGTGTGAGTATAAAATTATGTATAGAGACCTAAAGTCTAATTTCTATTTTTATGATAGACTAAAATAAAAATAAGACAAATTAAGAAATAATTTATAAAAGGTTATGGTCCTTATGTCATACGGTGCGTATATTTTTTTAGCATCCCATCACTGGAAAAAAGAAAAAGGAAGAAAAACTTTCTCTTAGAGAAACTATACTGACTCAGAAGATCAAGAATTAAAATTCAACTGTTCAAATGGATTTAGATATGCTTCCACTCAAATTCTTGATGAATTAACATGAGTTTTAGGATTTGATGATGGTTTTCATTTATAAAGTTTCTTTCAACAAGTGACATCGGAGCCTCCTCATGTTGAATTATTGCTCATCAAGTTTTGGTTGAATCTTTATGTCGAAAACAACTATGCTTATTTGATTTCTTGAGTCTGGGCTGTTGAAAGATATGCATGTACTTTGATTGTGTTGTTGCATTATGGGTTGGTTTTATGGATTCAGGTTTCAACCTTTGGCTTGAATTCGTATCATCTATTTTGTGTATATATACATGTTCATTCTGATTCGGTTTTTCTAGGATTGAAGAGATCGTTTTTTTTTTTTTTTTTGGCCATATGGATTCAGTTGTCGTTTTCTCTTTTGGATGAGATTCCATTGTTGTCGTTCAAAAAAAAAAAAAAAGGGAAAAGGGCAAGCGATGGCCTGCTGCCTTTTCATAATTCAATTCATAAGGATTTCGTAATATGTATTAACGCTTGATTGAAGAAAAAAAAAATTCTTTATTATTTTTTTTCTTCACATGGATTCATCATACGGGATGGTTGCCGAAAAGAAGAATTAAAAAAAAAAAAAAAAAGCCCTGATGCACAACCCTTTTTTTGGGAAACTGTTGGATTACACATGGATTACTTCAAGTTTATTCCGGTTCGGCCTAAAGTTTGTCGAGCCCATCAGCTATTCTAAGAATGAATTGAGTCTGGGTCAAATTTTGGGTTGGGTTTAAATGTTGGGTCAAACAATGGGTCATTGGGTTTGGATAAAGGGCTGAATAGGACCCATCCATACAGTACCCGACCCGCAGGGACCCGACCTGGTTTGACTTCATAGTCTAAAGCAATGTGTCACTAAAGTGGCCTCTCTTATTGAAATTAATTTATTTTGGAATATAAACGGTTGTGTTCATGCAATATATGTGAATATTGACCGGCCTAAAAGAAGGTTAATATTTGACAGAATTGCATGTACACCTGTGGTTAGGGCCAGTAATTTTGGACACGGTATGATGACATGATACAAAAATGACACAAGATAAACAGGTTTGGACCGCATGTTTATTAATTGGGCCATAAATAGGTTGGCACGAATAACACGAAAATAAACGTGTTGGATTCGTGCTAGCACGAATAACACACTTAATTATATGTACAGTAAACGTGTTAATACGACATGACACGACCTGCACGTTTATAGCACGTTCAAACTTAAAATAAAAAAATTCAAGAATTTTGGAGGTCTTCAAGGTTCGAACTTGCACCTAATGGTGTATTTTTTGTGCTTGTCACCACCTTGCTGGGTTGCCATTGCCATTTAGTATTCAATAATAGTTTTTATTATATTTATTATGATTTTTTACTTTTGACACCAAAAGTCCCACATTGAAAGTGAAAGGAGTTGTCTGTCAACTCTTCTGTAATATAATACATCAGTTTTGCTTTTGAAGCCCGCATCACAAATGAAAGCCGTCTATGGCTTTGAAGCAATTTTTCTTTGACGAGGAGAAAATAGATATACAGCGTAAAATATTTAATAATTTAAAAACTGGAGGAAAAAAATAAAAAGATAGTTTAAATATTTAATATTTAAAATTATTATATTATTTATACCCATATTTAAATTTTTTTTAATTTATTTTGGTTTTAAAAAAATTATATAGTAAAAAAATTAAATATTAATTTTTTAATTGTGTAAAAAAATTATATAGTAAAGAAAATATTAATTTTTTAATCGTGTAATAATTGTGTCGTGTTATACGTGTTATAGGCGTATCGTATTCATGTTTAGTCTAATTATGTCGTGTTATAAACATGTTAACATAAACACGACACGCGAATACGAATTGCCAACCCTACCTGTGGTAATAAACATGTAATAATTATTCGGTTCTTTACATGTGAACAATAAATCGGCCCAAAAGAAGATTTATTGTTTGACATGTTCTTATTGTCAGCGTTTGAATACTACACCAATAGTACCACTTATAAGTTAATATTTCTGTCTAAAGACTAAATATTAATGTTGTGTTAGGTATCTTGTGATGGGTTTATTATTATTTGAATTTATTTAAGTATGATATGGAACTTATGTGTGGCGACTCGCCTTTTCGAGCAGTCACTTTACTTACGTAAAACATTATTTCTTAAACAATAATCTTAATTACTTAGTAAGAAAAATACTGAAATAATTTTTTTTCTTTAAAACATCCTTAAAAACTGTTGCGATATCTGTCGCAATCTAAGTTAAGACATCGTTCAACACTTGCTTTTGAAACTATTTCAAATCGTTTCTTAAAACTTAATAAGAAACATTTATCTGAATCGTAACTTAAAATTTAACTTTATCATAATATAAAACATTTCGCAAAATATATTGTAAAACCTTGAAAATATTTCTTAAAACTATGATTTTCTTAAAACTTTGAAAACACTATATTAAATAGTAGAAAACCTTTCCTCTGTGTAGCGGAAGCAAACTGTGGTAGTATCTATACTTAAATCCTCGCATCTGTCCTTTGCAACACCCAGCTCTTCTAACGGGTCCTACTGGTCACCCATAAAATTACCTATAGCATGAAGAAACTTTTACTGAGCTTTTGCTCAGTAAGTTCAAACATAATTTCACAAATCATTTAAAACATGCTTTAAAAACTTTTCTCATAAAAATCTTTTCCATAAAATGCTTTTCGTAAATGTTTTTCATAAACATTTCTAAAAACTTTTTTCATAAAACATTTTTGAAACGTTTTGCATAAATGTTTTTCATAAAATATTTCTTGAACATTTTTCTTAAAACGTCATTTATAAACCTTTTCTTGTAAACATAAAAATGTTTTTCCTAAACATTTAACGTAAATACTTTATAATAAGGAATACAAGCAAATTCATAATGCATAATTCCAATTATGCTCAATTATAAACTTCAATTATGAGCATTTTATGAACATTCTATAAACTTAAATATTCCTTTCTTTTTTAACCTTTATCCTTATTCCTTAACTTTCTTTAACTCATAACCTTTAGTGTTCGTACCAACATCTTTAGTCATGAGATCATAAACATGATGCTTCCCTTGTGGAAGACTTGAGACCATCGAGCATCGAGGTCATATACCTCACATCTACGAGGTCAAACTTTAACTTTACTTATGTACCTCACATCTAGGAGGTCACAACTTTAACTTTACTTTCAGTACCTTACAACAAGGAGGTTGGTACGACACTTTCTTTTTATTATCTTTACTTTACCTTCTTTTTAACGTTAGTGAGCATATCAAATGCTAACACATTATATGCAAATACATTTGCAAATCATAACTTGTACTATAAAACTTATTGCATAACAAATGCAGCATAAAACTTATAACATAAACTGTAAAATATTATGCATTTAAAAAAATACAAACATATTTTAAACATAATTATTGCGAATACATTGCAATCTTTTATTTGATCTTTTAAAACTTTATGCATATCAAATGCAATCATGCTTTAACATAATAGTTGCAAATACATTACACATCTTGATTTAAACTTTAAAACCTCTTGCATAACAAAAGCAAACATTCTTTAAAAACAATTTGCATAAAAATGGCAAACACATTTGTAAACATAAATATAAGCATTTGAAAACCATTTACTTCATGCTGTAGGTGAGGTTCGAACTTACCTGGACTATACTCTGGCGTTCTCTATTCTGTTCCTTTTCCTTTCGTTAGTCAGCCTCTGTGTCTTGATCAAACGACAACTGACTCATCAATTAACTTTCTTTGTATCAATCTACTCGATTGATAATAAAACGTAAACATTAAACATTTATTTCCTCTTAACTTGACTTACTACCCTATTGGTTTACCCTTTTCTTTATTTAACCTTATAAGCCATCGGTTTACCTTTCCTATACTTAGCTTTGTAACCCATCGACGTTACTTTTCGTTTTAATTATATAACCCACTGGGTTACCATTTCTTTCTTTATTTTGACTTTGTAATGTACCGAGTTACCTTTGTTTTACTAGAAGATCCCTTATTAAATTTCATGTCTCATGTGATGGTTTCGTTACTTAACATATAATGGAACATTTTCTATCTAAGAATGTTTTACTAATTTAGAGTGTTCGACTCCGTTTTAGCCGTTTTCTTAAAAATAAGGATTTTACCCTTAACGGGTTTTTTCGTCCATTTCCTAACTTTATAAAACTCACTGCTTAACTTTATCATTCCATTTCTTACATGTTACGAAAAAATTCCCATGAAAGAGCGTTCTCCAACATCGGGCGTTTCGGGTCCGTTTTGTCCATTTTTATAAAATGACCATTTTGCCTTTAAGTTCATTTCATTTCTTTCAATCCTTGACTAGACTTTAAATCCTTTAAAACTTAGCAGCTATAATTGCTTACTGCCTACAACAATGTAAGAAACCAATGTTTCCTGGTGAAAACCCAATTTTCATACAATTTTAAGGTTTTGACTCGAAATACAAAAATATTTACATTTTTGTCCCCAGGAACCAAAAATGACCTACTTTATACTAAAATGTTCAATTTTTCATAACGAATAAAACTTACAAAAGCACTATGGTCGAAATTCCAACCATTTCATAACTGTTTTCATTTCTTGAAATTTTGTGCCTAAAATTTCGTAAAATTTATAACTTCTAATCCGGGCAGAATTTTGAAACTGTCCATATTAGTCCTAACAGTTTCGATGAGTTCTACAACTTTTGTGTTGTAACTTTTTTTACATTCCAATGTTTAGGAGGACTTTTTGGCTGATTTTTAAGATCTGCCGAGACTTTATAAAACTTTGCAATTTAGTCCCTTTTGAAATTTCACCAAAACCATTACTTTCTTCTTTCCATCATCATCACCATCAACACATAACACAAAACAATCATGCCATATTGTCCATTTACATGTCATAGATCAAAATCATTTCATCAAACACTTAGCATGCTAAAACATAAACTTTTGCTTAATTTCAAAGATTAAGATTTTAGAATTCTTACCAAGAATCCCTCCAAGCTTTCAATCCTCCAATTGTGCAATTAAACTTGCTTAGATTCCTTTGTCATAAACCATGACAAAATTCCATTAAAACTCATCTATAATTTTGAAAAAAAAATCACTAAAACCCTAAAAAAAAAGTTTATAAATTTACCTCCAAAGTTGCAAAACTTTGCACTAAAACATTAGGGCTTGCCTTAAGCTTGATTTGGAGGCATGAATTCATCAAACTTTGATAGAAAAATTGCCCAAAGGGCTGCCGGGTCCATGGGGGAAAAATGAGAATTTTTCTTTTCTTTTCTTTTCTTTTTTTTCTTTCTTTCTTTCTTTCCTTCCTTCCTTCCTTTGCACGTTTTGCTCCCTCTTTTTTTTCTTCTTGCACGTTGGAGACCCAAAATAATGGTCTCTTGTATCATGACTTCATTCACTTTTTTTTCTTTTTCTTTTCTTTTCTTTTTTTTTTAAATAAAAAGGTGATGAGCCACCTAGTAATCAATTAGGTTCCTTTGGATGGCCAAATGTGATCGGGCCACATTTCATGGTGTGGTGGCCCAATCAAAATCCATTGAGTGTCCACTAAACTTTTTACGCAGTTTAAGTTTACACTGACAGTATTTTTTTATACTGCTAGTATTCTTTTCCATACAGTTCATGAGGTCCCATAACTTTCCATACTTATCCACTTCTATCACATAATACAATTCCAATATTATCTCACTTTGTATTGTCCAAAATTATACTAACAGTTTTTTTCTTATACTGTCGGTATATTTTCTTACTGCTATAGCATTCCTCATTCATCCTTATTCTCCAAATAGTATTATTCCTATATTGCTTCAACTTAAATAGTCTAATTTTTGCACTGCTTAACCTTAAACAGTCTAATTTTTACACTGTATTACTTTTATAGTGTAATTTTTATACTGTATAACTTTATCAGTGTACTTCTTTACATTGTATTATTCTAATACTGTATAAATTTTCTATATTATTATGCAATATTTTTCCTTAAACTGTATTTTTTTATATAATCCTTAACTTATTACATTTTTAATGTACGTAAAATGTTCAGGTGTTACATTATGTGAGCTTCTTGTTTTGTTGTTTTATTCTTTGTTTAGTTACAAGTTCTGCTTCTAATATTTCTGCTAGCATCAATTCAATTCTCATCCTTAATGGCACAAATTTCAAGGCATGACAAGAGAACGTTATGAGTGTTCTTGGTGTCATAGATCTGGACCTTGCGCTGAGGGTTGAACGGCCTTCTAACTTTACGGATAACAGTTCCTCTAATGACAAGAGGGACATGGAAAGATGGGACCTTTTGAATCGCATTAGTCTTATGATCATGAAGCCTGCTATTCTGGAAACTTTTGAGGACACTATGTCCGAAAGGGTTACTACAGCCAAAGGTTTCCTTGAAGAAATTGAGAAGAGGATTGCCAAGGATGAAAAGGCTGAAACAAATACACTTTTGGCAAACCTTATTTCAATGAGGTACAAAGGAAAATGAATTTAAGGGAGTACATCATGGAGATGTCTCATCTTACTTCGAAACTAAAGGCACTCAAGTTAGAGCTATCTGAGGACTTACTCATGCATTTAGTTTTGATATCTCTTCCTGCACAGTTAAGTCAATTTAAGGTGAGCTACAGCTGTCAAAAGGACAAATGGTCCTTTAATGAGCTCATCTTATATCATGTGCAAGAAGAAGAAAGGTTGAAGCAAGAGAAAGCAGAAAGTGCTTATTTGGCTACAACCTTTAAGGACAAGAAAAAGAAAAGGAAGAAAGGTAAGGAAGCTGTACGTGTGGCACCATAGAAGAAACAAAAGAAGGGACAAGGTGATGAATTTGCCTGTTTCTTCTATGGAGGTGCGGGACACAAGAAGAAGCAGTGTATCAACTATCGCGCATGGCATGCAAAAAAAGGTACGCTTCTTAATCTAGTTTGTTCTGATGTTAATTTAATTTCGGTACCAAGACACACTTGGTGGATTGATTTTAGTGCTACTACTCACGTAAGTATGTCTATGCATGATTGCCTAAGCTGTCGAAAGCCAAGTGATGGTGAAAGATACATTTATGCGGGTGATGACAAGTCAGTTGAAGTTGAGGCAATAGGAATATTTAACTTCTTATTAAGGACTGGATTTTATTTGGATTTGAATGAGACTTACGTTGTATTGTTGTTTAGACAGAATTTGGTTTCTGTTTCTGTATTGGACAAATTCGATTATTCTTGTTCATTTGAAAATAGTAAATTTTGTCTTTTTCAAAATTCAAAAGTTATTGGTTATGGTTCTTTATATGTTTATGATAACCTTTATTTGCTTGATACGGTTGCCTCATTTAATAAAACCTTGCATATAAGTATATGTGGTGTAAAACAAGAATTAACCAATTAGAATTCCACTTCATTATGGCACAAGAGATTAGGTCATATCTCCAAGCAGAGAATTGAGAGACTTGTGTCTGACGGAATTTTTGATCCCCTTGATTTTACAGATTTTGAAATTTGTGTTAATTGCATAAAAGGGAAACAGACAAACATAAAGAGATTAGGTGCCAACAGGACTTCAGACGTCTTAGAACTAATTCATATTGATATTTGTGGGTCATTCCCTATGGCTTCTTGGAATGGTTAACAATATTTTATTATGTTTATAGACGATTTCTCATGAATGAGACATGATATGGCTACCTGTATCTCATTCATGAGAAGTCTTAGTCACTGGATATGTTCAAGAATTGTAAGGCTAAAGTTGAGAACCAACTTAACAAAAGGATTAAAGCCGTCAGATCTAATCGTGGTGGAGAATATTATGACAGATATGACGGATCAGGTGAACAATGTCTAGGACCGTTTGCTAAGTTCTTAGAGGAATGCAGTATCATCCAACAGTACACCATGCCAGGATCACCTAGCATGAATGGTGTTGCTGAAAGGCGAAACAGAATACTTAAGGACATGGTAAGGAGTATGATTAGTCATTCTACCTTGCTAGAATCTCTCTGGGGAAAAACCTTAAAGACTGCAGGTTACATACTTAACAAAATTCCAACTAAAGCAACTACCAAAACCCCTTATGAGCTTTGCACAAACAAAAAGCCTAGTTTGAATCACTTGCACATTTGGGGTTGTCTAGTTGAGGTAAGGCCTTATAGGCCAAATGAAAAGAAACCGGACTCCAGATCTGTCAGCTGCTATTTTGTTGGATATTCTAAAAGGTCAAGGGGTTACAAATTTTATGATGTCATGACTAAGTCAATTTTCGAGATAGGAACTACTCGATTCTTTGAGGATGTCGAGTTTGCAGGGGTAGATAAGGTTAAGGACTTTGTCTTTGAAGAGGAATATGTTGATATTCCCATGGCTGTTATTGACATTGATCAGGCTCTTATTCTTGGCATTGTTCAAGAAGTAGAACCAAATCAAGACAACATCGAAGAACCTCCCATTCCAAAAATTGTTCCAAGAGAACAAACTCAATCACCTCTAGAACCAATGCCATTAAAGAGATCCACTAGAGAAAGGAGAAGTGCGATTCCTGATGATTATATCATATTTCTCCAAGAACATGAGGTTGACATTGGAGTGGTGGAAGATGGTCCAATCAACTTCCGTCAAGCCATGGAAAGTTCTAAATCTCAAGAGTGGATTGATGCCATGAATGAGGAAATAAAGTCCATGAAAGACAATGACGTTGGGGATCTTCTCCTGCTGCTTGAAGGTGCAAAACCCATTAGTTACAAATGGATATTTAAGACCAAGAGGGATTTGAAAGGCGATGTGGAGAGATATAAGGCTTGTCTTGTTGCAAAGGGCTTTACTCAAAAGGAAGGCATCGACTATAAAGAGACTTTCTCTCTGGTTTCTTCGAAAAACTCTTTCAGGACTATAATGGCATTGGTGACACATTTTGTTCTTGAGCTTCACCAGGTGGATGTTGAGACTGCATTTCTCAATAGCGACATTGATGAAACGATTTATATGGTACAATCAAAAAACTTTGTGCTGGGAGACTCAAAGAAAATGGTTTGCAAATTAAAGAAATCCATCTATAGGCTTAAGCAGGCGTCTCGTCAGTGGTATTACAAGTTTATCAGGTTATCATCTCATTCGGTTTTGAGATGAGTATAGTCGATGATTGTATATACTATAAGTTTAGTGGGGGTAACTATATTTTCCTGGTTTTATACGTCGATGACATATTGCTTGGTAATAACGATATAGGCTTATTGCACAAAACCAAGATATTTCTATCAAAGAAATTTGAGATGAAGGATCTTGGTCACGCCTCTTTTGTATTAGGCATACAAAGACACCAGGATCGTTCTCGGGGTATACTTAAATTATCACAAAAGAGCAATTCGAGAAGGTACTTAAGAGATTTGGCATGTAAGATTGTAAACCAGGAGACACCCCTATTGCTAAGGGAGACAAGTTCAGTCTTAGTCAATGCCCCAAAAATGACTTTAAAGTTAAAGAGATGCAGAGGATTCCTTATGCATCAGCAGTAGGGAGTCTAATGTATACTCATATTTGTACGCGTTTGGATATTGCGTACATTGTTGGGATGCCAGGCAGGTACTTGAGTAATCCAGGAATAATCATTGGAAAGCAGTCAAACGAGTCAAGTGGTATTTACAAAGAACAAAGGATTACATGCTTATATATGGAAAATCGGATTAGTTGGAGATCCTTGGGTATTCTGATTCTAATTTTGCTAAATGCCAAGACAGTTGAAGATCTACATCGAGCTATATCTACCTGCTAGCTGGAGGAGTTATTTCTTGGAAAAGTACTAAGCAAACACTAATAGCTTCTTCCACCATGGCAGCAGAGTTTCTAGCATGTTATGAGGCATCCAACCATGGGATATGGCTATGAAATTTTGTCACTGGGCTGCGAATTATGAATGGGATTGAAAGACTACTTAAGATATTTTGCGACAATAAGTCAATAGTGCTATTTTCTAATAACAATAGGAGCTCAACAAAGTCGAAGCATATAGACATTAAGTTCCACGTTGTTAAAGAAAGAGTACATAGTGGTCATGTGTCTATAGAGCATATTGGGACAAACTCCATAGTGGCGGATCCACTTATAAAAGGAGTACCACTCAAGGTCTTTCATGATAGACTACTCAAATGGGTGATATATCTCTTGAGGATATGTTATTTTAGTGGGAGTTTGTATTTTGGATGCTTTTCAGTTTTAGACACATTCTATAGTTATTTTATGGATGATTTATAGTTATTTTCTGTAGAAATAAAGTTTATAGTTTATTTTCACTTTGAATATGTTTAATTTGATCTTACTAAAGAATAAGGTTGGACCGATAGGAAATAGGCATATTAAGATTATATTGCATGAAATTTCCTTGCTCCACATCTATACTTGATCCATGTCGTTTGTTATATTAATATACGTGACCATTAATGGGTTTAGTTACGTTACATGTAACAAAGATTGCTTTGATCCAATATTGATATGATTGATGGACCAAATTGATTGGAGATGCTTTTGGTAATGATATCACAATTCATGAGCTCATAAGATATAATTCACATTTATAAAGTTCCATATATATAGCCTAAGTGGGAGATTATTGGAGTTAATTCTAATAAAGTATGGGCTAATATATTAAATAAATATATATTAATGCTAACAGATAAGATTAGTCTAATTAAAGTGATGTAATAAAGTATAAAGTTTTAGGTTTTAAAGCATGTCATAAAGTGTAGACACAAAATTATGTGTAAAGACCTAAAGTCTAATTTCTATTTTTATGATGGACCAAAATAGAAATACGATAAATTAAGGAATAATTTATAAAAGGTTATGGTTCTTGAGTCATACGGTACGTATCTTTGTCTGAAATCCTATCACTAGAAAAGAGAAAAAGGAAGAAAAACTTTCTCTCAGAGAAACTGTACTGATTTAGAAGATCAAGAACCAAAATTCAACCATTCAAATAGATTCAGGTATGCATCCGCTAAAATTCTTGATGAATTAATATGAGTTTTTAAATTTGATGATGGTTTTCATCTATAAAGTTCCTTCCAACACCTTGAGCAATAAATCGACATCCCCAGGTACTGGGGGTTTTTGGCCTAGAAAATAAGGATTCTTGTCTGCAGAATTCACAAAAATTCCAGGAAAAAAAAAGGGATCCACTTTGGCTTTTTTTTAAGGAAAAATATTAAAAATAACAAAAATAATAATAATAAAACTTTGGTGATTAAGGAGGTTGATAAAGGCAGGATATTACTTCTTGTGGAGAGTCCCGGATGTGAAGATGGGCATTGATGGTTTTAGCCTCAGAAGTGCTACTGCAAGTGGAAGAAGCCATTGTTGCTGAAAAATGGTGGGCACTTACTGGATTTGCCTTTGTGGTACATATTGTTATTATTATTACTATTATGAATGAAACAACTTTCATTACTCCTCTACAAAATTAAAAAAAAAAAAACCCTTTATTATGTCGCATAGATGGTGGTTCAAGACTTAATAGCTTCAGCAAAAACCAACACCACCGTGACTAAGTTGTTTCTTTTTTGTATTTATTTTAAGACTATATACCTTTTTATATTATATATTTTAGGTTTATTAAAACATTATATTTTTGGTTTTTGATTTCATCAAACATATATATTTAGATTAAATTTAATATACAAATTTAATCTTTTCTCGATCAATCTTCAGTTTTGATTTATAAAATTGCCTAAAATATCCCAATTTAAAAAAATAATAAATGAACTTTTAGAACTTAAAAAGATTATATTAATGTTTTTGACTCAAAAAATGTATAAAATATCCTAAAAATGCATGGTTTGTATTTTTTGTTTTAGTTTTTTCTTAGTTTTTGAAAGCTTTATTTTTTTTCTTTTACTTTAAGAATAATTTGGTAATTTTAAAGGTCAAAAGCAACATTGACTAAGTTGAGGTAAAGATTTGTGTATAAAATTTAATCTAAATATATACATTTAATGAGATACAAAATCAAACATATAGTTTTTGAATTAATTAAAAAACATATGGTATACAAAGATAAATATTCCTTTATTTTATCAAAAAAGTAAAATCATTTTTTTACCATTAAAAAGTAGTATGTTTCAAAGATCTTTTTTTTTAATTATTATTTTGTTGAAATAGAAACTTTTATTGAAACTAAAACATGTACAAATATAGTCATATGAGACCAACCATTGTGGAATAATCTGATCTCAAATACTAACTAGATCCCCTAGTAAAGACGACTGAAGTATGAAGACTAAATTCAAGTATCAAGATCTAGAGGAGAAAATATCACTCGGCACATACAATAGAGTGCAACAAAGGTTAGTTTTTTTAAAAAAACCATTACAATTGATAAAACAGACCAATCGACTGAGGCCAAACCCTCCGTGCCTAGGGAACATAAGACACGGTATAGACTAAGATCTAGGTAGACACCTATACACCTTCCACCGATAACAAGGGGAAGAGATAAACAAACTAAAATTAGAGGTAAAGAGATCATCTCTGTTATTATAACAACAAACCAATAAAACCCATAAAATAACCTACTTCTAAATGGCGAAAATACTGCCAATTTTATTTGATAAGCACAAAGCATAAAACAAAGAGGTTGTTGATGACAAAGACACCAGTGATAAGTCGGCTACTGTCGAATGAGGACGACGACTCCATGAACTTCCCAAAAAACTAATGGAGAGTTCGATCGGATCTTCATTGCTCTCCTCCGCCAACCTAAGAAAACAATACCACTATGGTACCATCTTCCCATTAAGGCAAAAGGAACACCCGTGCAAACTTGATCAAAGCCTCCCGCTCGCAAAACAAGAAGAATCATCTCCACCATATCTGCTCGTCGCACCACCAGGCCGCCAACGACAGCCACCAAAGAAAGGTAGCCCACCCGCGATGAAACCCCCCTCCACCAAGCCATGATCATCCCGCCAAACTCCAAGTGAATAGCCTCACTACTAGAGAAAACAGCACCACGATTTTAGGCTATATCTTCAAGGGCCGTGAGTTTGGAGAACCGTCCAAAGACAGTGTCGGACTCTGGTTCTATGGCCATCCCAAGAGAATCTATGAACTGATGCAAAGGAGGAAAAGGAGTAAACCTAGCGGAGGAAAAAACGTGATATGACCCTTCGTAGGCTTTTAATGATTGCACAAATGTTTCAAAAATCTTAGAGAAAGCAATATGATTGAATTAGTGAATATGAGAAGTAGTACTAGGAAAAATTAACACAAATTGAATCTCTCTCTCTCTTTATGTATTTATTTTAACCTGAAAATGTTGAGGAAAAGAACAGAGAACACAACAACACAGGCGTACATAGCCCATGAAAATGAGATGCAGGGGCCCGACCAAAAATCCACTACAACTTGAAGTTTCTTAAAACTGAAATAAATAACTGCAAGATAGTTTAATAGAGATGATATAAACATCGTTATCTTTTGGTATTTTGTAGTTTTTAAATTGTGGTATTTTTAATTAATTGTTAAATTTACAAACTTCTCTAAATGTGATATTCTTTCATTTTATTGTAACACCAAATTTTAAGAATATGTTGTAATACTCCAATTTTCCAAATATGTATCAAAAACAATGAATGTGAAGCCAAGTAAAGTATGGCACATTGGCCACGTAGTATCAATTTGAAAAGTTTAGAAGTTTAAGGGACAAGTTGTCAAAGTAAAAAGCTTAGGGATAACACCCTTAAAAACCCTATTATAATATCCTAATATATATATTTTTGGGTTAAATGCGCTGATGCACCCTATACTTATGTTTGATAACTTGGACCTCGAACTTTTATTGTGATAAATTAATTTAAAATTTGTTATAATTGTCCAATAGCTAACAAATGTAAGTTAATAGGATTTTGTTTAAGATATTTACACATACACACTGGATTTTTTGTTAATTGGCAAATAGGGCCACGACCTTGTAAAAATTTGGTACTTATACCATAACTGTCGTCCACAAATTGACTTATGGTATCAATTGGATTGCATTGCAAAAGGTTACAAAGTTTTAGGTTCTAAATATCAAAATTAAAAATGCAAGGTTCAACATGTAGATAATGACAACTTTAGGTTGCACAAATGCAATTTATTTACTTTTAGGACAAGATAAGAATATGGCCGGTGAGGATATTTCAGCTGCATACAGGAGGATGGAATTGTCATTTTGAAAAAATCCAACAGGATTTTTTTATCCCTCTACCTTTACAACCCCTACTTCCTTCAACCGCCGAACTGTTGATTCGGCCGTCTTCCTGAGTCTTGATTGCATCGCTTTGCTCCCACAACGTAAAGGAGGTAAAAAGACCAAAATACCCCCAAACGAGCCAAAAACCCCTATCCACCTCCTCATATCAGCTGCATCAGCTGACCCCCTCAGCGCTGCTTTCTGTCAGCTCTGTGTCTCAAAAATCCTTTCTTTTCCGTACAACAATGGCCGCTCCTCTTACAGCCCTGGTAATCTCCGACTTGTCAACGCAAAAGCCTAATTAATTGGAAAACATGACAATATACATACATAGCAAAGAAAAATATTTGTTCCAAGTTATCTCCTTTTAATTTTGGTTTTATTATTATTATTATTTTTTTGTTTGGGTTTTTAATCTTATCTTCTCTGTCTGTGCAGTCGAATGTCCGCTCGCGAAACGTTTCGCAGATCGGAGCTTTGAGGCCAGCAGCCGCTTGCGGCAGCTCAACAAGACTCAGTAGGGTTTCCTTGGTGCCATCGAATCTAAGGACGTCGTCTGACGTCCTCGCCTCCGGGTCGTCTTTGCGTCTTTTCCCTCTCACATCCTCGTCCAATCTCCGCTTTTCTCGGACAAAGCCGCGTCTTTTTAGCTCCATCCGAGCTTCTGCTGAGGTTAGTCACTTTTTTTTCCCCTAATCTGTTTGGATATTGTGAAAATGAAAAAAGGAAAAGAAAGAAAGAAAGATAGTGTAAGCAATGTAATGTCACGTATTGATAATTATGCATAATTAGAGTGCTTATTTGCTGTGAAACTTGTTGGATTGTGGAATTAAGAATTTGGGATTAGTGAGGAATTTCACAAGTTTGGAGCTTTAACTGTTTATCCATTTGTTATATGGTCTAGTTCTGAGGTTAGTCCTTCATTTGAACTTTTGTTTGGATATTGTGAAAATGAGGGAAAAGAAAGCTAAGAAAGTATAATCAATGTGATGTTATGTTATATTTTAACAATTATGCGATTGAAGTTGGAATTGTCAATTTTATTTTATTTTTTCCCAACAGAATGGGGTTTTATTTGCTGTGAGACTTGTTCTGTTGTGGAGTTGTGAATTGGGATTAGTGAGAAATTTGAGGAGTCTGAAGCTTGGTCTTAAACTGTTTTATTCACCTTTTATTTGGGGGGTCAATTCTAGGTGGCACCTTTACAATCAAAAGTGACGAACAAGGTGTATTTCGACATTAGCATTGGGAATCCGGTGGGAAAGCTTGCTGGAAGGATTGTTATTGGATTATTTGGTGATGATGTGCCCCAAACTGCTGAGAACTTCCGTGCCCTTTGCACAGGTTTTTCGTTATGTGGACTTTTTTTTTTTCGGTGTATTGGTTATTAAATCTTTCATTTCTTGTATTACTTTTCTGAAACTCGGTTTGATTTATCTTTTTTTTTTTTTTTCATTAGGTGAGAAAGGCTTTGGATACAAAGGTTCAACATTCCACCGTGTAATTAAGGATTTTATGATTCAAGGAGGGGACTTTGACAAAGGGAATGTGGGTGCTCTTCTTACGCTTATAGTCTCATTGTTTTGGTCTATACTTTGTGCATTGTTATATTTATTGTCTTCTCATTTAGGATTGATGTGCTTTATTATTATAGTGAAAAAAATTTAAGTTGAACAGTTTTTAACTGGATTAGCTAGGTCTTAGCTTTGGGAGCTGTAACGGATAAGCGTGCATATTTTATTCATCATGCACTAGAAGATTCAGATCTTAGCATGGATGTAGTGAGGGTGGAATACGCTTCAGGCTCAAATTGTTTGGTTCATCAATTCTTGATTCTGGAATTTATTGCAGGGAACTGGAGGTAAAAGTATATATGGTCGCACGTTCAAAGACGAGAACTTCAAGTGTAAGTTACTCTTCACTTAGGTTGTGTTTTGTAAGATGGAAAGAAAATATGGAGGAAAAAAAATTCATTACCTAGTTAAGGAAAACAGAGAGGAAAGGTGGAACCTTTTTCTTGCCGAGTTTGATATTGATTTCCTTCTGCAATCTTGCAAACTTTAGTAGGATCAAAGCTCTAGTACTACCGAGAATTTCAAATTTCTCAAGCCAATCCATTCCCTTCTGTATTTCTCCTTCCAAACCAAAAGTCCATTCTCCAATCCTCCCATCCCTATCCCTCTGTACATCTTCCTCTCTCGTCAAACGTGGCCTTGGTTTCTTATGTTTCTCTAGAAATAAGTTGGTGGTGACCCGCTGAGTGAATACCTATGCAGGATATTATCTTGCTAAAGTAAATCGGGAACATAAAAATGGATAAAAATGATCAGTATCATTTCATCTACTAGGCACCTTTGGTATTGCCAAGGATTCTAGCAGGTTTAATCTGTATTTCTCTCGCATTACTATATTGCTGATAAAATAAGTTATTTTGGTGGTCTATAAATAGGTGCTTTCAGTTATAACATTTTACTATGTTGCTTTTTTTCCCCTTTAATTATATATATATATATATATTGTGTTTGAACCAATTTTTGTTAAACATACTGTAGTAACCAAAAATTTTAGTTGAAACTAAGATTGCTAAACACACCACCTTTTTTTTTTTATTTTTTTTTACGTTGCAGTGGTTCATTCTGGACCGGGAATTGTTAGCATGGCAAATGCAGGCCCCAATACCAATGGAAGTCAGTTCTTCATATGCACGGTCAAGGTATCTACTATCTAATACTCATGTTTGGTTATAGTTGTAAGTTGCCTGGGAAAATGATACCTACAACTTCATGTCATATTATATATAAATAACTTCTTGTTCCTTATGGCCTTTTGGCATAAGATATATTAATAAATGATGTTGTTATGTTGTGAATGGCAGACCCCATGGCTGGACCAGAGGCATGTTGTTTTTGGACAAGTTTTGGAAGGAATGGACGTAGTTCGGCTAATTGAGTCACAAGAGACGGACCGCGGTGATCGTCCTAGAAAGAAGGTGACCATCAGCGATTGCGGTGAGCTTCCAGTGGCCTGATCTAGAAACCTCGTCGGTTTTACTAAGTAATCTGCTTCCTTTTGGAGCTTCGGACTAGAATATCCAATTAGAGAGCATTTTGTCTTGGAGTCCTGCATTGAAAAACGACAATTTTTTCTGTTTTGATCTGTATTCCTAAATGACATTGCAGACAAAGGATGAGGAGTTTACAGTTCAGTGTATGTTGAGGATGTCTCGAGTTCCTAAATAAAAAAGATGTGATGTGCTTCAAGTGATGATGATATGACATGTAAATGCTAGTGGTTTTGTTTTTTTAAATGCATTTATGTTAGTTGCATTACGCCCATACGGGTGTAAAGTGGGCCGGATCAGGCATTCCCTGCCCACTTAACATGAGGCCAATCAGGGTATAGGACTGGCCAATTTACACCTCCTAAAGGGGTGCCTTTGAATTTGTGGGTGAATTAAAGGAATACGGATGCCATTGATAACTAGACATGAAAAGTGTCCTAATTTACACTCAATTTGTCTTATTAAAAAACCCAAGAATCTTAGCCAAAATAAGGTATAAATTAAGTTGGGTAATAAGTTTAACTATCACACGTACTATATATATATTTTTTAATGTATAAAATAGATTTAAATATCAACTCTCTGAAATCTTATACCTCAAAGTTACCCTCACCCACTGGGAGCTCAATGAGGTTCATTATTAAATCTGATGTGATTTGTCGTTTGTTTGGAAATACACATATGTATAAAAAAGTTCTTAATGTACATCTTAATAGTCTCAAGAAGCAAGGCGGCTCAACGTTTTTCCTCTTGCTTTCAGAGATTGTTTAATTTAACTTTTGTATTAGCCTATGTTTTGTAGAGTAGAGGAAGGAGAGGTAAGAGATTAAAACGGGAATATTTTTGAGAAGAAAAAAGAATGTTGGATTATTTGATAGAGAGAAAATTTAAAGAAGAGAAGTTATAGAACTATGAGGCCAACTATTTTTTAATCCTCTCAAAGTCAAAGAAAATATTTGACAAAATAAATAATATTCCAAATAGCTATTTTAAGTCTAATCAAACATCATTATCTTCTTATTTTGCATAAGGATATAATTGTAAACTAAATTAGCTTAGCAATTTATTTCCTCTTTTCTTTATCTTCATGAAAGAAAAACTCTCTCTAATTTTCCTCACCTTGATATATTATCCTCAATTCTTGTATTCAAAGTTCACCTTAAGTAGGTCTTGCTAGGCAATTTCATGTGCACCCTACCCCTATTAGAAGCCCTCAAGTAAAGGTAACCCCCTTGCCTTCCTTTTTTCAACAAACAGAAATACGGAAAGATTTTGTTGTCTTTAGGGAATCCTTCTAGTTTTAGGACATCTACATACTTATTATTGCTAAATTATGGCAGTATTTTGGTGAGCTTTTAAGGGTACCCCCTTGTAGATCTTTTAGATTTGGTTTGGAATCTAGTCAACTGTGTTAGGCTTCAAGTTAATTAAAGTCCTACAAAAACCTAAAGCTAATCAAGTTTATAACAATTAACAAGAATAACTGTTAAGGAATCACTCTTTGATCTTGCAATTCCAATCAAGGACAACCACAGAACCCAGCCAATGGGAATCGCAAGAACTGAAAAGAACAAGAAGATAAATGCGAAGAGAAGAAAAAGAACAAAGAACACAGGAGATTACTTGGTTCGGTTTCAAGGGAATCCTATGTCCAAGGCCAGAGGTGAAAAACCTCTAGTCCAATTCACTATTGAAGGGAAAAAAACAAGCTACAATCTCCAGAAATTAACAAGTCTCAGAAATTTCTCTCTCCGCCACTGAGTGTCTCAGTTTCTCTCTCTTTTTTCTAGGAAACAGACACTCATAGAAACCCTTTACAGAAAAACACAAGAACCCAATCTCACACAATTCTCACAGACTTATACCCGATTGCTAATTTTTTATTCTCATCACTCAGAGCCTAATGTTCTCCCTGTACAAAACACGAGCCAGCAAGAACAAAGACTCTTATACCCTTGAGTAATAAGAAAACTAATAAGGAAACTGGAGTCCTCTTTAGTAATTTTGTCTTGAATAATAACCTTTGACTTCTGCAACGTGAAGACACTTTCAATCAACAAATCTCCACCTTGGTTTCAATTGAAGAATCTTGTGGATTTGGACTGAAGCACCTCTGCAGCTCACCAATATCACATAATCAGAAGTCTCAATAAGTTCAACCCTTCTTTGAACTTACTGACTAGAATTATTTTAGTGAGCATGTAATATGAATGTTTTCTTTTCTTTTTTTCTTTTTTTTTAATTTTTTATGTGACACATCTATTCTATTGTTTCGTGTGATGATGTAACATCAATAGTTGTCAATAATACTGCTCCTTTTGTGCCTCCTATTGTGTGTGTGTGTGTGTGTTTTTTTTTTTTTGAGTTCTAAATCATAAAAAAAAACATATCGTAACAAAAAAATATATATAAATTTAACGAAACTGAATGAGGATCAGACAATCTAGCTCAACTATGCAATGCAAATACATATTTTATTTTAAATTTTTTCTTTTAATAAAAAACTTACAGCATAATCTTTCATGTTCTCACCCACTTGATCTCCACCTTCAGTTGAGTCCCACTAATACACAACTAGCCAAACACAATAAGAAACACGATGTGGAACAAACATGCCTCCTTGTTTTGATGGACTTTTTTTTTTTGGTACTACTAAGTATATGTGAAAAATTAAGTTAGACTCTTATGTGATAGCCCACAAATTTAGGATGAACCAAGAAACATTGTGTCATGTTAGACTTGTGCACGCAAACAAAAATAATTTATATTCTCGAGGGCCTATGTTTTGGGAGAAAACTTGTTCCATGCACCATTCATCCTCATTTATATCCTTACTTTATTCATACAAGAGGGCAATTTCTTGGTGTAGACTAGAGAATGCTTATTAATGCACGTGCAAGGCACTTAACGATAGGGAATTTCATAAGTAATATAGTTTTTTGAGAGTAGAAAATACCTATTAATTCTTGCACATGATTTTCGTGATGGAGAAAGTTTGCTAGGAACTCAATGTTGGATTAAGTTAAAGTCAATTGAGTTCAAAAAATTTGTGAAAAGAAAATGGAATGCGAAGAAAATCTAGCTAAGAAAATATGGGGATTTCTATGATAAGAGTTATCATTTTTCATTACTAGTAGGTAGTATGTTGTTTTAGCAGTTGGATTAAATTTTCAATAGTTTTGATCTATGAGACTAATTTTGTGTTGTGTACTGCAAAATTTGACATGGACACTCATAGGTCAAAATGTTAAAAAAATTAATCCAAGAAACAACAGCTTATGCCAGTAATGAAAGAGAACAATTTTTAGCCTAAAGATTCTTTAAAAAAAAAAAAGATATTTTTTATACTCCAGAATCTAGTCCTCTGCGCATAAATTACCCAAAAAAGGCCTTGGAATAAGGTAATGCCAGGAACTTTGTTAGGGGGCATGGTGAAATTAAAATTAGATAAAAATTACCATACAATTGTGTTTTTGTGAACTTTAATGCTTTTTTTGTTGCATCTATTTTATCATTTTTATTCATCATCTAACTGAATTAAGCTTACAATATATGTTTTATTTTTTAAAGTTTAGAGTCCAAAAATTATAATATTATTAGGGTCCGTTTAGTAAATGAATTTGAATTAGTGATTTGATTTAAGTTAGTGTGATTTAAATTAGGATGAGTTATTGATTTGAATTGTTATACTAATTTACGTTTGGATATGCATTTAAGTTTTTGGAATAAAATTGAAATTTGTATTTGAAGAGGTAGTGAAAATAGTTTTTGATTTATTAACAAATTTAATAAAATCTTAATATTAATGATCTTAAAAAATATGCAATATGGATTTTGATTTATTCATCTTTTTAGTAAGAACATAGTGAAAAAAGAATCATCTCAATAGATATCAAATGAAAAAGTTATGATTTTTTTCCCTCAAATGTAGGAGAGAGAATTTCAGTTTTTACTTTTGCAAAGATATCTTAGTATCAAAAGTTTAAGGGAATAAGAACTCTGAAAACTTATATTCTTGATACTCAAATGATTCAAATTTTGGGGGAAACAAACACGTATCCAAAAGATTCTTAATACTCGAATCTAAATTTTAGTTCAATGAATGCATGAAATAAACATACCCTTTGGTATTTGAAAGAATAGTTTAAACCATAAGTTTAGACTTGAGAACTGTAGCATGTGAGAGCTTTATACTGTAGTTTTTTACTGTAGCATATAAGAGCTTTATATTGTTTAGAGCTCAAATTATTCGTTTGAACTACTCTTCTAAACACCATACGTATATAGAAGTATCACTGATTCCTGATTTTTGATTTATTTGGGGTCTTAGTTTTGAACACAGACGCTTCAGTTTATGAGGGGTTAGACTTCGTAGGCATTGGTGCTGTTATTAGGGATGATATGGGGGAGTTGAAAGCTTGGGGCGCGAAGAAGCTGACGGGCTCCTATTCACCGTTTATTGCTGAATGCTTAGCCCTTCGTGAGGGCCTTCTACTAGCTGCAAGGCATGGTTTTCGGATCAAAGTAGCTCAAGTTGATGCGTCTCGGGTTGTGCAAGCTATTAACTCCGGCCCCAACTTAGCGGAAGAAGGCGTCATCATCTTGGACATTGTTCATCTTCTCTCTCGGGTCTATTGATTGGATTTGCTTAGTTTTTAGGAAGGGCAATACTGTGGCCTATACTCTTGCTATGTTTTGCTATTAAATCTGTTTTAGTTAGTGAGAGTACTAATAATATGCCTAGTGATGTAACTCATTTGATATTGGCTGATCTAGCCCAATAAGAAAGCAACTTCCCTAAAAAAAAAGTCAAAATGGATATTATTGAAAATTTTTAAAAACTTTTCTATTAATATTTTAATGTTTTAAAGTATGAGCGTATTTAGAAGTCAAAAGTTGTGACGTAACCAAAGTTTTCATGACTTTCTCTACTAATAGTACAATTTTGAATATTTTAAAAGGGCAAAGTATATACAAAAGTGTGAAAAATTTATTTGAGGAGTAAAAAACACAAGCAGCCATTGGGCTCCGGGGCACCCTCCGCTTCTGAGGGTAATTACATTAAATAAGTATTATAAAAGACAACTTTTTATGAATAGAATCACCTATTAAAACATGATAATTCCCGTGAATTGTCTGTTTCAAGAATTTTTTGAACTTAAATTTAGATTTGAGTATTAAGAATCTTTTATATACGTATTTGTTTCTGCCAAAATTTAAATACTTTGAGTATCAAGAATCAAGTTTTTAGAGTTTTGACTCTCCTAAACTTTCGATACTTGATATATAAAAATTAAATTCTTTTTCCTATATTTGAGGAAAAGAAATCATAAATTATTCATTTGTTATCTAATTAAGATGATTCTTTTTTCATTGTGTTTTTAGTGAAGAGATGAATAAATTAAGATCTATATTGTATATTTTTTAAGCTCATTAACATTAAGATTTTATTAAATTTGTGGATAAGTCAAAAGCTATTTTCATTACTTCTCTAAATATAAATTTTAATTTTATTCCATACTTAGATTAAAACTTAAATGCACATCTAAATGTCAATTCAAATAACAATGCAAATCACTAACTCAAATCCTAATTTAAATCATACTAACTCAAATCAAATAACTAATTAGAATATATTTACCAAAAGAATCCCCAACGTTTTCCATGATATCAAGGGCACGTGAAGTGGCTAGCATGAATCTCTGTCACAAGCTTCTCTCACTCACTTAAGCGAGCTTGGGACCACAGTGTCATTTAGTTGTGTGTGGTCTTCAATCAAACAGGAAAAGTCCAGGCACTTGTGATGCTGAAATCTAAATACAGTTTCTCTCTAAAGGAAAAAATGGTAAACCAGTTTTGGTCTGATAGGCTTGGTTTGAGTTGGTACATTGCATTAATGTCAAACAAGCTGGACCAAAGCTTGTGGGGTTTCAGAATAACTCTTCAAAACTCCCAAATCTAAATTGGGGTTGTGGATTTTAAGAAGTGAAAGATTTACTTAGGCTCTTAGAAACAAAGACGGATTGTGTTTTTTTATGATAGAAGGCATATTATATGCATAACTTTGATAGTGTTTGCGGAAAAAAAAAAAAAAAGAGTCATCAACTAAAATGGAATTTGAAGACTGTTCTTCTGCTGCAAATATAGTAAGTTATTTGATCAACAATTAGTTTGGTTCAAGAGTACTGATAGTGCATAGAGTTCTCAACAAGCTTATGGTTTTAAGAGACTTTAATCAGCAAGCAAGATCTCGCCTTTCGGGGGCTTGGCCATGAATTCTGCTCTTAAATCCGTTCAGCAAACACAGATTAATTGTCCATGTAAACAAGCATTATTTGCAGTCTGTTAAGTCTTAACAAACGAACCTGCTAAACCTGATAATATGACGCCAACTAAAAAGCATAGGAATAAAATTCCTAACACTGTCTTTCGAAAGTAGTGAAGTAATAAAGTCAGCATGTTAAGAAGAGCAAAATGTAGGTCGGCAGATGATATAAAAATGTAGCTTCTATGCACCTTGGTCGAAGTAAATGAGCAGCATTAGAATAATTTCAAACTTATAATAGTGATACCATAGGTAGACTAAGTGAATGCAATTTGAGACGGCAGCATTGCTTAGGATTCATTAGCAGGAGTACAGATAAAGCCTTCGCTTTACTGACAAGCAACAAAGAATCAGATCAGATGACTTAACTAGATTCCTTCATCTTTTAGGATTGATCCTAATATTTAACTTCAGCTAAAAATAAAAGTGATATAATCTTTTAATGTTCCAAAATACAAAGCAGTTTCAAGTTTGTTATGAAAGGATTTGCTGTTCTCAGAAAACAAAATCAGATACATGACACTCAGAAACTCAGATAGAAGCAACCAAAATGGATTGCCAAGAATATTGATCAAGAAACCAGATACTCATCAGATATCAGAAAGCAATATTTATACACATTTCTAGTTAGAAGAGAAAAACTGCTACTATGTTTTTAATTGGATATCGGGTACAGAGTATCTGATTATAATACACCCTAGTTAAGGTTCTAAACTAAATAAGGTCCATTAAGATGAGCAAAAAGAGAAAAGTAAATTGGCTATTACAGAAATTAAAGTCATTTAACTACAATTGAACGCCTCAAAAACGAATAAGAAAACAAAAAAACCAATCCAAAGTCTAAACTACTTTCTCTACTTCATAACTTTTATCCTGCATGAAACAAAACTAAACACTTGAGCGAAAGAACATTTCACATAAACGACAACACTCATTTGTTTGTGTTGGAGAGAAAAGCACGAGTAAAAAGAAACCTGAAGGGGATGAACTTTTTCCCCCCCCAATTTAAAGGCAGTAAAATCAACCCTGCAAGTTCCAATTCTAATCTATACAAGAACTAGAAACCATGATGTGATCTTCTACTTCTTTGCCTCATCATCTACTGTGAGAATCGTCTTTCTCGGGTGACCGATGCCTCGGAATACCATCACCACTAGATCTGTGCCCCATCTGCTGCTGCTGCTGCTGAAGCTGAGCTAAAGTCTGCGAATTCAAAACCCGAATATGGCCGTCCTGCGAAAGGCCAAGCTCCAAACCCGGAAGTTGATTTCCTCCACCTATGACTGTGTTGAAACTCACTGCACCTAAGTTAATACCAGGAGGGAACTCAAATCCATGGTATCCAAACTTAGGCAACAACATGTTGGCGTTTTCGCCTCCGAAACTTGGCGTTGACTGACCAGTATTTGGAACAAACCCCGACCCAAATCCACCAATTCCAGGCCAAGTCCCATGAGATCTCCCCAAATTCCCACTCATGAGTGCCCAATTAGCCCTCCCTAAATCTTCCATCCTTGTATGCAAAGCAGAGGAAACAGAGTTCCCCTGTTCAGAAACAGAGGACCCTGCAGCTGCCAGAGCAGAGGCCGGGATTGTCCCGGACCCGGTGGCCGCTATAATCGACGGCTCGGCTTGCTGTAAAAGCCACTGGATTGTTTCTCCATCGGATTTGTGGCCCAATTCTCTGGTCAATTGAAAGACTCTGGCTGCACAAAGAGCAGGCATCCTTATCCTCCTTCCTCTGCCATCAACTTTCTTGTGCCTGTCCTTGTTGGAGCTCCTCTTGGGGGCTAATTGCTGCTTCTTGGTATTGTTATTATTATTATTATTGGCTTCTTCTTTGTTGGCAATCATAATTTGGAAGTCCTTGATTTCAGCTGGCTTGTTCTCTGCCATGTCTGCTTTTGGTGGGCACCTCTTTGGCGAATTGGGGCTTTTTTTAGCCCTTTGGTTCCATGAGAAACAGGGGTGATATGTGAATGTGATATGGGAATCGGACCTATTTGATTGAAGACTTGACCTTTGGTGAGGCCTTTAGACTTACATGACCCCTTTATCCTTTAGATAAGCTATTTTGTCAATGGGATTATCTCTACGTCCAATTATTGAAATCATCAAGTTTTAAATTTTGAAGTTACTATTTATTTAATTGCTATCTCCTTTTACTTTTCAATATTACGTTTGAATGTGGCATTTATCTTCCTACTTATAAATATCCCAATTGAAAAGATGAACATTTATAAATATATATATATGTGTGTGTGTGTGTGTGTTTCTTCTTCCATTTTTTTCTTTTCTTTTAGACATGACGTCTACTAAAGACAAATGAAAAGACAATTACAAAAGATAAATAGTAAAGTACTAAATACCCATACGGGTAATAGTAACTTTTCTTTTGGTGATATTTGGATCATGAGGTCACAAGGTAAAAAAAAGTGTTCCATCATCGTTGTTTTACATGGACTTATATTTGAACTGTTTTTAAAGAGTTTGATAGCGGTTATGTAGTATGTGTGGTCTGAATAGTTACAACTGTATGCCAGTGGACATAAGATATGATGTAATGGCCTTAGGGTCGGTGCTGATGAGAAGTTGGTTAGTTACTGAAAAAAGGACATTCTTGGTGTTGGACTTTACGGGTTAATGTGTTGTGTTCATTTTCTTTTGTAATCTGGCAGCCAATCATGAAACATGGTTGTGCAGATAGTCCCATATTTGAGATAAATAAGCAAACATGACTGGATCTCACAGCTTAGCATAGCACAAAAGAAAGAGATCTTTCTTCTTTTTTTTTTTTTTTTTTGGTTTATGAGGTCTTACAACACATATATATAAATTCTACTGAAATGGGATTTCTAAGTAGAGATGCAAGCCCAATCTGTTCTCCTTAGGCTCACGTGGGCTGTAGGCCAGACCGGGCCGGTCCATATTAGAATTACCTCAGCCCAGCCTACACCACAGGCCAATTTTACGTGATCCAAGTCGGGCCGTGCCGTGAGCCAGGCTGGGCCATGTTGTGGGCCTCGAATGGGCTGGCCCATCGAGTCTATCTATGAGTTAGGATAGATAGGCTCATTTTGGCCAGCTCATCTAAGCATGTAACTTTTAATTTTTAATTTTTTAATTTTTTAAACAAGTTAATGTTGGAAAAAAAAAGTCAGAGGTGCGCAGCGGAAGTAAAAATTTTAACATTAGAGTATTTTTTCAAAACACAAGCTTGACATGCCATATGTATAAATTAAACAGATCTTACTAACCTTTATGTGCCAAAGAACCTCCGCGACCCGTGAAGAGAAGTAACGTTCCAGAAGAGCCTCAACGAACTGGTCTTCTTTGTTATTCTCTATCCACGATCAGAGTGAGTGTGGGCTTACACTTATAGTTCTTCCACCGGTGACTCTCCTTCCAACCAATCGAGAGAACCTAAAGCTAGTGTTCGTGATTTATGAACAAAAGCTCTAAGGGAGTTTTCAGATGTTCACCAGAAGAGTATCACTCTTAATCTCTCAATTGATCTCTCTAAGTAACTCATGAGACTTACTCCCTTTATATAGCGATTGGTCCTAGGGTCAGTCCTTATCAGATTAGCTCTCAAAAACTAGAAACAGAATCAAGTTCGGATCAATATCTGATAAGATCCGCGTGAAAACGCGTAATCTTATCTATCGGTGATCGGCAGGCCAAACAGACCCATCGGCAGGCCGAACAGGCTTCATCGACATGCCGAACACGTAGATTGGTAGGCCGAACTGCCGCGTAAATATCTCTGCGAATCTTTTATTTTTCACCCGAGATTCTATAGGATAAAGTCTCAGTTTTGATTCAAATAACCCAATAGAGAAGTTATCTGATCAAAACAAACTTTATCAAGATAATCTCTAAGAAAATAAATCAATTCACAATAATTCTATAAGTTTATCTTCATTTAATTTATCCAATTAAATCAACCGATAAACAGACAAGAATTATCCGATCCCCATAATTTAACAAGTTTATCTTAAATTAATTTTATTACAAAATTAATTTAACCAATAAACAGACATGAATTATTTGATTCTTTCAAATTTTAAACCAATCCGATAAATCCGACATAAGTCACCAATTATTGAAAAAACGCGCCGTATCGTTACAGGATTTTGTGAGCTAGCAAAGGGGACCAAAATGGACCTATAAAGTTTAAGCTCTCGATAATTATGACACCCAATATCCCACATATACATTTCACAATTATCAACTCCAACGCTACTCCACTAAAAGCTTGGAGCTACACTCTCGAACTTTATAGAATTACGAAGCCCGTATAGCTAAGTCTCCATGACATATCAAAGTGTATCGTATCCTCATATGATAATCCATAATCAGCTTCAGGACAAGTTCTGTCTTACCTTCCTGATTATTTTTATCTTACGTTCCATTATCTCACCATTAGAAAACTTACCATCCAAAGATAGTATACCACTCGGTTACACCTATGTATCAAATGGTTGAGTGTTTCAATTTTTCAATTACAGGATAACGCATATAAGAGGATATCATTACTCCTAAAGAGGAGCTATGGATTCCATATCTATGAATAACAAGTCTACGCTGTCAAGAGTCATGCCTCCAACGTACCGGTATGCATGCCACTATTGAGATGTGGGAGTCACCCTTTAGTACATCAAGTCGAGACAACTGGCCCATTATCCATCTCAGGATTAAGATACAATACAAATGATTGTCTAAAGTGAATCGATTTGCCAAGACAAAATTATTAATCCAAATCAATTCACTTTGTGTCCCGATCCAACACATTGTCACCTATGACAACATGCCAATATTTCTATTTACGGAGTCCAACTCCGATGGTCAAGACATACCATCTCCCAATAGGGATATAGACAACATAACAATCTTTGGATGAATAAAGCGCTCAACTTTATTCCCTTGATTGCGGATCATATGTTTTAGACCGTCACCTTAAGAATTGTGTCTTCCGCATAATCAGTCCATCATATGCACAATTCTTAAAGGTTTAGACCGACAGTCTCAGACTACTGTTTGCTTAACATATATTCAACAAATACGAACGTAAAGAGGACAAGATTTGGTATATGCAAATAAATAAATTCTTTATTGATAAAAATGTCTCAAAAAACGTATTACATTTTTACTCCTTAGGGCATAGATATCCAACATTCTCCCACTTGCACTAAATGAGTAAATACAACAAATCTCGCATCCCCATAGCTTCCACATGTTTCTTGAAGACTCTCCCTGTAAGTGTCTTCGTAAATGGATCAGCTAAATTGTCCTCTGACGTGATCTTGCATACCATGACATGCCCGCCCTCAACGAAGTCCTTTATCACATGATACTTTCGATCAATATGTTTACTCTTCTTGTGAAATCTTAGTTCCTTAGCATTAGCTACCGCCACACTGTTATCACAGTACAGTGATACCGCCTTATCTATGCCAGGAACAACCTCAAGATCCCCAAGGAACTTGCGGAGACACACTGCTTCTTTCGAAGCATCACTAGCTGCCACATACTCGGCCTCCATCGTTGAATTCGAAGTGCAATCTTGCTTCGCACTTCTCCAACTGATGGCAACACCACCCAGAGTAAACACAAACCCCAAAGTCGATTTTCTAGAATCCAGACAGGATTGAAAATCTGAATTAGTATATCCTAGAGGAATCAGGTCCTAACCCGAATATACTAGCATATACCCTCGAGTCCTTCGCAGGTACTTGAAAATATGCTTTACCGCAACCTAGTGGTTCGGTCCTGGATCCACCTAAAATCGACTTACAATTCCGACCGCATAGCTAATATCCGTTCGTGTGTAAAGCATGACATACATGAGACTACCCACTGCTGAAGTATAAGGCACATTCTTCATGTATTCTCTTTCTTCATAAGACTTTGGAGAGTCTTTCTTATAAGAGTAATTCCATACCTAGATGGTTGCCCACCTTTCTTGGAATCCTGCATTGCAAACCTCCTGAGAATTTTATCTATGTAGCCACCTTGTGACAAAGCTATCATTTTGTTCTTCCTATCCCGAAAGATCTGGATACCGAGAAAAAAATTAGCCTCACCTAAGTCCTTCATGTCAAACTGCTTGGTCAACCATAATTTGACCGATGACAACGCCCCAACGTCATTGCCAATTAGCAGAATGTCATCTACATAGAGTAGTAGAAAAACCACATTCTCATCCTTTATGTGTTTATAAACACATGGTTCATCCACATTTTGTGAGAACCCATAAGTCTTGATCACCTGATCAAATCTTATGTTCTAAGAACAAGAAGCCTGCTTAAGTCCATAAATTGACTTTAGCAGCTTACAAACCTTACCCTCCTGACCCGTGACCTTGAACCCGTCTGGTTGTTCCATATAAATGGACTCATCAAGATAGCCGTTTAGAAAAGCCGTCTTGACATCCATCTATCAAATCTCATAATCGAGAGCGGCAGCTATGGATAAGAGAATCCAGATGGACTTAAGCATGGCTACAGGCGAAAGGTTTCCTCATAATCGATTCCTTCCTTTTGTGTATAATCCTTAGCTACTAGTTTAGCCTTAAAGGTTTCGACCTTTCTATCCACTCCTCTTTTCCTCTTGTAGATCCACTTACACCCTATGGGTTTTACCCCTTCGGGAAGATCCACAAGCTCCCAGACTTGATTAGTCTCCATAGACTTCATCTCTATGTTCATGGCCTCTATCCAGAGTTTTGAATCAACATCCTCCATAGCTTCTGCGTAAGTATAAGGATCCCTATCATGTTCATCCGGTTCAGCCAAAAAGACCTCCCCATTGAACATATACCTCTCAGGTTGACGCTCGATCCTCCCACTACGCCGAAGCCCCTGAGATTGTTGTTCAAGTTTGTTTAGTTTTTCTACACTGATCGGAACGGTTTCATTCGGAACCTCCAGAGTGATTTGATCACTCCTTAACTCCTCAAGCACCACTTTGCTTCGAGGTTTAAAGTTGTCCATGTAACTCTCCTCAAGGAAAGTTGCATTAGCAGAAACCATGACTTTATTTTCCTTCGGGTTATAAAAATAACCCTCTTTTGTCCCTTTTGGATATCCTATAAACACGCACACTTCCGAACGTGCTTCCAACTTATTCAGATCCTTAAACAGGACATAAGCCAAACATCCCCATATGCGAATATGGTTTAAGGATGTCTTCCTTCTTGTCCACAACTCGTGAGGAGTTTTAGGGATCGATTTTAAAGGCACATTGTTCAAAAGATAACATGCAGTTTGTAGTGCATATCCCTAAAAGGATAAAGGTAATGATGAATAACTCATCATGGACCTGACCATATCCAACAAAGTCCTATTTCTTCTCTCAGCTATACCATTCTGCTGCGGAGTGCCTGACGCAGTCAAATGGGATAAAATCTCATTCTCTAACAAGTGTCCCAAGAAGTCATCAGAAAGGTATTCTCCACCTCGATCGGATCAAAGTGCCTTTATGGGTCTACCCAATTATTTTTCCACTTCAGCTCGAAAGTGCCTGAACTTGTCAAAAGTTTCGCTTTTGTGGTGCATTAGACACACATACCCATATCTTGAGTAATCGTTAATAAAAGTGACGAAGTACTCATACCCTCATCGTGCCTAGATGTTCATCGGTCTGCAAACATCACTATGCACAAGTTCTAGAACCCCTTCGGCCCTATTGCCTTTAGACCCCGTATGGTCTTTTGGTCATTTTACCCTCCAAATAAGATTCACATTGAAGTATAGATTCTAGCTTTAAGTGACTTAAAGGTCCATCCCTTACCAACCTTTGAATCCTATTCAGGTTAATGTGACCAAGGCGCAAATGCCAAAGATAAGTCTTATTAAAATGAGAAGTTTTAAGTCTTTTAGAGTTATTATCGTTCATCTCAGCATTAAGCAATAAGTCCATCTTAGGTTTGATAAAATATAGATTATTTTGCATCCATCCAGAACAGATAAAAGATTTATTTTTACGAATCACCACTTTTTCATTAAAAGATATCACGTAGGAGTCTTTAAATAAACAAGATACAGAAATTAAATTCCTTTTAAATTAAGGAACATAAAAACAATCTTGCAAAAATAAATTCCTATAGTTATCAAAGTAAAGATGGACGTCTCCCACTGCTTCCGCTAAGACCAAGGATCTATCGCCCATCTGAAGCGTGAAGTCTTCATGTAACAGACTTCTCATTTCTTTGAACCCCTGCAGAGAAACACAAACATGATTAGTTGTACCAGAATCTATGACCCAAATGTCACTGGATTCCTCAACCAAACAAGTTTCTAAATACAGAAGATCATACCTACCTCCTTTGGAAAGGAAGTCTTTGCAATGCTTCTTAATATGCTCGACCTTACCACAGAAGAAGCATTTAAGCTTCTTTGGGTTCTTCTTCTTCTTCTTCTTCTTGCTTTTGGTATTAGCAAGAATAGAAGACTTCCCATTCTTGGCCCGTTGCTTCTTTCCATTCCCAAAGTTAGAATTAGAACCAGAAGCAGCTACCATGTTGGCCTCTCCACCAGCAGGAGACTCCCTGATCAGTAGTTTGAACTCCTATAACTGTTTCATCAGTTCTGTTAATGTCATATCTCGTCTATTGCTCAAATTAAATATAGCTCTAAATGGAATAAATTCCTTAGACAGAGTCTCAAAGACTATAGTCATCTGAGTTTCAGCATCGATGTCGGCTCCATTGGTTTGAGCCTCAGCGAGGTAACCCATGGCCAACATCGTATGCTCCTTTACAGATGTCCCCGGTCTCTGTCTACAGTTTAAGAGTTTCTGAAGCGCCCCTTGCTGCTTTGTTATGGCCTGGCCTCTAAACATGTCTTCAAGATTATCCAAGATCTGCTTCGCAGTCTAAAATCTTGATGTTGAGCCTACAACACATTATTCATGCTGGCCATAACATAGCAGCGGGCCTGATCATTAGCATCTTTCCAGCGGTCATACGCTTGGAATTGCTCATTAGATGAGTCTCCCGTAGGCTCGGGAGGACAAGGGGTTGTCAGAACATATTTTAGTTTCTCAAAGGACAGGACGATATCCAGGTTCCGTTTTCAATCATTGTAATTCTCACTGGTTAATTGGTTTTTGTCAAGTATCGATGATAGAGTGTTTTTAGACATTTTTAATCCACAATAAAGAACCATATACTAAACATAAGCAAACATATCATAATAATTTAGTAAGATAACACAATCATGTAAAATCATACAAATGTGTTTATGTGTCAAAACCTTGAAAATTTCACAACCTTACAACGATAATTCCCAACTCAGAATTCAACAAGCTCCTAGGGGAGTAATGCCAAATTCAATTAGGAACATGGATCCTCTCCTGATTAATATATGCCATCCAGGACCTGTATGATCCAACATATATTAATAATCGTTTCTTTGGCCATTAATTTTATTAACAGAGCTCCTAGGGGAGGTCAATAATAAAATTAACGTAAGTGTATAACCATCATTTCAATATTTTATCCATGATTTATAATCACCACCTAGGGTGTGCAACCATAAATCATGCTAAAATACATTATCCTCTCAGAGATCCAATCTGGTACATGATAAAAATCCCTTCCTAGGGGTCGGGACCACCATGTTCTTCCTATGGACCAACGATGGAGGCCTTAGATTCTCTCTTCGAAAACCTTCTTCCACTTAATCTTTTGAAGTCAAGGTTTTATTTTAAAATTATGCATGAACAATTTTAATATGAGCGGCACTTCCTATTCTATATGACATGTTATCAATATACATGGCAAATCATATTATAATGCCGACAAACAAAGCAATCAAGCAAAGCTACAAGCAAAATAATAATAACCGTAATATTATGGCTCCATCCTAGAGAATAGAAAACTAAGATTACAAGAGAATAATTGAGACATAAATTGATTCTTCATCATTGAATCCTCAAGTTGTATCCTTCTTCACATAATTCCCATCTTCAAGTCTTCAATCCCGTATGAATCAAATACTTCATATTTCCGGTCATATTCAAATTTAATGTTTCTTAGAATCGTCTCAAAAATAAAATTAAAACTACACTGTAAAAATTGCACATTTTTTGGAAATTTTCTAACTCTCGGTCGGCAGGCCGATCTGGGTGATCGGCCTGCCGGTCATGCTTCATCGGCCTGCCGATCTAAAAGATCGGCCTACCGACCCATGAAAGTTCGGCATGCCAAACTAAAAGTTTAGCCTGCTGGCAGAGCCAGCCTATTTCTGCCCCACTGTTGGTCTGCCGAACCACACGTCCGGCCTGCCGATCTGTGACCATCGGCCTGCCGAACTATGACGTCCGGCATGTTGACCGAGCAGAAATCCCTCATTCCAGAAAATACAATTTTAATGCAATTCATCAATTTTATTTTCAACAATTCAAAAACATAAAATTAGAGACTCAGGAAATACCTGGGTGCACCATCATCGATCTTTTATATTTGACTTCTCGATCCGTCTTCTCCGAATAATTATTTAATTACAAAATTCTTACAAATTTAAAATTAAATAACAATTCCTAGATGGAGATGATAGTCCGCCATCTAATTATATCAAAAACCTAGATACATATTCTAACCTCTAAGGAACCATAACCGACATAAATTAATTAATAAATAAATAATTAAATAATAATTTAATCAACCATAATTAATTAATGAACATTCACCACATAATCCATGACAATATGTAATTATATAGAAACCTAGAGTGCCAACTCTCTTATAAAATTAAATTCAAGCATTGGACAGATTAAGATCACAAAATTTATACATACAGTATGATCATATTTTTGTAAATTTATGTAAAAAAACTTTGACTCTGATATCAATTGTTAGAAAAAAAAAAGTCAGAGGTGTGCAGCGGAAGTTTTAAAAAATTTTAACATCAGAGTTTTTTTTTCCAAAACACAAGTTTGACATGCCATACGTATAAATTAAACAGATCTTACTAACCTTTATGCGCCGAAGAACCTCCGCGACCCGTGAAGAGAAGTAACGTTCTAGAAGTGCCTCAACCAACTGGTATTCTTTGCTATTCTCTATCCATGATAGGAGTGAGTGTGGGCTCACATTTATAGCTCTTCCACCGGTGACTCTCCTTCCAACCAATCGAGAGAACCCAAAGCTAGTGTTAGTGATTTATAAACAAAAACTCTCAGGGAGTTTTCAGATGCTCACCAGAAGAGTATTACTCTTAATCTCTTAATTGATCTCTCTAAGTAACTCATGAGACTTACTCCCTTTATATAGCGATTGGTCCTGGGGTCAGTCCTTATCAGATTAGGTCTTAAAAACTCGAAACAGAATCAAGTTCTGATCAATATCTGATAAGATCCGCGTGAAAACGCGTAATCTTATTTATCGCTAATCGGCAGGCCGAACAAGCCCCATCGGCAGGCCAAACTGCCGCGTAAATATCTCGGCGAATATTTTATTTTTCACCCGATATTCTATAGGAGAAAGTCTCAGTTTTTATTCAAATAACCCAATAGAGAAGTTATCTGATCAAAACAAACTTTATCAAGATAATCTCTAAGAAAATAAATCAATTCACAATAATTCTACAAGTTTATCTTGATTTAATTTATCCAATTAAATCAACCGATAAACAGACAAGAATTATCCGATCCCCATAATTCAACAAGTTTATCTTAAATTAATTTTATTACAAAATTAATTTAACCAATAAACAGATATGAATTATTTGATTCTTTCAAATTTTAAACCAATCCGATAAATTCGACATAAGTCACCAATTATTGAAAAAGCACGCTGTATCGTTACAGGATTTTGTGAGCTAGCAAAGGGGACCTATAAAATTCAAGCTCTCGATAGTTATGAAACCCAATATCCTAGATATATATTTCACAATTATCAACTCCAACGCTACTCCACTAAAAGCTTGGAGCTGCACTCTCGAACTTTATAGAATTACGAAGCCTGTATAGCTAAGTCTCTATGATATATCAAAGTGTATCGTATCCCCATATGATAATCCATAATTAGCTTAAGGACAAGTTTTGTCTTACCTTTCTGATTATTTTTATCTTACGTTTCATTATCTCAACATTAGAAAACTTACCATCCAAAGATAGTATACCACTCGATTACACCTATGTATCAAAATGGTTGAGCGCTTCAGTTTTCTAATTACAGGATAACGCATATAAGAGGATATCATTACTCCTAAAGAGGAGCTATGGATTCCATATCTATGAATAACAAGTCTATGCTATCAAGGGTCATGCCTCCAACGTACCGACATGCATACCACTATTGAGATGTGGGAGTTACCCTTTGGTACATCAAAAGACACAAGTCGAGACAACGAGCCCACTATCTATCTAAGGATTAAGATACAATACAAATGATTGTCTAAAGTGAATCGATTTGCCAAGACAGAATTATTAATCTAAATCAATTCACTTTGTATCCCGATCCAACACATCGTCACCTATGACAACGTGCCAATGTTTCTATTCACGGAGTCCAACTCCGATGGTCAAGACAAACCATCTCCCAATAGGGATATAGACAACATAACAATCTTTGCATGAATAAAGCGCCCAACTTTATTCCCTCGATTGCGGATCATATGTTTTAGACCGTCACCTTAAGAATCGTGTCTTCCGCATAATCAGTCTATCATATGCCCAATTCTTAAAGGTTTAGGCCGATAGTCTCAAACTACTGTTGGCTTAACATACATTCAACAAACATGAACGTAAAGAGGACAAGATTTGGTATATGTAAATAAATAAATTCTTTATTGATAAAAATGTCTCCAAAAACGTATTACATATTTACTCCTTAGGGCATACATATCCAACAGTTAACAAATATAAAAGTTTGAATAGTTAATGGAAATATGAAAATGGATATTTTATTAGCGATTGCCTTATTAAAAACCTTTTCAAGGAAAAATCAGTGGGACAAAATATTAGTGAGGAAAAAAGAGTATAATCAAGATAATTATACATAAGACATTTATAAAAACACTAAAAACAAAAAAAAAGCAAAAAAAATATTATAAATAAAATTGAGCCATAATGGGCCTTCGGTGGGCTGGCCCATTATGGGCCTTATATGGGTCGGGATGGGTCGGCCCATAATAGGCCTAAACATGCAAGCCCGGTCCGGCCTATGATTTTTCATGGGCTGTGCCGAGCTGGCTCATAGGTCGATAAATGTTGGCTAAGCCCAATCCAACAATATTTATGGGCCGAGCCGTGCTTTGAACAGTGACGGGCCATGCCGGCCCGGCCCATCACTACATCAAGACAGGCCCGTGCCAGCCCATAGGCCCTGGCCCATTGTTGCATCTCTATTTCCAAGCAGTTTCATCTTAAATGCTTAAGGACTTCCTAGTAGAAACCACCTAGATATGTTAAAAATATTTTTCGTGTAAATCAACAGACAAATACTTATCGGTGAATATCCTTTTTTTATCCCATCCGAGAAGTTGTCTTGTTTTATAACGAAAGTGGATAGATGATGTCAATGTCACACCTCCAACTTGAAACCTGAGCATGGCCTTTCAAGTAAGAAGTTAATGACTTTGCTCCCAATATTGTGTGAAACCAATAAATATGGTTATGGAAAATTTTGGTCAGTGTACGTGGAAAAAAAGTATTGAGCCCCTTCAAAGTTGCAATATAAGCTTTTCATTTCATATCTTGATAGTGGCTTGGGGATGACTTTTCTTTCTTGCTAATCTTAACCTTGCTTTTTTTGAGGAGAGAAAAAATTGAGGGATGCAATTTCATTGGCGTTTGATAATGCAATGGGCAAGTGTGATTTACGTGTCTGGTTCTTGTGTTGCCCACCAAGGAGACAAAATGTGCCTTTTAATAAAGCTTGATTTTGACATATCACCAAAAATATCTTAAATTCAAAAGTTAATTAAAATACTAATAATTTTAAGAAATCTTACTTTAGCGGGTTCAAAGACATTGTCATTTCAAATATATTGGATTTAAAATCATCATTTGTCATTATGTGATCAATATATGAAGGAAATTTGATTAGGCTAATTAAAACCAAGCAACGTATGAATTATATATTAAGGTGATTTTTAATTATCTTTCAAAAAAGCTTCTACAGTGGCTGCCATATGTACCAAAAAAGTTGATCATGAGCTCACAAAGTTGATTGAGGTAGTTGAATCCGAATTCCGAAATTAGTAATTTATTGGTATGGTTTTAGTCAATATCATCTGCGGTAGGATTTATTTGTTATAGGAGGTGGACGGTGGCTAAACTCATATATAGATATATATATATATATAGGAAGCAATTTGTAAGAATGTCCGATTAAACGATACCTTGATGGCCATTGACCCTTTTCTTAACCGTATCAAGAAGAAAGACACAAACAAAGTCAAGCCAGCGAACTTGCAACCGAAATCGTAGAGAAACCACAAAAGTGTGTCGTTTGACGAGTCGATGCCGTTTTCTTACGGGAATTTCCCGTTTGTATGGTGTCGTTTTTATGTTATTGTCTTTTCATAGTAAGCTGTCGTTTCTACTAGTTGTTGTTTTCCATATTTCAATCGTTTTCTAGTTACCTTTTGAGCTTGGAGGGGGACGCTGCACCTTAAAGCAAAGGTGTGGATTTTTACCGCTAGGCTAGACAATTATAGTGTCATTTTCTATTTGCTTGTCTTTTTTTTTAGTAGAAGTTGAATGTAAATTGTTGTCCTTTTCATAGTACATGTCCTTTTTCTAGTGGACCTCGTTTCTGTATCATTGTCGTTTTCCATTACATGCCCGTTTTATCTTTGCTGTGTTTTTACAGCTGGTGTTTGTTTGCGGTAATTTACTAACAGTGGTCATTAGTTGCCGTCTGCCATTACGTTATTGTCGTTTTACCATGAATATTGTCGTTTTTTAAGTTATCGACTTTTCTTTAGTACCGTCGTATTGGTAATAAACAAGACAATACAGAAAGAATATTAAAAAAACTTGCAAAAACATTAGGAGATTCGACTTTAGAGAGCGGGAGAAATCAAAGAGAGATAAAATAGTTTTTCTAATTCTATTCGATAAGTTTATTGAAAAGAAAGTCTTCAATCTCAAAAACAAAATCATGAAAAAATTTGGCGTGAAGAAGCATCATTAATCCCACCAAAAAAAAAACACAATTAGTCCACCTACTACCATTGCAAAACTTTATTATAAGCTAATCAATTTCCTAAGCAAAATATGAATTGGATTTGTGATTGCATGTTTTGTTTCTGCTTGGAATTTGCATGATATATATAGTGATCAAAACCAAAGGTCAACGTGAATATATTCTATCAATTGTACCAAAAGATCTGAGCAAATCAATCTTACTTGGTAAGTAATTCATTTTATTTTATGACAAGCTGATCCATATCAGTAATAAACTTATATGTTGGCTTTTATTTTATGGGATTTTGTTGATAATCCTTGACTCATTTCGTAAACTTAATAATAAGTTTGTCTGACCCTCAATATATATATGTGTGTGTGTGTGTGCTGAAATCCGTGATAAAATCAATTCCTGGTAGTGTCCAAGAAAGAAATCCTTTTTACCAAAAAAACAAAAATAGAAACAAGAAAGCAAAAATATCTAAAATACCCTTTGTGTTTTGCCTATCTTATTTTAAAATACCCAAAACACCCTATGTGTTTACAAATTTGTACTCAAAATACCCTTGAAGCAATTCCATGTTTTAAAAATTTTAAAATCATCATTTCTCATATATATTAAATGTTATTTAAAATAGGACATGACTTAAAAATTATTGAAAAAGTAATTTAAAATGTTCAAATAAATATTTCAATTAAGCAAATACTTCAATTATTTTGAGAGTTTTTAACTTTTTAAGATTGATTATATTTAGTATTTTGGTCTAATAATGTTTTAAATTGTACTTAGCAAAGATTAGGAAGGTTAATTTTGGTTTTTTAAAAAGTTTATTCTTCTCAAGAGTATTTTGTGTACGATTTTGAAAGCAAATAAGTTGTTTTGGGCATTTTTATAATAAAAGAAATAAAAATTTTATTTTTATAAAGTATAGGGAATGTTTTGGTTATTTTCTTCAAGAATAAAAATAAAAGAAATCCAAGAAAGAAATCCATTATCTTACTACGATGCTTTAGTTTTGTATTCGTTTGGAGCTTGTTTTCTTTTATTGTTCTGTTGTTCTTTCTTGTAACATTGTTTATTTTATTTTTTTTAAATGGGGAAACTTTTGTTATGTCCTCGTTGAATGTAATTGATTCTGTTTCATTATTTCATAAAGCTTTTGGATCGCTTATAACGAGAGAAATATACATGCACTTTGTTTCTTTTGAGACAAAATAGGAAACAAGCTTTAATTCAATATGTTTATTAAAAGAATAACTAAGGTGTTTCCCTAAGCTTGAAGGGTCTTGGAAAGCAATGCAGGTACAGACATCCCCTGGAGTAGAGCGCTTGTCTTTGTAGACACTGCAGGGAATAATACGCATTTGGTGCTTAGACCCTTCACGTCCCGGCTTTGCAGTTGCTTGCTCAGTCGGTATAGACCAACAACAACAAACACTGTTTTACTCATGCGATTGCAGCTTGCTCCGTCTTGATTCATTGTGCAAATGCCAAAGGACCCAGTTGGTTTGTGGCTGCTTGTTCCTTCTATGAACTATTGTACTTGGTACTTAATTGAGTTGTAAATATACATACATATATCCTCATGAAAACCAATGGCCACTATTATTAGACTTTCAAACAAATGTTATGAATCTAAACAAATCAACTTTGTTTAGTACTAACTAAAACCCCGTGCCTAACAGTTTTAATGACAACAAAAATTGAATTAAAAGTTATCATAAAATTTTGTTGTAAATGTTGTGACTAATAGTTTTTGTTAAAAACTGTTGTATTTTACTACATATTAGTGCTTAATTAAGTTATTCATATACATACATGTATATAGTGATGGAAAATTCTTGTTAATCTAAGCAAATCAACCTTATAATTGAGTATGTAATTTAATTTTCTTTTTTCTTTTTTGTTTTTATCAAAATCTACCTATATCTTTATATTGTGATGATATTTGAGTAGCTTCTGTTATTGAATTCCATTCCTTTTATGACAGAAATGTTGGTGTGTCATTCTAAATCTTACCTTTCTAAAAAAAACAAAAAATTTCTTCACTCTTTGTATTCTCAATTTGCCTCCCGTGTCCCTGTTTCTTAGAATAAAAGAAACCAAAATCTGATCCTCTTCATTGTCATTTATTAGAAAAAAAGAGGACACACTAAAAGAGTACTTTCATTTGTTACAAGAGTAGGTGAACTTATCTGAATTAAGAACTTCTCTTAATTTGCTATGGTTTTATAACACTCTTGTTTTGGCTCCAGGAACAGAGCCAAATTAGTTATGGGTGAAGCGTACATTAATATTACCCCAAAAAAACTAAGTGAAAAAGGTATAAAATTTTAAAAGGGGTGGAATAATATTTTTGAAGGGTATATAATTTTTAAAAAGGTAGAAACAAATTTCAATACAATTTTATACGATATTTTTAAAAAGGTTCAAGAAGGAGACTATCCACCCTTGTCTGTGTGTGGCTTTGCTCTTGTCCGGCTTGATGCACTTTGCGTTGATGGACACTGACGAGGTGAATGCGTTTGATTGCAGTTTACCAGGCGCTATGGTGCCAAGGTTGAATCCACCCATAAATTTCTCCCCCTATCTGTCGTTTTACTGAGAACATTGTCGTATCTTTGCTATTGTTCAGGAAAATGTTTTTCCTGTTGATGTAATTATTTATTTTATTTTTTTTGAGGTTTTCTTCAAGTTTACTGTCGTCTTTATAGCTTATAGTTCTGCGACTTTCTGTGACTTTTTCCCCCCCAATAATGGGCTTCTTTTCTTAAATATGGCGGATGTTGTTTTTCCACTCGCTATCAAGTTTATTGTCGTTCTTGGAATTCTCTTTAGTTTCTAACTGCAAAGTAAATTTTCGTATTTTTTTGACGCCATTATTACTTTTATTTTTCTCATTCTCTTATTAATGTCATTTCGTACCTGACTGGTCTACTATTCCTAATTTATTATTCTACGTTTTTACAGTGATATTGTTCCCAGGTTCCAATGTCGTTTTCGAAATGCGACAGTAGCAATTCTGCTCACCGCCGAATGTTAAAAGTCGTTTCTAGTTTAACGTATGGGAGAATCTCCTTGGTCTGTTAGTGTTACTCTAATTTAGCTAGGTTTGATGCAAAAGGTATATTGTAAAATATGAACAATTAACAGCCGTTAAGGCACTGAAATTATATATAAAACTTTGTAATAAAAATCTCAATTAACAATAATAATCGCATGCCGTCAAAAAGCTAAGCTATCGTAATATCACAATCTGAAAGTAATTATGTATCTTTAACATATATATATAAATACAAGGTGAAAATAAGTTTCACGTGTAGCTTTCAGGATGTTCAAAACTTGAAACATTTTATCGTTTCTTTTAGCAAAATGTTTTTCTTTTTAATTTTCCAACTGAAACTTTTTTTTCATTGTTTTACAAAATGTTTTTTTCCTTTTAACTTCCCAAAACTTTTTAATGATGATGATGTTTTAATGCCTATGGTTACATTTCTTGTTAAACTTTAGGCACTATATTCTATGTTATACAGAGCAAGTAAAAAATGTTAAAATAAAAATCAATTGAATAAGAACACATAATTTTATATTTATAATGGTTAATTCTACATATGAAAGTTATGTCCACTTTCAGTTGGTGTAGAAAATTTATTATCATGAATAAGAAATTTATAAGAGAAAAATCATAAAGCACACAACTCTCTTTATTTTCTTAAAAGAGGTTTAGTGACAAGACGAGCATTGTACCTCTCCACATAGCCTTTCGAATTTCTCTTGGTCTTAAATATCTATTTTTAACCAATGGGTTTCGCTCCTTCAGGAAATAGGACAAGATTCCAAACGTCATTGTCCTTCATGGACTTTATCTCCTCATTCATGGCATTAATCCACTCTTGAGATTTAAAACTGTAACACCCGCCTATTTTATGTAACGGACCACGTTAAGTTAGTAACATTGATAAGGAATTTATTTAATAAATTACGTTATATGATATGATATGTGATGTGCATGTTACTAACTTTTTATGTCAAGTTTTGTGACAGGTGACGACCGCATGGGATCGTTGTGCTCTAGTGTTCATGTGAAATTCTAAGTATATGATTATTTATGATGCAATGATGTATGAATGTTTTATGGTATGGCATTTAATGACAGATCGGCAGTTTGAATATTTAAGATCGGCAGGCCGAACTTCTTGCCCGAGATTGGCAGGCCGAAGAAACCCACCGGCAGGCCGAACTTGTAGAACCGGCAGGTCGAAGAGGGAAAATCGACAGGCCGAACACGGCTGACAAGCAGTCAGTAGAAATTTCTCCAAAATTATGGTTGAGTTAATTACATTAATTGGATGATTTAATGTGATTAATTGACATAATAATAGAATGTTTTTATCAATTAAGGAAATTAAAGGGTTTGACTTGCATTGATTTGTATCAATATAAATGATTTCTCATTTTAAGAGGGCAAGATATGGCAAGTATGACTACTGGATTTAACTTTCCTTCTTTCTCTCCTTTTCCCACGCCTATAGCCACCCAACAGTTAGAATTTCCTGACTTAATGAAGGGCAATGAATGCTCATTATACTTGTTACGTTAAAAAAAAATTTAACGTTTTCTTTCCTTAGGTTTTTCTCTCAACTTCTCACGTTTCTCCTCTCATTCACTATCTGAGACATTTTTTTTCTCATCCTCATTCTTTCTCTTCTCTTCTCCACGAGTTCTTTTTTTCTCTCTCACAAAAATTTTCTGAGAAAAATTGAAAGAAAATTTTAAATTTCGTTGGTGAAATCAAGAGTTTTGGGAAGAAATTTCAAGGTAAGAACTCAGTTTTCTTTGTGTTTTTGAAAGCATTCTTCTCCTCAATTTGTCTACAATATCTTTCTTTAGGTATTGTAGTTGTTTTGAATTTTTAATATGATATACATGTGTATGTTATGAGATGATTTTTCCAAGTTTCATGTCTTCTCGGTTTTATGATATAAATATGAATTTTCTATCTTCTACCCCTCACAGTGAATATTACTGTTTAATCTTGATGTATATATATAAAAAATAAATAATAAATGTTATTCAAGGGGTAAATGTGATGTTTTTCATGATAGTCATCAAGAATGTACATGTTTATATGTATGATAAATGTATTATATGTTATGAAATTTTTATGGGAATTCATTAAGAAAACTGTTTTAATAAATGCTATTTCTGGATTTTTGTTTATGAAATGTTATGTATGTTTAAAAGATTTTATGATAATAAAATAATTTCATGCATGATAATATGATGTTTGTATGAAGTTTTAAATTAAAATATATATTTTTTAATTGATTCGAAAACGTTTTATTTAAAAGATAATTATGTTCAAAATATATGGTTTGTTTTATATGCTTAAGGTAATTTTTATGATTTAAGAAAAATCATAACAACAGGTTTATGTGATGACGATTTTTTTTATGGTTATGAATTATGTTTATAATATGAGATGAGTGTATGTATATGTGAATATTATATGAATGAATGTTATGTGTATGGATATTTCATGATAAGTATTGATTTTTATTGTATCCTTAAATGGATAAATGGCATGAACACTCAAGAAGCGAGCACTACGAGACCGCGGCGTCGTCACCAAATCACGTTAAGGTTAAGTAAGCTATCGTTAAGGTAAGTACATTCTCACCTGCGACATGACACATGTTTTTACAAGGTTTGACGATATGTTCATAATGATATTCATGACGATTTTATGATGATTTTCCTTAAAGGATTTCTTATGAAAGATTTTCATGATTTTAAGTTATGCATGATGTTTATGGCATGTTTTAAAGTATGAAAAGTATGTATATATGTATCACCTAATAAGTGTTGCACACCCAATGTTATGAAATGTTATGTTATGATGTCATGTTTGGTTTGGGATTAGCTACCCTTCTCCTCTCATGACGGCGTGCCTATGATGATGTTTATGGTGCAACACTTGGGCCCTTAAGATAAAAATGGAATAAGTTTTAAAATGGTTAATGTAATGAAAGATATGTTTCTATGAAATTATGCTTAAAGCACGTTTATGATATGATGATGATGATGATGTTTATGAAATGTTTTAAATTGTGAGAATATATGTACTTACTAAGCATTAGCTTAATAATGTTTTATGTCATGTTGCAGATAAGGGTAAGAAAATCATAGACTAGGCGGAGGACATGGAAAGGCGTGTGAGCATCATGAACGATGAATTGTAACCGGAAGCACGTCAAGAAGAATGATTTTATGATTTAATCAAGTTATATTTTTTTGAACATATTTTTATGTTAAGTTTTTAAGAATACTTATATTATGGTTTTATAAGATATTTTATCATTTTTTTAATGAATTATGAACTTCCGCTATGTTTTACGAAAGGTTGGTTTGTTTTAAAATTTAAGTTTTCCAAGGGAATTGGTCTTGGACGGCCTGCCGAACCCTATGCCGGCCTGCCGAAGTCCAGAAGTTCGGCCTGCCGAGCATGGATGAATTTTTGGTCCGATCTGCAGGGCCTCTGCCGGCCTGCCGGTTGAGGGAACTCCGGCCTGCCGATGATGTTCGGCCTGCCAAACTGTGGGAGTAAGTAAGTTTTAATCGATTTGATGTTTAATGTGATATGTTGTGATATTTTTATAAGTCCTGATTTTACAACTTAATAAACCTATATTATTAAATAAGTTCATCATTAATTTAAGTGTAATTGAATAAATTATGATATGGAATAAGTTAAACAATGTTATTCCAAACAATGTTAAGTTTTTTTTAAAAAAAAAAAATTTGAAGGTATGAATGGATCCTGGTTATGTAAGTTTAAGTGCTTTTAAAATCTATAGTACTGTTTAAGTTTGATATTATTATTATGTTTAAAGTTTATGCAAGTACGAACATATGTATGTAACGACATCTGTGACGTCCGAATTAAGGGGCGTTTCAAAAACTTTCTATGGCTTGGCTCAAGTTGATTAGATCATCTTCCACCACACCAATGTCAAACTCATGTTCTTGGAGAAATATAATGTAATCATCTCGCACCGTACTTCTCCTTTCTCTAGTGGATCTCCTTAATGACATATGTTCTTGAGGTAGTAGAGTTTGTTCTTCTGGAACAATTTCTGAAATGGAAGGTTCTCCGACATTGTCTTGATTTAGGTCTGCTTCTTAAATAACTTCAAGAATAGGAGCCTAATCAATGTCAATAACAACTATGGGAATATCATCATATTCCTCTTCAAAGACAAAGTATCTAACCTTATCTTCTCCTCAAACTTGACATCTTCAAAGAACTGGGCATTTTTTGTCTCAAAAATTGACTTAGTCATTAGGTCATAAAATTTGTATTCCCTGGATTTTTCAGAATATCTAATAAAATAACAACTTACTGTCCTTGAGTTCGGTTTCTTTTCATTTGGCCTATAAGGCCTTGCCTCAACTGGACATCCCCAAACATGCAAGTGCTTTAAACTAGGCTTTCTATCTGTCCAAAGTTCATAAGGGGTTTTGGCAATTGCTTTAGTTAGAACCCAGTTAAGGATATATGCTGCAGTATTAAGTGCTTTTCCTAGAGTGATTTTGGTAAAGTAGAATGAGAAGTCATACTCCTCACCATATCCTTAAGCATCCTGTTTCGTCTTTCAGCAACACCATTTATTGTGGGCGAAACCGGCATAGTGTATTGTGGGACGATACCGCATTCTTCTAGGAATTTAGCAAATGGTCGCAAATGTTGTTCACCTAAACCGTTATAGCTACCATAGTACTCACCACCACGGTCAGATCTTATGTTGTTAATCATTTTGTTAAGTTGGTTTTCAACTTCAGCCTTATAATTTTTAAACATATCCAGCGATTGTGACTTTTCATGAATGAGATATATGTAGCCATATTGAGAAAAACCATCCATGAACGTTACAAAAAATTGTTGACCATTCTAAGAAACCATAGGGAATGACCCACAAAAATCTGTATGTATAAGTTCTAAGACGTTCAAACTCCCATTGGCTTCAAATCTCCTTTTATTGGTTTGTTTCCCCTTCACACAATTTACACAAACATCAACATCTGTAACATCAAAGTGGTCTAGAATTTCGTCTAACACAAGTCTCTCTATTCTTTTTCTAAAGATATGACCTAATATCTTGTGCCATAACGTAGCTAAATTCTCATTGATTAATTTTCTCTTTACACCTCGAGTACTTAATTGCAGGGATTCATTAAATGACACAATTATATTAATTAAATAAAGATCATCGTAACTTGACAAAGAACCGAAACCAACCAATTTTGAATCATGAAACAAACTAAATTTTTCATTTCTAAATGAACAAGAATAACTAGATTTGTCCAAAGTGGAAATAAAAATCAAATTTCATCTAAAAAATGGTACAATAAATTTCATCTAAATAACAATAATCTAAATTTTCCTATTGCTTCAACTTCAACCTTCTTGTTATCGCCTACATAGATGTATCTTTCACCATTATATAGCTTACGACATCTCAAGCAACCCTGCATGGATACACTGATGTGAGTGGTTATACCAGAATCTATCCACCAAGTGTATTTAGGTACCGAAGTTAAATTCACCTCAAACAAATCAAATGAAGAAGCATAACTTTTTTAGCACTCCAAGTATGGTAGTTGGTGTAATGCTTCTTTTTATGTCCTACAGCTCCACAGAAGAAACAACCTGTATTTTCCAAATCATCCAGTCTCTTTTGTTGTTTCTTTTGAGACGCTGTAGCTGCAGCTTCCTTATCATACTTTCTTTTCTTTTATTTGTCCTTGGAAGTATTAGCCAAGTGAGCGCTTTCTGTTTTTTCTTACTTCAAGCTTTCTTCTTCTTACACACAATATGAATAATCATCACATGTTTATTACCACAGTTGTACATGCAATTCTATCAAGATATTTGCCTTCCTTTGGGCGGATCAATATTCACATAAGTTGCATAGACACAATCATTTATATTTCAAAACAAATTAATTTTTTCAAGAGAGGCCAATTTAATGGCGTGTTGCTTCAATTAATTCATCTCAAAATATATATATATGAAATACTAATATTTGAATTAAAAATTATACAAAAAATAACAAAAATAAAATTTAAAGAATAAAAAATAAAAAATTTGATTAAAATCAACTTGGTCAAAAATCAATTGTTGATTGGTCAACTTGACTAGGACAAGTGGACCTAATTGGGATCCTAAAATCACCCCTTTTGACTTCTTTGTGTCACGGGCCTAGGGCATCCTTATACTTTTTTTGAATGCCACGGCTTAGTCCGTACCTTTCTTGTTTCTCCAGTCACGGGCCTAGTTGGGCCCCTGAATCCCTTTCTTTAGTTCTGGGCTTACAAATCCTAGGCCAATTTTTTCTCCTTCTTCTCGACGCATGGCTGTTGATGTAACAATTAAAAGAAAAAAATCTTCCTTCAAAGTAAAACCGAATTCAACCTGATTATATGTATGTATGTATGTATGTATACAGTATATATATATTATATAATGATTTTTTTTTCTCGGCAGTTGTGCGGTATATAGCAATATGAAACCAAAACCAAATGTATATGCGAAGACAAATTCAAAGTCATGCACCGTACATGACAATCACCAGGAAAAAAGGTTGGTTTATATATAATGAGTATGCTCACTTGCAAAGATTTTTCTTTACTCTTTTCGGCACACATGATGCCCTATATATATATATATATAACCAAAACATATATATTATATATATAAAACAAATTGAACCAAAAACCAGTATATCTATATCCATATGAACACAATAATGTATTCCCTAATAATTAAACCAAAAAAATCTCTAAATAATTGTTCTTAAATTCAATAATTTAAAAGAATTATATATTGTTAAATTTAAGAATTTTTCTACGAGAATCACATTTAAAAAATTATTGATTCTCAATAATTTAACATGAAAAGATTCTAAATGCCACTTGTTAGAACAAAATATTGTGATGAAAACCATCATCAACCCGGATCATTCATGTCAAATCACTGTGATAATTAATAAGATGCAGAAGCTAACCTGAATCTATTAATTGTGATGTGATTCCTGAATCCGTAGGTTGAGGATTTTTCAAGTCTGGTACGAAGTCCTTCTTTAAAGAATGTCTCTGTAAATGAGTGACAGAAAAATAATATACGTATTGACTTGAAGACCACAACCACTTTATATAATTGCTAACCCTAATAGTTATTCTTTATTATCAATTTAGTGTATTATAAAATCAGTAACTATATTTTGGTTTCTACATAGGAGGCTCACATTTAATAATGCATTAAAAGCATAAAAACTCAATTGATCATTTAATTGGACGACCTTAACTGATAGCCTTTAAACACATTTATTTAATATATTAGCCGATTTGGATTTATTCCACACAAATGATTTGTTTTTGAAGTTGAGGGGTTTAACAATATTTTCTATGTCTGGATATTATAACGTTTGCCCAATTCAATTGTTGAAGTACTAAAACATCTTTGTTTTCTAGACCTCTCTCTCTCACTAACATTAGAATGTTGCTGAAGTCGACAAGTATGTTGTACAATCTGCGAACACTGAACTTATATTCATGTAAGAGTCTCTTCTCATAAACTTGTACTATCTTAATGTTCGTTTCTGCGCAAAACTGGTAGAGAAACAAGACAAATGCCCACTCTCGATATCACACTATCTTTCGGCTACTACCTTCATCAACTGATAGCCAATGAGTTGGTTATGGAACCATGAAAAGAAGAGCTCCACCACCAATTCTAAACACATATCTTCTTTTGATCAGTTCAGTTTTCACATCACAAAGATTCTTCATAGAAAGCTAATGGAAATTGAGAATGGGAGCAAAGATAATGGAATGATCACAAATCATGTGAGAATTGTTTTTGATAAGTTGCACAAAGATAAGGTCAGACAACCAGCTACCCAGACTGTTAATGGAAAAGCCTACTAGTGTTTACTACCTTCGTAGTGGGAAAAGATAGTGGGACAGGCCAGGATGGGGTTGGGCCAGATGGGGCTGTCCATGTAAGCCTGCCAACTCATGCCGGTCCATCTAGGCCAATGTACATATAGGGCCTGTTTATTTCGATACTCGAATCACGGTTCGAATCATTTTGTTATAGTATTTTCTCTCACAAAAATTTAAATCTTCATTCAAATACTTTATTCAAATACTCGAACCAAACGGGCCCATAATATGTTGTTATAAAAAGTACTTTATAATGTTTAATAATATAGATTATTATTGAATATATATATAAGTTTGAAAATGTGGAGATTTGTGAGACTTTTGGTGGCAGTACTAATATGAACAAGTTTTTCATTTTTTTATTTTGCTTGATTTTTTGTTCTATTTTGTGATCTTTAAGCCATCTAAATTCTTAGGTTTACATACTTTTTTCCTTTTCAAGTTTTTACGATCATTAGATTTTTTTTTCTGTTTTCTTTTTGTCATAAAGTAGTGATAGATAATCTATCACCTTTATCGTCATTTTAAATTAATGACGTCTTTTTGTCATGAGGTTAACGCATGGCAACAGGAGGGGGTTAATGGTCAAATCCCTTTTGATTCTCTTGTAGGTGTATAAATAGATAGATAGATATAGATTTAGAGATAAAAAAGAGTAGCGTTTGTTTTTAAATTTTTTTGTTTAAATTTTGTGATAAAAAATACAGTAGGTTGAAACCATATGTTTCAAACATTTTTGTCAAAAGAAGGCTCAAATCTGTATTCTTTTATCTTTTTTTTTTTTGCATTCTCAATTTCTTTTTTGTCTCCTACCAAATAATATCTCATTGATTCAAATACTGATTCAAAGAACCTGGTTCAAATTTTCCTGTTCAAGTAAAAGTCGTTAATACCCCTTGCCCTTTTTCCATGAATGCTTCAAGCGACGCTCAGTTGGATGGTTTTAGATATCTCGTCGAACTGTGAAAGGGTCGTTAGACTTAAAAGGCAGCATCTCAAAGAAGAGGCAAAAACATAAGAATAAGAATCAAAATAAAAATAAATATAAATATAACTAGTCTTTTAACAATCATTCAAAATTTGCAATTTCCTGGAAATTTCATCCTCGACCAGTACTTTGATGTAAATTGCAATTTGCAAAGCCGCTTCCATTTCAATAGGAGCAGTCGATAAACACAGAAAATATGCAAGGGAGAGAAAAAATATGAGTAAGACGAAACAAATATCTCCAGCTTCTTCTTCTTCTTCTTCTTCTCAATCATGCGAAGTGTTTCTTAGCTTTAGAGGCGAGGACACTTGTAGAAATTTCACCGACCACTTATACTCTGCTTTGAAACGAAGTGGAGTTAGTACCTTCCGGGACGATGAGCAACTTGAGAGGGGAAAAATCATTGCCCCAGAGCTTTTGCAAGCAATTGAACAATCAAGATTCGCCGTCGTCGTTCTTTCGAGAAACTATGCTGATTCAACGTGGTGTCTGGAGGAGCTTGCCAAGATTGTCGACTGCTTCAAAGCCGGTAAACTCAAGAATATTTTCCCGGTTTTCTATAACGTCGACCCGTCGGAGGTAAGAAAGCTCACAGGGGGATTCGGAGAGGCCTTTGCTAAGCGTGAAGAAAATTCCAAAGACGATATACAGAAGGTGAAGAGATGGAAGGACGCTCTATCTGTAGTCGGCAACATAAGCGGATGGCATTTGAATAATGATCAGTACGTCATTTCTATGCTTCAATTTATTGGGGAAATCAAGTATTTTTTTAGTACTTTTGACTTGATTTCTATTTATTTTTATATTAAAAATGTTTTTATTAATTTTAGTCTCGGCCAACTTATTTTTTTTTTAATATGTTTTGTGATGTGTTCATACATGGAGTCTATTTCCTCTTTGTTCGTAATTCGTGGACGTGGTCATGTAGCATCTAGTTGCTGAACCACATTAATAGGATGTTTGAGAGAGTGATTCTAACCATAAACTTTCAACTAATGCTAATGTGAGCGTTTTATATCGTAGCAGTTTACATTGTAGCATATGAAAGCTTCACACTATTTATGATTGAGACTGTATGGTAGGAACTACTCTACAAACCATCCTATAAATCTTTTGTCCTTTTTTTTTCTATATTTTATTTTTGTTATTCAATTTTCTATACAATTTAGATCTTATATATTTTCCTTATAATTAAGCTACTATGAATCTTAGTTATTTCTTCCGTACGAAGTGAATGTCTGACGAATACAATACATGAGTTTGAGAGAGATCTAGCTAATAGTTATTTTGTAAAACTCGAAGTTTTTTCACGAAAACTTCTATTTCCACATTTGTATAACAAGAAAGATGAAAGTGGTATTTTCGCTAAACACAAGTGTGTTTTTGATATTAGCCTGTTCCAATTATTGAGGGTAATTTTTTTTGGCGTGTTCTAAAAGAAAAAAAAAATCATTCTAGACCATATTTTAATCTGGATTTTGTAACAGCGTTCATGATTAAACAAATGAGTATCTTGTCAAAAACAATTATTATCCTATTATATTCCAAAGAGTAACCAAACAATTATAATTCCAATCTGGAATTTAACCCATATTAATATTGTCTATACTATCTTTATCGGTAGATTGGGTTCAAGTTCTCTATCTAATTTTGATGTCTTAAATGATGCTTAATCAATCCTTAATCCATCATTCAATAAGTTTAAAACAATATCTAATTGATTTTTACTTGTTTTTCATTAAACGATGTGTGTCAATTATGATTGCTTGCATACTATTTGAGACACAAAAAATTGAACAAAGAATTTGAGTCTACGTCGAATCATGGTTGCAATGCCTTATGGTTGTGCTCTATTTGCAGGTCCGAGTCAAAGGTTATTACGGAAATAGTTGAAAAGATTAAATATAAATTGACTCTTATGCGCTTAAGTACTGCCAACAGGTTCTTGGTCGGAATTAACTATCGTACAAGTAAAATTGTTCAGCACATGGGTAGGAGAGGGAATGATATTCTCACCATAGGGACTTGGGGGATGGGCGGGATTGGAAAAACTACAGCAGCGCGAGAATTTTTTAAATTGTACCGGGTGGACTATGCAGCCAGTTACTTTGTTGAAAACGTCAGACAGAAAACTGCAAGACATGGTCTAGATTACTGGCATAATTTTTTCCAGCGAGAAAGTGATAATGCTAATATCGGAACCGACACAGTAACGGCCCCTTTATTGCACAACATTAGTGTACTTGTCATTCTAGACGACGTTGATCACATAAATCAGATAAAAACTTTAGTTGGAAGCAGAGAAGAGCTGTCGCATTTGTATGGTCAAGGGAGCAGAATGATAGTGACAACTAGAGACATGAGCTTGTTAAGTTCGTATGGGACTGATGGCATATACAATGTTGACAAACTAAGTGAAGATGAAGCTCTTCAGCTCTTCTGTTGGAATGCTTTCAAAAAAATGCATCCGATCGATAATTATGCAAACTGTCCAAGAAGGTAGTAAAGTGTGCTAGTGGCTTGCCTTTAGTTCTTGAAACTCTCGGTTCGTTCTTGTATGGGAGAAATTTAGATGAATGGTCAAGCGCATTGGCTAGACTAAAGCAATATCCTCATAAAGACATTGTTGGTGCACTTCAAATAAGTTTTGATGGATTACAGGATACAGAGAAGAAAACATTCTTGGACATTGCATGTTTCTTTCAAGGAGAGGATGAGACTTACGTGAAGAAATTACTAGAGAGTTGTGACCGTTATCCAATCATCGATTTTGGTGTTCTTGTTCAAAAATCTTTGTTAACTATTGATGAAAATACTGGTAGAGTGTGGATGCATGATTCTCTGCAAGAATTGGGTCGGGAAATTATTCGTCAAGAATCTCCTGATGAGCCCGGCAACCGTAGCAGGTTGTGGCTTTATAAGGACGTTTACGACGTGCTTCTGAATGACAAGGTAAGAGATACCATACATAGAACAAATTTGAGGTGATATTGCTCCCTTTTTTTGTTTTGATGAAGGAACTATTGCTTATTTGGTTCATTGATTTATAATTACACAAATTTTTGGTAATATTTTATAAATCATTATTGAAGGTGGATTGTGTCTTGCGTTATTACTTATATGATGTTACATGCATGTAGATATATATATATATATTTTTGAAATGCATGGATTTGAAACTCGATATCTGCAACAGGGGACACAAAATATTGAAGGCATATTGCTAAGCTTGCCCGAAAGAGAGCAAGTACATATGGATGCCGACCCATTCCCAAAGTTGAATATGCTGAGGTTCTTGAAAATCTGTAACGTGGACATTTCTGGAAACCTTGGGTATCTTTCTAATGAGTTACGGTTTTTGGAATGGCATGGTTGTCCTATCAAATTTATGCCGTTAAGTTTTCAACCTGATAACCTTGTTGAACTCAAGTTACCGAACAGCCGAATTGAACAGCTATGGAATACAAGCAAGTTAAGATTATGTTCTCATGATTTAGTACTATTTGTAGATCACTTCAAGATATATTTTTTTTATTCATTCCCGTTCAATAAATTAATTATTTTATATTAATTTTTACGACAGCTGGTGGAAAAATTGACTCTGATTGATCTCAGCCATTGCCAATACTTGACCAAGGCTCCTGACTTCAGCAAGATTCCTAATCTTGAGACACTGATTCTCAAAGGATGTAAAAGATTATCTGAGATTCACCCGTCGGTTGGAGATCTCAAACAACTCGTTCTATGGGACATGGAAGGCTGTGAAAATATAAAAAGGCTTCCCAACAAAATCTCAATGCAATCTCTTGAAACTTTTATTCTCTCTAATTGTTCCAAACTCGACAAGTTTCTGAAGATTGCAGGAGACATGGAAAGATTGGCCAAACTTTTTTTGAATGGAACTGCTATAGTACAGCTACCAATGTCAATCAAATGCTTGTCCGGCCTTGTTTTGTTAGATTTAAAATTTTGCAAAAACCTTTTTGAGTCTTCCAAATTCCCTTTGCAGTTTGACATCTCTGAAAGAACTCGATCTCATGTGGTGCTCACGTCTTGACCAATTACCAGAAAACATAGGGAAGTTGGAGAGTCTGGAGAAGCTTGATGCAACAAGAACTGCTATAAGGAAAGTACCTTCCTCCATTGCATCCCTGAAGAACCTTAAAGTACTTTCTTTTCATGGATCGCCAAGGGTTCCAAATTCGTCGTCATGGTAATCCACCATTTGTTGTTGTTTGTTGCCAAGTGATGGCTCTGCAGAATCCATTGGTTTGCAATTGCCAGAGTCATTTTCGGGTTTATGTTCTTTGAAATGATTGGTTCTAAGTGTTTGCAATCTAGCAGAAGGAGCAATTCCTGATGATTTGGGCTTCTTGACATCTCTGGAGTATTTATCTTTGATTGGCAACGATTTCAGCAGCTTACCTGAAAGCATCAACCAACTTTCCAAGCTCAAAGAACTGTACTTGAGTGGGTGTAGCAAGCTTAAGTCTTTGCCAATGGAACTGCCATCAAGCTTAAAAATTTTAATTGCCCCTGATTATACTTTGCTAGAAATCTCTACAAGTCGATTTACCACGAAAGCTTCTAACTCTAGCGATTTCTGTTTGATAGATAGGGAAAAAACAAACACCAGAATCCCTAATGTTCCCTTTGACTCTTCCCCAGTTCCAGTGGATCGAAGTGAAGATTATGATCAATTCTTCGAGGTGATCAAACTCATGCACTCTAACTTCTTACGTTCATACACATATTCATATGCATGGGAATTGTACTAACATTTTTGTTTTACAGGATCAAATTTATCGACATGAAAGTTACCATTTTCAGTTTGGACTAACGTCTGAATTGAGTTTGGGACGGTGCAGCTATTCAAGTGCTGGGTCTACTGTAACAATCCCACTACCTCAAAATTTGGATAGTGACCCAACTTGGTTGGGGCTTGCCCTCCTCGCAGTTATTGCAGCCAAAGTGCCTGAAAATTTGGTTTCATCTCATCTCACTTCTACCATCCACGTGTCTTGTATTTGGCAGTTTTCCGCTGATAAAGGTCACCTAAAGAAATGTGGTGCGCTCTTTCCAGCCTCCTTGGATTGTGATGCAACGTCAATAGGATATTGTCATTATATTCCGTTAGAGTTGTTCTCTAAGAAGCTAAAAAAAGCAAGCCACCTAAGAGCTTCAGCTGAAATCCTTACGCCAAATGTGGAGATGACAATGTGTGCAGCACATCTAATTTATGAGCAAGATGTGGAAGTGCTTACTAGAAATGTAAGTGGCATATTTTTTGACAGAGACCATAAAGACACAGATAATTTCCAAATGGATGATACTTTTGGTAGACCGAACTCCAAATTTCCAATACTTGATGTCGATGAGATGGAATGTAAGGGAGGGGGGCAACAACATGCTTCAGAGGACCCATCCCATGAAACAGGGGAAGATTTTATTACACCAAATCCTCTTTTGATTTCTGTAGAAGAAGCACTCCGTGCTGAGGATCCAAGTTCAGCAGCAAAGCAAGGGGACAAAAGTTTCCAGACCATGCAACTGAGGACTGAACTACGTTTAATACTTTCAAAACTCTTGGATGTCAGTACTCTCTCTCTCCTCTCTTGTTGTTTGTTATGTACATATGCTTCTCCCCTCACAATTTTCTCACTACACATTATATAGTGTTATTTTGTGACCCAAAATCTTTGACAGTAAAGCAGCGCCGTAGCGCTCAATGCGGCCTAATAGTGTATTTTGCGTTTTTTACGCGTTTTTTGGTTATTTTGGGCTAGGGTTTGAGTCCCCATACATATAAATACATCATATTCTCCATAGTACATTATATAGTGAGTCACATTAGAGAGTCATAAATTTTCATAGAGATCATAGTGTTGAGAGTGATACAGAGAACTCAGTTTTGTGAGTTTGTGAGTGATTGAGTGAGTGAATTTCTCTAAACACCGTTGTAATTTTCGTTTTGTGATTAGTGGATTGCTTCTCCTCTGCCCGTAGTTTTTTCACCCTTCATTAGGGTTTTTCCACGTAAATCTTGTGTGCAATTTTCTCTCTATTTCTTGTTGCTTATTGCTTTGATTTCTAACAAGTAGTATCAGAGCTTTGGCTTTGATTTGCAATGACAACCATGAAATTCGATATTCCGCTGTTGGATCGCACAACGAGGTTTTCTCTATGGCAAGTGAAGATGCAGGCTGTTCTGGCGCAGATGGACCTTGATGATGCACTATTAGGTTTCGATAAGATGCCCTCATCATGGTCGAAGGAGGAAAAGGAGCGTAAGGACCGAAAGGCTCTATCCCAAATACACCTTCATCTGTCAAATCAGATTTTGCAGGATGTACTGAAGGAGAAGACTACTGCTGCTTTATGGCTCAAGCTGGAGCAATTATGCATGACCAAGAGTCTTACTAGCAAACTTCATTTAAAGCAGCGTCTATACTCTCACCGAATGTCTGAAGGTACGTCTCTTGAGGATCACTTAACTGTGTTTAAGGAGATTGTGTCTGATTTGGAGGCTATGGAAGTTAAGTATGATGAAGAAGACCTTGGGTTAATTTTATTATGTTCACTGCCTTCATCATATTCCACATTTAGGGATACTATCTTGTATAGTCGGGACACTCTTACCCTAGATGAGGTTTATGAGGCATTATTTTCTAAAGAAAAGATGAAGCAGTTAGTTACTGGATCTGAAACACAAGGAGAGGGTCTAGTTGTTAGAGGTAGAACCCAAGAGAGAAGTTCTGGGACTGAGATTAGAGGTAGTCTAAATCCAGAAATAAGGAGAAGTACTGTAACTATTGCAAGAAGAAATGGCGCATTAAAACTGAGTGTTATAAGCTGCAGAATAAAAACAAGAGGGATGAAAATCAGAAGGGGAAGAAACCAGATGCTGGTGAGGCTAGTGTCGTTGAAGAATGCTCTGGTGGTGAGCTTTTGGTAATTTCTGATGGTGATTCTAAACCCTGTGAGGATTGGGTTCTTGACTCTACATGTACGTTTCATATGTGTCTCAATCGGGACTGGTTTTCAACATATGAAACGGTTCCTAAGGGTTCTGTTTTGATGGGAAACAACGCCCCATACAAAGTTGCTGGTATTGGTACCGTCAGAATTAAAATGCATGATGGCATAGTGAGGACACTAGGTGATGTGAGGCATATCCCCGATCTTAAGAGGAATTTAATTTCCTTAGGTACTCTTGATGCTAAAGGGTACAAGTACACCGGTGAAGGTGGAGTTCTGAAAGTTAGTAAAGGTGCTCTTGTGATGATGAAAGCACAAAAGAAGACTGCTAGTTTGTATGTTCTGCAGGGTACTATAGTTGTTGGTGATGCAAAAGTTACTACTTCTACTATGTTTGATGATGATCTCACTAAGGTATGGCATATGCGACTGGGGCATATGAGTGAGCTTGGGATGGCAGAGCTGAGTAAGCGAGGGCTCCTTAATGGACAGTGCACAGGTAAGATGGAGTTCTGTGAGCACTGTGTTTTTGGAAAGCAGAAGAGAGTTCCATTTGGCAAAGGCATTCACAACACAAAAGATATTTTGGAGTATGTTCATTCTGACATTTGGGGACCGTCTATTGTTCCTTCTTATGGTGGTGCTAATTATATGCTTACCATCATTGATGACTGTTTCAGAAAGTTATGGACATTCTTTTTGAAGCAGAAGAATGATGTCTTTGCTACATTCAAAGATTGGAAGACAATGATAGAAAAGCAGACCGGTAAGCCAGTTAAACGTCTCCGCACTGATAATGGCTTGGAGTTTTGTTCGAATGAATTTAATTCCTTCTGTAAATCAGAGGGAATTCTGAGGGACTTAACAGTCCGACGTACTTTGCAGCAAAATGGTGTGGCCGAGAGAATGAACAAGACGTTGATGGAGAAAGTACGCTGCATACTCTCTAATGTTGGGCTACCTAAGTCATTTTGGGCTGAAGCCGCTTCTACAGCTTGCTATTTGGTCAATCGTTCTCCTTCCATCGTTATTAACAAGAAGACACCGCAAGAGATGTGGTCAGGAGAACTTGCAGATTACTCAAATTTAAGAATTTTCGGCTGTCCTGCTTATGCTCATGTTGACAATGGAAATTGGAGCCTAGATCCTTGAAGTGTATATTTCTTGGTTACAAGCCTGGTGTTAAAGGCTATAAGTTTTGGTGCCCAGAAACCAAGAAAGTTATTATCAGTAGAGATGTTGTGTTTGATGAGACTTCCATGTTACGTAGGACATCTACTACAGGGTCTAGTGATGTTGATCAGGATAGATCTAGCAAACAGGTGGAGTTTCAAATAGAGACAAGTACATCATCTGATTCTACTTCCCAGTCAAGTTCAGAGAGTCAAGACGATAGTGCTTCCCCATCGCCATCACCGCCGCCACCACAGTACTCTATTGCTAAGGATAGGCCGAGGAGAGATGTTAGGCCTCCATAGAGATATGCTGAGGCCGACTTGGTGGCTTATGCTTTATCAATGGCAGAAGGTATTGAGTCTGGTGAAGAACCTTCTACCTATTCAGAGGCGGTTAATTCAGTTGACTCTGGCAAGTGGATGCAGGAGGAGATGGAATCCCTACATAAGAATGGCACATGGGATTTGATGAAGTTACCCAAAGGGAAGAAAGCTGTTCACTGCAAATGGGTATTTAAAAGAAAAGAAGGCACACCGGGAGTTGAAGATGCTAGGTACAAGGCTAGACTGGTTGCAAAAGGATACAGTTAGGTTCCAGGTGTTGACTTTACAGATGTATTTTCTCCTGTGGTTAAGCATAGCTCAATTCGAGCCTTGCTTGGTATTGTGGCCACTTATGATCTTGAGCTTAAGCAGTTAGATGTGAAGACTGCGTTTTTGCATGGAGAGCTCGAGGAAGACATTTACATGCAGCAACCCGAGGGTTTCATTGTTACAGGTAAATAAGACTATGTTTGCTCGTTGAAAAAGTCTCTTTACGGTTTGAAACAGTCTCCTAGGCAGTGGTATAAGAGATTTGACTCATTTATGATTACTCATGAGTTTAAGAGGAGTAGCTATGACAGTTGTGTCTACTTCAAGAAGGGTGATGATGGGTCCTTTGTTTATTTGCTCTTATATGTTGATGATATGTTGATTGTTGCTAAGAATAAAGGAGAGATTAAGAAGTTAAAGGCTCAACTCAGTAGAGAGTTTGAGATGAAGGACTTGGGAGCTGCCAAGAAGATTCTCGGCATAGAGATTTTGAGAAATAGAAAGGCAGGTAAGCTTTATCTGAGTCAAAAAGGCTATATTGAAAAAGTTTTGCACAGGTTCAGCATGCAGAAAGCAAAACCAGTGAGCACTCCGTTAGCAGCACATTTCAGACTTTCAGCTGCGTTAGCTCCACAGTCAGATGATGAGATTGAGTACATGTCACGTGTTCCATACTCTAGTGCAGTAGGTTCCCTCATGTATGCTATGGTATGTTCTCGCCCAGATTTATCATATACAGTTAGTGCAGTTAGTAGATACATGGCAAATCCAGGTAAAGAGCACTGGAAAGCGGTGCAATGGATTCTCAGATACTTGTGTGGTACTACTGACGTTTGTTTGCACTTTGGGAGGACTAGAGATGGTGTTGTGGGATATGTTGATTCTGATTATGCTGGAGACTTGGATAAGAGGAGGTCACTTACTGGGTATGTGTTTACAGTTGGTGGTTGTGCTATCAGTTGGAAGGCTACCTTGCAGGCTACTGTCGCTTTGTCTACTATTGAAGCTGAATATATGGCTATTACAGAGGCTTTCAAAGAAGCTATTTGGTTGAAGGGCCTATTTGGAGAACTCAGTGAAGATTTGAAGATTTCTGTGGTGATGTGTGACAGTCAGAGTGCTATTTTTCTCACTAAAGATCAAATGTTTCATGAAAGAACGAAGCACATTGACATTCGTTATCACTTTGTTCGTGATATTGTTGCTCGTGGCGATATTGTTGTGAGCAAAATCAGTACACATGATAATCCTGCCGATATGATGACTAAGTCGTTACCTACAGCTAAGTTTGAGCATTGCTTGAACTTGGTTGGAGTTCATGTTCGTGCCGGTTAGTTGCCCGTTGGGGCTTTGTGGAAGAGGTGGAGAATACGGTTAATCACATGTTGGAGTTCTTTATGGTGGATATTGTGTCAAGGTGGAGATTGTTATTTTGTGACCCAAAATCTTTGGCAGTAAGGCAGCGCCGCGGCGCTTGAAAGTAGGGCCGCGGCGCTTGAAAGTAGGGCCGCGGCGCTACAATCCAGCGCCGATTGCGCTCCAATCTGGAAACCAGAGCCGCGGTGCTAGAAAAGCAGCGCCGCGGCGCTCCAATGCGGCCTAATAGTGTATTTTGCATTTTTTACGCGTTTTTTGGTTATTTTGGGCTAGGGTTTGAGTCCCCATACATATAAATACATCATATTCTCCATAGTACATTATATAGTGAGTCACATTAGAGAGTCACAAATTTTCATAGAGATCATAGTGTTGAGAGTGATACAGAGAACTCAGTTTTGTGAGTTTGTGAGTGATTGAGTGAGTGAATTTCTGTATTTGAGCGCTCTAAACACCGTTGTAATTTTCGTTTTGTGATTAGTGGATTACTTCTACTCTGCCCGTGGTTTTTTCACCCTTCATTAGGGTTTTTTCACGTAAATCTTGTGTGTAATTTTCTCTCTATTTTTTGTTGCTTATTGTTTTGATTTCTAACATATAGGGACACCATGCACGCAACTACTACTTCCGCTGCGCTTTTCCTCTCGGAAAATGTTAACGTGGTTCCCCTTTCAAGCCATAGGGGATCGAGTACGCTGTTTATGTCCTTCGAACTTATGTAATGATTGGGCATGGGTAGGATTTTTTGTATACGTTGTTTTAAAAAGGCGTTCGTATAATGTTGCTGTCAACAATCTGCATTCAGAAGTTACTTCCCTAGCTATTTCTCTAGAGTTGGTTACGGATGCAAAAGACATATATACAGCGATGGCTTCCTTTAAACTCGACAGACTCGAAGGGCCATATCGACTACTTATGTTTCATGTTCCAAAAGAACAATGTATAGAACCATTGAAGAGTAATCAATCTACTCCCTTCAGGGTTACCGGTGTCTTTCGAAGTGATAGCATGGATGTGAACTTTGAAGTCTACGGAATTCGGACAGCATATGAGCAAGATCTGAAAACATTGATTTATACAATAGCCGAGTGCACACTAAACAGTCCGACCAACCTACATGAATCTTATCTCCGAACATTTAAAGACATGTGGACAAATATTACGGCTGAAGAAATTATGTGGCCAATTGAGGAGGATCAACAAAGTCTTGTAGATTGTGGTTGCCTTTTCGGATTTAAAAGGTTAGTGTTCCTACCCGAACTCTTTTTTTTTTTTTTTTTCATTCCCAAATCCATCATTGTTAACTCTCTCATCCAAAAGATTATCTAAAGTATTTACATCGGCTGTTGCAGGATCCCACAACCCTTTGTCGTTATCATTGACAATGAAGCATTACAATCACATGATGCTCCTCCTTCACTGCAACCCATTCTGCCAAATTATAGGGTCGTCGGTGGTCGAGCAGACACATTAATTCTGGATGCACTAGGCTTGGGGAAAACGAAAAAAAAAAGTGAGTACTAGCTTTTATTATTATTATTTTTTTAAGAACTTTGGCTTTCAAGGACAGGGAATAAAAGAGAAGGGTAACAAGGTGTTTGACAAAACGGTTGAAATTGAAAATTTTAGTTTAAAAATTATAGTATGTAAAGTTTTACACTATAGCAACTTACTGTAGCTGCTGAGAGTTTTACAATTTAGTTGGTTAGAATCAAACTTGTCAAACACTTCATAATTTGCATTGATGATCTCCAAACTTTTTATTAGGTGATATTTTTGTCTGTTCTTGTAATTTTAGTAAAATAATCGTAGAATTCTTGATGCGTTTGTAATTAAACTCTTTCTGTCAAATTCGGTCAAGTTTTTAACAAATTGCATCATGCATTAGCTTAATAGGCCTGTGATCTAATGTGGGAGGACATTTCAAAAAAATAATAATAACTTATAATTAAAAAAAATAAAAATTTAATAGATCCTAAAAACTACAAGGGCTATATAGTCTGTTTAAAAGAAAGATTTGAGCCATCATTTACAATTGTAAATAGTGTAAAATTCTTACATGTTATAATAAAAAGTAAAAAGTTGTTACAGTATATAGCTCCGCATACTATAGTTCTCAAACAAAAATCGTTGATTACAGTCGTTCTTTTAAACCGCTTAATAGAGTGGCATACATAGATTTTTTCTTTTTTTTAAAAAAACAAACCTAGACTGAGAGAGAGATAGAGTGGGGGTGCTACGATGGGTGGATCACAGTGGGGGCTGGGCACTTGCAACGGGGAGGGTTGTGATGACAAGGGCTTGCGATGCATGTGCTTGCGACAGTGCTGGGCTCATGGTGGGAAGGGCCTCAATGATAATGGGTTTAGATTTGAGCTAGGTGCGATGCCTAGAGTTGTAACTCAAGAAGGAGATTGTGATTAAGATTGGAAAACACCGTCCTGGACATGTTGAGGTGGCCACGTTGTCGATGAAACACGTGCAATCCATAGGCGCCATGGGTCTCTGGTCCTCTGAGACTAGAGGACGAGACGACGCAAGTGATAAACCATAGGAGAAAGGAAGAGACTCGAGAGACTTGAAATATGACTAATTCAATAACTATCTGATCTTTTTGATGATGAGATGTGTCCGATAATTATATTATTATCAAGAGAAAAGTTGCGGTGGAGAATGGCGAAATTCTCTACAGATAGATAATAGTTTTCTAGACCGTTAGGTTTTGATCTGTTGCAATATGGAGCCAAATCAACCTAGCAAAAGAGAAAGAAGAGAAAAAAAGAGGAGGCAGTGGTCCAGCGCCGCGGTGCCCGAACCAGCGCCGCGGTGCCCAAACGAGAGCCGCGGCGCCCGTCCAAGAGCAAACCAGCGCCGCGGCGCCCAAAATGAGGACCGCGGCACCCAGAGTCTGGTTTGTTGCGAAATTTTGAGTTAGAGTCGAACTTAAACGCCTCCAAAACGGGAAACTATTAGGGTTTCTCATTAGTTGCTATTTTTCTCTTTCTTTGGGTATAAATAGACATAAGGTGGCTAGGATTGAGTGTGTGTGACATTGAGAGTTACATTATTTTGTGAGGGACAAAATTCTTGAGAATTCCATCCTTGATAGAGAAAAATTCACACAGGGTGCTAGATAGAAGAGAGTTTTGGTAAGCACAATTTGAGAGTGTGTGAGAAACTTCTCTTGTAATCTGTAATCTCCTTCATCATAGTGGAATCTGTAAGCGGCAGAAACAAGACGTAGTCTCAAATTTGGACTGTATAAAAATTTGGTGTCTCTTTTCTTCTTTTCTCCTATTTATTTTCTACAATTGTTCGTTCTTGCGATTCTTGGAATCAGGAGTCGCCTAATTCCCCAACATGATCCAATCAGTAATATAAAATAATTCTAAAAGTTTGAAAATACATCTGGTTGCATATTGTACTTCCCATTATTCCAAAAAAATTGATCTATCTCTCCCTCTTTCTTCAAAAAACCACTGTATTTATCCGCTCTCCCCTCTCCCCTCTCATCTTCCTCCATCTGACCTCGGCTAGACTTTTCAAGACCTTGTCGTCAGCCTTCATTCACTAGATCCGGTCTTACCTTCGCCACCCCTACAACCGTCGGCCTTCACTAGATACGGTCTGCCCTTGGCCAGTTGTCAGCCTTCGCGTCCACCCACAGCCATGATCGGCTTCCCCTTCACCACCGCTGTCTACTTCAATCTCTTCCCAATAGGGCCATTGTTCTTCATTGAAATCTTAATGTTTGGATCTTGGTTGATGTTCTCGTCAACGATGTACAGAAATCTGGATGGTTTTGTCGACCTTGAGGAGCCATCTTTCGTTCGCGTCCTTGGTTTTTTCCTCCGATGATAACAAATGTTGATTTCATAAAAGATCTATGTTTTTGCATTGGGTTTTTTGTATTGTAAAATTAATTTTTATTCTGCAAATCAATTTGTATATTATTGAAAGGTAATACCATATTTGCATGATCTATGTGTTTTCACTTTATCATTTTTTCTGATTTAACGGCTAGTATATTATGATTGAAATTATTATATCTATTTTATGGAGAAATTGGTTAATTGTCACGCCCCGGAGTACGGGAGGTGACGTGGCGGAATATTTAGATTAATTAAAAGAGAATTTAATTGAAATTAAGGGTTTAAAAATCCAATTAAGCAAGAATTAAAGAGATTTTTCCACCACATTTGATAAAGAATTTAAAATCATTAAACAAATAATAATAATAAAATAAAAACCGCGAATATGGGTTCCACAACCCACAAATTGTGCACACACATGGTTCTGACAATATCATAAATACAATTACAGTCCAAGTACCAATAAAGTTAAGTTTTACATGCCTTGATTAATACTACAGGATATAAATAAACTCTCCTATTGCTCCTGAGTTCGGTCCGAAGAATCTTCTCCAAACCTAAATGGGAAACCACCTAGAAGGGGGGGGATTTAAAACAGATAAAACGTGAGCGAAAGGCTCAGTAGGACTGAGTTTTATAAAACACTTTAATACAAAGAAACATAACATTATCAGGAGTTATACAAAAAGGAACTTGAATAAATAAATAAATAAATTGAGTAGAACCGTTCTGACACAGAACAGTCTACTCGTCAAATCCAAACACCAGTTTACTTTTACCTAGGCAAACCATGAAATCACCACCGTAGTGGCCCAGCTGGGTTTCGGGACCTGCCCCCAAGGTTGATCACGACCCGATCTCTGATATGGCATCATGCCCATGTGTTCATTATCATTATCATTCAAAACCCAATTACCGAGTGTTGTCAATTACATTCATTATGAAATTCATTTCATAATCACGGTATATAAAAATATAACCGATAAAACCATTTTCAAACAACCGTTGAAAATATTTTTATAGAAATCCTTTTCAAAGCCAAATCATTTCAAAACCAGGCTACCAAAGAAATAGGATAGAAGTCCTACCTTAGTACTCGTGACGGTACCCCACACCGTAATCTCGATCCGCTATACGTTAGCTCCACGGAACCACGAACAATCCTAGATACAAACTAAGTCAATCAATATCTAGTTCGAGACATTCTATGATACTAAATCATTTCATGATGTCCTAGTGTGCCATTTGTATCATTAAAATCATCCTATAAGGTTGGGATTTAAATCAGGGTTCAAAACAGTGAAATCGGGTAAAAATCACAAAATTTTCCATGCCTCGGTCGGCCTGCCGGACGCCCTGCTTCGGCCTGCCGAACTGCACAGTTTGGCCTGCCGGAAGCAAAGTTCGGCCTGCCGAACATTTCCCCAGATTCGGCCTGCCGGTCGGAAGAACACCGGCCTGCCGATCATCACTCCGGCCTGCCGAACATGAACTTCGGCCTGCCGAACTAGGAAAACCCAGAAATCCCAGCCACGGGTTTCTCGATCCCCAAAATCCAAATCTTGTTTCTAACCTGTTTTTCTCAAATCCCAGGCATGAAAAACAACTATAATTGATAGAAAAACATTCTAGAACATGTTTGGAATCATTTAAACAACATTTAAACTCAAAATCCCCAAAAATCCGAAAATGAGAAAAAGAGGAGAAAAATGAAAATCTTGAATCCAATCCGTTTTTCTTCAATCTAGGTTTAGATTCTAGTTGTTCTAAGCTCATTTAACACAAATCCATGGTTTTCTAAGCTAAAACAAACTTAGATTTCAAAAACACACAAAATCGAAAATTTTGTAAAAAGTTTAGAAATTTCGAATCTAACCTCGAATCGAAGCTTCAATCCGCGTTCTCGGTTGCCGAATCACGTCCCCGAGCTTCCTCCTTGCTGTTCCGAAGCTTGGATTCGAATGGAAATAAAAATTTTTTGAAAGAGATTGAGAGAGAGAGAGAGAGAGAGCTCACGGTGAAGGAGAGAAGAGAGAGAGAGAACCGGAGAGTGAGGAGAGAGAGAGGAAGGAAGGAAATAAATAGAGAAAATCGGTGGGCGGTTTTACTGTGCGAAAACCATGTGCCGCCCACGGTTTTGTAAAACAGAGTATTTTTAACATTTTACAAATTGTTGTGTTTTAAAACTCAAAACATCATTTTAAATCAATAAGAAATCATTTAAATGTATCAATTTAACAAAACAACCAAAAACTAAAAATCCAACCAAATAATCTAATTAAAGTTGAAACTTTAATTATGGCACACTAATTCATCATTTACATTACATTAATATTAAATAAATTTCGGGACGTTACAGCTCTCCACCCCTAAAAGAAATTTCGTCCTCGAAATTTACAACTCATCTCAAAAACAAAACAAATGCGGATACAATTCCCGCATACTCGACTCTAATTCCCAAGTGGCTTCATCAACCCCGTGATGCTGCCACACGACCTTTACCAATGGTATCTCACGACGACGCAAGCTAATCACTTTCCGGTCGATGATCTGAATCGGCACTTCTTCGTACGTCGTATCCTCCTGAACCTGCACATCGCGAAATGATACTATCTTACCCTGCTCAGGTGGACACTTCCTAAGCATAGACACATGAAACACATCGTGCACATGAGAAAGTTCGGGCGGAAGATCAAGCCGATAAGCGACCACACCAACACGCTGAGTGATCTCGAACGGCCCAATATACCTCGGCGCGAGCTTCCCACTCACTCCGAACCGCATAGTTCCCTTACGAGGTGACACCCTCAAGAGAACAAAATCTCCAACCGCGAACTCTAAAGGTCTACGTCTCCTATCCGCGTAGCTCTTCTGCCGACTCTGAGCTGCTCTCAATCGATCCCGAATCACCGCGACTTTCTCGTTGCTGTCACGAATCTCATCCGGCCCAAGAATAACTCTATCTTTCGGCTCGGCCCAACACACAGGTGACCGACACGGTCGCCCATACAACGCCTCAAATGGTGCCATACCGATACTCGCCTGATAACTGTTGTTGTACGCGAACTCCGCCAAATGCAAACATTGCTTCCAATTCCCGCCGAAGTCCAACGCACAAGCACGCAACATATCCTCGAGAACCTGAATAACCCGCTCAGACTGCCCATCAGTCTGAGGATGAAACGCCGTACTGAAGTTCAAATCCGTACCCAAAGCCTCCTGAAAACTCCTCCAGTACTTAGCATTAAACCTGGTGTCTCGATCAGAGGTGATGGACAAAGGAACTCCATGCAACCTCACAATGTTCTGCATATACAGCTCCCCGAGAATCTTCCTGGAACACGTTGACCTAAACGGAATGAAATGCGCCGATTTCGTCAACCTGTCGACCACAACCCAAACTGCATCGTGCCGCTGCTCCGTCCTCGGTAAACCTGTGAGAAAATCCATCGTCACATGCTCCCATTTCCACCCTGGAATAGGAAGCGGCTGAAGCTGACCTGCAGGCTTCTGATGCTCGGCTTTCACCTGAAGACACGTCGAACACTTGGCCACGTACTCGCGAACATCTTTCTTCATGCCTCTCCACCAATACTGCCTCTTCAAATCACGATACATCTTGGTGCTCCCCGGATGAATAGCGAACTGAGACCTATGAGCTTCATCTAGAACGGCTTTCGTCACCTCGGCGATAACTGGAACTGCAAGACGCTCCCGGAAGTACAACGATCCATCTGCATGCACGCTCCATTCCTCGAACTGCTCCCCGTTCTGAATCCGCGACCAAATCCCCTGCAAATGTCGATCCTGCCACTGACCTTGCTTCACCATCCGAACAAGAGCTGGAGTCGCTTCCACATGATATAACGAAACTCGATCACCATCTTCACGATACTGTAGCCGATACTCACTCACTGTCGCATCCCTGCTCCAGTCCTCAAAAATCAAACAAGCGAGAATCCCTGAAGACTTTCTGCTAAGCGCGTCCGCTACCACATTAGCTTTTCCGGGATGATACTGCAACGCGAAATCATAATCCTCCATGTACTCTACCCATCTGCGCTGCCTCAAGTTGAGATCCCTCTGAGTGAACAAATACCTCAAACTCTTGTGATCGGAGAAGACCTGAAACGATGCTCCATACAAGTAACACCTCCAAATCTTCAGCGCGTAAACCACCGCTGCCAGCTCTAAATCGTGAGTAGGATAATTCCGCTCGTGAGGTCGTAGCTGTCTCGATCCGTACGCTACTACACGTCCATGCTGCATCAACACGCATCCAAGTCCGCGCCCTGAAGCATCAGCATAAACCTCATACGGCTCGTCACTGCTAGGAATAATCAACACTGGAGCTGAAGTCAACTGGTTCTTCAATTCCTGAAAAGTAGACTCACAGTCTTCATCCCACTCAAACCTGACGTTTTTCCTGATCAACCTCGTCAACGGAGCTGCAATCTTCGAAAAGTCCTTTACAAATTTCCTGTAATATCCAGCAAGACCTAAGAAGCTGCGAATCTCCGCTACATTCCTTGGTCGTTCCCACTTCAATATAGCTTCAATCTTGGACGGATCCACTGAAATACCATGCTCCGAAATGACATGACCCAGAAATTTGACCTCAGTCAACCAGAACTCACACTTTTCCCTCTTAGCATACAACTGGTGCTCCCGCAGAGTCTGAAGCACGATCCGAAGATGCTACTCATGCTCCTCCCAAGTCTTAGAATACACTAGGATATCATCGATGAAAATGATCACAAACTGATCCAGATACGGCCTAAATATCCTGTTCATCAAATCCATAAAAGCTGCTGGAGCATTCGTCAACCCGAAAGACATAACCAGAAACTCGAAGTGCCCATACCGAGTCCTAAAAGCTGTCTTGGGAATGTCCTCTTCCTTGATCCTGAGTTGATGATAACCTGAACGCAAATCAATCTTCGAGAAGTATCGCGAACCTCCCAACTGATCAAATAGCTCATCAATCCTAGGCAAAGGATACTTGTTCTTCACTGTAACACGATTCAGCTGCCGATAATCCACACATAACCTGAGAGTCCCATCGTGCTTCTTAGCGAACAAAACTGGTGCTCCCCACGGAGATGTGCTATTCCAAATATATCCTTTATCAGCAAGCTCCTGAAGTTGCTTCCTCAATTCTTTCATTTCTGCCGGCGCCATCCGATAAGGTGCCATAGAAATCGGTGATGTCCCCGGAAACAACTCGATACCAAACTCAATCTCCCGATGCGGTGGTAACCCTGATAACTCATCGGGGAAGACATCCTCGAACTCACCAACCACCGGAATCGCTACACTACTACTCGAAACATAGGGCTCGCAATCTAGATTGGCAAGAAAAGCAAAACAATCTAGATTCCTTCGCCCTCCTAAACATGACTTCATGAGACGCTCACTCATTAGCCAATCACCACCACCCTGGTAAGTGATTACCGTCCCCCTATCAGACACTAGGGTCACTTTTCTAAGTTGGCAGTCCACAACTGCACTATACCTGGACAACCAGTCCATCCCTAAAATCACATCATAGGAACTCATGGGGAGTATAATCAAATCACTTTTCAAAATCTCATCCCCAATCTTTATTTTACATGATTTACACATACAATTCACACACACCCGCCCCAAGGGAGAAGTTATAACTAGGGGTTCCTTAAACTCTTCTACTTCTAATCCCAAGGCATGTACAAAGGAACTCGAAATGAGAGAATGAGAGGCACCGGTATCAAATAAAACGCGAGCTAGAGATCTAGAAACCAAAACCATACCATCGACAACCGCGTTACCAATCTGGGAATCTGACCTTCTAGATGCCATTGCATGAACCTGCACTGGCGCCTTCTCTTTTCCTCTATCGATATTGCTGGGTCCTGCATTACTCGGCCGATGCTGCTGAGATGGAGATGACTGCACACTACCTGTACTCGGAGCTCTATACTGAGGAACACTGCGCTGAAAATACTGCGGCTGCTGTCCCCGTGCCGGATATGAGAATTGCTGAGGAGAAAACTGCGGATACTGCAACTGCGGGTACTGCGGAGGCGGAGGTAGGGTCTGAGGCTGAGGCTGAGACTGACGACTGGCATCCTCCCCGGTCTGCGATCCAAGACGAGCACTCCTGATCGGGCAATTCCTCTTGATGTGTCCGGGCTGCTGACAGAAATGACAATGAAAGCTGTAGGGATTGCTGCGCCTGCTGCCAGACGAACTGCTGCTGCCACTGGTCGCACCGCCTTGCTTGCCTTTCCCCAGAGCTGGACGACTACTGGTGCTCTTCCTGCCACTCCTCTGCGGTCCTCCTGAAGCCTTGGCTCGGTCCTCACAATACTGCACGTAATCATTCTCCACGGAGATCGCCGACGACACAAGCTCTCCGAAACCCCTAAGTCGTAGAGCAACCAACTGCCGCCGAATAGGAGCCTTGAGTCCTTCTTGAAACTTGATGCATTTCTCGCGCTCCGATGCCACAGCTGATGGAGCAAACCTAGCCAACTCGCTAAACTTTGCCTCGTACTCCCGAACTGACATATCACCCTGCTGCAATCTATAAAACTCAGCTGCTTTCTGATCTCTATATCCCTGCGGAAAATACCGATCATAGAACAGCTCCTCGAACTTGTCCCAACCGATATCACCACCGCGCTCCAGACGCTTAGTTTGTTTCCACCAGGTGTTAGCGCCACCCTCGAGCTTATACGCCGCAAACTCCACACGATACTCCTCAGGCACACCAAGGGTATCCAGATGCTTCAAGATCGAATCCAATCAATATTCTGCTAACTACGGATCCCCATTGCCATCAAAAGTCGGAATAGACGCCCGCCGAAATTCCTTAAAGAAAGCATGCCGACTACCAACACTGGAGTCTTCCGGTCTAGTCCTGGCTGCCATCTGCCGAAAAGCCGCAATCATAGACCTCATCAGGCCCTCATCATTTCCGAACTCGGCGTCAGCTGTCGAACGACGTCTAGGTGCCATTCTCTCACTTCTGAAAACAAAATTGGACTGTCAGAGGTATTTCATTGTCAAACCTATGTGTGCACAATTCCCAAGGTTCATAACCTTGAGCTCTGATACCATTCTGTCACGCCCCGGAGTACGGGAGGTGACGTGGCGGAATATTTAGATTAATTAAAAGAGAATTTAATTGAAATTAAGGGTTTAAAAATCCAATTAAGCAAGAATTAAAGAGATTTTTCCACCACATTTGATAAAGAATTTAAAATCATTAAACAAATAACAATAATTGAATAAAAACCGCGAATATGGGTTCCACAACCCACAACTTGTGCACACACATGGCTCTGACAATATCACAAATACAATTACAGTCCAAGTACAAATAAAGTTAAGTTTTACATGCCTTGATTAATACTACAGGATATAAATAAACTCTCCTATTGCTCCTGAGTTCGGTCCGAAGAATCTTCTCCAAACCTAAATGGGAAACCACCTAGAAGGGGGGGATTTAAAACAGATAAAACGTGAGCGAAAGGCTCAGTAGGACTGAGTTTTATAAAACACTTTAATACAAAGAAACATAACATTATCAGGAGTTATACAAAAAGGAACTTGAATAAATAAATAAATAAATTGAGTAGAACCGTTCTGACACAGAACAGTCTACTCGTCAAATCCAAACACCAGTTTACTTTTACCTAGGCAAACCATGAAATCACCACCGTAGTGGCCCAGCTGGGTTTCGGGACCTGCCCCCAAGGTCGATCACGACCCGATCTCTGATATGGCATCATGCCCATGTGTTTATTATCATTATCATTCAAAACCCAATTACCGAGTGTTGTCAATTACATTCATTATGAAATTCATTTCATAATCACGGTATATTAAAATATAACCGATAAAACCATTTTCAAACAACCGTTGAAAACATTTTTATAGAAATCCTTTTCAAAGCCAAATCATTTCAAAACCAGGCTACCAAAGAAATAGGATAGAAGTCCTACCTCAGTACTCGTGTCGGTACCCCACACCGTAATCCCGATCCGCTATACATTAGCTCCACGAAACTACGAACAATCCTAGATACAAACTAAGTCGATCAATTTCTAGTTCGGAACATTCTAGGTTACTAAATCATTTCATGATGTCCTAGTGTGCCATTTGTATCATTAAAATCATCCTATAAGGTTGGGATTTAAATCAGGGTTCAAAACAGTGAAATCGGGTAAAAATCACAAAATTTTCCATGCCTCGGTCGGCCTGTCGGACGCCCTGGTTCGGCCTGCCGAACTGCACAGTTCGGCCTGCCGGAAGCAAAGTTCGGCCTGCCGGAAGCAAAGTTCGGCCTGCCGGTCGGAAGAACACCGGCCTGCCGATCATCACTCCGGCCTGTCGATCATGAACTTCGGCCTGCCGAACTGGGAAAACCCAGAAATTCCAGCCACGGGTTTCTCGATCCCCAAAATCCAAATCTTGTTTCTAACCTGTTTTTCTCAAATCCCAGGCATGAAAAACAACTATAATTGATAGAAAAACATTCTAGAACATGTTTGGAATCATTTAAACAACATTTAAACTCAAAATCCCCAAAAATCCAAAAATGAGAAAAAGAGGAGAAAAATGAAAATCTTGAATCCAATCCGTTTTTCTTCAATCCAGGTTTAGATTCTAGTTGTTCTAAGCTCATTTAACACAAATCCATGGTTTTCTAAGCTAAAACAAACTTAGATTTCAAAAACACACAAAATTGAAAATTTTGTAAAAAGTTTAGAAATCTCGAATCTAACCTCGAATCGAAGCTTCAATCCGCGTTCTCGGTTGCCGAATCACGTCCCCGAGCTTCCTCCTTGCTGTTCCGAAGCTTGGATTCGAATGGAAATCAAAAATTTTTGAAAGAGATTGAGAGAGAGAGAGAGAGAGAGAGAGCTCACGGTGAAGGAGAGAAGAGAGAGAGAGAACCGAAGAGTGAGGAGAGAGAGAGGAAGGAAGGAAATAAATAGAGAAAATCGGTGGGCGGTTTTACTGTGCGAAAACCATGTGCCGCCCACGGTTTTGTAAAACAGAGTATTTTTAACATTTTACAAATTGTTGTGTTTTGAAACTCAAAACATCATTTTAAATCAATAAGAAATCATTTAAATGTATCAATTTAACAAAACAACCAAAAACTAAAAATCCAACCAAATAACCTAATTAAAGTTAAAACTTTAATTATGGCACACTAATTCATCATTTACATTACATTAATATTAAATAAATTTCGGGACGTTACATTAATGGGGGAATAAATTTGAATTTTTAAGTTATAATGTTTGCTTTGGTTTGGATTTTGATATGATTTTGGACTCTTTTAACTCTGTCAATCTTGTTGATGCGGCTTTGTTGGTTTTCAGAATAATTTTAAAATTATTTATACGTTTGTATATTTAATCTGTAAACAATAGGGAACAACAAATTTTGGGTTTTCAATATTTTTGGGTTTCTTCATTCTTACTTCAGCAAGGAAGGTTGAGGAAATCTAGATATGTATTTCTTCATTTTTCTTACTGTCGGAGGCTGGAAGTACTGGATGGGCTCATCGAAGGCTGCGAGCCACGAGGGGGGCTGGGCGTGGTGGGGCATGCATTTGGGTGGCAGGGGAGAAAGTAATTTGATAATTAAAAAAAAAAATTATTATGTTTTGGGCTATAATTTGGTATGAAAAAGACTGCATAAACCTCGTTAAGATCTAATATTAACCTTTAGGTCGTTACCCACCTGTGGAGAATGTGACTTCATTCTCCACCAGAGACTAACCCTAAATTTTAGCACTTCTTTAAGGGATAGTATTTTAGAAAACTTTAATCCAAAAATTCTTAATTTTGTAGAACCCTAAAATATCAATATCACAATACTAAGATCATACTATGTCAAATTATAAAGAAACTGTACTAAGGATTTAAACCTGTATCTATAAAGGCAACCATCAACTCTTTATCTTCTTGATGGGAAGAAGAGAAAGTTATAGAATGATTTAACATCTTGGAGATCATAACCTATGATGTATTTATATACTTTCCTAGTAAGATCTCATAAAACTTAGTTGAGTTAGTATTAGGTATCTACTCATTAAACCTATACCCAGTTAGTAGCCTATGAGATTCTCATAAATAGATCACTTAAAATAGCCTAGTATAATTAAATAGCCATAGGATAATTGCTTTATTAATATGTTGCTCACAGCCTAATGGAAAACTTAAAATTTCCCAACAATCTCCCACATAGGCTACATATTATTCTCGAAATAATTATGTCATAAGTTCCTTAGACGCACAACTTTATGCTAGTTATCTTTAGATTACACTTTAGTATCAATCTGGTCCATCTCCTATATTAGTATGGAATCAAAGCGGCTTTTGTCACACAAAATCGTAACTAAACCTTCAATGGTCACCATACCAACATATTCATCAAGTATGGACAAGTAGCATAGAAATTACATGCAATGTAATCTCAAACATGCCTATTTCCAACAACCAATCTGAAATCTGAAATAGTTTTTAGTGAGATCAATCCAAAACCTTTCAACACAATGCAAAACCGCACATAGAAAACAAACACATTCAAAGATAAAACTATAAACCATCAACTCTATTATGCGAAAAATCAAAACAAACACATAAATGTTTAAGTCAACATAGAACATCCAAAGTTAACTCCCACTAAACCAAAGTATCATTAAATAAACCAACACCCATATGAGTAGTGTGCTCGTGACAGACCTTGGGTGGTAAACCCTTGGTTAATGGATTTACTAGTATGAAGTTTGTCCCTATATATTTTATGGAAACTTGACCACTGTAAACTCTCTCTTAAACAACTAGAAACTTGATGCCAATATGCTTTGACTTTGTAGAGCTTCTGTTGTTGTTGGAATATAGTATTGTCGATTTATTGTCACAATATATCTTTCATGGCCTTTCAATACCACCAACCACATGCAACCTAGTGACAAAGTTCGGCAACCATATCTCATGATAGATGCCGCATAACATGTTATGAACTCTACAACTATGGTTAAAGAAGCTATGAGTGTCTGGTTAGCACTCATCCAGAAAATAGCTCCTCCAGCTATCATATAAACATAGCCCGACGTAGAACACTTATTGTCTTGGCATCCAACCTAATCAGAGTTAGAATACCCAATGATCTCCAAACTGTCTGATCTCCAATAGGTAAGTACGAAGTCTTTTGTTTCTCTATGTAACACCCAAGTTTTCTATTTAAAGGCAAATAGAGAGTCTAACGCTAAAATTGATGACAGTGATACTTTTACTAATATGCTATTTAGTGATGTTACAGGTGACAGCGACGAAGGATTCGATGTGCTAAGAAAGGTTCATGACAATTATCTAGGAATTATGGTTATTTATGAATTAATGATATGATGATACATTTTGTTTTGTTTTAATTAAATAGAATATTAGAAGAAATTAATTACTTGAATTGTTTTAATTTAATATATACAAGAATATATAATTTAAAATTGTATATACAATATATTAGTTACATGAATTTTTCACTTATACGTGAATGCATACGTGAAATGTCTAACTTTTAAAGGCTTTGGGCCAAACGTTTGGCTTGCGGCAGCTTTGCCCAAAAAAAAAAAAGTTACACGTGCATTGTTAATATAAGATAGCATATATATATATATATATATATATATATATAAGTCAAAAAGGCTTGCCGAGTAGGAGTAGGAAAAAAGAAAAAGGGGATAACATGTGGAAAAAAAAAGAACTTAAGGTTTTAGTCCACACATAAATCTATATAAAGACTATCTATTAGTAACTTTAGACTCACACTTCATTCCTTCCTCATTGATTGGCTTTATGTTTGGTTTTTTTGGCTTTATCAAGATTTCTAGTCTCCCTAATTGCATTCATCTTGGTAAGCATATCAATCAATTAATATGTTTGTTTGATGTTTTGGTTTATTATGTTAGTATTGGAATTTTTATTATCATCATATGGATTCTCTTATCATATGTTGTTCATGTCAATTGGTGATTGAAAAGAATTGATGCTTTGGTTGTTTGACTAATCTCCCATTAAACCCTAGATTGGAGATATCATAGATTTTTATATTTTGTTATATAGATCATTACGGGTGTATTTTATTATCAATTAGCATCATGTTAATTATGTGTTTACAATTTTAATTGAGGTTTTATTAGGTTATGAATTGGTATTGAAAATTTTTTGATGCCTAATGCCTGCTTTTCATACAAACACCCGATAGCCGTCGTATTTTAATAATTTTTTATTCCGGATTTCTCTGTTTATATTTTTATTATATTTTTCCCAAATACTATACATCTTAAGCTTTCTTTTGGTTTTTGAATCACTTGAATCAGAGTTTTCTTTAAATAGTTATGATTTTTCAAAGTTGACCTTGAAAGTTGTGCAGTTTACACGAATCTGAAATTTAGACTGATTTTCGAGGGCCTTTTCTTCATGAAAATTATTGTCAAAATATATGTGTAATATATCAAATTCTTTGTTTTTGAGTCTAGTTTTTAATGCCACTGGATTTAACTGATTTGGAGATAAGATGAAATTATTATGAATTTTTAAGTGAATAAAGGTCATTCTGCCTACTTTTGGGAATTTGCCCTAGGTTCATAAATTGTGATCTTGTGCTTCTTGATATTATTACGTGATAAGGTGATGTTTAATGATAGTATGAGATGTTTATATATTGCTAATAGTATTGTTAGTGACTTATGGTCAATATGAATGTTTGACATGAACTCTTCATGAAGCGAGCACACCGAAGACCCGAATCGTCGTGTCACCTACCATTAAAGGTTGAGTAAGTCTAGAGATCAGGTAAGTACATTTCTCACTTGCAATATGATTGTTCAAAATTAAAAAGATTGATGTTGACGATATGTTATGAAGACGTTTTAAGATGAGGATTTTTAATAATAAGGAAATTGATGGAAGACGATGAAAGATGATGTTATTTTTACCTCATTATTCTATTGATGGAAAGCTTTTTATGAAAACCTATATATATGTATTATCTATATTATCATTTTGATGTTTTAAAAAGGCGTTGTACATTTGATGGATTGATGGTGATGATGGGGTCCGGTGAGCGGACCGACTGGTGAACGGTCGCTTCATCTTTGTCACGGTTGGTTTGGGGGTCGCTACCTCACTCTTTCCGTGGCTAGCGCGCTATGACGATGACGGTACAACGCCAGGGCCCTACTATATGCTATTTTGAAGCCATATATATTATTTTAAAAATAAAATATATTTATTTAATGATGAATTTATTTTATTAAACATTGTTAATTGATGAAAAGGTTTTGTGAGAGTTAAGGTGTACTTACTAAGCATTATGCTTACTAGATGTTTCTCATATTGCAGCTAGGAACAGGAGTTAGGTATAAGGATGGAGGAGCTCGGTGTGGGTGTGTACGTGGTGGCAACAACGGAATATGGGAGTGATGCATCTTGTCTTAATGATGATTTAACTTTTATTCAATTATTTACAATTCCGCAGATTTTAGTTTTTCAATTATTTTATGAGATTTCGCAAGTTAAAGATATCTTATTAAGTTTAATATTTTTGATAATATTGCAACTATATTTTTATTTTTAGATGAAGTTATTTGATTGGATTAAAAAGTCTTGTTTTAAAAAAAAATTAAGCTATTTCATATTACTTTGATTATTCAAATTCTATAAAATTCTGTTTTATCATAAATAATAGATGTTATGAGATAGTAACTGTGACATCCCGTGAGGGGGCGTTACACTCTATGAATAACGTATAACTCTTTTGGTTGCTTTCCAATGTTCCATTCCTAGCTTACTCAAATATCTGCCTAATACTCCCACTATAAAAGCTATATCTAGACATGTACAAATTTGAGCATACATAAGACTTCCTATTGCCGATGCATAAGGAATCTTTTGCATCTCTTTCCTTTCAGGATCATTCTTGGGGCATTGACCGAGATTAAACTTGTCTCTTTTAGCAGCTGGTGTATCTCTTGATGAACAAGCCTTCATGTTGAATCTATTTAAAACCTTTCAATATAGCTCTTTTATAATAACCCAATGATATCTCAAGAGCGATCTCGTGGTATCTGTATGCTTAATACAAAAAAGACGTCCCCAAGATTTTCATCTCTAGATTCTTTGTTAGAAATTGCTTTGTTTCGTGCAATAAGCCTATGTCGCTAGTTGCTAATAGAATATCATCATATAAAATTAGGAAGATAATTTTACTCCCATTGAACCTGTGATATACACGATCATCAACCACACTTACCTTAAAACCATACGAGATAATTACTTTATTAAACTTGTGATCCCATTGATGGAAAGCCTGTTTGAGACCATAGATGGATTTCTTTAATTTGCAAACCATAGACTTTAGATCTCTAGATATAAATTTTTCTGATTGGACCATATAAATCGTCTCATCAATGTCTTTATTTAAAAATACTATTTTGACATCCATCTAATGTAGCTCTAAATCAAAATAAGTCATAAATGCCATTATTGTCCTAAAGAGTCTTTCAATGAAACTGAAGAGAAAGTCCTTTTATAATTTATGTCTTCCTTTTGATTAAAAGCCTTAGCGTCTAGACGAGCCTTGTATCTTTTGACATTGCCTTTTGAATCTCTCTTGGTTTTAAATATGCATTTGCAACCAATGGGCTTCACACATTTAGGCAATTCAACAAGATCTCAAATGCCATTGTCTTTCATGGATTTCATCTCATCATACATGGCATCAATCCACTTTTGAGAGTTTCAACTTTGCATAGCTTGTTAGAAGTTAATTGGATCACCTTCCGCCAAGCTTACATCAACTTCATGTTCTTGGAGAAAGATAATATAGTTATCCAAAATCGCACTTATCCTCTCTAGTGGATCTCCTTAATGGCACTTCTTGAAGTTGTTGAGTTTGCTTTATTGGTGCATTACAAAGAACCTTATTGTTTTCTTGTTTTGAAACATTGTCAAGAATAGGAGCTTGATTATTGTTGTCTTGTACCAGAGTTGCATCTTGAACAATGGTAAGAATTAAAGCCTGGCCATTGTCAATAGCAATTTCTTCTTCAAAGACAACATTTCTTACTTTATCTTCTCCTCCAAACTAGACATCCTTAAAGAATCTCGCATTTCTTGTCTAAAAAAAACGACTTGATAGTGGGAGCATAAAACTTAAAGCCTCAAGAGCGCTTAATGTATCAAACAAAGTAGCAACTAACCGTTCTTAGGTCTAGTTTCTTCATTTGGCCTATAAGGCCTTGCCTCAACTGGGCAACCCTAAATGTGTAAGTGCCGTATGCTAGGCTTATTTCTTGTCCATAACTCATAAGGGGTTTTGGCTACTACTTTGCTTGGAACTCTGTTAAGGATATATGGCACAGTCTTTTGTGCTTCTTCCCAAAGCGATTCATGACTAATTATACCTCTCACCATGTCCTTAAGTGTTCTGTTTCGTCTCTTAGCAATACCGTTCATGCTAGATTTGCCTGGCATTGTGTATTGCGGGATGATTCCACATTCCTTTAGAAAGAGGGTGAAGGGTCCTAGATGTTGTTCTCTTGATCCATCATATCTATCATAGTACTCATTACCACGGTCAAATTTGGCAGCTTTAATTTTCTTGCTAAGTTGAAGTTCAACTTCGGCTTCTAAAGACTTGAAAATTAAAGTCCAAGGATTGAGATTTCTCATGTATTAAAATAGGTTACCGTATCTTTAGTAGTCGCTTATGAACGTAATGAAATATTGTTGACTATTCTAAGAAGCCATAGGGAATGGACCACAGATATCAGTATATATAAGTTCTAAGGCGTCTTTACATGTGTCGGAACATAATTTCCTTATGTTTGTCTTTTCCTTTTGATACACTCAATACAAAATTAAAAGTCTGTCAAATATAGGGGGTCAAGATTTTGTTAGATACAAGTCTTTGAATTCAAACCTCACTTAAATTCAAATAAACTCTAGTCTTTAACAATAATCTAAAGGTTCCTTTTGCTTTAATTGCAAGTTGATTACCATCGTCCACAAAGATGAATTCTTCTGCATCACTTGGCGGTCAGCTCTACAGGTAACCCTGCATGGACATACTTATATGAGTAGTAGCACCAGAATCTATGTGCCAAGTATCTTTAAATATAGAAACTAAATTAAATTTAGAACAAATAAAACAAGAAGCTTACCCTTCTTTGCACTCTAAACGGCGTATTTGGAACACTCTTTCTTCATGTTTTTTTCCTTCTTGTAGAAGTAGCAAGTAAATTCCTCATCTTGCTTCTTTTGTTTCTTCTGCTGAGATGTTTCTTTTGCAACATCCTTAGCACTCTTCTTTTTCTTGCTCTAAGAGGTTGATGCTAAGTGAGCACTTTTAGTCTTATCCTGCTAAAGCCTTTTTTCTTCTTGCACACAGTGAGATATGAGCTCATTAAGAGTCCATTTGTCCTTTTCACTGCTATAGCTCACTTTGAATTGTCCGTATTATGTAGGAAGAGATATCAAAACTAAATGCGTGAGCAAGTCCTCAGACAACTCCAACTTTAGTGACTTAAGTTTTAAAGTGAGACGAGACATCTCGCCGTAGTGTTGCGTGAATCATAGCATGGTCTTTTGTCTGTAGTGCTGTAGTTTTTTTTTTTTGTAGCCTCGCTGGTGCTGTAGACAGGTGCCATAACGCTGTGATTCTTGCAGCCTTGATCTGATGAGCGCCATAGCACTCCATCGCGAATATACGACAAAAATTCCTTACGAAAAATAAAAAAATTACCAAAAATTCAATTTTCTCACTGCAATCTAACTCTGTAATCCTTAATAACCTACAATAATACCATGGATCAATCAAAATAACAATTCTTCAACAAAAAATCATGCAAGAATTATAATTCACACAAACAATCCAAAATTTTTCTATCCAAAAATTCCAAAATAGAAAAAGAATAAAAAACATTTTGTGTGAAACAATTCTAATAATCTAACATAATAATCGCTCTCATGCCATTTGTTAGAAAACTTTAATCTAAAAATTCTTAATTTTGTAGAAGTCTAGAATATCAATACTACAGTCTTAGAATCATACCATATCAGATTATCAAGAAACTGAATGAAGGAATAATACTTGCATCCATGAAAACAACTATCAACTCTTGTACAGAATTATTATGAAGATAAATTAACGGGCTATTGTCTTATTTAATTAAATCACCTAAATTCTTCAATGAGTTCTTTCTCTTCTTAATGAGAAGAGCTATTTGACGACTTGGAGACTATAACCTATGATGCCTTTATATATTTTGTCATTGGAGTCTTATAAAACCTAGTTGGATTAGCATTAAATATCCACTTATTAAACCCATACCTGGTTAGTAACTTATGAGATTTCCATAAAAGGTCACTATAAATAGCTCACTATAATTAGATAGCCATAATATAATTGTTTTATTAATATGTTGCCCACATAACCTAGAAAACTTAAAATTTCCCAACATAGTATACTTGCTTTTTAAAGTAATTTAGTGCTTGATGAATAAAATAAAAAAATTCATTGATATTGTTACAAAAGAAAGTGAATGCAAAAATAACGCTAAATTAAACGAGTTCTCTCCTATATATATGAATGGAAGTTGTACCTTTTTGTTGCAGGAATTTGATAAGAAGTTAACGTTTTGTGTCCCTGCAACGGGAACGCCGAAGGTTTTTAACCATTCAGTCCAAATTGAGCTGCCGAAAAATTCAAGCAAACGGATGGGGCTAGCGTTATGGGCTTTCTTCTCAGTCCATAAGGATTTAACTGCCACAACCATTAAGAACAAAGATTCAACAATTTGTCACAACCTTACTTGTCCATTTGAAACAAATAGAGGTACATTGGAGCCTCTTCATGTCCACCAAATTACAAATGAAGATTCAAAGTGGTTAGATAATCTTTGATGTGGTATTGTTGATGGATTCTATTGGATATCATATATTCCACTTGACACCTTCTCAAGTGATCAACTGAATCAATGCGGTTTCTTGAAGGCCTCATTTGGAATAGATTGCCCGTGTTTCTGCGTAAATTTTTGTGATCTCCGCCTTCTGTATGGTGAGCAAAGTGTTGAAAGGTGTAAGCAACTGTTGGAGGAAAGCTTTGGGGTTTATCTGACTTTGGATAATCGACGCTTACCCTCTTCCACCGGTGTTTCGTTCTTGACGTTGCTGAGTCCACCACTCCACAACATGAGGCTTAATCGTTCAATGGTTGTCGATTATCAAAGAAAGCTCAAAACTTGGTTTCCATGTTTCTTCAACATTCATGGTCTCGAGGTCCTGCTCAATGTTGGAGGGATAAATACTGACTTTAGAACTTTTGATCCCAACGCTGAAGTGTACCATTTTTATTTCCTCGGAGCGAAATGTTGGAGTGGTTCGAAAATGGGCAAGTTAACACGTCCCAGAAGCTAAAAATGCAACTACCTCCACGTCTATATGATGACAAAGAGTGGACGGGATTTGTTGTGTGCGCATGTATTCAAGTCCTCCGAGAGCGTCTTGTACAGAGACAAGACCATAAGGACCTCGAGTACGATATTCTAATAGATGATAGACTTGGTATTCTGAAGGGAATTAAGCCCATCATTAAACCGGATAAGCTTTCTTACTGGAAACATTTTGATGGACTGATTTGGGTTGTCTACATTTCTCGATGTGTTTTTCCTGAATCTTTCAGTAAACGTAAAAGTACGGAGATAGCATTCAAAAGTAATAACCCAGGCTTGGACGTGCGTAAGTGTGGCATCAGTCTCTTGTACCAACAAGATGTGAAAGAATATAAGAAATCAATAATCCAGCACGTGAGTTCATTCGTTGACGATCTGAATCCCTTTTGTCAACAACTTCAGGATCTCTATTCATCAACAATCTCAAATTATAATCCTGACGAAACTTGGGCGACGCATGTTGAGTCGTACTTCTTCTCCTCTACTTTCCAGATATATCTCTGTCAATCTTTCTTTTATCTGATCACTTGCATTGATTTTACAGGACTCTGATCTAAAATCCATACACAACTGGTGTTTCCCTGCTATTGAAATATTAGAGCCGTTCAAACAACACAGTAGTGGCCCTTCCGTGACGATCCATCTACCGCCAAATCTGCATAACGATGTCAATTGGATAGGATTATTTCTATGTGCATATTTCAATTACACCTCCCTCAGGAATCCATACCAACATCAACTTACTTGTCATTTGCAAAATGAAAGGGGCAACTGTTTCAAAAACCTCCTCGTCTACGAGACAACCGACGAAGAATTCAAATGGCTAAGTCAGGAAGGCAGATTCATGTGGCTATCCTATATACCTCGGGGACCGTTCCAGTGCAACAAAATAGAGGCTTCATTTGAGAGCGACAGGGAAAACGTGCGCGTGCAGAAATGTGGCATCCAGTTTGTGTATCGCCATGATGAGAATAAGTTCTTCCAATTACTAAGGCAGCTGTTGTCATTAAAAGAAACTACAAATGGGAAAGATGGAGGATCAAGCTCTAGCCGAACTGGCAGCTCTAACAAGTTTAAAGACAAGGGCAAGCAAGTTGTGGAATAACCCCTTTGTGGTCATGTGGCGCTCTTTCCTACTCATGTACTACTGAATGGTAAGAATATTTGCCAGGAGATTATCTCTCATTGATATCGTTTTTTTTTTTTTTTACAGATCAATAACATATATAATTAATTATTTGTTGTTTTTTATAGGTGCAACTCGTGTAAATTTGGGGTCAATTTCGAAAATGTTGGAGTTAGAGGCATGGAGAAGTCATTGCGCACAAACAGGGAGTGCGGAAAAGTTACTGAATCCTGTGTTTGTGGGTTTTCATTTTATCATTTCCATTTTAGTACTCTTGTGGTTTTTTCTCACTTATTCTCTAAAGGTCAACGCTGTTGATTGTATGTGAATTTGCTTCTATTACTTGACAAATTCAACCGGTATTCCACTATTCCTTTAGCGGGCTTAATTTTTCTTGTATGTTAGTATATACAACTGATAAAGCATAGTTATTTTTTTTTCTTTTTCGGAATCACTGATAAATTATAGTTAGATAATATACAAGGCAGAAACTCTTCTGCTTGGGAGTTGAAAAATTCATGTCCTAATCTTTCTCCATCCAATCCCAAAATCACACCTCGTTTAAATGTTATTAGTTAACAGAGTTATTCTCCATCTTTTTGTTCCTCAAACTTCTTCCTCCTCCCATTCTTTTGTGAGTCAAAAAGTTGTCGTCCCATTTTCCTATCTTATTATAGTTTTTTTTTTTCCCCTTCTTTTTGATGTTGTTTTGAAAAGCTAATTGTCGTTTATGATCATCATTGTCTGGAGTTTTTACATATGACATCATCGCTGGGGTAGGTACTCTCTTTTTCTAATTGCTATCCTTTCTAGTACATTGTGGTCTTGTTTTAAGTCGTTTTAGAATCATTGCCGCATTATGGGTCTTTCCGAATTACCAATTGAAGCCAACGAGTCGATGTGCTTTAATGATTGATGCAATATTCAACTTTCCCCACGTTCCGTGGGTTTTAGTCGTTTTCTAATTTTATGTCGTTTCTCTTCTCCTCTCTCGGCAGTGGTCCATGGATTTTGGGCCTAGGATAGACAATTGGGCCTTTTAATTTGACTTAGCCCAACCAAAGTAGGGAGTTAGGTGGCCACACGCCATCATCAAACGATTCCGGTCAAACTAATAACACTTCAATATTTAAAACAAAATAAATAAGTAATAATCAACCAATTGAATAAGGCGTCAAAAATGCACTTGTCTTGTTTTTCATGCCGAGAAGAGAGAAGAAAGAAGTGCTGTGTTGGCTTAGAAAAACAAAAGACAACTACAGAAGCAAAGGAGAACCCAAATAAATAAATAAATAAATAAATTAATTAATAAACATCCTTTCGGAGATCTCAAAGGGCCTGTCATGTTATTCACCAAACAAACACCCCTTCGATGTTTCCGAAGTCTCTTTCACAATTCGCCATTTAAACCAGCTGCGACCTTTTCTTCTTCTTCACTTGTAATAATCGACCCTTTTTTTTTTTGCTCCCCAAAATTTCTCAATCTCTCAAATCAATGGCGGCGGCTTTCTCTTCGGCGCAGTCTTGTTGTACTTATTCATCGCTTCCTTCTTCTTCTTCTTCGTCTTCATCGTCGTCATCGTTGACTTCGCTTCATCGTATTGCCGTTTCTTCTCCGGCCACGAAACGTTTTCTCCCGGCCAAGGTTTCTCTGCAATCGCAAATTCTTTCTCATCGCAATGTCGTCCGAATGCAGCAAGATGGTTAGTCTTTATGTTTTTTCTTGTCTTTGCAAATTTGAGTTTTATTCATGGAATAAAATGAAAATTGAAATTGAAAAATCAAGATTGGTGCTTGTTTTTATCTCCTTGTAATTGAAAGTCGACTTTTTTTTTTAAAACCAAAAAAAAAAAAAATTATATCTTTGCTGGAAAAAGTGGAAAAGATTGCGTTTTTGTTAGACTAAATTGGAGACAATGTTTAATCTAGCCGGTGAACACCATTATTTTTATACCACCAAGATTGTCCTCTATTTTTCAAAGTCTTAATTGTACTTTTTTCGCTAGAAGAAGAGGAAAAGATTGCGTTTTTGTTAGAAAAAATTGGAGAAAATGTCTAATCTAGCTGGTGAGCACGGTTATTTTAATACCACCAAGATTTTCCCCCTCATTTATAATTTTTTTCTAGAAGAGAAGGAAAAAATTGAGTTTTTTGGGTATGCTATAAGGATTGATACAAACTAAAATCAGCATTCTTAATAAAATGTTTACTTCAGCTGGTAAACATGTTTAAGCATGGTATGTTCTGTTCTACTGTGGTTTTCCTCCATATTTTTAAGTCTCGTTTGGTTAATATTTTTTTTTTTGGGGTTTTAGTTGCAGTGGCTACAACAGTGACACCAGTTGAAAATGACAGCCCTTTCAACAAAGTGAAAGAAGGGCTTCTTTCGGTTACAGCCTCTGAGGAATCTAAAGAGGCACCTGGGTTTGATGATGGCAGTGGAAATGAATCAACGGTCAGCATTACAGTTGTTGGGGCCTCTGGGGACCTTGCCAAGAAGAAGATATTTCCTGCACTTTTCGCACTTTATTACGAGGATTGTCTCCCCAAGGTTTGTCTTCTCTACTTCGTTGACAAATGCTATTTATCACTGTCGGTGATGTGGCATTGCATAAAATCTGCGACAGAATTGGATACGTTTTGCTGATATTCTTTTTTTCTCCATGTGACAAATTTATTTTACTGGCATAAGATCACTAGTGGTAATGTATAGGAGTGCCTAAGTTTTGCTTTCCTCATACAAATTGGCTATGTGGAATTTGTTGAGTTATTGTATCATGTATCTCGTCAATGTCATTATGTAATTTGCGATTTTGTGATATTTTGGCAGCACTTTACTATATATGGTTATGCGAGGAGCAAGATGACTGATGCAGAACTTAGAAACATGGTTAGTAAGACCCTCACTTGCAGAATTGATAAAAGGTGAAATTTCAGCTCTTTGGGTTGTCATTGTGCATTTCTGTTTCTGTTGTTGCTTATGAACAACTTAAGTTAATAAGGGTGATTGACAAATTGATTTTTTTATACCAGGGAAAATTGTGGCGAAAAGATGGACCAGTTTCTTAAAAGATGTTTCTACCATTCTGGTCAGTATGATTCACAGCAAAACTTCGAAGCGCTAGACAACAAATTGAAGGAACAGGAGGTAATTTTTGGTAATTTTTTCTTTTGGCTAAATAGAGAAGGGAGGAGGTAGTTTTTCTATGAGGAAATGTACCAAAAAACGCTGCAATCTCTCATGTAGAATATAGTTATTTTTTTATTTCTTACTCTTATCTTGGATTCATTCATTTAGTTTGACAGTGATAGTTTATTAATTTTCTTGTAGGCCGGTAGGATTTCTAATCGCCTCTTCTATCTGTCGATTCCTCCAAATATATTCGTCGATGCTGTAAGATGTGCAAGCTCATCAGCTTCCTCTGGTAATGGCTGGACCAGGGTCATTGTGGAGAAGCCTTTTGGTCGAGATTCAGAATCCTCTGCTGCTTTGACAAAAGCCCTTAAGGAGTACCTAGAAGAGGAGCAAATATTTAGGATAGACCACTACTTGGGAAAGGAGCTAGTTGAAAACCTCTCCGTTCTCCGCTTCTCTAACCTTATCTTTGAACCTCTGTGGTCGAGGCAGTACATAAGGAATGTCCAATTGATATTCTCTGAAGATTTTGGTACTGAGGGTCGTGGAGGGTACTTTTTCTTTCCCAAATGGGCATGATTTTAAATTTTAATCTTTTCTGAGACCTTATGAGTTATTATCTTCCTTGATTTGTGTCTAGGTACTTTGACAATTATGGCATAATAAGAGACATAATGCAGAATCACCTGCTTCAGATATTAGCCCTCTTTGCAATGGAAACCCCTGTTAGTTTGGATGCAGAGGATATCAGAAATGAGAAGGTTTTTTCCATACATTCTGCAAATGGCTATTTTTAAATCGTCACATTCTGGATCCTTGGTTATCTTTTATTGCTCCGTTTCCTCCGTGCTCTCTGAACCATTAAAGTTGCTTGGTGCCAGGTGAAGGTGCTACGTTCAATGAGGCCTTTGCAACTTGAAAATGTCGTTGTGGGGCAATATAAAAGCCACACTAAAGGTGGTGTCACATACCCAGCCTACAGAGATGACAAGACTGTACCCAAAGATAGCTTAACTCCAACATTTGCGGCAGCTGCCCTCTTTATAGATAATGCAAGATGGGATGGAGTGCCTTTTCTAATGAAGGCTGGAAAAGCTTTACATAATAAGAGGTACGTCTGTCAAAGATTAGATCCTACTATTCTTTCTTTTCATCTCAGTTTGGATTTGATTATTATTTTTCCACAGAAATTTCAACTTCTGTACATAATTCTTTCCAGGGCTGAGATAAGAGTACAGTTTAGGCATGTTCCTGGCAACCTATACAACCGAAATTTTGGGACAGATCTTGATAGAGCTACAAATGAGCTTGTTATCCGTGTACAACCTGACGAAGCTATTTATCTGAAGATCAATAACAAGGTCCCCGGTCTGGGAATGAGATTGGACCGCAGTAATCTAAATCTTCACTATGCAGCTAGGTAAATTTAAACCTTTTCTTTCCTTCTTCTTTTTTTTTTCTTCTTTTTTTTTAAAGAATCTCAGTTCACTATGCCCACCTCTAGATATTAATGTTAACCAAATGAGACAATAATCAAATTAAGTGTTTGACAATGTTTACAAAGGTCCTTCCCCTTGTTTTGCGTTAACATTCAGCAATTTTTTTTTTTTTATTTTGGTAATTGATTCATTTTTGGCCCTGCCCCTCGGATGTATGCCATTTCACTTAATCAAAATTCTTTGGTTCTTCATAGATACTCGAAAGAGATTCCAGACGCTTACGAGAGGCTGCTGCTGGATGCTATTGAAGGGGAAAGGAGGTTGTTTATTCGAAGTGATGAATTGGATGCTGCTTGGTCGTTGTTCACACCTTTGTTGAAAGAGCTTGAGGAGAAGAAGATAACTCCAGAATACTATCCGTATGGGAGTAGAGGTCCTGTTGGGGCCCATTATCTTGCAGCAAGATACAACGTGAGGTGGGGCGACGTTGGTGTCGAGCCATGAGGCTCTTACTTTCCATTTTAGGTTTGGGAACAACCATTTTGATTTTGGCAGCTCATTAGGGGGTTAGAACCAAGAGTTATAAAGGAGAAATTTCTCTTAACTTGTCTAGGGAGAATGAAAACTTGGTGGGATGCGGAACAATAATTCTGTCATCTTCTTCTGTTATAAATTAATTTCCTATTTTATTTTTGGTATAAATATATTTAATTCCCCTGGATTTAAAGGCACCCATATAAAATTGTAGTTACAAGTAGGGGGTCAGTCAGTGCTTGATGTTTCTCATCTGCCAGCGATGACCGGTATGTAAACAATTCTGCAGTTCTGCTTAATGAATAGGTATCCGTTAGTTTAATTTATTTTCATATATGAATTATGCCTTAGTAGTTGTATCCTAATGAAATCAATGTGCCTGGTGAAAGGTGAAGAACTGAAAATTTACAGCTTTGAGTCTTTAGGAATAAGCAATGAGCAATGCAAGAAAATGGTTTAAACTAGGCAGAGCAGACGTCTTAGAGACAGTATCTTGTCCAAAGACATGACACCAATATCTTCATATATATATGTATATGATGGTGGAATACAATAAGCTCATGATTCAGTAGAGTTTTTATGCCTCTTGTTACTGCGATGACTTTCTCCACGGCATGCCTTTGACTGCAATATTTTGATAATTGAAGTCCAATCTCTAAAGGGGCATCTATCAAAACATTACAAATTAGTTATGCTTGTTGAATCACAAGAGCTTTCTGAATGAGAATTGTAGGCAATGTACAAAAGTACTGAGAATTCAAGCAGCAAAAAGAAAACAAAACATGGCTACTACTGTGTGAACAATGGGAGTATTATTGGTTTGAAACAAATTTGGTTAAAACCATTGTGGTATTGTGGTATGTGAGTTTTATATTGTAACTCGTTTTATCTTGACATTATAGCATGTGAGAGTTTTATATTGTAGCAATTGAATTTTTTTTGAAAGTGAAAAAAATACTAAACATGCCAGTACGTTTGAAAAATAACTTGGAGGAAAATCTACCTTTAAAGGGTATAGCCTACACATGAAGGAATTAGATCTGTTTGTATTCATGTTGAGCCAAAAACTAAGCGGTAAACCGAAGAGCTCTAGTTCTCAAGTCCTAAAATCCAGGTATCACTTATTAGCAAAAATAAAAAATAATAATAAAAATCCAGATCAAGATCAAGATATGACCTAACATTGTGTTTCAGCCCTGTGAAATTTTATGCCAATCGCTTACCTAGCAATGTTTAGAAGAGAATGAGTCCATTTGGCACAACTTGTGCTTGTGCTTTTAATTAGTAGAATAAGAGAAGTAAAAATTGTAGCTTTTCAGTAAGTATTTGAAACTATATTTTTAAAAGAGCTTGAGTCAAAATAGTTTCAAACTACTATAGCATGTGAGAGCTTTACACTGCAGCAAACTAAACTTTTTTTTTCTAACGTGCTTTCCAAACAAAGCAAAAAATGTTATATTTAAACTTCTAATGTATTATTAATACTTTAGTATAAGTTTTAAAATCTTTTTCATAAGTGCTTTTTTGAGAAACTACATTTTATGACTTTGACAAGAAGCGCTCATGGAGAACAAAAACACTTCTGGTAGTTTATCCAAACGCTTTCAGAAGCAGCTTTTAAACTTAAAAAGCCAAAAATAATTTTTAAAAAGCCTAAAGTAGCTTTTAAAAAGCCCTTCAAATCAAACCCAATATGTCAAATTATTGGAAGCAACAGTTTGATCAGAATTTGTACCCCATAGTTTAAACAGCATAAAGGCAAATTTTTCATTTCCATTGCTACAGAAAAAAAAAAAAAAAGAAACAACAATAACAACAACAACGACAACAACTACAACAAATTCCCCCTCTACGCTAAGATATTCTCATGAGGTATCTTGATAAACATCAACATAAGCAAGCATACATCTCAATCAGTACCGAGCAATACCAGCAACAAGATGTGGACCAATAACAATAATCTCTTTAATTATTTTTTCCTCTTTAAGGTTTCCTTTAAAAAGAAAATAATAATCTCTGCTTAGATCATCCATATGGTAAATTTCAATACTTCTATTCAGACCTTTTCAATAGAGAAAAATTCAAATCAGACCAAGAATTCCCTCACCACTTACCAAACAGCAGAGTGAGCAGAATCTCTTGAGATTATTCAACAACAAGTTTTCCCTTGTCATGTCGGTATCGTTTGGTCTTTCCAATCTTTCTTGGTGAGAGTCAACCTTGGTAGAGCTGCTGCTCGTGGTAGATCCTGAACCTGATCCACCACCATCCTGGCATTGCTTGTTTGAATTTTCGTCACCAACATGTGCATGATCATGATCTTGATACTCAAACAACAATGGCTTGCAGTGGCTAATCGTTTTCTTGAGTTCGTCCTCGTCATGTGGGTACACAAGACGGAGGCCTCACTTTTGTACCAACAAACTTCTGTCACTCACAAATGCAGCGTCCATGCTGCTGCAGTCTTTTAGCTGATCCGCGAACCATCCCCGGGGTATGTAGGACAGCCGAATGAATCGCCCTCTGTCATTTAACCACCTGAACTCTTCATTGTTTGTTTTAGGGACATGGGGATGCTCTAGACTATCTCTCTCAGTTTGTAAATGACATGTAAGACTGAGAAATTTGTGTCCAAGTTTTCACTGAAGGTAGTTGGATACTCAGGTTTGGGGTACTAAAAATATGCACATAGAGCTAATCCTATCCAGTTATCCTCACTAAACAAATCTGGGGTAAGCTGGATTTCAGCTGAAGGGCCTTCTCTGCGATTCCTGAACCACTCAAGAATTTCAGTAGGAGGAAAACACGAGTCATACGGAATGTCTAGATTGAAGTCCTGTATCAAAATAAAAACAGGTAAGAGATCAAATGAAACATATAAGAGAACTAGAAGAAATGAAGTGCTCAGAATCTCCTACCAACGGGTCATATTTTCCTGAGTCGAGATGTAAGTTTTGGCGGCAACTTCCACTCGATACCCTCACTTCGGCATTGTGTGGGTTATCAGAAGATCCATATTTGGAGTCTAGAGCAAAGTCCTTCAAGAAGCAAAAAAATGTCTGATGAGAGAGACATCTGAAGGGGGAAGAATAGTAAGATGGCAGTTGTTTGATTGTGGAGGAAGTTAATATAAAAGTAGTTGGTTTCATTATTTACCTCGTGACAAGCGGGTTCTGTGGATCTTTCATATTGTTGAGGCTTGACCTTAGAGTCTGCAGAACCTGGGGTGTTCCACTTATAAGCATGACCCTTCCTTCTATATCTACCTCCTAGATATTTAAAGATAGGGTCCAAATCGTCATAGAAGGAGGTCAAGCATTCTATTATCATCTCTTCCTGAAAATGCATACGAGAAACATAGAATACGACCAGTCGATGTTTTGGCCCGATTAAACCATCTTTTCCTAGGGAAAACAATGCCGCGTGACTCACTTTGCTTCCACTAGCCTGCAAGTGAGCAAGCAGGAAGGGAGGAAAGAGTGGATCCAGATCATCAAGTGAAAACAACATAGACAGCAAATCCTACCCTTGTCTCATCATCAAATAAATGTAGAGGAAGGCAACAAAGCACTAGGCGTCCCATGCATTGATAGGTGAACCAATGCAAGATTGCTTAAATGCAAGCGAAATTGAAATTACACGCATAGCATCCCTGCACAGCAACAAAGTTTTAAAGTGAGGAGCATAAAGAGACAGAGATATAAATAGAGATGGAACTATAGACAGAAAGTGAACTTAAAAAGCCTTGAAATCGATGTGTTTATCCCTCTTCGGAGATCATTTTTTTGGTTGGTTGAGCAACTCATGTGTCTGCCAGCCTTTGCTTCTATATGAATCAAGAACGGACTAAGTGAACTAGTATCTTCTTCTTTTTTGTACGATGGCTCCGTTAAAGCACATCTCGTTTCCATTCAACAGATTCCATCTCATCGGTAACTTTCCTTTCCCTTATGATAGAACTCATCTCATCAATAGTGGTTGATTTGGTCACATGGTCTACTATTTCCTGGTAATGACTGGCCAAAAAGCAGGGCCTGCTCACTAGGCTGAAACAAATCTTGATCAAATTTGGCCACATTTTGCTCATAGAGTATATGCACCCCACACATTTTCACCCCCACTTCTTGGCTATTGGTTGAAAAATGAAAGTTCCACTTGGCTTGCTTTTTTCAACTTTCCAGCAAACCGTTCTCGTGGAATGTACTTGCAATGTCCAAGTGAGCCTTTACTGCAATCTATGATTACTTGAAAGTCCAACGACTTTTCAAGTGAACCTTCAAGGGTCTCAAAATGACAGGTAAATTCTGGTACATCCTGAGCAAAGCTATCTGATAACAAAACGTATTTGAAGATGATAGGAATTCAGAAAACCACAACAAATCTGAAAAAGGATAGTATCTGAAAAACGGTAGAAATGCCTAATAAGAGAATAAGAAAAAGGATCAAATAAGCTCACATACTTGTAATAAATGAAATTACTTTTTAGTGCATCTTCTTAATAAATGAAAAAGTAAAGAACCAAAAATTTCCATTTTGATCTCATAAATGGGGTACAAGGGGTAAGAGAAGAATACCTAGAGAGTAAAAAGAGAGTAAGATTTAAATTAACATCTCATCGCTTTTCTGTCCTAAAAAAAACAGAATTAAATAATAGAATCCCCTTAAAAGTCATCGCAATATTGAATAGATATAGATTTTGTTAAAACAAAAATGGGGAAAAGAGAATTAAAATACGTACCAAAAAGGGTTGATTTGTTTAGATTTTCATGTTGCATTTTGAACACTTGCACTTGTGTGATGGTCTCATGTTGGCCATTTTTTTTTACTATATGTGTGCGTGTGTGTGTGTAACACTACCAAGTGACAAGTATATAGCATAATAGAAGCAAAAACTTACGAGTGACAAACCACTATTCTCATATTTGAAATGGATCAAGGTGGACTCCAAGCTGCAAGAAGGGAACAAAATGGTGTTTGTTGTGTTAGCAATAATGTTGTTGCTTATGACTCCAAACCACTATTCTCATATTTGAAATGTTTTTGTTTTGAAAAATGAAAATTTTTTAAGAATTGTGCTGAGAGTGTTTTTAAAATTTTTGTCTCAAAAAACGTGCTAAAACATTCAAAAATTCTGAGAACAAACCCAAACGGGCTTTTATTTTCAACATTTTGTTAAGTTTCCTCTCTCTCTTTCATGATGTTATGTCTGATTAATTTGTGATCATATAAAGAGCAGAGCATGAAAATTTTAATCAATGCAAGCACTATAAAGAGCTTAAAAGAAAAACTTATTATTGAATACATAGTTACATTTTTTAAATGTTGAATAAGGGCATCAATACGAGAGTGTTTGGAAGCAAAGCTAAAACCTGAATTTGAAACTTAAATATTGGAGTATGTGAGAGCGTCATACTATATATACCATAGTTTTATTTTATACTGTAGTAAATGAGAGATTTATGTTACAACACTTAGAACTTGTTTGAAGCTAGAAATGGTTCCCAACCAAAGTTTTAGCCACAAAAAAGATTAAGATTTATTGTTAAGATCAGAGTAGGGGCACTGCATGTAAACTTCATTCCCCAACCCGATGAAAGGAAAATGAAGGCAGCATTATGAAGCGACAAACAAACATCAAAAGGATATCTACTGTAAAAACGACACCACGTAAAACGAGAATAACTGGAGACGGAATAAAAACGACGTTATGTGGAGGACGGCTGCAAATAAATGACAATACTGATATAGCCAAAGCTAGGTATAAAGCAACAACCATGGAAAAAACATTAAAGAAATACTATAAGAAACTTAGAACTGCAGCGACAATGAAAAAGCCATAAAAATTAAGAACTACAAAGAAAAAAATTATAAAAAAACAGACACGGAGTAGAAAAATGCTGACAATGAAACCAAAAAAAAAGCATCGGTATAAATACGGCTACTATACCACAACATGGCATCAATAAACAATGCCAATTTAAAAAACGACATCATACTCGAAGATGATTATAAAAGGACACCCACAACCAGTAGAAAAATGAAAGTTTTGTAGATGACATAAACCAGAAAGGACATAAATTTGAAAACTGCAATATATATTACATAACAACCATTAGAAAATAATGAACAATATAAAACGACATAAGCGACATTAAACTCTAAAAACGACGAACAATATAGGAGGTAACAAATATGCAACATCCTATTAGATTTTAATATTCGCATTTATTAAGATTTAGATTAACATCCTATTATTTTTCTATCCTAAAAGGAATGGAATTAAATAATAGGATCCCATTAAAAGTCGTCAAAATATTGAATAAGTTATATTTTTATTAAACATAAAAGGAAAAAAGAAAATTAAACTACATACCAAATATTAAAAAAAAGTTAATTTAAATATTTTTTAAGGTTTACTATTTGTTTTTTAATTATTGTTTTTGTGTGATTTTCTCATGATGGCAGAATCCCCTTAAAAGTCATCACAATATTGAATAGATGTAGATTTTATTTAAAAAAAAAAAGGAAAAGAAAATTAAACTACATACTAAAAAGTGTTGATTTGTTTAGATTTTCACGTTGCTTTTTGAATACTTGCACTTGTGTGATTGTCTCTTGGCCATTTTTTTCTTGCTATATATATATGTGTGTGTGTAACACTACCAAGTACCAAGTAGAATAATAGAAGCAACAAATTAAGAGTGACAGAAACCAATATTCTCATATTTGCAATGGCTCAAGGTGGACGTCTAAGCTCCATGAGGTGGAACAAAATGGTGTTTGTTGCGTTAGCAATAATGTTGTTGGTTATGACGACTGAAGTATCTGCTGTACTCAAATCGTACCAAGTCAACCTCAACCCATGTAGTCAAAGTACATGCCATACATTTGGCAATGTAAGATATGGCATTAGGCTTAAAGCGTGGAGCTGCGTATGGCCGGACCATACGTGTGGTATGGTCTATGAAGAGTAGAGAAATCTATTGCATGAAACCTCATGTATTTTAGATTGTTTTCTTTCCTTTGAATAAACATATTAAATAAAATTTTATCTTCATCTTTTGTTTTTCTTTTTCCTCTATCTCTCTTTCATGATATTTGACTGATTAGATTGTGATTCATATAAGTAGGGAGTCCTAAAAAATTTTGAAATATGAGCACTATGAAAACGTTAAAAGAAAACTTATTATTGAACGAGAACATAGTTACATATTTCAAACGCTGAGTAAAGGCACTATTATATTAGTTTTTCTAATTAAGTGTATCACAACCTAAGTTTCACAAAAATAAAGAAAGAAAAAAAAAGATTAGAGATTTAATTTTAAGTGCTGAGTAGGGGCCCCTGGCTTAGCCACCGCATATAAACTTCAATCGAGAATGAAGGCAGCATTAAGAAGCAACAAACAAACATCCAAACAATATCTACTATAAAAACGACACCACGTAAAACGAGAATAACTGGAGCCGGAATAAAAACGATGTAATGTGGAGAATGGTGGCATTAGAAAGAGCAACAAAAGCTATATATAAAACGACAACCTTGGTTAAAACAATGAAGAAATACTATAAGAAACTTAGAACTGCAGCTAGAAAAAAAATTATTAAAAAAACAACATGGAGTAGAAAAATGCTGACAACATAGAAAAAGGATCGGTATAAACACGAATATTATATCAGGAAACAGCATCAATAAAAAATCCTAATTTAAAAACATCATACTAGAAGACGATGATAAAAGAACACCCACAACAACTGGAGAAAGATTGTTTCGTAAATGACATGAACCAGAAAAAAACAACAAAGATTGGAAAGCTGTAATATATATTTCATAACAACATTTTGAAACGACATTATGGAGAAAAACGATCTCAATTACATAAGCGATAGTAAACTCTAAAAGCGACGAACAATATAAAAGGTAACAAATATACAACAACATCATAAGGAAACGACTTGAAACCTAAAAACAAAAGGATTAATTTTAAAAATATAAAGGGCTGCCTCTTCTCTGTCTCACTACCTGGGGGAGTTGGTATGGAATCAACTTATCAAACACGGACTTTGATTTCCTTTTAATTAACTCCTAATCCCCAAGATGTTGTCAAGTATGGCAGTCAAGTGACTATAAGCTTGACCACCGCTGCTCCTTTTGTTAGAATTATATTAACGGAAAACACATTAGCTAGGTCAACCAATTATATTAACGATATTGAACTGAAAAAATAACAACAGTCACCGAAACGGCGCCAACCGCAAAACTACAAGAATCGAAAATCAAATAGTCCTTCCTCAAAGCTGGCTAATTGTTTATATATCTCCTACCATATTTAAAACATCTGATCAAAAAATTGTTCATACCTAGCAAAGGTTATCCCATTTTTTAAAAAACTAGTTTTTTCACTCATGCAAATACACGTAGTAGTGTTAGTGTTTGTAATCGTGTTGTTACTTTTGGATTGAGTTCAATCCTTTTTTAATTTAATTTATATTAGAAAAATAGATATATCGAAAAAGTATTAACAACAAATACTAAACAACGAACTCTAAGTGTTTTCTTTTTTCTTTTTTCCCTTAAATTTGAGCATTGCAATATTGCAACTACACAACTACCGGGAACATGAAATATTTGGCATCATTGATAAACAGAACAAACAAAACAAACTAAACATTTTATCCATGTTATTTACCAAAAAAAGAAAAGGGAGAAGAGCAAAGAAAACAAGCACAGAAAACCTCATGAACTTGTTTATTCCCTGTGTCAGTTAACTGGGAAGTGGCTGAATTAGATGGTACATAAAAGTTATTGAAAAAGCATATAGTGATGTTTTAAAGGTGATCAACCAGAGCCAAAAAAAAAAAAATAACTGAAATGCAGAGATTTGGAGTACAACAAACTAAGATAGGTAAAGTAGCAAGCACCAACGCATTAAAAAAATGAAAAAAAAACAGCCAACAAATTGATTAGCTGATTTTTGCCAACAAAAACATGCAATAAATCAATGAATCCAAAATTCAGCTCGCCGAAAAAAGTGCTCTATCTCACAAGAAGATTAATCACAAATGCTTCAAAAATCCATATTTTTTTGTCCAACAAAAGCATGTCATAAATCACAAATATCCACTATTTAGTACAGAAAATATCCACCAACGTAAAATATCCAAGCGTCCAAAAAAAAAAAAAAGAAAACAGAAAATACCTTGCGCATATTCTTTTTCAAATAAGCTTGATTTGTTAGAATTTTCTCTTTTTTCTAGAATATAATTTTGGTTTTTATCTTCTGAACCTTATAAAATATATAACCTTTGTCCTTTTGTATAAACATATGGGCATTACTGATAGTACTCAAATGGGTAAATTTTCATTGAAAAAAAAAAGTCATACGCTAGTTGTTTAAGTTTTCCAAATTTTTTGGAAGAATATTACAGAGAGCCTTAAAAATGTTTTACCGATAAGGTTCTACTTTAACTATCAAATCTATATTAGTTGTTGTTTATTTTGCATATTTAATGTTGATATAATTACGATCAAATCTAATGCTAAAATACGTACAAACGCTATCAATGGAAGTACTTACGGGTAAAAAAAAAACAAACTTTTTCTCGAATAATTACATCTTGATTCATCTTCTGTTCAGGTTCGGCAGCCTTTGGCGTTGGCAAAAGGATTTTACTCAGTCCGATATGCCTAAATTTCCATACGAAAAAGAAAAAGTATAAATACTAAATCAGCTTATTTGTACTCGATTTATTGTTGCTTTTAGAATATTTTATGTTTACTATCTCATGCTGGTGGTCTTTGGTTACTTTAACCAATGGCTATTATTTGGGAAAAAGAAAATGTTGAGTTTGCTTGTTAGCGAGGCATATTTTTAATCTTTATCTTCTCAAGATGGCATTCTGTTTTAATTACCATTTCTGTCATGTTGATTACCAATTACAGAAGGAAAAAAAGTTTTGCTTTTAATAAAGAAGTAAGCTTATGTTTGCAATGGAAGGTGAGAGTACTTTTGTAGTTCACACCTTATGTTTTGGATTATATCACATGTATATATTTGTTTTTCGAATTTGTACTCCTTTTTTATTTTATTTTATTTGTCAACGGTCAATATCCAGCAGAAAGGACCTAAATGCTCATAAAGACAAAAAAGAAAAAAAGGACAAAAAAATCAAAACTCCAAAATGTGAAGGACATTTAGGTCTTTTTCCATAGTTAAAATTAAACTTTCACCATAAGGATCTAAGATGAACTTAAAATATGAAGGTATAAATACAATACAATCCAATATATATATATATATATATGCTTTTATGATTTTTGGAAAATTCATAATTATGTGTATGATATAAAATCGTGAAAACATAAACATTTGCAAATTTTGTAGTTGTATAATTCATGTGATGAATAATTAACATAGCCTGGCAATATTAATGGAAGGTGGACAAATGCATATGAGGTACATAGAATACGACCAATCGATGTTTTGGCCCGATTAAACCATCTTTTCCTAGGGAAAACAATGCCGTGTGCCTCACTTTACATCAAGTAGCACGCAAGTGAGCAAAAAGGAAGGAAGGAAAGAGTGGATCCAGATCATCAAGTGAAATAGAAGGGTTCGAAGTGAAAACAACGTACACAGCAAATCATACCCTTGTCTCATCATCAAGGTGGACTCCAAGCTGCAAGAAGGGAGCAAAATGGTGTTTGTTGTGTTTGCAATAATGTTGTTGCTTATGACGACTGAAGTAGCTGCCGTACGCAAAACGTACAAAGTCAAACTCAATCCATGTAATTCCAATACATGTCATAATTACTGCAATATAAAATATGGCACAAGGCTTGCTTCCTGGAGTTGCACACGGGGAAATATGTGTGATTGTGTTTATAACGAGTAGAGAAATGTATTGCATTAAACCTTACTGCAAGGAAATTGTTGCTTTGAGATTGAGATTGTTTACTTTCCTTTGAATAACCTTATTAGATATTTCATTTATGTTTATGGGAAGAATTTGAAGAAAGGGCCAAAAAAAAATTGAATTGAGGAAATGACCTTTTTTTTTAGAACCAAAAAACAAGTTCTTTTGTGCAGGCAAGCTGCCCGAGTTTTTTTTCAAAAAAATAAGGAAAATGACTGTAGCAAGATAAGGAACCTCAATAGGATGGAAAAAAAAATGGAGCCGTTTTGATGTCCAAAAAACCTTTTTTTTGGTGCCAAAAACTGACCAAAAAAAAAGGTCATTGATCAAAAATTTTTTTCCCAAAAAGTCATTTTTACAAATCGCCCTTCATTTTCACATTTTGTTAATTTTCCTCTCTCTCTCTTTCATGATATTTTGTCTGATTAGTTTGTGATCATATAAACAGCGGAGCTTAAAAAATTTAATCACTGCAAGCACTATAAAAAAGTTTTTTTTTTTAAAAAAACTTATTATTGAATACATAGTTACATTTTTTAAATGTTGAATAAGGGCATCAATACGAGAGTGTTTGGAAGCAAAGCTAAAACCTGAATTTGAAACTTAAATATTGGAGTATGTGAGAGCGTCATACTATATATAGCATAGTTTTATTTTATACTGTAGTATATGAGAGATTTACGTTGCAACACTTAGAACTTGTTTGAAGCTAGAAATGGTTCCCAACCAAAGTTTTAGCCACAAAAAAGATTAAGATTTATTGTTAAGATCAGAGTAGGGGCACTGCATGTAAACTTCATTCCCCAACCCGATGAAAGGAAAATGAAGGCAGCATTACGAAGCGACAAACAAACATCAAAAGGATATCTACTGTAAAAGCAACACCACGTAAAACGAGAATAACTGGAGACGGAATAAAAACGACGTTATGTGGAGGACGGCGGCAAATAAATGACAATGTTGATATAGCCAAAGCTAGGTATAAAGCAACAACCATGGAAAAAACATTAAAGAAATACTATAAGAAACTTAGAACTGCAGCGACAATGAAAAAGCCATTAACATTAAGAACTACAAAGAAAAAAATTATAAAAAAACAGACACGGAGTAGAAAAATGCTGACAACGTAACCAAAAAAAAAAGCATCGGTATAAATACGGCCACTATACCACAACACGGCATCAATAAACAATGCCAATTTAAAAAACGACATCATACTCGAAGACGATTATAAAAGGACACCCACAACCAGTAGAAAAAAGAAAGTTTTGCAGATGACATAAACCTGAAAGGACATAAATTTGAAAACTGCAATATATAATACATAACAACCATTAGAAAATAATGAACAATATAAAAACGACATAAGCAACATTAAACTCTGAAAACGACGAACAATATAAGAGGTATGCAACATCCTATTAGATTTTAATATTCGCATTTATTAAGATTTAGATTGACATCCTATTATTTTTCTATCCTAAAAGGAATGGAATTAAATAATAGGATCCCATTAAAAGTCGTCAAAATATTGAATAAGTTATAATTTTATTAAGCATAAAAGGAAAAAAGAAAATTAAACTACATACCAAATATTAAAAAAAAGTTAATTTAAATATTTTTTAAGGTTTACTATTTGTTTTTTAATTATTGTTTTTGTGTGATTTTCTCATGATGGCAGAATCCCCTTAAAAGTCATCACAATGTTGAATAGATGTAGATTTTATTAAAAAAAAAAAAAGGAAAAGAAAATTAAACTACATACCAAAAAGTGTTGATTTTTTTAGATTTTCATGTTGCTTTTTGAATACTTGCACTTGTGTGATTGTCTCTTGGCCATTTTTCTCTTGCTATATATATATGTGTGTGTGTAACACTACCAAGTACCAAGAAGAATAATAGAAGCAACAAATTAAGAGTGACAGAAACCAATATTCTCATATTTGCAATGGCTCAAGGTGGACGTCTAAGCTCCATGAGGTGGAACAAAATGGTGTTTGTTGCGTTAGCAATAATGTTGTTGGTTATGACGACTGAAGTATCTGCTGTACTCAAATCGTACCAAGTCAACCTCAACCCATGTAGTCAAAATACATGCCATACATTTGGCAATGTAAGATATGGCATTAGGCTTAAAGCGTGGAGCTGCGTATGGCCGGACCATACGTGTGGTATGGTCTATGAAGAGTAGAGAAATCTATTGCATGAAACCTCATGTATTTTAGATTGTTTTCTTTCCTTTGAATAAACATATTAAATAAAATTTTATCTTCATCTTTTGTTTTTCTTTTTCCTCTATCTCTCTTTCATGATATTTGACTGATTAGATTGTGATTCATATAAGTAGGGAGTCCTAAAAAATTTTGAAATATGAGCACTATGAAAACGTTAAAAGAAAACTTATTATTGAACGAGAACATAGTTACATATTTCAAACGCTGAGTAAAGGCACTATTATATTAGTTTTTCTAATTAAGTGTATCACAACCTAAGTTTCACAAAAATAAAGAAAGAAAAAAAAAGATTAGAGATTTAATTTTAAGTGCTGAGTAGGGGCCCCTGGCTTAGCCACCGCATATAAACTTCAATCGAGAATGAAGGCAGCATTAAGAAGCAACAAACAAACATCCAAACAATATCTACTACAAAAACGACACCACGTAAAACGAGAATAACTGGAGCCGGAATAAAAACGATGTAATGTGGAGAACGGTGGCATTAGATAGAGCAACAAAAGCTGTATATGAAGCGACAACCTTGGTTAAAACAATGAAGAAATACTATAAGAAACTTAGAGCTGCAGCTAGAAAAAAAAATTATTAAAAAAACAACACGGAGTAGAAAAATGCTGACAACATAGAAAAAGGATCGGTATAAACACGAATATTATATCAGGAAACAGCATCAATAAACAATCCTAATTTAAAAACATCATACTAGAAGACGATGATAAAAGAACACCCACAACCACTGGAGAAAGATTGTTTCGTAAATGACATGAACCAGAAAAAAACGACATAGATTGGAAAGCTGCAATATATATTTCATAACAACAATTAGAAACGACATTATGGAGAAAAACGATCTCAATTACATAAGCGATAGTAAACTCTAAAAGCGACGAACAATATAAAAGGTAACAAATATACAACAACATCATAAGGAAACGACTTGAAACCTAAAAACAAAAGGATTAAATTTAAAAACATAAAGGGCTGCCTCTTCTCTGTCTCACTACCTGGGGGAGTTGGTATGGAATCAACTTATCAAACACGGACTTTGATTTCCTTTTAATTAACTCCTAATCCCCAAGATGTTGTCAAGTATGGCAGTCAAGTGACTATAAGCTTGACCACCGCTGCTCCTTTTGTTAGAATTATATTAACGGAAAACACATTAGCTAGGTCAACCAATTATATTAACGATATTGAACTGAAAAAATAACAACAGTCACCGAAACGGCGCCAACCGCAAAACTACAAGAATCGAAAATCAAATAGTCCTTCCTCAAAGCTGGCTAATTGTTTATATATCTCTTACCATATTTAAAACATCTGATCAAAAAATTGTTCATACCTAGCAAGGTTATCCCATTTTTTAAAAAACTAGTTTTTTCACTCGTGCAAATACACGTAGTAGTGTTAGTGTTTGTAATCGTGTTGTTACTTTTGGATTGAGTTCAATCCTTTTTTCAATTTAATTTATATTAGAAAAATAGATATATCGAAAAAGTATTAACAACAAATACTAAACAACGAACTCTAAGTGTTTTCTTTTTTCTTTTTTCCCTTAAATTTGAGCATTGCAATATTGCAACTACACAACTACCGGGAACATGAAATATTTGGCATCATTGAAAAACAGAACAAACAAAACAAACTAAACATTTTATCCATGTTATTTACCAAAAAAAGAAAAGGGAGAAGAGCAAAGAAAACAAGCACAGAAAACCTCATGAACTTGTTTATTCCCTGTGTCAGTTAACTGGGAAGTGGCTGAATTAGATGGTACATAAAAGCTATTGAAAAAACATATAGTGATGTTTTAAAGGTGATCAACCAGAGCCAAAAAAAAAAAATAACTGAAATGCAGAGATTTGGAGTACAACTAACTAAGATAGGTAAAGTAGCAAGCACCAACGCATTAAAAAAATGAAAAAAAAACAGCCAACAAATTGATTAGCTGATTTTTGCCAACAAAAACATGCAATAAATCAATGAATCCAAAATTCAGCTCGCCGAAAAAAGTGCTCTATCTAACAAGAAGATTAATCACAAATGCTTCAAAAATCCATATTTTTTTGTCCCACAAAAGCATGTCATAAATCACAAATATCCACTATTTAGTACAGAAAATATCCACCAACGTAAAATTTCCAAGCGTCCTAAAAAAATAAGAAAACAGAAAATACCTTGCGCATATTCTTTTTCAAATAAGCTTGATTTGTTAGAATTTTCTCTTTTTTCTAGAATATAATTTTGGTTTTTATCTTCTGAACCTTATAAAATATATAACCTTTGTCCTTTTGTTTAAACATATGGGCATTACTGATAGTACTCAAATGGGTAAATTTTCATTGAAAAAAAAAAGTCATACGCTAGTTGTTTAAGTTTTCCAAATTTTTTGGAAGAATATTACAGAGAGCCTTAAAAATGTTTTACCGATAAGGTTCTACTTTAACTATCAAATCTATATTAGTTGTTGTTTATTTTGCATATTTAATGTTGATATAATTACGATCAAATCTAATGCTAAAATACGTACAAACGCTATCAAAGGAAGTACTTACGGGTAAAAAAAAAAACAAACTTTTTCTCGAAAAATTACATCTTGATTCATCTTCTGTTCAGGTTCGGCAGCCTTTGGCGTTGGCAAAAGGATTTTACTCAGTCTGATATGCCTAAATTTCCATACGAAAAAGAAAAAGTATGAATACTAAATCAACTTATTTGTACTCGATTTATTGTTGCTTTTAGAATATTTTATGTTTACTATCTCATGCTGGTGGTCTTTGGTTACTTTAACAAGTGGCTATTATTTGGGAAAAAGAAATTGTTGAGTTTGCTTGTTAGCGAGGCATATTTTTAATCTTTATCTTCTCAAGATGGCATTCTGTTTTAATTACCATATCTGTCATGTTGATTACCAATTACAGAAGGAAAAAAAGTTTAGCTTTTAATAAAGAAGTAAGCTTATGTTTGCAATGGAAGGTGAGAGTACTTTTGCAGTTCACACCTTATGTTTTGAATTATATCACATGTATATATTTGTTTTTCGAATTTGTACTCCTTTTTTTTTATTTCATTTGTCAACGGTCAATATCCAGCAGAAAGGGCCTAAATGCTCATAAAGACAAAAAAGAAAAAAAGGACAAAAAAATAAAAACTCCAAAATGTGAAGGATATTTAGGTCTTTTTCCATAGTTAAAATTAACCTTTCACCATAAGGATCTAAGATGAACTTAAAATATGAAGGTATAAATACAATACAATCCAATATATATATATATATATATATATATGCTTTTATGATTTTTGGAAAATTCATAATTATGTGTATGATATAAAATCGTGAAAACATAAACATTTGCAAATTTTGTAGTTGTATAATTCATGTGATGAATAATTAACATAGCCTGGCAATATTAATGGAAGGTGGACAAATGCATATGAGGTACATAGAATACGACCAATCGATGTTTTGGCCCGATTAAACCATCTTTTCCTAGGGAAAACAATGCCGTGTGCCTCACTTTACATCAAGTAGCACGCAAGTGAGCAAAAAGGAAGGAAGGAAAGAGTGGATCCAGATCATCAAGTGAAATAGAAGGGTTCGAAGTGAAAACAACGTACACAGCAAATCATACCCTTGTCTCATCATCAAGGTGGACTCCAAGCTGCAAGAAGGGAGCAAAATGGTGTTTGTTGTGTTTGCAATAATGTTGTTGCTTATGACGACTGAAGCAGCTGCCGTACGCAAAACATACAAAGTCAAACTCAATCCATGTAATTCCAATACATGTCATAATTACTGCAATATAAAATATGGCACAAGGCTTGCTTCCTGGAGTTGCACACGGGGAAATATGTGTGATTGTGTTTATAACGAGTAGAGAAATGTATTGCATTAAACCTTACTGCAAGGAAATTGTTGCTTTGAGATTGAGATTGTTTACTTTCCTTTGAATAACCTTATTAGATATTTAATTTATGTTTATGGGTGGAATTTGAAGAAAGGCCAAAAAAAATTGAATTGAGGAAATGACCTTTTTTTTTAGAACCAAAAAACAAGTTCTTTTGTGCAGGCAAGCTGCCCGATTTTTTTTTCAAAAAAATAAGGAAAATGACTGTAGCAAGATAAGGAACCTCAATAGGATGAAAAAAAAAATGGAGCCGTTTTGATGTCCAAAAAACCTTTTTTTTGGTGCCAAAAACTGACCAAAAAAAAAGGTCATTGATAAAAAATTTTTTTTCCCAAAAAGTCATTTTTACAAATCGCCCTTCATTTTCACATTTTGTTAATTTTCCTCTCTCTCTTTCATGATATTTTGTCTGATTAGTTTGTGATCATATAAACAGCGGAGCTTAAAAATTTTAATCACTGCAAGCACTGTAAAAAAGTTTTTTTTTAAAAAAACTTATTATTGAATACATAGTTACATTTTTTAAATGTTGAATAAGGGCATCAATACGAGAGTGTTTGGAAGCAAAGCTAAAACCTGAATTTGAAACTTAAATATTGGAGTATGTGAGAGCGTCATACTATTGTTAGACATGTATGCTCTAAGGAGTAAAAATATAATACGTTTTTGGAGACATTTTTATCAATAAAGAATTTATTCATTTATATATACCAAATATTGTCCTCTTTACGTTCATATTTGTTGAATGTATGATAAGCAAACAGTAGTCTGAGACTGTCAGTCTAAACCTTAAGAGTTGGGCATATGATGGGATGATTATGCGGTAGACACGACTCTTAAGGTGATGGTCTAAAATATATGATCCGCAATCGAGGAAATAAAGTTGGGCGCTTTATTCATGTAAAGATTGTTATGTTGTCTATATCCCTTTTGGGAGATGGTTTTTCTTGGCCATCGGAGTTGGACTCCGTGAATAGAAACATTGGCGCGTTGTCATAGGTGACGATGTGTTGGATCGGGACATAAAGTGAATTGATTTGGATTAATAATTCTGTCTTGGCAAATCGATTCACTTTAGACAATCATTTGTATTGTATCTTAATCCTGAGATGAATAATGGGCCCGTTGTCTCGACTTATGTCTTTTGATGTACCAATGGGTGACTCCCACATCTCTATAGTGGCATGCATGCCGGTACGTTGGAGGCATGACTCTTGATAGCGTAGACTTGTTATTCATAGATATGGAATCCATAGCTCCTCTTTAGGAGTAATGATATCCTCTTATATGCGTTGTCCTGTAATTGGAAAACTGGAGCGCTCAACCATTTGGATACATAGGTGTAACCGAATGGTATACTATCTTTGGATGGTAAGTTTTCTAATGGTGAGACAATGGAACGTAAGATAAAAATAATCGGGAAGGTAAGACAGAACTTGTCCTTAAGCCGATTATGGATTATCATATGGGGATGCGATACACTATGATATGTCATGGAGACTTAGCTACACGAGCTTCGTAATTCTATAAAGTTCGAGAGTGCAGCTCCAAGCTTTTAGTGGAGTAGCGTTGGAGTTGATAATTGTGAAATGTATATCTGGGATATTGGGTTTCATAATTATCATGAGCTTGAACTTTATAGGTCCATTTTGGTCCCCTTTGCTAGCTCACAAAATCCTGTAACGACACGGCGTGCTTTCCCAATAATTGGTGACTTATGTCGGATTTATCAGATTTGTTTAAAATTTATAAGAATCAAATAATTCATGTCTGTTTATCGGTTGAATTAATTATGTAAGAAATTAGTTCAAGATGAACTTGTTGAATTATGGCGTTCGGATAATTCTTGTCTGTTTATCGGTTGTTTTAATTTTGGACAATTAGAACAAGATAAACTTGTAGAATTATTGTGAATTGATTTATTTTCTTAGAGATTATCTTGATAAAGTTTGTTTTGATCAGATATCTTTTCTATTGGGCTATTTGAATCAAAACTGAGACTTTATCCTTTAGAATCTCGGGTGGAAAATAAAAGATTCGCGGAGATTTTTTCTCGGCAGTTCGGCCTGCCTATCAGAAAGTTCGGCCTGCCGAACTGGCCAGTTCGGCCTGCCTATCACACAGTTCGGCATGCCGACCGCGACAGTTAAGATTACGCGTTTTTCACGCGTATCTTATCAGATATTGATCCGAACTTGATTCTGTTTCGATTTTTGAGACCTAATCTGATATGGACTGACCCCAAGGACCAATAGGTATAAAAAGGGAGTGAGTCTAATGATTTACTCAGATCAATTTGAGAGATTAAGAGTGATACTCTTCTAGTGAGCATCTGAAAACTCCCTGAGAGCTTTTGTTCACAAATCACGAACACTAGCTTTGGGTTCTCTCTATTGGTTGGAAGGAGAGTCACCGGTGGAAGAGCTGTACGTGTGAGCCCACACTCACTCCGGTTGTGGATAGAGAATAGCAAAGAAGACCAGTTGGTTGAGGCTCTTCTGGAACGTTACTTCTCTACACAGGTCGCGGAGGTTCTTCGGCACACTGAGGTTAGTAAGATCTGTTTAATTTATACATATAACATGTCAAACTTGTGTTTTGGAAAATACTCTGATGGAAAAATTTTAAAATTCCGCTGCGCACTTTGTTTCCAACAACTATATATAGCATAGTTTTATTTTATACTATAGTATATGAGAGATTTACGTTGCAACACTTAGAACTTGTTTGAAGCTAGAAATGGTTCCCAACCAAAGTTTTAGCCACAAAAAAGATTAAGATTTATTGTTAAGATCAGAGTAGGGGCACTGCATGTAAACTTCATTCCCCAACCCGATGAAAGGAAAATGAAGGCAGCATTATGAAGCGACAAACAAACATCAAAAGGATATCTACTGTAAAAGCAACACCACGTAAAACGAGAATAACTAGAGACGGAATAAAAACGACGTTATGTGGAGGACGACGGCAAATAAATGACAATGCTGATATAGCCAAAGCTAGGTATAAAGCAACAACCATGGAAAAAACATTAAAGAAATACTATAAGAAACTTAGAACTGCAACGACAATGAAAAAGCCATTAACATTAAGAACTAAAAAGAAAAAAATTATAAAAAAACAGACACGGAGTAGAAAAATGCTGACAACGTAACCAAAAAAAAAAGCATCGGTATAAATACGGCTACTATACCACAACATGGCATCAATAAACAATGCCAATTTAAAAAATGACATCATACTCGAAGACGATTATAAAAGGACACCCACAACCAGTAGAAGAAAGAAAGTTTTGCAGATGACATAAACCTGAAAGGACATAAATTTGAAAACTGCAATATATAATACATAACCACCATTAGAAAATAATGAACAATATAAAAACGACATAAGCAACATTAAACTCTGAAAACGACGAACAATATAAGAGGTATGCAACATCCTATTAGATTTTAATATTCACATTTATTAAGATTTAGATTGACATCCTATTATTTTTCTATCCTAAAAGGAATGGAATTAAATAATAGGATCCCATTAAAAGTCGTCAAAATATTGAATAAGTTATAATTTTATTAAACATAAAAGGAAAAAAGAAAATTAAACTACATACCAAATATTAAAAAAAAGTTAATTTAAATATTTTTTAAGGTTAACTATTTGTTTTTTAATTATTGTTTTTGTGTGATTTTCTCATGATGGCAGAATCCCCTTAAAAGTCATCACAATATTGAATAGATGTAGATTTTATTAAAAAAAAAAAGGAAAAGAAAATTAAACAACATACTAAAAAGTGTTGATTTGTTTAGATTTTCATGTTGCTTTTTGAATACTTGCACTTGTGTGATTGTCTCTTGGCCATTTTTTTCTTGCTATATATATATGTGTGTGTGTAACACTACCAAGTACCAAGTAGAATAATAGAAGCAACAAATTAAGAGTGACAGAAACCAATATTCTCATATTTGCAATGGCTCAAGGTGGACGTCTAAGCTCCATGAGGTGGAACAAAATGGTGTTTGTTGCGTTAGCAATAATGTTGTTGGTTATGACGACTGAAGTATCTGCTGTACTCAAATCGTACCAAGTCAACCTCAACCCATGTAGTCAAAATACATGCCATACATTTGGCAACGTAAGATATGGCATTAGGCTTAAAGCGTGGAGCTGCGTATGGCCGGACCATACGTGTGGTATGGTCTATGAAGAGTAGAGAAATCTATTGCATGAAACCTCATGTATTTTAGATTGTTTTCTTTCCTTTGAATAAACATATTAAATAAAATTTTATCTTCATCTTTTGTTTTTCTTTTTCCTCTATCTCTCTTTCATGATATTTGACTGATTAGATTGTGATTCATATAAGTAGGGAGTCCTAAAAAATTTTGAAATATGAGCACTATGAAAACGTTAAAAGAAAACTTATTATTGAACGAGAACATAGTTACATATTTCAAACGCTGAGTAAAGGCACTATTATATTAGTTTTTCTAATTAAGTGTATCACAACCTAAGTTTCACAAAAATAAAGAAAGAAAAAAAAAGATTAGAGATTTAATTTTAAGTGCTGAGTAGGGGCCCCTGGCTTAGCCACCGCATATAAACTTCAATCGAGAATGAAGGCAGCATTAAGAAGCAACAAACAAACATCCAAACAATATCTACTACAAAAACGACACCACGTAAAACGAGAATAACTGGAGCCGGAATAAAAACGATGTAATGTGGAGAACTGGTGGCATTAGATAGAGCAACAAAAGCTATATATAAAGCGACAACCTTGGTTAAAACAATGAAGAAATACTATAAGAAACTTAGAGCTGCAGCTAGAAAAAAAAATTATTAAAAAAACAACACGGAGTAGAAAAATGCTGACAACATAGAAAAAGGATCGGTATAAACACGAATATTATATCAGGAAACAGCATCAATAAAAAATCCTAATTTAAAAACATCATACTAGAAGACGATGATAAAAGAACACCCACAACAACTGGAGAAAGATTGTTTCGTAAATGACATGAACCAGAAAAAAACAACATAGATTGGAAAGCTGTAATATATATTTCATAACAACAATTAGAAACGACATTATGGAGAAAAATGATCTCAATTACATAAGCGATAGTAAACTCTAAAAGCGACGAACAATATAAAAGGTAACAAATATACAACAACATCATAAGGAAACGACTTGAAACCTAAAAACAAAAGGATTAATTTTAAAAATATAAAGGGCTGCCTCTTCTCTGTCTCACTACCTGGGGGAGTTGGTATGGAATCAACTTATCAAACACGGACTTTGATTTCCTTTTAATTAACTCCTAATCCCCAAGATGTTGTCAAGTATGGCAGTCAAGTGACTATAAGCTTGACCACCGCTGCTCCTTTTGTTAGAATTATATTAACGGAAAACACATTAGCTAGGTCAACCAATTATATTAACGATATTGAACTGAAAAAATAACAACAGTCACCGAAACGGCGCCAACCGCAAAACTACAAGAATCGAAAATCAAATAGTCCTTCCTCAAAGCTGGCTAATTGTTTATATATCTCTTACCATATTTAAAACATCTGATCAAAAAATTGTTCATACCTAGCAAAGGTTATCCCATTTTTTAAAAAACTAGTTTTTTCACTCGTGCAAATACACGTAGTAGTGTTAGTGTTTGTAATCGTGTTGTTACTTTTGGATTGAGTTCAATCCTTTTTTCAATTTAATTTATATTAGAAAAATAGATATATCGAAAAAGTATTAACAACAAATACTAAACAACGAACTCTAAGTGTTTTCTTTTTTCTTTTTTCCCTTAAATTTGAGCATTGCAATATTGCAACTACACAACTACCGGGAACATGAAATATTTGGCATCATTGAAAAACAGAACAAACAAAACAAACTAAACATTTTATCCATGTTATTTACCAAAAAAAGAAAAGGGAGAAGAGCAAAGAAAACAAGCACAGAAAACCTCATGAACTTGTTTATTCCCTGTGTCAGTTAACTGGGAAGTGGCTGAATTAGATGGTACATAAAAGCTATTGAAAAAACATATAGTGATGTTTTAAAGGTGATCAACCAGAGCCAAAAAAAAAAAATAACTGAAATGCAGAGATTTGGAGTACAACTAACTAAGATAGGTAAAGTAGCAAGCACCAACGCATTAAAAAAATGAAAAAAAAACAGCCAACAAATTGATTAGCTGATTTTTGCCAACAAAAACATGCAATAAATCAATGAATCCAAAATTCAGCTCGCCGAAAAAAGTGCTCTATCTAACAAGAAGATTAATCACAAATGCTTCAAAAATCCATATTTTTTTGTCCCACAAAAGCATGTCATAAATCACAAATATCCACTATTTTGTACAGAAAATATCCACCAACGTAAAATATCCAAGCGTCCAAAAAAAATAAGAAAACAGAAAATACCTTGCGCATATTCTTTTTCAAATAAGCTTGATTTGTTAGAATTTTCTCTTTTTTCTAGAATATAATTTTCGTTTTTATCTTCTGAACCTTATAAAATATATAACCTTTGTCCTTTTGTTTAAACATATGGGCATTACTGATAGTACTCAAATGGGTAAATTTTCATTGAAAAAAAAAAGTCATACGCTAGTTGTTTAAGTTTTCCAAATTTTTTGGAAGAATATTACAGAGAGCCTTAAAAATGTTTTACCGATAAGGTTCTACTTTAACTATCAAATCTATATTAGTTGTTGTTTATTTTGCATATTTAATGTTGATATAATTACGATCAAATCTAATGCTAAAATACGTACAAACGCTATCAATGGAAGTACTTACGGGTAAAAAAAAAAACAAACTTTTTCTCGAAAAATTACATCTTGATTCATCTTCTGTTCAGGTTCGGCAGCCTTTGGCGTTGGCAAAAGGATTTTACTCAGTCTGATATGCCTAAATTTCCATACGAAAAAGAAAAAGTATGAATACTAAATCAACTTATTTGTACTCGATTTATTGTTGCTTTTAGAATATTTTATGTTTACTATCTCATGCTGGTGGTCTTTGGTTACTTTAACAAGTGGCTATTATTTGGGAAAAAGAAAATGTTGAGTTTGCTTGTTAGCGAGGCATATTTTTAATCTTTATCTTCTCAAGATGGCATTCTGTTTTAATTACCATATCTGTCATGTTGATTACCAATTACAGAAGGAAAAAAAGTTTTGCTTTTAATAAAGAAGTAAGCTTATGTTTGCAATGGAAGGTGAGAGTACTTTTGCAGTTCACACCTTATGTTTTGAATTATATCACATGTATATATTTGTTTTTCGAATTTGTACTCCTTTTTTTTTATTTCATTTGTCAACGGTCAATATCCAGCAGAAAGGGCCTAAATGCTCATAAAGACAAAAAAGAAAAAAAGGACAAAAAAATAAAAACTCCAAAATGTGAAGGATATTTAGGTCTTTTTCCATAGTTAAAATTAACCTTTCACCATAAGGATCTAAGATGAACTTAAAATATGAAGGTATAAATACAATACAATCCAATATATATATATATATATATATGCTTTTTTGAGTTTTGGAAAATTCATAATTATGTGTATGATATAAAATCGTGAAAACATAAACATTTGCAAATTTTGTAGTTGTATAATTCATGTGATGAATAATTAACATAGCCTGGCAATATTAATGGAAGGTGGACAAATGCATATGAGGTACATAGAATACGACCAATCGATGTTTTGGCCCGATTAAACCATCTTTTCCTAGGGAAAACAATGCCGTGTGCCTCACTTTACATCAAGTAGCACGCAAGTGAGCAAAAAGGAAGGAAGGAAAGAGTGGATCCAGATCATCAAGTGAAATAGAAGGGTTCGAAGTGAAAACAACGTACACAGCAAATCATACCCTTGTCTCATCATCAAGGTGGACTCCAAGCTGCAAGAAGGGAGCAAAATGGTGTTTGTTGTGTTTGCAATAATGTTGTTGCTTATGACGACTGAAGCAGCTGCCGTACGCAAAACATACAAAGTCAAACTCAATCCATGTAATTCCAATACATGTCATAATTACTGCAATATAAAATATGGCACAAGGCTTGCTTCCTGGAGTTGCACACGGGGAAATATGTGTGATTGTGTTTATAACGAGTAGAGAAATGTATTGCATTAAACCTTACTGCAAGGAAATTGTTGCTTTGAGATTGAGATTGTTTACTTTCCTTTGAATAACCTTATTAGATATTTAATTTATGTTTATGGGTGGAATTTGAAGAAAGGGCCAAAAAAAATTGAATTGAGGAAATGACCTTTTTTATTAGAACCAAAAAACAAGTTCTTTTGTGCAGGCAAGCTGCCCGATTTTTTTTTCAAAAAAATAAGGAAAATGACTGTAGCAAGATAAGGAACCTCAATAGGATGAAAAAAAAATGGAGCCGTTTTGATGTCCAAAAAACCTTTTTTTTGGTGCCAAAAACTGACCAAAAAAAAAGGTCATTGATCAAAAAAATTTTTCCCAAAAAGTCATTTTTACAAATCGCCCTTCATTTTCACATTTTGTTAATTTTCCTCTCTCTCTTTCATGATATTTTGTCTGATTAGTTTGTGATCATATAAACAGCGGAGCTTAAAAATTTTAATCACTGCAAGCACTGTAAAAAAGTTTTTTTTTAAAAAAAACTTATTATTGAATACATAGTTACATTTTTTAAATGTTGAATAAGGGCATCAATACGAGAGTGTTTGGAAGCAAAGCTAAAACCTGAATTTGAAACTTAAATATTGGAGTATGTGAGAGCGTCATACTATATATAGCATAGTTTTATTTTATACTGTAGTATATGAGAGATTTACGTTGCAACACTTAGAACTTGTTTGAAGCTAGAAATGGTTCCCAACCAAAGTTTTAGCCACAAAAAAGATTAAGATTTATTGTTAAGATCAGAGTAGGGGCACTGCATGTAAACTTCATTCCCCAACCCGATGAAAGGAAAATGAAGGCAGCATTACGAAGCGACAAACAAGCATCAAAAGGATATCTATTGTAAAAGCAACACCACGTAAAACGAGAATAACTGGAGACGGAATAAAAACGACGTTATGTGGAGGACGGCGGCAAATAAATGACAATGCTGATATAGCCAAAGCTAGGTATAAAGCAACAACCATGGAAAAAACATTAAAGAAATACTATAAGAAACTTAGAACTGCAGCGACAATGAAAAAGCCATTAACATTAAGAACTACAAAGAAAAAAATTATAAAAAAACAGACACGGAGTAGAAAAATGCTGACAACGTAACCAAAAAAAAAAGCATCGGTATAAATACGGCTACTATACCACAACACAGCATCAATAAACAATGCCAATTTAAAAAACGACATCATACTCGAAGACGATTATAAAAGGACACCCACAACCAGTAGAAAAAAGAAAGTTTTGTAGATGACATAAACCTGAAAGGACATAAATTTGAAAACTGCAATATATAATACATAACAACCATTAGAAAATAATGAACAATATAAAAACGACATAAGCAACATTAAACTCTAAAAACGACGAACAATATAAGAGGTATGCAACATCCTATTAGATTTTAATATTCGCATTTATTAAGATTTAGATTGACATCCTATTATTGTTCTATCCTAAAAGGAATGGAATTAAATAATAGGATCCCATTAAAAGTCGTCAAAATATTGAATAAGTTATAATTTTATTAAACATAAAAGGAAAAAAGAAAATTAAACTACATACCAAATATTAAAAAAAAGTTAATTTAAATATTTTTTAAGGTTTACTATTTGTTTTTTAATTATTGTTTTTGTGTGATTTTCTCATGATGGCAGAATCCCCTTAAAAGTCATCACAATATTGAATAGATGTAGATTTTATTAAAAAAAAAAAGGAAAAGAAAATTAAACTACATACTAAAAAGTGTTGATTTGTTTAGATTTTCATGTTGCTTTTTGAATACTTGCACTTGTGTGATTGTCTCTTGGCCATTTTTTTCTTGCTATATATATATGTGTGTGTGTAACACTACCAAGTACCAAGTAGAATAATAGAAGCAACAAATTAAGAGTGACAGAAACCAATATTCTCATATTTGCAATGGCTCAAGGTGGACGTCTAAGCTCCATGAGGTGGAACAAAATGGTGTTTGTTGCGTTAGCAATAATGTTGTTGGTTATGACGACTGAAGTATCTGCTGTACTCAAATCGTACCAAGTCAACCTCAACCCATGTAGTCAAAATACATGCCATACATTTGGCAACGTAAGATATGGCATTAGGCTTAAAGCGTGGAGCTGCGTATGGCCGGACCATACGTGTGGTATGGTCTATGAAGAGTAGAGAAATCTATTGCATGAAACCTCATGTATTTTAGATTGTTTTCTTTCCATATAATAAACATATTAAATAAAATTTTATCTTCATCTTTTGTTTTTCTTTTTCCTCTATCTCTCTTTCATGATATTTGACTGATTAGATTGTGATTCATATAAGTAGGGAGTCCTAAAAAATTTTGAAATATGAGCACTATGAAAACGTTACAAGAAAACTTATTATTGAACGAGAACATAGTTACATATTTCAAATGCTGAGTAAAGGCACTCTTATATTAGTTTTTCTAATAAAGTGTATCACAACCTAAGTTTCACAAAAATAAAGAAAGAAAAAAAAAGATTAGAGATTTAATTTTAAGTGCTGAGTAGGGGCCCCTGGCTTAGCCACCGAATATAAACTTCAATCGAGAATGAAGGCAGCATTAAGAAGCAACAAACAAACATCCAAACAATATCTACTATAAAAACGACACCACGTAAAACGAGAATAACTGGAGCCAGAATAAAAACGATGTAATGTGGAGAACGGTGGCATTAGATAGAGCAACAAAAGCTATATATAAAGCGACAACCTTGGTTAAAACAATGAAGAAATACTATAAGAAACTTAGAGCTGTAGCTAGAAAAAAATTATTAAAAAAACAACACGGAGTAGAAAAATGCTGACAACATAGAAAAAGGATCGGTATAAACACGAATATTATATCAGGAAACAGCATCAATAAACAATCCTAATTTAAAAACATCATACTAGAAGACGATGATAAAAGAACACCCACAACCACTGGAAAAAGATTGTTTCGTAAATGACATGAACAAAAAAAAAAACGACATAGATTGGAAAACTGCAATATATATTTCATAACAACAATTAGAAACGACATTATGGAGAAAAACGATCTCAATTACATAAGCGATAGTAAACTCTAAAAGCGACGAACAATATAAAAGGTAACAAATATACAACAACATCATCAGGAAACGACTTGAAACCTAAAAACAAAAGGATTAATTTTAAAAATGTAAAGGGCTGCCTCTTCTCTGTCTCACTACCTGGGGGAGTTGTTATGGAATCAACTTATCAAACACGGACTTTGATTTCCTTTTAATTAACTCCTAATCCCCAAGATGTTGTCAAGTATGGCAGTCAAGTGACTATAAGCTTGACCACCGCTGCTCCTTTTGCTAGAATTATCTTAACGGAAAACACATTAGCTAGGTCAACCAATTATATTAACGATATTGAACTGAAAAAATAACAACAGTCACCGAAACGGCGCCAACTGCAAAACTACAAGAATCGAAAATCAAATAGTCCTTCCTCAAAGCTGGCTAATTGTTTATATATCTCCTACCATATTTAAAACATCTGATCAAAAAACTGTTTACACCTAGCAAAAAATATCCCATTTTTTAAAAAACTAGTTTTTTCACTCGTGCAAATACACGTAGTAGTGTTAGTGTTTGTAATCGTGTTGTTACTTTTGGATTGAGTTCAATCCTTTTTTAATTTAATTTATATTAGAAAAATAGATATATCGAAAAAGTATTAACAACACATACTAAACAATGAACTCTAAGTGTTTTCTTTTTTTTTTTTCCCCTTAAATTTGAGCATTGCAATATTGCAACTACACAACTACCGGGAACTGGAAATATTTGGCATCATTGATAAACAGAACAAACAAAACAAACAAAACATTTTATCCATGTTATTTACCAAAAAAAGAAAAGGGAGAAGAGCAAAGAAAACAAGCACAGAAAACCTCATGAACTTGTTTATTCCCTGTGTCAGTTAACTGGGAAGTGGCTGAATTAGATGGTACGTAAAAGTTATTGAAAAAGCATATAGTGATGTTTTAAAGGTGATCAACCAGAGCCAAAAAAAAAAAAAAAAAACCGAAATGCAGAGATTTGGAGTACAACTAACTAAGATAGGTAAAGCAGCAAGCACCAGCGCATTAAAAAAATGAAAAAAAAAAAGCCAACAAATTGATTAGCTGATTTTTGCCAACAAAAACAAGCAATAAATCAATGAATCCAAAATTCAGCTCGCCAAAAAAAGTGCTCTATCTCACAAGAAGATTAAACGCAAATGCTTCAAAAGTCCATATTTTTTTGTCCAACAAAAACATGTCATAAATCACAAATATCCACTATTTAGTACAAAAAATATCCAAGCATCCAAAAAAAAAAAAAAAGAAAACAGAAAATACCTTGCGCATATTCTTTTTCAAATAAGCTTGATTTGTTAGAATTTTCTCTTTTTTCTAGAATATAATTTTCGTTTTTATCTTCTGAACCTTATAAAATATATAACCTTTGCCCTTTTGTTTAAACATATGGGCATTACTGATAGTACTCAAATGGGTAAATTTTCATTGAAAAAAAAAAGTCATACGCTAGTTGTTTAAGTTTTCCAAATTTTTTGGAAGAATATTACAGAGAGCCTTAAAAATGTTTTACCGATAAGGTTCTACTTTAACTATCAAATCTATATTAGTTGTTGTTTATTTTGCATATTTAATGTTGATATAATTACGATCAAATCTAATGCTAAAATACATACAAACGCTATCAATGGAAGTACTTACGGGTAAAAAAAAAACAAACTTTTTCTCGAATAATTACATCTTGATTCATCTTCTGTTCAGGTTCGGCCGCCTTTGGCGTTGGCAAAAGGATTTTACTCAGTTCGATATGCCTAAATTTCCATACGAAAAAGAAAAAGTATAAATACTAAATCAGCTTATTTGTACTCGATTTATTGTTGCTTTTAGAATATTTTATGTTTACTATCTCATGCTGGTGGTCTTTGGTTACTTTAACAAATGGCTATTATTTGGGAAAAAGAAAATGTTGAGTTTGCTTGTTAGCGAGGCATATTTTTAATCTTTATCTTCTCAAGATGGCATTCTGTTTTAATTACCATATCTGTCATGTTGATTACCAATTACAGAAGGAAAAAAAGTTTTGCTTTTAATAAAGAAGTAAGCTTATGTTTGCAATGGAAGGTGAGAGTACTTTTGTAGTTCACACCTTATGTTTTGAATTATATCACATGTATATATTTGTTTTTCGAATTTGTACTCCTTTTTTTTTATTTCATTTGTCAACGGTCAATATCCAGCAGAAAGGGCCTAAATGCTCATAAAGACAAAAAAGAAAAAAAGGACAAAAAAATCAAAACTCCAAAATGTGAAGGACATTTAGGTGTTTTTCCCTAGTTAAAATTAACCTTTCACCATAAGGATCTAACATGAACTTAAAATATGAAGGTATAAGTACAATACAATCCAATATATATATATATATATGCTTTTATGATTTTTGGAAAATTCGTAATTATGTGTATGATATAAAATCGTGAAAACATAAACATTTGCAAATTTTGTAGTTGTATAATTCATGTGATGAATAATTAACATAGCCTGGCAATATTAATGGAAGGTGGACAAATGCATATGAGGTACATAGAATACGACCAATCGATGTTTTGGCCCGATTAAACCATCTTTTCCTAGGGAAAACAGTGCCGTGTGCCTCACTTTACTTCAAGTAGCATGCAAGTGAGCAAAAAGGAAGGAAGGAAAGAGTGGATCCAGATCATCAAGTGAAATAGAAGGGTTCGAAGTGAAAACAACATACACAGCAAATCCTACCCTTGTCTCATCATCAAGGTGGACTCCAAGCTGCAAGAAGGGAGCAAAATGGTGTTTGTTGTGTTAGCAATAATGTTGTTGCTTATGACGACTGAAGTAGCTGCCGTATGCAAAACGTACAAAGTCAAACTCAATCCATGTAATTCCAATACATGTCATAATTACTGCAATATAAAATATGGCACAAGGCTTGCTTCCTGGAGTTGCACAAGGGAAAATATGTGTGATTTTGTTTATAACGAGTAGAGAAATGTATTGCATTCTGCAAGGAAATTGTTGCTTTGAGATTGAGATTGTTTACTTTCCCTTGAATAAACTTATTAGACATTTCATTTATGTTTATGGGAAGAATTTGAAGAAAGGGCCAAAAAAAAAATTGAATTGAGGAAATGACCTTTTTTTTTAAAACCAAAAAACAAGTTCTTTTGTGCAGGCAAGCTGTCCGAGTTTTTTTTCAAAAAAATAAGGAAAATGACTGTAGCAAGATAAGGAACCTCAATAGGATGAAAAAAAAATGGAGCCGTTTTGATGTCCAAAAAACCTTTTTTTTGGTGCCAAAAACTGACCCAAAAAAAATGGTCATTGATCAAAAAAAATTTTCCCAAAAAGTCATTTTTACAAATCGCCCTTCATTTTCAGATTTTGTTAATTTTCCTCTCTCTCTTTCATGATATTTTGTCTGATTAGTTTGTGATCATATATAGACAGCGGAGCTTGAAAATTTTAATCACTGCAAGCACTATAAAAAAAGTTTTTTTAAAAAAAACTTATTATTGAATACATAGTTACATTTTTTAAATGTTGAATAAGGGCATCAATACGAGAGTGTTTGGAAGCAAAGCTAAAACCTGAATTTGAAACTTAAATATTGGAGTATGTGAGAGCGTCATACTATATATAGCATAGTTTTATTTTATACTGTAGTATATGAGAGATTTACGTTGCAACACTTAGAACTTGTTTGAAGCTAGAAATGGTTCCCAACCAAAGTTTTAGCCACAAAAAAGATTAAGATTTATTGTTAAGATCAGAGTAGGGGCACTGCATGTAAACTTCATTCCCCAACCCGATGAAAGGAAAATGAAGGCAGCATTACGAAGCGACAAACAAACATCAAAAGGATATCTACTGTAAAAGCAACACCACGTAAAACGAGAATAACTGGAGACGGAATAAAAACGACGTTATGTGGAGGACGGCGGCAAATAAATGACAATGTTGATATAGCCAAAGCTAGGTATAAAGCAACAACCATGGAAAAAACATTAAAGAAATACTATAAGAAACTTAGAACTGCAGCGACAATGAAAAAGCCATTAACATTAAGAACTACAAAGAAAAAAATTATAAAAAAACAGACACGGACTAGAAAAATGCTGACAACGTAACCAAAAAAAAAGCATCGGTATAAATACGGCTAATATACCACAACACGGCATCAATAAACAATGCCAATTTAAAAAACGACATCATACTCGAAGACGATTATAAAAGGACACCCACAACCAGTAGCAAAAAGAAACTTTTGTAAATGACATAATCCAGAAAGGACATAAATTTGAAAACTGCAATATATATTACATAACAACCATTAGAAAACAACAAACAATATAAAAACGACATAAGCGACATTAAACTCTAAAAACGACGAACACTATAAAAGGCAACAAATATGCAACAATTGCATCAGAAAGCGACATGAACCGTAAAAACAAAAGGATTAACTTCAAAAATATGACAACATTATCCCCTAACGACGGCTGCCTCTTCTTTGTCTCACCTCCTAGGGGAGTTGGCATGGAATCAATTTATACGTGTAAGCAAACACGGACTTTGATTTTCTTTTAACTCAACTATTCCCAAGATGTTGTCAAAGTCAAGTGAGCTTGACCACAAGATGGTATGACAGTAAGAAAATGACCTATCAAGAATTTTCTTTCTTCTCATTCATAATCGATTCCTTTTACTGATAGCGAGGCTGAAATTATATCTTTTAATATGCTCGTCAAATATGACTTGAGCTGCTATGATTTAGCTTTTTGGATGTTAGTAGATGAAAATATAGGACAAATTCCCTTGTCATTTTGCCTGTATTCTCAGTATATTTTTAAGGCATTAGGTAGAGGCGCAAAGACACCGACAACCTCTTTTTAGCTAGCAAAAAAAAGTAACTGCAGGCTTGTGGGGGTCAATCACTCCCCCGTCCTATTTTTCGTAACTGTAATACTTGTAACTTTTTGAGCTTAAATTTCAAAATATATCCATTATCTTAAAACTTAAAATCCTCTTAAAGTTGCCCCTTCTGTTAGCGTTATATTAACGGAAAACACGCTAGCTAAGTCAATCAATTATATTAACGACAATGAACTGGAAAAATGACAACAATCAAAGAAACAACGTCAACGGCAAAACGACAAGAATTTAAAATCAAATAGTCCTTCCTCTATGCTTGCCTCCGGCTAATTGTTTATATATCTTGCCCACATTTAATAGATATGATCAAAACTAGTTCATGCCTATAATAATTCATCTCATTTTTTTTTTAAATAAGTGCGGTGCCCGCCTTACTCATTATTATGTCTCCTTGATACCTTGCCATACTCTATTCCAAATAAGCTGTGATTTGATAAAATTTTCTCTTTTTTCTAGAATATAATTTCCACCTAAATCTTTTTGATCGCATAGAATATATAACCTTTGTTCTTTCGTTTTGACATATATATGGGCATTACTGATATTTTTAATATGAATAAATTTTCATTTAGAAAAAAAATAGACATGCTAAATTAGGGCTAGAGTTGTTTAAGTTTTCCACATTCTTTCTAATTTCAAATCGGAAAATCTATATAAGTTTTTGTTAATTTTACTTACTTAATTTTAATATGATTTCAATTAGGCCTAACATAAAAAAAAAAAAAAAAAACATGCATCACCAGTAAAAAATACTTACGGTAAAAGGGCCTTTTTCTAGAATAATTGCCTGTTGATTTGTCTTCCGACTTTCGGCAGCCTTTGGTGTCGACATAAAGATATTACTCAATCTGATGAAGCGTAAATTTCCATATGAAGAAAAGGTATAATACTAAATCAGCTTATTTGTACGAGATTTCTTGTTGTTTTTAGAATATTTTATCTTTATTACCTCATGCTGGGGGCTTTAATTAATTTGAAAAATGGGTATTATTTGGGAAAAAGAAAAGGTTCAGTCAGATTAGAGATAATAAGCCATTTATTTAGAATTTTCTGTTTCTTGTTAGTTATTTTTTTTAATTCTTTATCTTCTCAAGATGGCATTCTGTTTTGATTACTATATATATCATGTAAATTACGAATTAGGGAAAGAAAAAAAAAGTTAATGGAAGGTGAGAGTGCTTTTCCTTTCTCACTTCTATTCTTAAACAAAAAGAAAATTACTATATTAAGATTAAAGATCTTTGATTAATTTGTTAAGACACAAGAAAAACTACATTTAACGACATATTATTTATAACATGTAGTTTTTAAATGTCGTTGAAAAGTACATACAACGACATCTTCAACAAAGATGTCATTAACGACATTTGAAACAATAATTAACGACATCTATATAGATGTCGTATTAAAGGTCTGTTGGAAAAACAGTGTGCAATGGAATTTTAAAAATTTTACATAAGAGCTTTTTCCAAAAACACAAGTTTGATATGCTATATGTATAAATTAACCAGATCTTACTAACATTTGTGTGCCGAAGAACCCTCGCAAAACGTGAAGAGAAGTAACATTCTAGAAGAGCCTCAACCAACTAGTCTTCTTTGCTATTCTCTATCCATGACCGGAGTGAGTGCGGGCTCACACGTATAGCTCTTCCATCGGTGACTCTCCTTCCAAACAATCGATAGAACCCAAAGCAAGTGTTTGTGATTTGTGAACAAAAGCTCTCAGGGAGTTTACAGATTCTCAATAGCAGAGTATCACTCTTAATCTCTCAATAGATCGAAGTAACTTGTGAGAATCACTTCCTATTTATAGAGGTTGGTCCTAGGGTCAGTCTTTATCAGATTAGGTCTCAAAATTCGGATCAAAAACAAATTCGAATGAATATTTGATAAGATCTACGTGGAAACACGTGATCTTATCCTTCGCTGATGGGCAGGCTGAACCACCTGATCAGCAGGCTGAACAGGTCCCATCGACCGGCCGAACCGTCGAATAAAAAATTTCACGAATCTTTTATTTTTCACCCGAGATTCTATAGGATAAAGTCTCAGTGTTAATTCAAATAACCCAATACAGAAGTTATCTGATCAAAACAACTTTATCTAGATAATCTCTAAGAAAATAAATGAATTCTCAATAATTCTACAAGTTTATCTTGAATTAATTTTTATCACAAAATTAATTCAACCGATAAACAGACAAGAATTATCCGATCCCAATAATTCAACAAGTTTATCTTGAATTAATTTTATTACAAAATTAATTCAACCAATAAACAAACATGAATTATTTAATTCTTCCAAATTTAAACCAATCTGATAAATCTGACATAAGTCACCAATTATTGGAAAAGAACGCCGTGTCATTACAGGATGTTGTGAGCTAGCAAAGGGGACCAAATGGACCTACATAGTTCAAGCTCCCGATAATTACGAAACCCAATATCCCAGATATACATTTCATAATTATCAACTCCAACGCTACTCCACTAAAAGCTTGGAGATGCACTCTCGAACTATATAGAATTACGAAGCCCATATAGCTAAGTCTCCATGACATATCATAGTGTATCGCATCCCCATATGATAATCCATAATCGGCTTAAGGACAAGTTCTGTCTTACCTTCCCGATTATTTTTATCTTACGTTCCATTATCTCACCATCGGAAACTTACCATCCAAAGATAGTATACCATTCTGTTACACCTACGTATCCAAAAGGTTGAGCGCTTCAGTTTTTCAATTACATGACAATGCATATAAGAGGATATCATTACTCCTAAAGAGGAACTATGGATTCCATATCTATGAATAACAAGTCTACGCCATCAGGAGTCATGCCTCCAACGTACCAGCATGCATACCACTATTGAGATGTGGGTGTCACCCTTTGGTACATCAAAAGACACAAGTCAAGACAACATGCCCACCATTCATCTCAGGATTAAGATACAATACAAATGATTGTCTAAAGTGAATCAATTTACCGAGACAGAATTATTAATCCAAATCAATCACTTTATGTCCCGATCCAACACATCGTCATCAATGACAATGTGCCAATGTTTCTATTCACGGAGTCCACCTTCGATGGCCAAGACAAATCATCTCCTAAAAGGGATATAGACAACATAACAATCTTTGCATGAATAAAGCGCCCAAATTTATTTTCTCGATTGTAGATCTTATGTTTTAGACCATCACCTTAAGAATCGTATCTTCCGCATAATATGTCCATCATATGCCCAATTCTTAAGGTTTAGACCGACAGTCTTAGACTATTGTTTGCTTAACATACATTCAACAAATATGAACGTAAAGAGGACAAGATTTGGTATAAAATAATGAATAAATTCTTTATTGATAAAAATGTCTCTAAAAACTTTTTACATTTTTACTCCTTAGGGCATCCATGTCTAACAAGGTCTCTTTTTAACGACAATAGTTTAGTATCGTTAAATTATTTAACGATAAGTAAGAGATGTCGTCAAAGCCTTGGAGATTCTACGACACCCCTTATAGAAAATATTGGTCAAGATGTCTTCTATAAGGGGTGTCGTGGAATCTCCAAGGCTTTGATGACATCTCTTACTTATCGTTAAATAATTTAACGACACTAAACTATTGTCGTTAAAAGAAGACCTTTAATATGGCATTTATATGGATGTCATTAATTATTGTTTCAAATGTTATTAATAACATGTTTGTTGGAGATGTCGTTGTATGCACTTTGCAACGACATTCAAAAACTACATGTCGTAAATAATATGTCGTTAAATGTAGTTTTTCTTGTAATGAGATTTACTAGTTAGATTTTTATATTCCCATTTATTAAGATTTAGATTAACATCCTATTATTCAATTGGTACTCATGAAGGAAATAAGAACCTCTTAAGGGAGGTTTGAGGTTCGAACCATGAGAGACGCGAAATAAAACCCTGAGGGACCAGTGGGTCCTAGAGGGGACAATACGAATGAGTGGGGCAATACAGTGAGACGGCGACACGTAACGCTACTGTGGGACCACAATAAGAGCCAATTATGCCAGGGGTGAACTACGACCTCATGGGGGCTTGAGTGGGGCTGTAACGCCCCTATATGGGGGTTAACAGTTTTTAATGAGATAAAATAAAAATAAATAATAAAAGTAAAACCTTAAAAATAAAATTTGCCCGGGACTTAAATAAAAACTCTCAACTCAAAAATAAAAATATAAACGACAAATAAACCACAGTTTTAATGTAGCACCTTAAATTTAATAATATAAACTGTTGTCATCATCATTTTAACCCTCAACACATTGTAATACAGTCACAGAAAGTAACAATTGATGCTTACATTATCATGAAGAACATTCTCAACGATTGAAGCAGTCCCAATGTAATATAGTTACATCACTTCCTCAACTATATTTCTCGTAGCCACCTCACACTTAGTGAGTCCTGAAAAGATATAAACATAAGGGTATGAGCAACACTATGCTCAGTAGAGAAAGCCATTACTCACCTTTAGGTTTTTATCATTACCACATTAAAATCTGCATGGTCAGTAAGTCACATCATATTCCAGATTATGAGGTTTATTATGATCACATCTTATGGATACCGTAGTTAATCATTACCAAGTGTCATAATTACACATTTATACAAATATTACCAATCATCATTGTTCCTAGGTATCCATGTTAAATTGAGTATCACTCAACTCATCGAAACCCAAATGGGCGTACTTGATCACCCTATAAACATTCCAAGGGTGTTCCGGTGAGGGGACATCAAGCCCCGAGTCCTCACCAAATCGATTCCTGTACAGTGTGTTCTGGGACTTTCAACCCAAGGAAGCGTCATCGCCTTCCCCCTATTTTACCTTTTAGGGTATTCATGCCCAAGGACGTAACCGTCGCCCTCTTCATGTCTCACAATTTCTCTATATTGAATCATTATCAATAGAGTTAGTTTTCCTAACCATGCTTCTCAATTTATAACATGTGTCAATTCATTATGTTCCTCGCCGTACAATACAAGACGAGTCCATGTCATAGTTTCATATGTGATAATCATATAATATCAGTTCAACATAGATATATATATATATTGCGGCAAAACAATCAATTTTAATTCTATAAAAACCTCACAAAAGATGAGTAATAGAATCCCTACCTTTTAAGCTTATCAACAGTCTCTTAATCCTGGAATCAATTAACGTTAGCTCCATACTCCCTTGATCCTAAGGCGTGCATAAGGACAATTAAAACTAAAGCACAACATACAACTACATTCATAAAATTTATTTTAATTTAATCTTAGAATTTCAAGAAATAACCACTGCCCATAGAGGTATTATAAAGTTTAACAATATAAATTTTCTGTCTAGGGTATATACACTTAGACTTCATACATATGCTCCAAAATAGCAACAAACATATACTTAGGTTTAAGAACGCAAATTTGAATAATCCTTTAGTATAAAAGAAAATTTATAAATGAAAGACTAAATTTGTTCATAAGATTCTAACCTCGGATTATGGTTAGTTGGAAGCTTGAAATGGTTTCAAAACAGGTTCCTTTACTTCGGTATGACTGAAATTCTTGCTCAAATGGAGGTGATGGTGGCTGATTTTTATGGCTGCCTTGAAGAAGTTCTCTAAGTATTTTGCTTCAGCAAAGAAATGAGAAGAAGAGTGTGGGAACCGTGGAAGAGAAAGGAAGAAAAGATGAAGTCTTTGAAGAGAAGTGATAGAAACAATTATAGAGAAGACATGTTGAAGCATGTCACGGAGGAAATAAAGAAAATGAGGGTCAAGAGTAGTTGGAAAAGATATCCTTATGTCTCATCTAAAGACTTTAACACACATAATGCCAATATGACATTTTTGAGATTTATTAGAAGTTCTAAGGCTTTTTAGTAATCATACTAAATAAATATAGGAGAATTTTAGAAAATTTAAAAATAGATAAAAATAAATATTATAAAATAAATTTAAATGAAGCAATTTTTTTTTATACATTAAAAATTAATTTAATTACCTCAATACCCGTTAGGAGAATAACGGGTGTCACAGCTCTACCCCTCTTAAAGAAATTTCGTCCTCGAAATTTCAATTCTAGCAATACTAGTAAAAATTTTGATTCCATTATGATTCCAATTCCGAGTCTAAACCGTTAATGTTGTTTATCTTCCAAAGTTAAGTTATCGTATCTCCACTTATTTACTTGCATAATAAATCTTACTCCTAAATCCCTCAATGAGAGTATTTCTGACAAGTTTCGACTTATAACACCGTATAATAGTCTAAGAATCTGATCAGGCATACATATTGACCATATCATGATTCCAGTCCTTCATTGTCCATGGACTGTGATTTACAATCACATTTAAGGAGATTGCCAGAGAAATTTTATATACTTCATCTTTAGGTTCCTTTTCCTTTTTGAGTAAGGAAAAGTCAAATATATTTGATTTCATACCTCAACTAATAAACTAAAACATAATCATAAAACATATATCACAAACACTTATATTCAAAACCATACATTAAACTTATTCATAGAGATATTAAACGGAATCTCAGAGTTGCAGACAAACCCGACATATTTTTCATTAAACAGCTATCATCATGACACAAACATTCAACCCAAATAATATATTCATATTTCATATGGAATATCCCCATAATTGACTCTGGTACTTCCACATAATATTAACAGAATATTACACATTACAAACATAATACGGATACGTTTCGAGAGTACAAGGCACTCCGTATACCAGCTATCCATATCATGCATGCTTATAGAATACAAAAACATCGATAAACAAAAGATCGGACCTTAAGAAGGATGCGTTTCGAGAGCATCAAGTACTCCGTATCCAGCCATCCCGGCATTAGGCTCAATGAATCTAAAAGATTGAACAACAACGTACCACAAGAAACACAGAATACAAGGCAAACGGTTATTCGTAACACACGAAATACGGACACACATGCCTACATGCCAAAGATAAAACAAAAAGATTACAGATGGAGATTCAAATCAATTGGCCGCTCCCGGCTTTCTCTTTCCCATTCAAGCTTGGATGTTGCAGTGTCAAATTCTGGATGTATGATTTGCATTTTATCTATCAATTCCTCAGCTGTTGAAGCAGTGACAAAGATTTGTCTCTCCGATTCTGTAGTGATGTTTTCTTCCACAGCGTAATCTAGAAATTTCAAAAGACCGTCATAAAAACCCTTTACGTTCAGCAGTCCCAAAGGTTTGGAATAAAAGCCTAACAATTGCCCACAAGCAACTATAAATATTTCCTCAAGAGTACCTAGACTACCAGGTAATGCTATAAAAGCATCAGAATTATAGATTATGTCTTTAAAATTTTTAGGGATACTCTTGACTCCTTCTCCCTTACCTATGGCTTCCTTACAAAGGTTTCCTTCAACTGGAATATGAGGCCAAATTCTTACATCAGTAGCGTCGCTAGACCTAGCTGCTAGTGTCATATTTACCATCATTTTTATACTACCACCCCCATAGATTATGTTAATCTTCTTGCGTGCTAGGACTTGCCCTAAGTGATTTGCAGCTTCTAAATAAGCTTTATCTTTTCCAAGGCTGGAACCACAAAAGACACAGACATTCTTTATTTTCTTCGTGGACTGGGAGGTAGACATATTTGGTTTATAGAAGTGGTTGCTTAATGTCTGCTCCACTTAGACTTCGGGTTCTACATGAGATTTTAAAGATGAGAAATATACAAAAAGGGCTAAAGAGATAGACGAGTAGGTAATGAAAAGGTAATCCAAAGATTTAAACAAAATCTTGTGCGGATAAGAAAGTAAGATAAGGTGATTGATAGTTGATAGAAAATCTGATTCACTTTTTGAAAAAGATTAGACTCTAATTGTATAACTTTTGACAATTGAGAACAATTCGACAGAAGACCCTCATGACACAACTGTAGACTTTTTGACAAATATACACCAAGTCTAGAAATTTAATATAAACGACAAATACTGTAGAACTTTTGAAATTTGAGACACAAATCTTGAAATATCTGGATAAGCTTTTCAAAATTCAAACATATTACTGTACCGTATGTGACGTGTCTGATAAGATAATATATTTTATTATATATATATTTAAGAAAATCATAAATTAAATAAGATATTAACACTTACTGTATCAATCTAATAATCACAATTATTTCAAACACAAAAGCAAATATTCTGAGTAAAAGAAAAACACAAACTGTTGAACATCAGCTAAAACTGCTTCAAATAAGCAAAGACTAAATAACCTTTATAGAGAGATGACTTATTCCCCATCCAGTTTTCTTATGGCTTGGCAAACAGGATCTAGAAATACCATATTCCTGAGGCGTTGTCTTTCTGTATAAAATTTAGGCCAGAGTTTAAAAATAGCTCCTTGAACATATCCACTAGGGTGACCGTGGAGAGGAGGATGGATGCTATCCAAGTTCTCCTTTGAAAGTCCATCCCTACAAAACCTTATTTTATCCTCTCTATTCGTAGACATATAACCAGGTGAAGTACATTTACCGTTACAATTTTGTCTTCCACATTTGTTACAAGTGACCACGATGGCACGAGCTCTTCTTTTCATTGCACTACGACTAGTACCTGTTCCTGGTAAACCGACATCTTGACTAAAGTCACTCGGACGGATTTTCCCCTCTATCAACATTCTCACATCACAAGGGATGCCAAAACGCATAAGAATCCACAACCGAGTAATTCTAGCCTTGTATTTCTTTCTGAGAATCTTTTGGGAGAGTGATGGGAAATACTTTCTCAGGTGTTGGTACTTTGGGTCCATGATGAGATGAAAGAAGAGTAAATAGAAAGGAAAAATTAAGATAGTAAATTGCAGAATCCTAGAATTCCTTCTTCTTTTAGAAGAAAAGAAGAATTTTTAATGAAAAAGAAGAGGATTTGCGATTTAGAGAGAAAATAACAAATTAAGAGAGAAAAAGTGAACTCGGAGAAATAAGCTCCTATGCACAGTAAACGTATATGTAAACAATGATTAAACCACTGTATATGACACGTATAGAAACCACGTGGGAGAGACAGTGTGAATCAAACTGATTTAAGATTTGAACTAGGCCCAAATGTTCTAAGTTGAAAATGGTCAGGTTGTTTCGGGCCTTAACACATTTAGAACGAGTTAAATAACAAACATAGAATTGAAAACCAATTCGTATGAATCTTAAACCCAATTCAAAACCCACTATAGATAAAGTTGACTATAAACAACAAATCTAATTTAACGACAACAAGGATCTTCCTGAATGATATTTAAAATCATTTCATAACAACATAATCTTCCAGCAACTCAAATAATTTTGTTTTAATCAAAACCTTGTTGAACAATACATACACCCATATGTTATTCATAATACTTAACATCTATCAATGGATTCATCATCATTACTACCAAGGGTTTAGAATGCGACTAACCTTGAAATCAATACGATTTACGTCTTCCAACATAGACCATATCAATGAACAAAGACACTTGATGTTACTACTTAAGAACATCTACAATCCCCACAATTCTACTTATACAATATATAATTTCCTCATATAACAAAACCTTAGGTAACCAAAAGATTCACTGATACACTTAAATACAATGTATGTAACGAAATATTCCAATTTTGAGATTCATGCATTCTAGACTTTACACAGTCTCAACAGACCAAAAGTCTAACATTTATCTCTCTCAAAATTCAATACCATGATTCCCAACTTATATCATATTCCTCAAATATATAGAACTTTTAAGAAAAGACATTGACACTTATGTGCTCTATCGAATCCACACATAATCATTACTTAGGTTTGAATCAATTACGAAAAATTTGGCATATCTATGCCAAACTTTAAAATCAATAAATCAAGCCTTATATTTCTTATTGTTTTTCACGAGACAAAAGGCTATTAAATCCTCGTATCTACACGAATTTCTCATCGTTTATACGAATTAGATATGCTTATAGATCCAAATATTATACGAATCTCTCATAAGCATTCTACTTATAACTCATTCCATATAATTATCATTCCCTCATAACTATTAATACTTTCCTTCTATATAATTATCGTACTCATATAACTATTGATATTTTCATTCTATGGCCTTTCCATGTTACATCCTTCTAGACTGTATAAATCAATGTGAAGGTTCATTTTGATGATGACAATGAAAATTCAGCTTCAAAACCATCTCAAAAATATATTTTTTTTTAAAGTGGTGCTACACTCCCTAGGTTAACCGAACCTAGGCTCTGATACCAAAAATTCTGTAACGCCCCTATATGGGGGTTAACAGTTTTTAATGAGATAAAATAAAAATAAATAATAAAAGTAAAACCTTAAAAATAAAATTTGCCCGGGACTTAAATAAAAACTCTCAACTCAAAAATAAAAATATAAACGACAAATAAACCACAGTTTTAATGTAGCACCTTAAATTTAATAATATAAACTGTTGTCATCATCATTTTAACCCTCAACACATTGTAATACAGTCACAGAAAGTAACAATTGATGCTTACATTATCATGAAGAACATTCTCAACGATTGAAGCAGTCCCAATGTAATATAGTTACATCACTTCCTCAACTATATTTCTCGTAGCCACCTCACACTTAGTGAGTCCTGAAAAGATATAAACATAAGGGTATGAGCAACACTATGCTCAGTAGAGAAAGCCATTACTCACCTTTAGGTTTTTATCATTACCACATTAAAATCTGCATGGTCAGTAAGTCACATCATATTCCAGATTATGAGGTTTATTATGATCACATCTTATGGATACCGTAGTTAATCATTACCAAGTGTCATAATTACACATTTATACAAATATTACCAATCATCATTGTTCCTAGGTATCCATGTTAAATTGAGTATCACTCAACTCATCGAAACCCAAATGGGCGTACTTGATCACCCTATAAACATTCCAAGGGTGTTCCGGTGAGGGGACATCAAGCCCCGAGTCCTCACCAAATCGATTCCTGTACAGTGTGTTCTGGGACTTTCAACCCAAGGAAGCGTCATCGCCTTCCCCCTATTTTACCTTTTAGGGTATTCATGCCCAAGGACGTAACCGTCGCCCTCTTCATGTCTCACAATTTCTCTATATTGAATCATTATCAATAGAGTTAGTTTTCCTAACCATGCTTCTCAATTTATAACATGTGTCAATTCATTATGTTCCTCGCCGTACAATACAAGACGAGTCCATGTCATAGTTTCATATGTGATAATCATATAATATCAGTTCAACATAGATATATATATATATTGCGGCAAAACAATCAATTTTAAATATAAAAACCTCACAAAAGATGAGTAATAGAATCCCTACCTTTTAAGCTTATCAACAGTCTCTTAATCCTGGAATCAATTAACGTTAGCTCCATACTCCCTTGATCCTAAGGCGTGCATAAGGACAATTAAAACTAAAGCACAACATACAACTACATTCATAAAATTTATTTTAATTTAATCTTAGAATTTCAAGAAATAACCACTGCCCATAGAGGTATTATAAAGTTTAACAATATAAATTTTCTGTCTAGGGTATATACACTTAGACTTCATACATATGCTCCAAAATAGCAACAAACATATACTTAGGTTTAAGAACGCAAATTTGAATAATCCTTTAGTATAAAAGAAAATTTATAAATGAAAGACTAAATTTGTTCATAAGATTCTAACCTCGGATTATGGTTAGTTGGAAGCTTGAAATGGTTTCAAAACAGGTTCCTTTACTTCGGTATGACTGAAATTCTTGCTCAAATGGAGGTGATGGTGGCTGATTTTTATGGCTGCCTTGAAGAAGTTCTCTAAGTATTTTGCTTCAGCAAAGAAATGAGAAGAAGAGTGTGGGAACCGTGGAAGAGAAAGGAAGAAAAGATGAAGTCTTTGAAGAGAAGTGATAGAAACAATTATAGAGAAGACATGTTGAAGCATGTCACGGAGGAAATAAAGAAAATGAGGGTCAAGAGTAGTTGGAAAAGATATCCTTATGTCTCATCTAAAGACTTTAACACACATAATGCCAATATGACATTTTTGAGATTTATTAGAAGTTCTAAGGCTTTTTAGTAATCATACTAAATAAATATAGGAGAATTTTAGAAAATTTAAAAATAGATAAAAATAAATATTATAAAATAAATTTAAATGAAGCAATTTTTTTTTTATACATTAAAAATTAATTTAATTACCTCAATACCCGTTAGGAGAATAACGGGTGTCACAGGGGCCAGCCACCACACTGGTGGTGAGCTTTTGGTAATTTCTGATGGTGATTCTAAACCTTATGATGATTGGGTTCTTGACTCTACATGTACATTTCATATGTGTCCCAACCATGACTGGTTTTCAACATATGAAATGATTCCTAAGGGCTCTATTTTGATGGAAAACAACGCCCCATGCAAGGTTGCTGGTATTGGTACTATCAGAATTAAGATACATGATGGCATAGTGATGACACTAGGTGATGTGAGGCATGTCCCCGTTCTTAAGAGGAATTTAATTTCCTTAGGTACTCTTGATGCTAAAGGGTACAAGTACACCGATGAAGGTGGAGTTTTAAAAGTCAGTAAAGGTGCTCTTGTGATGATGAAAGCGTAGAAGAAGACTATTAGTTTGTATGTTCTGTAGGGTACTACAGTTGTTGGTGACGCAAAAGTTACTACTTCCACTATGTCTGATGATGATCTCACTAAGTTATGGCATATGTGAGTAGGGTATATGAGTGAGCTTGGGATGGCAGAGTTAAGTAAGCGAGAACTACTTAATGGACAGTGCACAGGTAAGATGGAGTTTTGTAAGCACTGTGTTTTTGGAAAACAGAAGAGAGTTCTATTTGGCAAAGGCATTCACAACACAAAAGATATTTTGGAGTATGTTCATTCTCACCTTTGGGGACTGTTTATTGTTCCTTCTTATGGTGGTGCTGATTATATACTTACCATCACTGACGACTATTCCAGAAAAGTATGGGCATTCTTTTTGAAGCAGAAGAATGATGTCTTTGCTACATTCAAAGATTGGAAGACCATGATAGAAAAGCAGAACGGTAAGCCAGTTAAACGTCTCCACACTAATAATGGCTTGGAGTTTTGTTCGAATGAATTTAATTCCTTCTATTAATTAAAGGAAATTTTGAGGGACTTAACAGTTCAACGTACTCCGCAGCAAAATGGTGTGGCCTAGAGGATGAACAAGACGTTGATGGAGAAAGTGCGCTGCATACTCTCTAATGCTGGGCTACCTAAGTCATTTTGGGCTGAAGCCGCTTCTACAGCTTGCTATTTGGTCAATCGCTCTCCTTCCATCGCTCTTAACAAGAAGACACCACAAGAGATGTGGTCAGGAGAACCTGCAGATTACTCAAATTTAAGAATTTTTGGCTGTCCTGCTTATGCTCATGTTGGCAATGGAAAATTGGAGCCTAGATCCTTGAAGTGCATATTTCTTGGTTATAAGCCTGGTGTTAAAGGCTATAAGTTATGGTTCCCAGAAACTAAGAAAGTTATTATCAGTAGAGATGTTGTGTTTGGTGAGACTTTTATGTTACGTGGGACATCTACTACGGGATCTAGTGATGTTGATCAGGACAGATATGGCAACATGTGGAGTTTCAAATAGAGATAGGTACTTCATATGATTCTACTTCCCAGTCATGTTTAGATAGTCAAGGCGATAGTGCTTCCCCATCGCCATCACCGCCGCCACCACAGTACTCTATTGCTAAGGACAGGCCGAGGAGAGATGTTAGGCCTCCACAGAGATATGTTGAGACCGACTTGGTGGCTTATGCTTTATCAGTGGCAGAAGGTATTGAGTCTGGTGAAGAACCTTCTACCTATTCAGAGGCGGTTAATTCAGTTAACTCTAGCAAGTGGTTGATTGCTATGCAGGAGGAGATGGAATCCCTACATAAGAATGACACATGGGATTTGGTGAAGTTACCCAAAGGGAAGAAAGCTGTTCGCTGCAAATGGGTATTTAAAAGAAAAGAAGACACACCGGGAGTTGAAGATGCTAGGTACAAGGCGAGACTAGTTGCAAAAGGATACAGTCAGATTCCAGGTGTTGACTTTACAGATGTTTTTTCTCCTATGGTTAAGCATAGCTCAATTCAAGCCTTGCCGGTATTGTGGCCACTCATGATCTTAAGCTTGAGCAGCTAGATGTGAAGACTGTATTTTTGCATGGAGAGCTTGAGAAAGACATTTACATGCAGCAACCCAAGGGTTTCATTGTTACAGGTAAAGAAGACCATGTTTGCTCGTTGAAAAAGTCTCTTTATGGTTTGAAACAGTCTCCTAGGCAGTGGTATAAGAGATTTGACTCATTTATGATTGCTCATGAGTTCAAGAGGAGTAGCTATGACAGTTGTGTCTACTTCAAGATGGGTGGTGATGGGTCCTTTATTTATTTGCTCTTATATGTTGATGATATGTGATGATGGGTCCTTTGTTTATTTGCTCTTATATGTTGATGATATGTTGATTGCTGCTAAGGATAAAGGACAGATTAAGAAGTTAAAGGCTCAACTTAGTAGAGAGTTTGAGATGAAGGACTTGGGAGCTACCAAGAAGATTCTTGGCATGAAGATTTTGAGAAATAGAAAGGCAGGTAAGCTTTATCTGAGTCAAAAAGGGTATATCGTAAAAGTTTTGCACAGGTTCAACATGAAGAAAGCAAAACCAATGAGCACTCTGTTAGCAGCACATTTCAAACTTTCAGCTGCGTTAGCTCCATAGTCAGATGATGAGGTTGAGTACATGTCACGTGTTCCATACTCTAGTGCAGTTGGTTCCCTCATGTATGCTATGGTATGTTTTCGTCCAGATTTATCATATGCAGTTAGTACAGGTAGTAGGTACATGGCTAATCTAGATAAAGAGCACTAGAAAGTGGTGTAATGGATTCTCAGATACTTGCATGGTACTACTGATGTTTGTTTGCACTTTAGGAGGACTAGAGATGGTGTTGTGGGATATGTTGATTCTGATTATGCTAGAGACTTGGATAGGAGGGGGTCGCTTACTGGGTATGTGTTTACAGTTGGTGGTTGTGCTATCAGTTGGAAGGCTACCTTGCAGGCTAATGTTGCTTATTCTACTACTGAGGCTGAATATATGGCTGTTAAAGAGGCTTTAAAAGAAATTATTTGGTTGAAAGGCCTATTTGGAGAACTCAATGAAGACTTGCGGACTTCTATGGTGATGTGTGATAGTCAAAGTGCTATTTTTCTCACTAAAGATCAAATGTTTCATGAGAGGACGAAGCACATTGACGTTCGTTATCACTTTGTTCATGATATTGTTGCTCGTGGTGATATTGTTGTGAGCAAAATCAGAACACATGATAATCCTGCCTATATGATGACTATGTCATTACCTATAGCTAAGTTTGAGCATTAATTGAACTTGGTTGGAGTTCATGCTCGGGCCAATTAGTTGCCCATTGGGGCTTTGTGGAAGAGGTGGAGAATTTGATTAATCACATGCTGGAGTTCTTTATGGTGGATTTTGTGTCAAGGTGGAGATTGTTATTTTATGACCCAAAACCCACTCGGCAATAACACAGCGCCACAACGCTTGAAAGCAGGGCCGCGACGCTACAACCAGGACCGCAACGCTTGAAAGCAGCACCACGGTGCTATAATTCGAGAAAGCAACGCCGTGGCACTCCGATGTGGCCTGATCATTTATTTTGCTTTTTTACGAGTTTTTGGGTTATTTTGGGGCAGGGTTTGAGTCCCATACATATAAATACATCATATTCTTCATAGTTTACATAGAAACACATTAGAGAGTCACAAAGAGTCACAAAATTTCATAGAGATCATAGTGTTGAGAGTGATACAGAGAACTCAGTCTTGTGAGTTTGCAAGTGATTGAGTGAGTGAATTTATGTATTTGAGCGCTCTAAACACCATTATAATTTTTGTTTTGTGATTAGTGGATTGCTTCTCTTCTACCTGTGATTTTTTCACCCTTTATTAGAATTTTTTCACGTAAATCTTGTATATAATTTTCTCTCTATTTTTTGTTACTTATTGCTTTGATTTCTAACAACAACGAAGAAATACTATGAGAAACTTAGAGCTGCAGCGAGAAAGAAAAAAATATTAAAAAAAATAACACGGAGTAGAAAAATGCTGACAACATAGAAAAAAACGTCGGTATAAATACGACTATTATATTAGGAAACGACATCAATAAACAATCCTAATTTAAAAACATCATACTCGAAGATGATGATAAAAGAACACCCACAACCACTAGAAAAAGATTGTTTTGTAAATGACATGAACCAGGAAAAGCGACATAGATTGGAAAGCTGCAATATATATTTCATAACAACAATTAGAAACAACATTCTGGAGAAAAACGATCTCAATTACATAAGCGACAGTAAACTCTAAAAACGACGAACGATATAAAAGGTAACAAATATACAACAATTTCATCAGGAAACGACTTGAAACGTAAAAACAAAAGGATTAATTTTAAAAATATAAAGGGCTGCCTCTTCCCTGGGGAAGTTGGTATGGACTCAACTTATCAAACACGGACTTTGATTTCCTTTTAATTAACTCCCAATCCCCAAGATGTTGTCAAGTATGGCAGTCAAGTGACTATAAGCTTGACCACCGGTGTTGCGGCATGACTGCAAGAGGATGACTTATTAAGATTTTTCTCTCATATCATCTAAGGACGATTCCCTTCGTCGATGGTGAGGTTGTAATTTTGCCTTTTAGTAGGCATGCCAAATATGGCTTGAGCAGTTATGACTAAAGTTTCCTGGATACTAATAGAAAAAAAAGTATGGGTCAGGATCTCTTGTCGTTCCACTTATGGTCTCAGTATATTTTTAAAGCGTTGTATAAGGACTCGAAGACATCGACGATCCCTTTTTAACTAGTAAAAAAAAAAAAGTAACTATAGGCTTGTAGGTACTAACCATTCCCCCTCCTATTTTCCGTAACTATAGTACTTGTAATTTTGGGTACATAAATTTCAAAATATAACATCCATGTTCTTTTATTTTTTGAACTTGTAATATCCCTTTTCTTAAAATTTTAAATCCGCCTAAAGCTGCTCCTTTTGTTAGAATTATATTAACGGAAAACACATTAGCTAGGTCAATCAATTATATTAACGACATTGAACTGGAAAAATAACAACAGCCACCGAAACAACGCCAACCGCAAAACTATAAGAATCGAAAATCAAATAGTCCTTCCTCAAAGCTGGCTAATTGTTTATATATCTCCTACCATATTTAAAAGATCTGATAAAAAAACTATTCATACCTAGCAAAGGTTATCCCATTTTTTAAAAAACTAGTTTTTTGACTCGTGCAAATACGCGTAGTAGTGTTAGTCTTTGTAATCGTGTTGTTACTTTTGGATTGAGTTCAATCCTTTTGTAATTTAATTTATATTAGAAAAATAGATATATTGAAAAACTATAAACAACAAATACTAAACAACGAACTCTAAGTTTTTTTTTTTCCCCTCAAATTTGAGCATTGCAATATTGCAACAACACAACTACCGGGAACTGGAAATATTTGGCATCATTGATAAACAAAACAAACAAAACAAACTAAATATTTTATCCATGTTATTTACCAAAAAAAAAGAAAAGAGAAGGGAGAAGAGCAAAGAAAACAAACACAAAAAAGGTCATGAACTTGTTTATTCCCTTTGTCAGTTAACTGGGAAATGGCTAAATTAGATCGTACATAAAAGTTATTGAAAAAGCATTTAGTGACGTTTTAAAGATGATCAACCACAGCCAAAAAAAAAAAAAAAACCGAAATGCAGAGATTTGGGGTACAACTAACTAAGATAGGTGAAGTAGCAAGCACCAGAGCATTAAAAAAATGAAAAAAAAAAACAGCCAACAAATTGATTAGCTGATTTTTGCCAACCAAAACATGCCATAAATCAATGAATCCAAAATTCAGCTCGCCAAAAAAAGTGCTCAATCTCACAAGAAGATTAATCACAAATGCTTCAAAAGTCCATATTTTTTTGTCCAACTAAAACATGTCATAAATCACAAATATCCACTATTTAGTATAGAAAATATCCACCACCGTAAAATATCCAAGCGTCCAAAAAAAAAAAAATGAAAACAGAAAATACCTTGCGCATATTCTTTTTCAAATAAGCTTGATTTGTTAGAATTTTCTCTTTTTTCTAGAATATAATTTTCATTTTTATCTTCTGAACCTTATAAAATATATAACCTTTGTCCTTTGGTTTAAACATATGGGCATTACTGATAGTACTCAAATGGGTAAATTTTCATTGAAAAAAAAAAAGTCATACGCTAGAGTTGTTCAAGTTTTCCAAATTTTTTAGAACAATATTACAGAGAGCCTTAAAAATGTTTTACCGATAAGGTTCTACTTTAACTATCAAATCTATATTAGTTGTTGTTAATTTTGCATATTTAATGTTGATATAATTTCGATCAAGTCTAATGCTAAAATACGTACAAACGCTATCAATTGAAGTACTTGTGGGTAAAAAAAAAACTTTTTCTCGAATAATTACATCTGGATTCATCTTCTGTTCAAGTTCGGCAGCCTTTGGCGTTGGCAAAAGGATTTTACTCAGTCTGATATGCCTAAATTTCCATACGAAAAGAAAAAGTATAAATACTAAATCAGCTTATTTGTACTCGATTTATTGTTGCTTTTAGAATATTTTATCTTCACTATCTCATGCTAGTGGTCTTTGGTTACTTTAACAAATGGCTATTATTTGGGAAAAAGAAAATGTTGAGTTTGCTTGTCAGCGAGGCATATTTTTAATCTTTATCTTCTCAAGAAGGCATTCTGTTTTAATTACCTTATCTGTCATGTTGATTACCAATTACAGAAGCAAAAAAAGTTTTGCTTTTAATAAAGATGTAAGCTTATGTTTGCAATGGAAGGTGAGAGTACTTTTGTAGTTCACACCTTATGTTTTGGATTATATCACATGTATATATTTGTTTTTCGAATTTATACTCTTTTTTTTTTATTTCATTTGTCAACGGTCAATATCCACCAGAAAGGACCTAAATACTCATAAAGACAAAAAAGAAAACAAGGACAAAAAAATCAAAACTCCAGAATGTGAAGGACATTTAGGTCTTTTTCATAGTTAAAATTAACCTTTCACCACAAGGATCTAAGATGAACTTAAAATATGAAGGTATAAATACAATACAATCCAATATATATATATATATATATGTATATATGCTTTTATGATTTACGGAAAATTCATAATTATGTGTATGATATAAAATCGTGAAAACATAAACATTTGCAATATTTTGTAGTTGTATAATTCATGTAATGAATAATTAACATAACCTGGCAATATTAATGGACGGTGGACAAATGCATATGAGGTACATAGAATACGACCAGTCAATGTGTTGGCCCAATTAAACCATCTTTTCCTAGGGAAAACAATGCCGTGTGCCTCACTTTACTTCCACCAGCATGCAAGTGAGCAAAAAGGAAGGAAGGAAAGAGTGGATCCAGATTATCAAATGAAATAGAAGGGTTCGAAGTGAAAACAACATACACAGCAAATCCTACCCTTGTCTCATCATCAAATAAATGTGGAGGAAGGCAACAAAGCACTAGGCGCCCTATGCATTGATAGGTGAACCAACTCAAGATTGCTTAAATGCGAGCGAAATTGAAATTACACACATAGCATCCCTGCACAGCAACAAAGTCTTCAAGTGAGGAGCATAAAGGGACAGAGATATAAATAGAGATAGAACTATAGACAGAAAGTGAGCTTAAAAAGCCTTGAAATCAATGTGTTTATCCCTCTTCTGAGATCATTTTTTTGGTTGGTTGAGCAACTCATGTGTCCGCCAGCCTTTGCTTCAATATGAATCAAGAACGGATTAAGTGAACTAGTATCTTCTTTTTTTTTTTGTACGATGGCTCCGTTAAAGCACATTCTCGTTTCCATCTCATCGGTAATTTTCCTTTCCCTTGTGATAGAACTCGTCTCATCAATAGTGGTTGATTTGGTCACATGGTCTACTATTTCCTGGTAATGACTGGCCAAAAAGCAGGACCTGCTCACTAGGCTGAAACAAATTCTGAACAAATTTGGCCACATTTTGCTCATAGAGTATATGCACCCCACACAAATTCTTGGCTATTGGTTGAAAAATGAAAGTTCCACTTGGCTTGCTTTTTTCAACTTTCCAGCAAACCATTCTCGTGGAATGTACTTGCAATGTCCAAGTGAGCCTTTACGGCAATCTATGATTACTTGAAAGTCCAACAACTTTTCAAGTGAACCTTCAAGGGTCTCAAAATGACAGGTAAATTCTAGTGCATCCTGAACGAAGCTGTCTGATAACACAACGTATCTGAAGAAATGATAGGAATTTGAAAAACCAAAAAAATCTGAAAAAGGATAGTATCTGAAAAATGGTAGAAATACCTAATAAGAGAATCAGAAAAAAGGATCAAATAAGCTCACATACTTGTAATAAATGAAATTACTTTTAGTGCATCTTCTTAATAAATGCAAAAGTAAAGAACCAACAATTTTATTTTGATCTCATAAATGCGGTACAAGGAGTAAGAGGAGAATATCTAGAGAGTAAAAAAGAGAGTAAGATTTATATCAACATCTTATCGCTTTTCTGTCCTAAAAGGAATACAATTAAATAATAGAATCCCCTTAAAAGTCATCACAATATTGAATAGATATAGATTTTGTTAAAACAAAAATAGGGAAAAGAGAGCTAAAATACGTACCAAAAAGGGTTGATTTGTTTAGATTTTCATGTTGCTTTTTGAATACTTGCACTTGTGTGATTGTCTCATGTTGGCCATTTTTTTTTTACTATATGTGTGCGTGTGTGTGTGTAACACTACCAAGTAACAAGTATACAACATAATAGAAGCAAAAAATTAAGAGTGACAAACCACTATTCTCATATTTGAAATGGATCAAGGTGGACTCCAAGCGGCAAGAAGGGAGCAAAATGGTGTCTGTTGTGCTAGCAATAATATTGTTGCTTATGACGACTGAAGTAGCTGCCGTACGCAAAACGTACAAAGTCAAACTTGATCCATGTAATTTCAATACATGTCATAATTACTGCAATATAAAATATGGCACAAGGCTTGTTTCCAGGAGCTGCACGAGGGGAAATATGTGTAATTGTGTCTATAACGACGAGCAAAGAAATGTATTGCATTAAACCTCACTACAAGGAAATTGTTACCTTGAGATTGAGATTGTTTACTTTCCTTTGAATAAACTTATTAGATATTAGGGCCGTTTGGTATTGTTTTCGAAATAGGTGAAAATGTTTTTGTTTTAAAAAATGAGAATTTTTTAAGAATTGTGCTAAGAGTGTTTTTAAAATTTTTGCTCAAAAAATATGCTAAAACATTCAAAAATTCTGAGAACGAAACCAAACAGGCATTTATTTTCACATTTTGATAATTTTCCTCTCTTTCATGATATTTTTTCTGATTAGTTTGTGATCATATAAAGAGCAGAGCATGAAAATTTTAATCAATGCAAGCACTATAAAAAAGTTAAAGGAAAAACTTATTAGTTACGTATTTCAAATGTTGAACAAGGACATCAATATGAGAGTGTTTGGAAGCAAAGCTAAAACCTGAATTTCAAACTTAAACATTGGAGTATGTGAGAGATTCATATTATATGGTATAGTTTTATTTTATGCTGTAATATATGAGAGATTTACGTTGCAGCACTTAGGAACTTGTTTGAAGTTATAAATGGTTCCCAACGTAAGTTTTACCCACAAAAAAGATTAAAAGATTTATTGTTAAGATCAGAGTAGGGGCACTGCATATAAACTTCATTCGCCAACCCGATGAAAGGAAATGAAGGCAGCATTACGAAACGACAAACAAACATCAAAAAGACACCACGTGAAACAAGAATAACTAGAGACGGAATAAAAACGACGTTATGTGGAGGACGGCGGCAAATGAATGACAATACTAATATAGCCAAAGCTAGGTATAAATCGACAACCATGGAAAACACATTAAAGAAATACTATAAGAAACTTAGAACTGCAGCGACAATGAAAAAGCCATTAACATTAAGAACTACAAAGAAAAAAATTATAAAAAAACAGACACGGAGTAGAAAAATGCCGACAACGTAACAAAAAAAAAAGCATCGGTATAAATACGACTATTATGCCACAACACGGCGTCAATAAATTTAAAAAATGACATCATACTCGAAGACGATGATAAAAGGACACCCACAACCAGTAGAAAAAGAAAGTTTTGTAGATGACATAAACTAGAAAGGACATAAATTTGAAAACTGCAATATATATTACATAACAACCATTAGAAAATAATGAACAAGACATAAGCGACATTAAACTCTAAAAATGATGAACAATATAAAAGGTAACAAATATGCAACATCCTATTAGATTTTAATATTCGCATTTATTAAGATTTAGATTAACATCCTATTATTTCTCTATCCTAAAAGGAATGGAATTAAATAATAGGATCCCATTAAAAGTCGTCAAAATATTGAATAAGTTATATTTTTATTAAACATAAAAGGAAAAAAGAAAATTAAACTACATACCAAATATTAAAAAAAGTTAATTTAATTATTTTTTAAGGTTTACTATTTTTTTTTAATTATTGTTTTTGTGTGATTTTCTCATGATGGCAGAATCCCCTTAAAAGTCATCACAATATTGAATAGATGTAGATTTTATTAAAAAAAAAGGAAAAGAAAATTAAACTACTTACAAAAAAGGGTTGATTTGTTTAGATTTTCATGTTGCTTTTTGAATACTTGCACTTGTGTGATTGTCTCTTGGCCATTTTTTTCCTACTATATATATATATATATATATCTGTGTGTGTAACACTACCAAGTACCAAGTAGAATAATAGAAGCAACAAATTAAGAGTGACAAAAACCAATATTCTCATATTTGCAATGGCTCAAGGTGGACGTCTAAGCTCCATGAGGTGGAACAAAATGGTGTTTGTTGCGTTAGCAATAATGTTGTTGGTTATGACGATTGAAGTAGCTGCCGTACGCAAATCGTACCAAGTCAAACTCGACCCATGTAGTCAAAATACATGCTATACATTCGGCAATGTAAGATATGGCAGTAAGCTTAAAGCATGGAGCTGCGTATGGCCGGACAATACGTGTGGTATGGTCTATGAAGAGTAGAGAAATCTATTGCATGAAACCTCATGTATTTTAGATTGTTTTCTTTCCTTTGAATAAACATATTAAATAAAATTTTATCTTCATATTTTGTTTTTCTTTTTCCTCTATCTCTCTTTCATGATATTTGACTGATTAGATTGTGATTCATATAAGTAGGAAGTCCTAAAAAATTTTGAAATACGAGCACTATGAAAACGTTAAAAGAAAACTTATTATTGAACGAGAACATAGTTACATATTTCAAATGCTGAGTAAAGGCACTATTATATTAGTTTTTCTAATTAAGTGTATCACAACCTAAGTTTCACAAAAATAAAGAAAGAAAAAAAAAAGATTAGAGATTTAATTTTAAGTGCTGAGTAGGGGCCCCTGGCTTAGCCACTGCAAATAAACTTCAATCGGGAATGAAGGCAGCATTAAGAAACGACAAACAAACATCCAAACGATATCTACTATAAAAACAACACCACATAAAATGAGAATAACTGGAGCCGGAATAAAAACGACGTAATGTGGAGAATGGTGGCATTAGATAGAGCAACAAAAGCTATATATAAAGCAACAACCTTGGTTAAAACAATGAAGAAATACTATAAGAAACTTAGAGCTGCAGCTAGAAAGAAAAATTATTTAAAAAAAACAACACGGAGTAGAAAAATGATGACAACATAGAAAAACCATCGGTATAAATACAATATTATATCAAGAAACAACATCAATAAACAATCCTAATTTAAAAACATCATACTCGAAGACGATGATAAAAGAACACCCACAACCATTGGAAAAAGATTGTTTCGTAAATGACATGAACCAGAAAAAAACGACATAGATTGGAAAACTGCAATATATATTTCATAACAACAATTAGAAACGACATTCTGGAGAAAAACAATCTCAATTACATAAGCGATAGTAAACTCTAAAAGCGACGAACAATATAAAAGGTAACAAATATACAACAACATCATCAGGAAACGATTTGAAACCTAAAAACAAAAGGATTAATTTTAAAAATATAAAGGGCTACCTCTTCTCTGTCTCACTACCTGGGGGAGTTGGTATGGAATCAACTCATCAAACACAGACATTGATTTCCTTTTAATTAACTCCTAATCCCCAAGACGTTATCAAGTATGGCAGTCAAGTGACTATAAGCTTGACCACCGGTGTTGCGGCATGATTGCAAGAGGATGACTTATTATGGTTTTTCTCTCCTATCATTGAAGGATGATTCCCTTCGTCGATGGTGAGTTGTAATTTTGCCTTTTAGTAGGCATGCCAAATATGGCTTGAGCAGTTATTACTAAAGTTTCCCGGATACTAATAGAAAAAAAGTATGGGTCAAGATCTCTTGTCGTTCCCCTTATGGTCTTAGTATATTTTTAAAGCATTGTATAAGGACACGAAGACATCGACGATCCCTTTTTAACTAGCAAAAAAAAAAAAAAAAAAAAGCAACTGTAGGCTTGTAGGTACTAACCAATCCCTCTCCCATTTTCCGTAACTATAGTACTTGTAACATTTCAAAATATAACATCCATTTTCTTTTATTTTTTGAACTTGTAATATCCATGTTCTTAAAATTTAAAATCCTCTAAACGCTGCTCCTTTTGTTAGAATTATATTAACGGAAAACACATTAGCTAGGTCAACCAATTATATTAATGATATTGAACTGGAAAAATAACAACAGCGACCGAAACGGCGCCAACCGCAAAACTACAAGAAACGAAAATCAAATAGTCCTTCCTCAAAGCTGGCTAATTTTTTATATGTCTCCTACCTTATTTAAAACATCTGATCAAAAAAATGTTCATGCCTAGCAAAGGTTATCCCATTTTTTAAAAAACTAGTTTTTTGACTCGTGCAAATACACGTAGCAGTGTCAGTGTTTGTAATCGTGTTGTTACTTTTGGATTGAGTTCAATCCTCTTTTAATTTAATTTATATTAGAAAAATAGATATATCGAAAAAGTATTAACAACAAATACTAAACAACGAACTCTAAGTTTTTTTTTTTTTTTTTCCCTCAAATTTGACAATTGCAATATTGCAACTACACAACTACCGGGAACTGGAAATATTTGGCATCATTGATAAACAGAACAAATAAAACAAACTAAACATTTTACCACCAAAAAAAGAAAAGGGAGAAGAGCAAAGAAAACAAACACAAAAAACCTCATGAACTTAGTGATGTTTTAAAGGTGATCAACCAGAGCCAAAAAAAAAACCGAAATGCAGAGATTTGGAGTACAACTAACTAAGATAGGTAAAGCAGCAAGCACCAGCCATTAAAAAAATGAAATAAAAAAAAAAAAAAACAGCCAACAAATTGATTAGCTGATTTTTGCAAACAAAAACATGCCATAAATCAATGAATCCAAAATTCAGCTCGCCAAAACAAGTGCTCTATCTCACAAGAAGATTAATCACAAATGCTTCAAAAAAAAAAAAAAGAAAACATAAAATACCTTGCGCATATTGTTTTTCAAAGAAGCTTGATTTGTTAGAATTTTCTCTTTTTTCCTTTGGTTTAAACATATGGGCATTACTGATAGTACTCAAATGGGTAAATTTTCATTGAAAAAAAAAGTCATGCGCTAGTTGTTTAAGTTTTCTAAATTTTTTGGAACAATATTACAGAGAGCCTTAAAAATGTTTTACCGATAAGGTTCTACTTTAACTATCAAATCTATATTAGTTGTTGTTAATTTTGCATATTTAATGTTGATATAATTTCGATCAAGTCTAATGCTAAAATACGTACAAACGCTATCAATGGAAGCACTTACGGGTAAAAAAAAACAAACTTTTTCTCGAATAATTACATCTTGATTCATCTTCTGTTCAGGTTCGGCAGCCTTTGGCGTTGGCAAAAGGATTTTACTCAGTCTGATATGCCTAAATTTCCATACGAAAAAGAAAAAGTATACATACTAAACCAACGTATTTGTACTCGATTTATTGTTGCTTTTAGAATATTTATTGTTGCTGAGTAGGGGCCCCCGGCTTAGCCACCGCATATAAACTTCAATCGGGAATGAAGGCAGCATTAAGAAATGACAAACAAACATCCAAACGATATCTACTATAAAAACGACACCACGTAAAACGAGAATAACTGGAGCTGGAATAAAAACGACGTAATGTGGAGAACGGTGGCATTAGATAGAGCAACAAAAGCTATATATAAAGCGACAACCTTGGTTAAAACAGTGAAGAAATACTATAAGAAACCTAGAGCTGCAGCTAGAAAGAAAAATTATTAAAAAAACAACACGGAGTAGAAAAATGATGACAACATAGAAAAACCATCGGTATAAATACGAATATTATATCAGGAAACAACATCAATAAACAATCCTAATTTAAAAATATCATACTCAAAGACGATGATAAAAGAACACCCACAACCACTGGAAAAAGATTGTTTCGTAAATGACATGAACCAGAAAAAAAGCGACATAGATTGGAAAACTGCAATATATATTTCATAACAACAATTAGAAACGACATTTTGGAGAAAAACGATCTCAATTACATAAGCGATAGTAAACTCTAAAAGCGACGAACAATATAAAAGGTAATAGTTATACAACAACATCATCAGGAAACGACTTGAAACCTAAAAACAAAAGGATTAATTTTAAAAATATAAAGGGCTGCCTCTTCTCTGTCTCACTACCTGGGGGAGTTGGTATGGAATCAACTTATCAAACACGGACATTGATTTCCTTTTAATTAACTCCTAATCCCCAAGACGTTGTCAAGTATGGCAGTCAAGCGACTATAAGCTTGACCACAGGTGTTGCAGCATGATTGCAAGAGGATGACTTATTAAGGTTTTTCTCTCCTATCATTGAAGGACGATTCCCTTCGTCGATGGTGAGTTGTAATTTTGCCTTTTAGTAGGCATGCCAAATATGGCTTGAGCAGTTACGACTAAAGTTTCCTGGATACTAATAGAAAAAAAGTACGGGTCAAGATCTCTTGTCATTCCCCTTATGGTCTCAGTATATTTTTAAAGCGTTGTATAAGGACGCGAAGACATCGACGATCCCTTTTTAACTAGCAAAAAAAAAAGCAACTATAGGCTTGTAGGTACTAACCACTTCCTCTCCTATTTTCCGTAACTATAGTACTTGTAATTTTGGGTACATAAATTTCAAATTATAACATCCATTTTCTTTTATTTTTTGAACTTGTAATATCCATTTTCTTAAAATTTAAAATCCTCTATGTAAACGCCCCTTAGCTCGGACGTCGCAGATATCATTACATTCTTACATTCATACTTACTTGGACTTTAAGCATAGATATTAATACAAAACTGAAACGATACTTTTAATTGTAAAAGTAAAACATACTTAACCAGGATCCATTCATATATTTTTTTTTATTAACTTAACATTATTAAATCACATTATTTAACTCATTCCATATCATAATTTACTTTAATAAAATAAATATACCAAGTTGTAAAATCATGACTTATATAAACATCACAACATATCTCATCAGTCATCATAACATTTAAAGCTTACTTACTCCCACAGTTCGGCAGGCTAAACTTGGGACTTCGGCAGGCCGAACATGATTGGCAGGCCGGCAAAGGCTTCACAAAACTGGCTTAAAAACTCATCTTCGTCCGGCAGGCCAAACCTTTAGACCTCGGCGGGCCGACCAAGGATGTTCGGCAGGCCGACTGAGCCAAAATCTTTGAGAAAACTTAATTTTTAAAACAAACCAACTTTCATAAAAATGCGGAAGATCAAAATTCATTAAAATGATAAAATAACTTATAAAACCATAGTTCAAATATTCTTAAAACTTAACATAAAAATAATATTCAAAATATAAAACTTGATTTAAAACATAAGACGTTCATCTTGGCATTTCTTCCGGTTACAATTCATTGAGCTTTGCGTCCACACGCCTTTCCATGTCCTCCGCCTATACCAAGATTTTCTTACCCTTACCTGCAACATGACATAAAACATGATTAAGCTAATGCTTAGTAAGTATCTATAATTCTCACAATTTAAAACATTACATAAACATCATCAACATCATTGTCATCATATCATAAAAGTGTCTTAAGTATAATTTCATAGAAACATATCTTTCATTACATTGACCATTTTAAAACTTATTCCATTTTTTTATCTTAAGGGCCCAAGTGTTGCACCATAAACATCATCATAGACGCGTCGTCATGAGAGGAGAATGGTAGCTAATCCAAAACCCAACATGACATCATAAAATATCATAGCATAACATTGGTGTGCAACACTTATTAGGTGATACATATATACATAATTTTCATACTTTGAAACATGTCATCATCATACATACATAACTTTAAATCATGAAAATCTTTCATAAGAAATCCTTTAAGGAAAAATAACCATAAAATCATCATGAACATCATTGTGAACATATCATCAAATCCTTGTAAAACGTGTCATGTTGCAGGTGAGAATGTACTTACTTTAACGCTAGCTTACTTGACCTCAATATACTTTTGGTGACGACGCCGCGGTCTCGATGTGCTCGTTTCTTCAAGTGTTCATGCCTTTTATCCATTAAAAATACAATAAAATTAATACTTATCATAAAACATTCATTCATATATCATTCTTTCATATATCATTCATATATATATATTCATTCATCTCATATTACAAACATAATTCATAACCATAAAAATTTTCATCACATAAACATGTTATTATGATTTTTCTTAAATCATAAAAATTACCTTAAGCATATAAAAACAAACCATACATTTTGAACATAATTATCTTTTAAATAGAACATTTTTGAACAATTAAATATAATAACATTTATTAAAACATCTTCTTAATGTAATCTCATAAAAATTTCGTAACATAAAATACATTCATCATACCTTTCACATGCACATTCTTAACGACTATCATGAAAAACATCATATTTACCCCTTGAATAACATTACTTTTTTCTTTCATGCATCAAGATTAAACAGTAAAATTTTACTGTGAGGGGTAGAAGATAGAAAATTCATATTTTATCATAAAAATGTTGAAACAACTTGAAACTTAGGAAAGCATCTTATAACACATACATGCATAACATATTACAAATTCAAAACAAATACAATACCTAAAGAAAGATATTGTAGACGAATTGAGGAGGAGAATTTCTTTTCAAAAAAACCAGAAAAACTAAATTCTTACCTTGAAATTTCTTCTCAAAACCCTTGATTTCAACCAACGAAATTTAAATTTTTCTTTCAATACTAGCAGAGAATTTTTGGGAGAGATGGAGACAGGATTCGTGGAGAAGATAAGAGGAAGAATGAGAATGAGAAAAAATGTCTCAAATAGTGAATGAGAGGAGAAAATAACGTGTGAGGAAAAGAGTCGTTAAAAATTTTAACGTAACAAGTATAATGAACATTCATTGCCCTTCATTAAGCCAGAATTTCTAACTGTTTGACAGCCCAAAGCGTGAAGGAAGGAGAGAAGAAAAAGAAAGTCAAACAAATCATCACATCTTACCATATTTTGCCCTCTTAAAATAGGAAACCATTTAAAATAACACAAATTAATGCAAAGTCAAACCTTTTTATTTTCCTTAACTGATAAAATATTCCATTATTATGTCAATTAATCACATTAAATCATCCAATTAATGTAATTAACTCAGCCATAATTTTAGAAAGATTTCTGCTGACTGCTCGTCAGCTGTGTTCGGCTTGCCGATTTTCCTCTTCGGCCTGCCGATTCCACCAAGTTTGGCCTGCTGATGGTTTCCTTCGGCCTACCGATCTTTGGCAGTCTGTTCGGCCTGTCGATCTTAAAAGTTTGGCCTGTCGAACTGTCCTTAAATGCCATACAATAAAACATTCAATTCATCATGCATCATAATTAAACATAAATTAAAAAAATCATGAACACTTGAGCACAACGATTCCAAGCGGTCATCACCTGTCATAAAACTTGACATAAAAAGTTAGTAACATTAACATCATATATCTTTACATATAACATAAATTATTAATAAAATTTCTTAACATTGTTACTAACTTAACGTGGTCTGTTACATAAAATAGGTGGGTGTTACACTCTAAACGCTGCTCCTTTTGTTAGAATTATATTAACGGAAAACACATTAGCTAGGTCAACCAATTATATTAACGATATTGAACTGAAAAAATAACAACAGTCACCGAAACGGCGCCAACCGCAAAACTACAAGAATCGAAAATCAAATAGTCCTTCCTCAAAGCTGGCTAATTGTTTATATATCTCCTACCATATTTAAAACATCTGATCAAAAAACTGTTCATACCTAGCAAAGGTTATCCCATTTTTTAAAAAACTAGTTTTTGGACTTGTGCAAATACACGTAGTAGTGTTAGTGTTTGTGATCGTGTTGTTACTTTTGGATTGAGTTCAATCCTTTTTTAATTTAATTTATATTAGAAAAATAGATATATCGAAAAAGTATTAACAACAAATACTAAACAACGAACTCTAAGTTTTTTTTTTCCCTCAAATTTGAGCATTGCAATATTGCAACAACACAACTACCGGGAACTGGAAATATCTGGCATCATTGATAAACAGAACAAACAAAACAAACTAAACATTTTATCCATGTTATTTACCAAAAAAAAGAAAAGGGAGAAGAGCAAAGAAAACAAACACAAAAGACCTCATGAACTTGTTTATTCCCTTTGTCAGTTAACTGGGACGTGGCTAAATTGATGGTACATAAAAGTTATTGAAAAAACATATAGTGATGTTTTAAAGGTGATCAACCACAGCCAAAAAAAAAGCGAAATGCAGAGATTTGGAGTACAACTAACTAAGATAGGTAAAGTAGCAAGCACCAGAGCATTAAAAAAATGAAAAAAAAAAACAGCCAAAAAATTGATTAGTTGATTTTTGCCATCAAAAACATGCCATAAATCAACGAATCCAAAATTCAGCTCGCCAAAAAAAGTGCTCTATCTCACAAGAAGATTAATCACAAATGCTTCAAAAGTCCATATTTTTTTGTCCAACAAAGAAATGTCATAAATCACAAATATCCACTATTCAGTACAGAAGATATCCACCGCCATAAAATATCCAAGCGTCCAAAAAAAAAAAAAGAAAACAGAAAATACCTTGCGCATATTCTTTTTCAAATAAGCTTGATTTGTTAGAATTTTCTCTCTTTTCTAGAATATAATTTTCATTTTTATCTTCTGAACCTTATAAAATATATAACCTTTGTCCTTTGGTTTAAACATATGGGCATTACTGATAGTACTCAAATGGGTAAATTTTCATTGAAAAAAAAAAAAGTCATACGCTAGTTGTTTAAGTTTTCCAAATTTTTTGGAAGAATATTACAGAGAGCCTTAAAAATGTTTTACCGATAAGGTTCTACTTTAACTATCAAATCTATATTAGTTGTTGTTAATTTTGCATATTTAATGTTGATATAATTTCGATCAAGTCTAATGCTAAAATACGTACAAACGCTATCAATGGAAGTACTTACGGGTAAAAAAAAAAACAAACTTTTTCTCTAATAATTACATCTTGATTCATCTTCTGTTCAGGTTTGGCAGCCTTTGGCGTTGGCGAAAGGATTTTACTCAGTCTGATATGCCTCAATTTCCATACGAAAAAGAAAAAGTATAAATACTGAATCAGCTTATTTGTACTCGATTTATTGTTGCTTTTAGAATATTTTATCGTCACTATCTCATGCTGGTGGTCTTTGGTTACTTTAACAAATGGCTATTATTCGGGAAAAAGAAAATGTTGAGTTTGCTTGTTAGCGAGGCATATTTTTAATCTTTATCTTCTCAAGATGGCATTCTGCTTTAATTACCATATCTGTCATGTTGATTACCAATTACAGAAGGAAAAAAAGTTTTGCTTTTAATAAAGAAGTAAGCTTATGTTTGCAATGGAAGGTGAGAGTACTTTTGTAGTTCACACCTTATGTTTTGGATTATATCACATGTCTATATTTGTTTTCCGAATTTATACTCCTTTTTTTTATTTCATTTGTCAATGGTCAATATCCACCAGAAAGGACCTAAATGCTCATAAAGACAAAAAAGAAAAAAAGGACAAAAAAATCAAAACTCCAAAATGTGAAGGACATTTAAGTCTTTTTCCATAGTTAAAATTAACCTTTCACCATAAGGATCTAAGATGAACTTAAAATATGAAGGTATAAATACAATACAATCCAAGATATATATATATATATATATATATGCTTTTATGATTTTTGGAAAATTCATAATTATGTGTATGTTATAAAATCGTGAAAACATAAACATTTGCAAATTTTGTAGTTGTATAATTCATGTGATGAATAATTAACATAGCCTGGCAATATTAATGAAAGGTGGACAAATGCATATGAGGTACATAGAATATGACCAGTCGATGTTTTGGCCCGATTAAACCATCTTTTCCTAGGGAAAACAATGCCGTGTGCCTCACTTTACATCCAGTAGCATGCAAGTGAGCAAAAAGGAAGGAAGGAAAGAGTGGATCCAGATCATCAAGTGAAATAGATGGGTTCGAAGAGAAAACAACATACACAGCAAATTCTACCATCGTCTCACCATCAAATAATTGTGGAGGAAGGCAACAAAGCACTAGGCGCCCCATGCCTTGATAGGTGAACCAACGCAAGATTGCTTAAATGCAAGCGAAATTGAAATTAGCGCATAGCATCCCTGCACAGCAACAAAGTCTTCAAGTAAGGAGCATAAAGAGACAGAGATATAAATAGAGATAGAACTATAGACAGAAAGCGAACGTAAAAAGCCTTGAAATCAATGTGTTTATCCATCTTCTGAGATCAGTTTTTTGGTTGGTTGAGCAACTCATGTGTCTGCCAGCCTTTGCTTCTATATGAATCAAGAACGGATTAAGTGAACTAGTATCTTCTTCTTTTTTGTAAGATGGCTCCGCTAAAGCACATTCTCTTTTCCATTCAACAAATTCCATCTCATCGGTAATTTTCCTTTCCTTATGATAGAACTCATCTCATCAATAGTGGTTGATTTGGTCACATGGTCTACTATTTCCTGGTAATGACTGGCCAAAATGTAGGGCCTGCTCACTAGGCTGAAACAAATTCTGAACAAATTTGGCCACATTTTGCTCATAGAGTATATGCACCTCACACATTTTCACCCCCACTTCTTGGCTATTGGTTGAAAAATGATAGTTCCACTTGGCTTGCTTTTTTCAACTTTCTAGCAAGCCGTTCTCATGGAATGTACTTGCAATGTCCAAGTGAGCCTTTACTGCAATCTATGATTACTTGAAAGTCCACTGACTTTCCAAGCGAACCTTCAAGGGTCTCAAATGGCAGGTAAATTCTAGTGCATCCTAAATGAAGCTGTCTGATAACACAACGTATCTGAAGAAATGATAGGAATTTGAAAAACCACGACAAATCTGAAAAAGGATAGTATCTGAAAAATGAGCCTTTACTGCTCCTTTTGTTAGAATTATATTAACGGAAAACACATTAGCTAGGTCAATCAATTATATTAACGTCATTGAACTGGAAAAATAACAACAGCCACCGAAACAGCGCCAACCGCAAAACTACAAGAATCAAAAATCAAATAGTCCTTCCTCAAAGCTGGCTAATTGTTTATATATCTCCTACCATATTTAAAAGATCTGATAAAAAAACTGTTCATACCTAGCAAAGGTTATCCCATTTTTTAAAAAACTAGTTTTTTGACTCGTGCAGATACACATAGTAGTGTTAGTGTTTGTAATCGTGTTGTTACTTTTGGATTGAGTTCAATCCTTTTGTAATTTAATTTATATTAGAAAAATAGATATATTGAAAAACTATTAACAACAAATACTAAACAACGAACTCTAAGTTTTTTTTTTTCCCTCAAATTTGAGCATTGCAATATTGCAACAACACAACTGCCGGGAACTGGAAATATTTGGCATCATTGATAAACAAAACAAACAAAACAAACTAAATATTTTATACATGTTATTTACCAAAAAAAAAAAAGAAAAGAAAAGGGAGAAGAGCAAAGAAAACAATCACAAAAAACCTCATGAACTTGTTTATTCCCTTTGTCAGTTAACTGGGAAGTAGCTAAATTAGATGGTACATAAAAGTTATTGAAAAAGCATATAGTGATGTTTTAAAGGTGATCAACCAGAGCCAAAAAAATAAAACTGAAATGCAGAGATTTGGAGTACAACTAACTAAGATAGGTAAAGTAGCAAGCACCAGCGCATTAAAAAAATGAAAAAAAAAACAGCCAACAAATTGATTAGCTGATTTTTGCCAACCAAAACATGCCATAAATCAATGAATCCAAAATTCAGCTCGCCAAAAAAAGTGCTCAAACTCACAAGAAGATTAATCACAAATGCTTCAAAAGTACATATTTTTTTGTCCAACAAAAACATGTCATAAATCACAAATATCCACTATTTAGTATAGAAAGTATCCACCACCGTAAAATATCCAAGCGTCCAAAAGAAAAAAAAAAGAAAACAGAAAATACCTTGCGCATATTCTTTTTCAAATAAGCTTGATTTGTTAGAATTTTCTCTTTTTTCTAGAATACAATTTTTATTTTTATCTTCTGAACCTTATAAAATATATAACCTTTGTCCTTTGGTTTAAACATATGGGCATTACTGATAGTACTCAAATGGGAAAATTTTCATTGAAAAAAAAAAGTCATACGCTAGAGTTGTTCAAGTTTTCCAAATTTTTTAGAACAATATTACAGAGAGCCTTAAAAATGTTTTACCGATAAGGTTCTACTTTAACTATCAAATCTATATTAGTTGTTGTTAATTTTGCATATTTAATGTTGATATAATTTCGATCAAGTCTAATGCTAAAATACGTACAAACGCTATCAATAGAAGTACTTACGGGTAAAAAAAAAACTTTTTCTCGAATAATTACATCTGGATTCGTCTTCTGTTCAAGTTCGGCAGCCTTTGGCGTTGGCAAAAGGATTTTACTCAGTCTGATATGCCTAAATTTCCATACGAAAAAGAAAAAGTATACATACTAAATCAGCGTATTTGTACTTGATTTATTGTTGCTTTTAGAATATTTTATCTTCACTATCTCATGCTGGTGGTCTTTAATAAATTTAACAAATGACTATTATTTGGGAAAAAGAAAGTGTTGAGTTTGCTTGCCAGCGAGGCATATTTTTAATCTTTATCTTCTCAAGATGGCATTCTGTTTTAATTACCTTATCTGTCATGTTGATTACCAATTACAGAAGGAAAAAAAGTTTTGCTTTTAATAAAGATGTAAGCTTATGTTTGCAATGGAAGGTGAGAGTACTTTTGTAGTTGACACCTTATGTTTTGGATTATATCACATGTATATATTTGTTTTTCGAATTTATACTTTTTTTTTATTTCATTTGTCAACGGTTAATATCCACCAGAATGGACCTAAATACTCATAAAGACAAAAAAGAAAACAAGGACAAAAAAATCAAAACTCCAAAATGTGAAGGACATTTAGGTCTTTTTTATAGTTAAAATTAAACTTTCACCACAAGGATCTAAGATGAACTTAAAATACGAAGGTATAAATACAATACAATCCAATATATATATCTATATATGCTTTTATGATTCATGGAAAATTCATAATTATGTTTATGATATAAAATCGTGAAAACATAAACATTTGCAATATTTTGTAGTTGTATAATTCATGTAATGAATAATTAACATAATAATGGACGGTGGACAAATGCATATGAGGTACATAGAATACGACCTGTCAAAGGCAACAAAGCACTAGGCGCCCCATGCATTGATAGGTGAACCAACGTAAGATTGCTTAAATGCGAGCGAAATTGAAATTACGCACATAGCATCCCTGCACAGCAACAAAGTCTTCAAGTGAGGAGCATAAAGAGACAGAGATATAAATAGAGATCGAACTATCGACAGAAAGTGAGCTTAAAAAGCCTTGAAATCAATGTGTTTATCCCTCTTTTGAGATCATTTTTTTGGTTGGTTGAGCAACTCATGTGTCCGCCAGCCTTTGCTTCAATATGAATTAAGAACGGATTAAGTGAACTAGTATCTTCTTCTTATTTGTACGGTGGCTCCGTTAAAGCACATTCTCGTTTCCATCTCATCGGTTTTTTTCCTTTCCCTTGTGATAGAACTCGTCTCATCAATAGTGGTTGATTTGGTCACATGGTCTACTATTTCCTGGTAATGACTGGCCAAAAAGCAGGACCTGCTCACTAGGCTGAAACAAATTCTGAACAAATTTGGCCACATTTTGCTCATAGAGTATATGCACCCCACACAAATTCTTGGCTATTGGTTGAAAAATGAAAGTTCCACTTGTCTTGCTTTTTTCAACTTTCCAGCAAACCATTCTCGTGGAATGTACTTGCAATGTCCAAGTGAGCCTTTACTGCTATCTATGATTACTTGAAAGTCCAACGACTTTTCAAGTGAACCTTCAAGGGTCTCAAAATGACAGGTAAATTCTGGTGCATCCTGAACGAAGCTGTCTGATAACACAACATATCTGAAGAAATGATAGGAATTTGAAAAACCAAACAAATCTGAAGAAGGATAGTATCTGAAAAATGGTAGAAATACCTAATAAGAGAATCAGAAAAAGGATCAAATAAGCTCACATGCTTGTAATAAATGAAATTACTTTTAGTGACCAACAATTTCCATTTTGATCTCATAAATGCGGTACAAGGGGTAAGAGCAGAATATCTAGAGAGTAAAAAAGAGAGTAAGATTTATATCAACATCTCATCGCTTTTCTGTCCTAAAAGGAATAGAATTAAATAATAGAATCTCCTTAAAAGTCATCACAATATTGAATAGATATAGATTTTGTTAAAACAAAAATAGGGAAAAGAGAGCAAAATGGATCAAAAAATTAAGAGTGCCAAACCACTATTCTCATATTTGAAATGGATCAAGGTGGACTCCAAGCTGCAACAAGGGAGCAAAATGGTGTTTGTTGTGTTAGCAATAATGTTGTTGCTTATGACGACTGAAGTAGCTGCCGTACGCAAAACGTACAAAGTCAAACTCAAGCCATGTAATTCCAATACATGTCATAATTACTGCAATATAAAATATGGCACAAGGCTTGTTTCCAGGAGCTGCACGAGGGGAAATATGTGTAATTGTGTCTATAACGACGAGCAAAGAAATGTATTGCATTAAACCTTACTACAAGGAAATTGTTACCTTGAGATTGAGATTGTTTACTTTCCTTTGAATAAACTTATTAGATATTAGGGCCGTTTGGTATTGTTTTCAAAATAGGTGAAAATGTTTTTGTTTTAAAAAATGAGAATTTTTTAAGAATTGTGCTAAGAGTGTTTTTAAAATTTTTGCTCGAAAAATATGCTAAAACATTCAAAAATTCTGAGAACGAAACCAAACGGGCCTTTATTTTCACATTTCGATAATTTTCCTCTCTTTCATGATATTTTGTCTGATTAGTTTATGATCATAAAGAGCGGAGCATGAAAATTTTATTCAATGCAAGCACTATAAAAAAGTTAAAGGAAAAACTTATTAGTTACGTATTTCAAATGTTGAACAAGGACATCAATATGAGAGTATTTGGAAGCAAAGCTAAAACCTGAATTTCAAACTTAAACATTGGAGTATGTGAGAGATTCATATTATATATGGTATAGTTTTATTTTATACTGTAATGTATGAAAGATTTACGTTGCAGCACTTAGGAACTTGTTTGAAGTTATAAATGGTTCCCAACGTAAGTTTTACCCACAAAAAAGATTAAATGATTTATTGTTAAGATCGGAGTAGGGGCACTGTATATAAACTTCATTCGCCAACCCGATGAAAGGAAATGAAGGCAGCATTACGAAACGACAAACAAACATCAAAAAGACACCACTAAAACAAGAATAACTAGAGACGGAATAAAAATGACGTTATGTGGAGGACGGCGGCAAATGAATGACAATACTGATATAGCCAAAGCTAGGTATAAAGCGACAACCATGGAAAAAACATTAAAGAAATACTATAAGAAACTTAGAACTGCAGCGACAATGAAAAAGCCATTAACATTAAGAACTACAAAGAAAAAAAATTATAAAAAAACAGACACGGAGTAGAATAATGCCGACAACGTAACCAAAAAAAAAAGTATCAGTATAAATATGACTACTATGCCACAACACGACGTCAATAAATTTAAAAAATGACATCATACTCGAAGACGATGATAAAAGGACACCCACAACCAGTAGAAAAAGAAAGTTTTGTAGATGACATAAACCAGAAAGGACATAAATTTGAAAACTACAATATATATTACATAATAACCATTAGAAAATAATGAACAATATAAAAATGACATAAGCGACATTAAACTCTAAAAACAATGAACGATATAAAAGGTAACAAATATGCAACATCCTATTAGATTTTAATATTCGCATTTATTAAGATTTAGATTAACATCCTATTATTTTTCTATCCTAAAAGGAATGGAATTAAATAATAGGATCCCATTAAAAGTCGTGAAAATATTGAATAAGTTATATTTTTATTAAACATAAAAGGAAAAAAGAAAATTAAACTACATACCAAATATTAAAAAAAAGTTAATTTAATTATTTTTTAAGGTTTACTATTTGTTTTTTAATTATTGTTTTTGTGTGATTTTCTCATGATGGCAGAATCCCCTTAAAAGTCATCACAATATTGAATAGATGTAGATTTTATTAAAAAAAAAGGAAAAGAAAATTAAACTACATACTAAAAAGGGTTGATTTGTTTAGATTTTCATGTTGCTTTTTGAATACTTGCACTTGTGTGATTGTCTCTTGGCCATTTTTTTCTTACTATACATATATATATATGTTTGTGTGTAACACTACCAAGTACCAAGTAGAATAATAGAAGCAACAAATTAAAAGTGACAAAAACCAATATTCTCATATTTGCAATGGCTCAAGGTGGACGTCTAAGCTCCATGAGGTGGAACAAAATGGTGTTTGTTGCGTTAGCAATAATGTTGTTGGTTATGACGATTGAAGTAGCTGCCGTACGCAAATCGTACCAAGTCAAACTCGACCCATGTAGTCAAAATACATGCTATACATTCGGCAATGTAAGATATGGCAGTAAGCTTAAAGCATGGAGCTGCGTATGGCCGGACAATACGTGTGGTATGGTCTATGAAGAGTAGAGAAATCTATTGCATGAAACCTCATGTATTTTAGATTGTTTTCTTTCCCTTGAATAAACATATTAAATAAAATTTTATCTTCATATTTTGTTTTTCTTTTTCCTATATCTCTCTTTCATGATATTTGACTGATTAGATTGTGATTCATATAAGTAGGGAGTCCTAAAAAATTTTGAAATACGAGCACTATGAAAACGTTAAAAGAAAACTTATTATTGAACGAGAACATAGTTACATATTTCAAATGCTGAGTAAAGGCACTATTATATTAGTTTTTCTAATTAAGTGTATCACAACCTAAGTTTCACAAAAATAAAGAAAGAAAAAAAAAAGATTAGAGATTTAATTTTAAGTGCTAAGTAGGGGCCCCTGGCTTAGCCACCGCATATAAACTTCAATCGGGAATGAAGGCAGCATTAAGAAACGACAAACAAACATCCAAACGATATCTACTATAAAAACAACACCACGTAAAATGAGAATAACTGGAGCCGGAATAAAAACGACGTAATGTGGAGAACGGTGGCATTAGATAGAGCAACAAAAGCTATATATAAAGCGACAACCTTGGTTAAAACAATGAAGAAATACTATAAGAAACTTAGAGCTACAGCTAGAAAGAAAAATTATTAAAAAAAACAACACGGAGTAGAAAAATGATGACAACATAGAAAAACCATCGGTATAAATACGAATATTATATCAAGAAACAGCATCAATAAACAATCCTAATTTAAAAACATCATACTCGAAGACGATGATAAAAGAACACCCACAACCACTGGAAAAAGATTGTTTCGTAAATGACATGAACCAGAAAAAAACGACATAGATTGAAAACTGCAATATATATTTCATAACAACAATTAGAAACGACATTCTGGAGAAAAAGGATCTCAATTACATGAGCGATAGTAAACTCTAAAAGTGACGAACAATATAAAAGGTAACAAATATACAACAACATCATCAGGAAACGACTTGAAACCTAAAAACAAAAGGATTAATTTTAAAAATATAAAGGGCTGCCTCTTCTTTGTCTCACTACCTGGGGGAGTTGGTATGGAATCAACTTATCAAACACGAACATTGATTTCCTTTTAATTAACTCCTAATCCCCAAGACGTTGTCAAGTATGGTAGTCAAGTGACTATAAGCTTGACCACCGGTGTTGCAGCATGATTGCAAGAGGATGACTTATTATGGTTTTTCTCTCCTATCATTGAAGGATGATTCCCTACGTCGATGGTGAGTTGTAATTTTGCCTTTTAGTAGGCATGTCAAATATGGCTTGAGCAGTTATTACTAAAGTTTCCCCGATACTAATAGAAAAAAAGTATGGGTCAAGATCTCTTGTCGTTCCCCTTATGGTCTTAGTATATTTTTAAAGCGTTGTATAAGGACGCGAAGACATCGACGATCCCTTTTTAACTAGCAAAAAAAAAAAAAAAAAAAGCAACTGTAGGCTTGTAGGTACTAACCACTCCATCTCCCATTTTCCGTAACTATAGTACTTGTAACATTTCAAAATATAACATCCATTTTCTTTTATTTTTTGAACTTGTAATATCCATGTTCTTAAAATTTAAAATCCTCTAAACGCTGCTCCTTTTGTTAGAATTATATTAACGGAAAACACATTAGCTAGGCCAACCAATTATATTAACGATATTGAACTGGAAAAATAACAACAGCCACCGAAACGGCGCCAATCGCAAAACTACAAGAATCGAAAATCAAATAGTCCTTCCTCAAAGATGGCTAATTGTTTATATGTCTCCTACCATATTTAAAACATCTGATAAAAAAACTGTTCATACCTAGCAATGGTTATCCCATTTTTTAAAAAACTAGTTTTTTGACTCGTGCAAATACACGTAGCAGTGTCAGTGTTTGTAATTGTGTTGTTACTTTTGGATTGAGTTCAATCCTTTTTTAATTTAATTTATATTAGAAAAATAGATATATCGAAAAAGTATTAACAACAAATACTAAACAATGAACTCTAAGTTTTTTCTTTTTTTTTTCCCCTCAAATTTGCCAATTGCAATATTGCAACTACACAACTACCGGGAACTGGAAATATTTGGCATCATTGGTAAACAGAACAAACAAAACAAACTAAACATTTTATCCATGTCATTTACCAAAAAAAGAAAAGGGAGAAGAGCAAAGAAAACAAACACTAAAAACCTCATGAACTTGTTTATTCCCTTTGTCAGTTAACTGGGAAGTAGCTAAATTAGAAGGTACATAAAAGTTATTGAAAAAGCATATAGTGATGTTTTAAAGGTGATCAACCAGAGCCAAAAAAAAAAGCGAAATGCAGAGATTTGGAGTACAACTAACTAAGATAGGTAAAGTAGCAAGCACCTGAGCATTAAAAAAATGAAATTAAAAAAAAAAAACAGCCAACAAATTGATTAGCTGATTTTTGCCAACAAAAACATGCCATAAATAAATGAATCCAAAATTCAGCTCGCCAAAACAAGTGCTCTATCTCACAAGAAGATTAATCACAAATGCTTCAAAAGTCCATGTTTTTTTGTCCGACAAAAACATGTCATAATTCACAAATATCCACTATTTAGTACAGAAAATATCCAAGCGTCCAAAAAAAAAAAAGAAAACATAAAATACCTTGCGCATATTCTTTTTCAAATAAGCTTCATTTGTTAGAATTTTCTCTTTTTTCCTTTGGTTTAAATATATGGGCATTACTGATAGTACTCAAATGGGTAAATTTTCATTGAAAAAAAAAGTCATGCGCTAGTTGTTTAAGTTTTCCAAATTTTTTGGAAGAATATTACAGAGAGCCTCAAAAATGTTTTACCGATAAGGTTCTACTTTAACTATCAAATCTATATTAGTTGTTGTTAATTTTGCATATTTAATGTTGATATAATTTCAATCAAGTCTAATGTTAAAATACGTACAAACGCTATCAATGGAAGCACTTACGGGTAAAAAAAACAAACTTTTTCTCGAATATTTACATCTTGATTCATCTTCTGTTCAGGTTCAGCAGCCTTTGGCGTTGGCAAAAGGATTTTACTCAGTTTGATATGCCTAAATTTCCATGCGAAAAAGAAAAAGTATAAATACTAAATTAGCTTATTTGTACTCGATTTATTGTTGCTTTTAGAATATTTTATCGTCACTATCTCATGCTGGTGGTCTTTGGTTACTTTAACAAATGGCTATTATTCGGGAAAAAAAAAATGTTGAGTTTGCTTGTTAGCGAGGCATACTTTTAATCTTTATCTTCTCAAGATGGCATTCTGTTTTAATTACCATATCTGTCATGTTGATTACCAATTGCAGAAGGAAAAAAAGTTTTGCTTTTAATAAAGAATTAAATTTATGTTTGCAATGGAAGGTGAGAGTACTTTTGTAGTTCACACCTTATGTTTTGGATTATATCACATGTCTATATTTGTTTTCCGAATTTATACTCCTTTTTTTTTTATTTCATTTGTCAATGGTCAATATCCACCAAAAAGGACCTAAATGCTCATAAAGACAAAAAAGAAAAAAAGGACAAAAAAATCAAAACTCCAAAATGTGAAGGACATTTAAGTCCTTTTCCATAGTTAAAATTAACCTTTCACCATAAGGATCTAAGATGAACTTAAAATATGAAGGTATAAATACAATACAATCCAATATATATATATATATATATATGCTTTTATGATTTTTGGAAAATTCATAATTATGTGTATGATATAAAATTGTGAAAACATAAACATTTGCAAATTTTGTAGTTGTATAATTCATGTGATGAATAATTAACATAGCCTGGCAATATTAATGAAAGGTGGACAAATGCATATGAGGTACATAGAATACGACCAGTCGATGTTTTGGCCCGATTAAACCATCTTTTCCTAGGGAAAACAATGCCGTGTGCCTCACTTTACTTCCAATGGCATGCAAGTGAGCAAAAAGGAAGGAATGAGTGGATCCAGATCATCAAGTGAAATAGATGGGTTCGAAGTGAAAACAACATACACAGCAAATCCTACCCTCGTCTCATCATCAAATAAATGTGGAGGAAGGCAACAAAGCATTAGGCGCCCCATGCATTGATAGGTGAACCAACGCAAGATTGCTTAAATGCAAGGGAAATTGAAATTACGCGCATAGCATCCCTGCACAGCAACAAAGTCTTCAAGTAAGGATCATAAAGAGACAGAGATATAAATAGAGATAGAACTATAGACACAAAGCCAACTTAAAAAGCCTTGAAATCAATGTGTTTATCCATCTTCTGAGATCAGTTTTTTGGTTGGTTGAGCAACTCATGTGTCTGCCAGCCTTTGCTTCTATATGAATAAAGAGCGGATTAAGTGAACTAGTATCTTCTTCTTTTTTGTACGATGGCTCTGCTAAAGCACATTCTCATTTCCATTCAACAAATTCCATCTCATCGGTAATTTTCCTTTCCTTATGATAGAACTCATCTCATCAATAGTGGTTGATTTGGTCACATGGTCTACTATTTCCTGGTAATGACTGGCCAAAAAGCAGGGCCTGCTCACTAGGCTGAAACAAATTCTGAACAAATTTGGCCACATTTTGCTCATAGAGTATATGCACCCCACACATTTTCACCCCCACTTCTTGGCTATTGGTTGAAAAATGATAGTTCCACTTGGCTTGCTTTTTTCAACTTTCCAGCAAGCCGTTCTCGTGGAATGTACTTGCAATGTCCAAGTGAGCCTTTACTGCAATCTATGATTACTTGAAAGTCCACTGACTTTTCAAGCGAACCTTCAAGGGTCTCAAATGGCAGGTAAATTCTAGTGCATTCTGAATGAAGCTGTCTGATAACACAACGTATCTGAAGAAATGATAGGAATTTGAAAAACCACGACAAATCTGAAAAAGGATAGTATCTGAAAAATGGTAGAAATACCTAATAAGAGAATCAGAAAAATGATCAAATAAGCTCACATACTTGTAATAAATGAAATTACTTTTTAGTGCATCTTCTTAATAAATGAAAAAGTAAAGAACCAACAATTTCCATTTTGATCTCATCAATGCGGTACAAGGGATAAGAGCAGAATATCTAGAGAGTAAAAAAGAGAGTAAGATTTATATCAACATCTCATCGCTTTTCTGTCCTAAAAGGAATAGAATTAAATAATAGAATCCCCTTAAAAGTCATCAAAGAAAAGAAGAACAACGGTAAATCAGATTTACTCGTTTTAGAAGCTTGTTTAGTTGAGGATGATACTTCACCTTGGATAATTGATTCAGGGGCAACTAACCATGTTTGTTCTTCTTTGCACATGCTTAGTTCTTCAAGGGACCTTGCCGACGGGGAACAAACGATGAGAGTGGGAGCGGGAGAGGTTGTTTCGGCAAGAGCAGTGGGAGTTGTTAAACTTTATTTTAGAAATAAGTTTTTAATTTTAGACAATGTTTATTACATTCCTTGTTTTCGTAGAAATTTGATTTCTGTTTCTAGGTTGTTTGAACAAATGTTTAATGTTTCTTTTAATAATAATTATGTTAATATTTCTTGAAATGGTTTGGATATTTGTTCTGCGCATCTGGAAAATGGGCTTTACACCTTAAGGCCCAACGAAAAAGCACTGCTCAATACCGAAATGTTCAAAGTTGAACAACCTAAACCCAAGAAGCAAAATATTTCTTCTAATAATGAAACATACCTATGGCACCTTAGATTAGGTTACGTTAACCTTGATAGAATTAACAGACTGGTAAAGGAAGGTCCTTTAAAAGAGCTAAAAGTTAGTTTTCTACTAGTTTGTGAATCTTGTCTTGAAGGTAAAATGACTAAGAGGCCTTTCTCTGCAAAAGGCAAAAGGGCCAAGGAACCACTTGAGCTAATACATTCAGACGTCTGTGGTCCAATTAATGTACAAGCATGTGGTGGTTACGAATATTTCATCACATTTATTGACGATTATTCAAGGTATGGTTACATATACCTAATGCAAAGGAAATCTGAAACTTTTGGAAAGTTCAAAGAATTCCAAGCGGAAGCTGAAAAGCAATTAGGAAAGATGGTGAACAGTCTTCGATCTAATCGAGGAGGAGAATACCTTGATACTGAATTCAAGGACTATATGATAGAACATGGTATTCTATCACAACTCACTGCACCTGGAACACCACAACAAAATGGTGTTGCAGAGAGAAGAAATAGAACGTTGCTTGATATGGTGAGATCCATGCTTAGCTACTCATCATTACCCACTTCATTTTGGAAATATGCACTGCAAACTGTAGTATATCTTCTAAACATAGTTCCATATAAGTCTATTTCAAAAACACCTTTAGAGTTATGGAATGGTCACAAACCTAGTATGCGACATATCCGTAAATGGGGGTGTCCAGCACATGTGCTAAAAGGTAAGACTGGGAAGTTGGAACCACATTCTGAAGTATGCTTATTTGTGGGATACCCAAAGGGAACGAGGGGAGGTTTGTTTTATAGTCCACAGGAAAAGAAAGTATTTGTATCGACAAATGCCACGTTTCTCTAGAATGATTATATGACAAACTATAAACCTCGTAGCAAAGTTGTAATTGAAGAGTTACTTTCTGATTAGATCAGACCGCAACCGACAACTGTTGTCGAAGGACAAAATGAGGAGACCACATCTCCCTATCAGAATGTCATACCACCTCGACGTAGTGGGAGGGTTGTGAGACCACCTACTCGCTTCAAGGAACTTGGAGAAGCAAATGTTGCTATCTCTGATAATGGTGAAGATGATCCATTGACATATCATGATGCAATGGAAGTTTCTGAGAAGGAAAAATGGCTGGAGGCTATGAACCTTGAAATGGAGTCCATGTACTCCAATTCAGTCTGGGATCTTGTAGACCTACCTGAAGGGATAAAACCCATAGGGTGCAAATGGATTTACAAGAAGAAAAGAGGAGTGGATGGGAAAGTTGAGACTTTCAAAGCTAGGCTTGTGGCAAAGGGTTATACCCAAAAGGAGGGAGTTGACTATGAAGAAACTTTCTCGCCTCTAGCTATGCTTAAATCCATTCGGATTCTTTTATCCATTGCTGCTTGTCTTGATTATGAGATATGGCAAATGGATGTCAAGACTACCTTTTTGAATGGCTATCTTGAGGAAAGCATCTATATGGTGCAACCAGAAGGGTTTGTAGTCAAAGGTCAAGAGCAAAAAGTTTGCAAGTTGCAGAGGTCCATCTATGGACTCAAGCAAGCTTCAAGATCTTGGAACTTGAGATTTGATGAAGCGATCAATTCTTATGGTTTCGATCAAAATATTGATGAACCTTGTGTTTACAAGTACATCAAAGATAAGAAGGTGGTCTTCTTGGTTCTTTATGTAGATGATATCCTACTCATTGGGAATGATGTAGGCGTATTATCTGATGTAAAGAAATGGCTCGCCAACAATTTTCAAATGAAAGATTTAGGAGAAGCAAGTTATGTTCTTGGAATCCAACTCATAAGAGATCGCAAGAACAAACTGTTGGCGCTGTCTCAAGCATTGTATATCGATAAGGCGCTTATCAGATTTTTGATGCAAAACTCCAAGAAAGGTAATTTGCCTACACGTCATGGAGTTTATCTTTCAAAAGAGCAGTGTCCTAAGACACCTCAAGAGGAAGAAAATATGAGACGGGTACCCTATGCATCTACAGTAGGAAGTCTAATGTATGCCATGTTGTGTACAAGACCTGACATTTGCTATGCGGTGGGTATAGTCAGTCGGTATCAATCCAACCCAGGATTAGATCATTGGGTAGTGGTTAAACATATTCTCAAGTATCTTAGGAGAACGAGAAACTATATGCTAGTTTATTCTGGTGAGAATTTGATTCCCATTGAATACACTGATTTTGATTTTCAATCAGACAAAGACACACGTAAATCTACGTCTGGATCAGTGTTTACTTTTGGTGGTAGAGCCATAGTTTGGAGAAGCATCAAACAATCTTGTATTGCTGATTCAACTATGGAAGCAGAATAAGTGGTTGCTTGTGAAGCAGCTAAAGAAGCTGTTTGGCTCCGTAAGTTCTTAAATGATTTGGAAGTAGTTCTAGACATGGATAAACCACTCACACTGTATTGTGACAACAGTGGTGTAGTGGCAAATTCAAGAGAACCTAGAAGCCACAAAAGAGGAAAGCATATAGAAAGAAAATATCATTTGATTAGAGAGATAGTGCATCGAGGTGATGTGTAAGTTGTGAAGATAGCGTCGGAAAACAACCTTGCCGACCCTTTCACCAAGACGTTACCTGCAAAGAGCTTTGAGAGACACTTGGAAGGCTTAGGTCTTAGAGACATGTCTCACCTGCTTTAGGGCAAGTGGGAAATTGTTGGGTTTGGTGCCCTAAAAGCTATGACATTGTACATATTGTTAATAAATAAATAAAATGACATTTATTATTATTTTGGTTGATTATATGTATTATGAATACATTTATAAACATTAAGAAAATTCCATGATTATTTATGTGACTATAAATTTAGCATATAAGTGTTATTTGCTTAGGGATAAAATTTATAGATAATAATCTAAATAGTCCGTAATAATTAATTAAAGTTTGGGATCTTTAATTAAAAATTACAAGTACAGTCCAATCTCATCTAAAATGAAATAGTCATTATCCAGACTATTAATGTAGAGACATTGGATTGGAGGTACATTATATAATGAGATTATATAGGACTGGACCAGATAAATTATGAATCTCTAATAATCATCCGTTACAAATAGAGTATTCAAATTTATCACTATGATGATCATATATTTGACAGTCTTAATCCTGAGTATTTATTAGACTCCTATTTATTACATTATGTTTTTTGACTTGCATGGTAAGATTTGTCTAAGCATAGATTATAACTTAGCATCTTGGAAACATAAAGTAATAAATGGCTAGGAATAATATTATACAGATATGGAATCCATTCCTTCCCTATGGAAGTTAGAAAAATAGTTCTCTTGAATGATAATTCAAGGTTTGAACAATAGAGCGCTCGTTCATAATAAGATTATGAATTAATTGTTTATTAGAGAATTATTGGAACTCAAGGATAAAGATGTAATAAGAGAGGTTAACAGAAATTGAACCTAGCTCTTATTATGAACTATTTATGGAGGACTGACTTATATGTAATGATTATATCAATGGACTACTCGCTAATTTTCTTTGAGTAATTTCACTATAATCTCAAGAGTTCAGTTTCAGGTTTTTAGTGGAGTAACACTGAAACTAATAAATTTGGCACATTAATTAAAGAGTTTGATTAAATGTCAAATTTATTGGAGCTTGGGTTATAGGTCCATAGGTCCCCAATACCACCTCCGTAATACTATATTGGATTTTTGCATAGAATGAATTATACATGTTTAATTCAGAATTATTGAATTCTGAATTAATTTTTTCACACTTGAATTATTAACGTGACACAGAAAAATGTTCTCTGTGACATATAATGTAATGTGATAAATGTTATCACATTTAACTAAGCATTAGTTAATTAATTGATTATTGTTAAAATCTATTCTTAAATAAATGTGATTTATTTTTGAATTGAGATTTATATATATATATATGGTTTTGAACCAAATCTTTTTATATATATATATAAGATTTTATAATATATTAATATATATATATTAAAATAATAAATGTCATTACAGGATGTTGTGAGCTAGCAAAGGGGACCAAATGGATCTACATAGTTCAAGCTCCCGATAATTACGAAACCCAATATCCCAGATATACATTTCATAATTATCAACTCCAACGCTACTCCACTAAAAGCTTGGAGATGCACTCTCGAACTATATAGAAGTACGAAGCCCATATAGCTAAGTCTCCATGACATATCATAGTGTATCGCATGCACATATGATAATCCAGAATCGGCTTAAGGACAAGTTCTGTCTTACCTTTTCGATTATTTTTATCTTACGTTCCATTATCTCACCATCGAAAACTTACCATCCAAAGATAGTATACCATTCAGTTACACCTATGTATACAAAAGGTTGAGCGCTTCAGTTTTTCAATTACATGATAAAGCATATAAGAGGATATCATTACTCCTAAAGAGGAACTATGGATTCTACATCTATGAATAACAAGTCTACGCCATCAGGAGTCATGCCTCCAATGTACCAGCATGCATACCACTATTGAGATATGGGTGCCACCCTTTGGTACATCAAAAGACATAAGTCAAGACAACAGGCCCACCATTCAACTCAGGATTAAGATACAATACAAATGATTGTCTAAAGTGAATCGATTTACCGAGACAGAATTATTAATCCAAATCAATCACTTTATGTCCCGATCCAACACATCGTCACCTATGACAATGTGCCAATGTTTCTATTCACGGAGTCCACCTTCGATGGCCAAGACAAATCATCTCCTAAAAGGGATATAGACAACATAACAATCTTTGCATTAATAAAGCGCCCAACTTTATTTTCTCGATTGCAGATCTTATGTTTTAGACCATCACCTTAAGAATCGTATCTTTCGCATAATCTGTCCATCATATGCCCAATTCTTAAGGTTTAGACCGACAGTCTTAGACTATTGTTTGCTTAACATACATTCAACAAATATGAACGTAAAGAGGACAAGATTTGGTATAAAATAATGAATAAATTCTTTATTGATAAAAATGTCTCTAAAAACTTTTTACATTTTTACTCCTTATGGCATCCATGTCTAACAAGGTCTCTTTTTAACGACAATAGTTTAGTATCGTTAAATTATTTAACGATAAGTAAGAGATGTCATCAAAGCCTTGGAGATTCTACGACACCCCTTATAGACAATATTGGTCAAGATATCTTCTGTAAGGGGTGTCGTGAAATCTCCAAGGCTTTGACGACATCTCTTACTTGTCGTTAAATAATTTAACGACACTAAACTATTGTCGTTAAAACAAGACCTTTAATAGGGCATTTATATAGATGTCGTTAATTATTGTTTCAAATGTTATTAACAACATGTTTGTTAGAGATGTCGTTGTATGTACTTTTCAGCGACATTCAAAAACTACATGTCGTAAATAATATGTCGTTAAATGTAGTTTTTCTTGTAATGAGATTTACTAGTTAGATTTTTATATTCCCATTTATTAAGATTTAGATTAACATCCTATTATTCAATTGGTACTCATGAAGGAAATAAGAACCTCTTAAGGGAGGTTTGAGGTTCGAACCATGAGGGACACGAAATAAAACCCTGAGGGACTAGTGGGTCCTAGAGGGGACAGTACGGATGAGTGGGGCAACAAAGTGGGACGGCGACACGTAACGCTACTGTGGGACCACAATAAGAGCCAATTATACCGGGGGTGAACTACGACCTCATGGGGGCTTGAGTGGGGCCAGCCACCACACTGGTGGTGAGCTTTTGGTAATTTCTGATGGTGATTCTAAACCCTATGATGATTACGTTCTTGACTCTACATGTACATTTCATATGTGTCCCAACCATGACTGGTTTTCAACATATGAAATGATTCCTAAAGGCTCTATTTTGATGGAAAACAACACCCCATGCAAGGTTGCTGGTATTGGTACTATCAGAATTAAGATACATGATGGCATAGTGAGGACACTAGGTGATGTGAGGCATGTCCCCGATCTTAAGAGGAATTTAATTTCCTTAGGTACTCTTGATGCTCAAGGGTACAAGTACACCGATGAAGGTGGAGTTTTGAAAGTCAGTAAAGGCGCTCTTGTGATGATGAAAGCGTAGAAGAAGACTATTAGTTTGTATGTTCTATAGGGTACTACAGTTGTTGGTGACGCAAAAGTTACTACTTCCACTATGTCTGATGATGATCTCACTAAGTTATGGCATATGTGAGTAGGGTATATGAGTGAGCTTGGGATGGCAGAGTTAAGTAAGTGAGAACTGCTTAATGGACAGTGCACAGGTAAGATGGTGTTTTGTAAGCACTGTGTTTTTGAAAAACAGAAGCGAGTTCGATTTGGCAAAGGCATTCACAACACAAAAGATATTTTGGAGTATGTTCATTCTCACCTTTGGGGACTGTTTATTGTTCCTTCTTATGGTGGTGCTGATTATATACTTACCATCATTGACGACTATTCCAGAAAGTTATGGACATTCTTTTTGAAGCGGAAGAATGATGTCTTTGCTACATTCAAAGATTGGAAGACCATGATAGAAAAGCAGACCGGTAAGCCAGTTAAACGTCTCCACACTAATAATGGCTTGGAGTTTTGTTCGAATGAATTTAATTCCTTCTGTAAATCAAAGGAAATTCTGAGAGACTTAACAGTTCAACGTACTCCGTAGCAAAATGGTGTGGCCGAGAGGATGAACAAGACGTTGATGGAGAAAGTGGGCTGCATACTCTCTAATGTTGGGCTACCTAAGTCATTTTGGGCTGAAGCTGCTTCTACAGCTTGCTATTTGGTCAATCGCTCTCCTTCCATCGCTCTTAACAAGAAGACACTACAAGAGATGTGGTCAGAAGAACCTGCAGATTACTCAAATTTAAGAATTTTTGGCTGTCCTGCTTATGCTCATGTTGGCAATGGAAAATTGGAGCCTAGATCCTTGAAGTGCATATTTCTTGGTTATAAGCCTGGTGTTAAAGGCTATAAGTTATGGTGCCCAGAAACTAAGAAAGTTATTATCAGTAGAGATGTTGTGTTTGATGAGACTTTTATGTTACGTGAGACATCTACTATGGGATCTAGTGATGTTGATCAGGACAGACATGGCAAACATGTGGAGTTTCAAATAGAGACATGTACATCATATGATTCTACTTCCCAGTCATGTTTAGATATTCAAGGCGATAGTGCTTTCCCATCACCATCACCGCCGCCACCACAGTACTCTATTGCTAAGGACAGGCCGAGGAGAGATGTTAGGCCTCCACAGAGATATGTTGAGACCGACTTGGTGGCTTATGCTTTATCAGTGGCAGAAGGTATTGAGTCTGGTGAAGAACCTTCTACCTATTCAGAGGAGGTTAATTCAGTTAACTCTAGCAAGTGGATGATTGCTATGTAGGAGGAGATGGAATCCCTACATAAGAATGACACATGGGATTTGGTGAAGTTACCCAAAGGGAAGAAAGCTGTTCGCTGCAAATGGGTATTTAAAAGAAAAGAAGGCACACCGGGAGTTAAAGATGCTAGGTACAAGGCTAGACTGGTTGCAAAAGGATACAGTCAGATTCCGAGTGTTGACTTTACAGATGTTTTTTCTCCTGTGGTTAAGCATAGCTCAATTCAAGCCTTGCCGGTATTGTGGCCACTCATGATCTTAAGCTTGAGCAGTTAGATGTGAAGACTGTATTTTTGCATGGAGAGCTTGAGAAAGACATTTACATGCAGCAACCCCAGGGTTTCATTGTTACAGGTAAAGAAGACCATGTTTGCTCGTTGAAAAAGTCTCTTTATGGTTTGAAACAGTCTCTTAGGCAGTGGTATAAGAGATTTGACTCATTTATGATTGCTCATGAGTTCAAGAGGAGTAGCTATGATAGTTGTGTCTACTTCAAGATGGGTGATGATGGGTCCTTTGTTTATTTGCTCTTATATGTTGATGATATGTTGATTGCTGCTAAGCATAAAGGAGAGATTAAGAAGTTAAAGGCTCAACTCAGTAGAGAGTTTGAGATGAAGGACTTGGGAGCTACCAAGAAGATTCTTGGCATGGAGATTTTGAGAAATAGAAAGGCAGGTAAGCTTTATCTGAGTTAGAAAGGCTATATTGAAAAAGTTTTACACAGGTTCAACATGAAGAAAGCAAAACCAATGAGCACTCTGTTAGCAGCACATTTTAGACTTTCAGCTGCGTTAGCTCCATAGTCAGATGATGAGGTTGAGTACATGTCACGTGTTCCATACTCTAGTGCAGTTGGTTCCCTCATGTATGCTATGGTATGTTTTCGTCTAGATTTATCATATGCAGTTAGTGCAGGTAGTAGGTACATGGCTAATCCAGATAAAGAGCACTAGAAAGCGGTGTAATGGATTCTCAGATACTTGCGTGGTACTGCTGATGTTTGTTTGCACTTTAGGAGGACTAGAGATGGTGTTGTGGGATATGTTGATTCTGATTATGCTAGAGACTTGGATAGGAGGGGGTCGCTTACTGGGTATGTGTTTACAGTTGGTGGTTGTGCTATGAGTTGGAAGGCTACCTTGTAGGCTAATGTTGCTTAGTCTACTACTGAGGCTGAATATATGGCTGTTAAAGAGGCTTTAAAAGAAACTATTTGGTTGAAAGGCCTATTTGGAGAACTCAATGAAGACTTGCAGACTTCTATGGTGATGTGTGATAGTCAAAGTGCTATTTTTCTCACTAAAGATCAAATGTTTCATGAGAGGATGAAGCACATTGACGTTCGTTATCACTTTGTTTATGATATTGTTGCTCGTGGTGATATTGTTGTGAGCAAACTCAGTACAATGATAGTCCTGCCTATATGATGACTATGTCATTACCTATAGCTAAGTTTTAGCATTGCTTGAACTTGGTTGGAGTTCATGCTCGGGCCAATTAGTTGCCCGTTGGGGCTTTGTGGAAGAGGTGGAGAATTTGATTAATCACATGCTGGAGTTCTTTATGGTGGATTTTGTGTCAAGGTAGAGATTGTTATTTTATGACCCAAAACCCACTCAACAGTAACACAGCGCCACGGCGCTTGAAAGCATGGCCGCGGTGCTACAACTAGGACCGCAACGCTTGAAAGCAGCGCCACGGTGCTATAATTCGAGAAAGTTGCGCCGTGGCACTCCGATGTGGCCTGATCGTTTATTTTGCTTTTTTATGAGTTTTTGGGTTATTTTGGGGTAGGGTTTGAGTCCCATACATATAAATACATCATATTCTCCATAGTTTACATAGAGACACATTAGAGAGTCACAAAGAGTCACAAATTCATAGAGATCATAGTGTTGAGAGTGATACAAAGAACTCAGTCTTGTGAGTTTGTAAGCGATTGAGTGAGTGAATTTATGTATTTGAGCTCTCTAAATACAATTGTAATTTTCATTTTATGATTAGTGGATTGCTTCTCTTCTGCCTGTGGTTTTTTCACCCTTTATTAGAATTTTTTCACGTAAATCTTGTATATAATTTTCTCTCTATTTTTTGTTACTTATTGCTTTGATTTCTAACAACAACGAAGAAATACTATGAGAAACTTAGAGCTGCAGCGAGAAAGAAAAAATTATTAAAAAAAATAACACGGAGTAGAAAAATGATGACAACATAGAAAAAACGTCGGTATAAATACGACTATTATATTAGGAAACGACATCAATAAACAGTCCTAATTTAAAAACATCATACTCGAAGATGATGATAAAAGAACACCCACAACCACTAGAAAAAGATTGTTTCGTAAATGACATGAACTAGGAAAAGCGACATAGATTGGAAAACTGCAATATATATTTCATAACAACAATTAGAAACAACATTCTGGAGAAAAACGATCTCAATTACATAAGCGACAGTAAACTCTAAAAATGACGAACAATATAAAAGGTAACAAATATACAACAATTTCATCAGGAAACGACTTGAAACGTAAAAACAAAAGGATTAATTTTAAAAATATAAAGGGCTGCCTCTTCTCTGTCTCACTACCTGGGGAAGTTGGTATGGACTCAACTTATCAAACACGGACTTTGATTTCCTTTTAATTAACTCCCAATCCCCAAGATGTTGTCAAGTATGGCAGTCAAGTGACTATAAGCTTGACCACCGGTGTTGCGGCATGACTGCAAGAGGATGACTTATTAAGATTTTTCTCTCCTATCATCTAAGGACGATTCCCTTCGTCGATGGTGAGGTTGTAATTTTGCCTTTTAGTAGGCATGCCAAATATGGCTTGAGCAGTTATGACTAAAGTTTCCTGGATACTAATAGAAAAAAAAGTATGGGCCAGGATCTCTTGTCGTTCCACTTATGGTCTCAGTATATTTTTAAAGCATTGTATAAGGACTCGAAGACATCGACGATCCCTTTTTAACTAGTAAAAAAAAAAGTAACTATAGGCTTGTAGGTACTAACCACTCCCCCTCCTATTTTCCGTAACTATAGTACTTGTAATTTTGGGTACATAAATTTCAAAATATAACATCCATGTTCTTTTATTTTTTGAACTTGTAATATCCATTTTCTTAAAATTTAAAATCCTCCTAAAGCTGCTCCTTTTGTTAGAATTATATTAACGGAAAACACATTAGCTAGGTCAATCAATTATATTAACGACATTGAACTGGAAAAATAACAACAGCCACCGAAACAGCGCCAACCGCAAAACTACAAGAATCGAAAATCAAATAGTCCTTCCTCAAAGCTGGCTAATTGTTTATATATCTCCTACCATATTTAAAACATCTGATAAAAAAACTGTTCATACCTAGCAAAGGTTATCCCATTTTTTAAAAAACTAGTTTTTTGACTCGTGCAAATACACGTAGTAGTGTTAGTGTTTGTAATCGTGTTGTTACTTTTGGATTGAGTTCAATCCTTTTGTAATTTAATTTATATTAGAAAAATAGATATATTGAAAAACTATTAACAACAAATACTAAACAACGAACTCTAAGTTTTTTTTTTCCCCCTCAAATTTGAGCATTGCAATATTGCAACAACACAACTGCCGGGAACTGGAAATATTTGGCATCATTGATAAACAAAACAAACAAAACAAACTAAATATTTTATCCATGTTATTTACCAAAAAAAAAAAGAAAAGAAAAGGGAGAAGAGCAAAGAAAACAAACACAAAAAACCTCATGAACTTGTTTATTCCCTTTGTCAGTTAACTGGGAAGTGGCTAAATTAGATCGTACATAAAAGTTATTGAAAAAGCATTTAGTGATGTTTTAAAGATGATCAACCACAGCCAAAAAAAAAAAAAAACCGAAATGCAGAGATTTGGGGTACAACTAACTAAGATAGGTAAAGTAGCAAGCACCAGAGCATTAAAAAAATGAAAAAAAAAAAAACAGCCAACAAATTGATTAGCTGATTTTTGCCAACCAAAACATGCCATAAATCAATGAATCCAAAATTCAGCTCGCCAAAAAAAGTGCTCAATCTCACAAGAAGATTAATCACAAATGCTTCAAAAGTCCATATTTTTTTGTCCAACAAAAACATGTCATAAATCACAAATATCCACTATTTAGTACATAAAATATCCACCACCGTAAAATATCCAAGCGTCCAAAAAAAAAAAAAGAAAACAGAAAATACCTTGCGCATATTCTTTTTCAAATAAGCTTGATTTGTTAGAATTTTCTCTTTTTTCTAGAATATAATTTTCATTTTTATCTTCTGAACCTTATAAAATATATAACCTTTGTCCTTTGGTTTAAACATATGGGCATTACTGATAGTACTCAAATGGGTAAATTTTCATTGAAAAAAAAAAGTCATACGCTAGAGTTGTTCAAGTTTTCCAAATTTTTTAGAACAATATTACAGAGAGCCTTAAAAATGTTTTACCGATAAGGTTCTACTTTAACTATCAAATCTATATTAGTTGTTGTTAATTTTGCATATTTAATGTTGATATAATTTCGATCAAGTCTAATGCTAAAATACGTACAAACGCTATCAATAGAAGTACTTGCGGGTAAAAAAAAAACTTTTCCTCGAATAATTACATCTGGATTCATCTTCTGTTCAGGTTCGGCAGCCTTTGGCGTTGGCAAAAGGATTTTACTCAGTCTGATATGCCTAAATTTCCATACGAAAAAGAAAAAGTATACATACTAAATCAGCGTATTTGTACTCGATTTATTGTTGCTTTTAGAATATTTTATCTTCACTATCTCATGCTGGTGGTCTTTAATAAATTTAACAAATGGCTATTATTTGGGAAAAAGAAAATATTGAGTTTGCTTGTCAGCGAGGCATATTTTTAATCTTTATCTTCTCAAGATGGCATTCTGTTTTAATGACCATATCTGTCATGTTGATTACCAATTACAGAAGGAAAAAAAGTTTTGCTTTTAATAAAGATGTAAGCTTATGTTTGCAATGGAAGGTGAGAGTACTTTTGTAGTTCACACCTTATGTTTTGGATTATATCACATGTATATATTTGTTTTTCGAATTTATACTCTCTTTTTTTTATTTCATTTGTCAACAGTTAATATCCACCAAAAAGGACCTAAATACTCATAAAGACAAAAAAGAAAAAAAGGACAAAAAAATCAAAACTCCAAAGTGTGAAGGACATTTAGGTCTTTTTCATAGTTAAAATTAACCTTTCACCACAAGGATCTAAGATGAACTTAAAATATGAAGGTATAAATACAATACAATCCAATATATATATCTATATATATATGCTTTTATGATTTATGGAAAATTCATAAATATGTGTATGATATAAAATCGTGAAAACATAAACATTTGCAATATTTTGTAGTTGTATAATTCATGTAATGAATAATTAACATAACCTGGCAATATTAATGGATGGTGGACAAATGCATATGAGGTACATAGAATACGACCAGTCAATGTGTTGGCCCGATTAAACCATCTTTTCCTAGGGAAAACAATGCCGTGTGCCTCACTTTACTTCCACCAGCATGCGAGTGAGCAAAAAGGAAGGAAGGAAAGAGTGGATCCAGATCATCAAGTGAAATAGAAGGGTTCGAAGTGAAAACAACATACACAGCAAATCCTACCCTTGTCTCATCATCAAATAAATGTGGAGGAAGGCAACAAAGCACTAGGCGCCCCATGCATTGATAGGTGAACCAACGCAAGATTGCTTAAATGCGAGCGAAATTGAAATTACACACATAGCATCCCTGCACAGCAACAAAGTCTTCAAGTGAGGAGCATAAAGAGACAGAGGTATAAATAGAGATAGAACTATAGACAGAACGTGAGCTTAAAAAGCCTTGAAATCAATGTGTTTATCCCTCTTCTGAGATCATTTTTTTGGTTGGTTGAGCAACTCATGTGTCCGCCAGCCTTTGCTTCTATATGAATCAAGAACGGATTAAGTGAACTAGTATCTTCTTCTTATTTGTACGATGGCTCCGCTAAAGCACATTCTCGTTTCCATCTCATCGGTAATTTTCCTTTCCCTTGTGATAGAACTCGTCTCATCAATAGTGGTTGATTTGGTCACATGGTCTACTATTTCCTGGTAATGACTGGCCAAAAAGCAGGACCTGCTCACTAGGCTGAAACAAATTCTGAACAAATTTGGCCACATTTTGCTCATAGAGTATATGCACCCCACACAAATTCTTGGCTATTGGTTGAAAAATGAAAGTTCCACTTGGCTTGCTTTTTTCAACTTTCCAGCAAACCATTCGCGTGGAATGTACTTGCAATGTCCAAGTGAGCCTTTACTGCAATCTATGATTACTTGAAAGTCCAACGACTTTTCAAGTGAACCTTCAAGGGTCTCAAAATGACAGGTAAATTCTGGTGCATCCTGAACGAAGCTGTCTGATAACACAACGTATCTGAAGAAATGATAGGAATTTGAAAAACCAAACAAATCTGAAAAAGGATAGTATCTGAAAAATGGTAGAAATACCTAATAAGAGAATCAGAAAAAGGATCAAATAAGCTCACATGCTTGTAATAAATGAAATTACTTTTAGTGCATCTTCTTAATAAATGAAAAAGTAAAGAACCAACAATTTCCATTTTGATCTCATAAATGCGGTACAAGGGGTAAGAGGAGAATATCTAGAGAGTAAAAAAGAGAGTAAGATTTATATCAACATCCCATCGCTTTTCTGTCCTAAAAGGAATAGAATTAAATAATAGAATCCCCTTAAAAGTCATCACAATATTGAATAGATATAGATTTTGTTAAAACAAAAAGAGGGAAAAGAGAGTTAAAATACGTACCAAAGAGGGTTGATTTGTTTAGATTTTCATGTTGCTTTTTGAATACTTGCACTTGTGTGATTGTCTCATGTTGGCCATTTTTTTTTACTATATGTGTGCGTGTGTGTGTGTAACACTACCAAATAACAAGTATACAGCATAATAGAAGCAAAAAATTAAGAGTGACAAACCACTATTCTCATATTTGAAATGGATCAAGGTGGACTCCAAGTGGCAAGAAGGAAGCAAAATGGTGTCTGTTGTGTTAGCAATAATATTGTTGCTTATGACGACTAGAGTAGCTGCCGTACGCAAAACGTACAAAGTCAAACTTGATCCATGTAATTCCAATACATGTCATAATTACTGCAATATAAAATATGGCACAAGGCTTGTTTCCAGGAGCTGCACGAGGGGAAATATGTGTAATCGTGTCTATAACGACAAGCAAAGAAATGTATTGCATTAAACCTTACTACAAGGAAATTGTTACCTTGAGATTGAGATTGTTTACTTTCCTTTGAATAAACTTATTAGATATTAGGGCCGTTTGGTATTGTTTTCAAAATAGGTGAAAATGTTTTTGTTTTAAAAAATGAGAATTTTTTAAGAATTGTGCTAAGAGTATTTTTAAAATTTTTGCTCGAAAAATATGCTAAAACATTCAAAAATTCTGAGAACGAAACCAAACGGGCCTTTATTTTCACATTTTGATAATTTGCCTCTCTTTCATGATATTTTGCCTGATTAGTTTGTGATCATATAAAGAGCGGAGCATGAAAATTTTAATCAATGCAAGCACTATAAAAAAGTTAAAGGAAAAACTTATTAGTTACGTATTTCAAATGTTGAACAAGGACATCAATATGAGAGTGTTTGGAAGCAAAGCTAAAACCTGAATTTCGAACTTAAACATTGGAGTATGTGAGAGATTCATATTATATATGGTATAGTTTTATTTTATACTGTAATATATGAGAGATTTACGTTGCAGCACTTAGGAACTTGCTTGAAGTTATAAATGGTTCCCAACGTAAGTTTTACCCACAAAAAAGATTAAAAGATTTATTGTTAAGATCGGAGTAGGGGCACTGCATATAAACTTCATTCGCCAACCCGATGAAAGGAAATGAAGGTAGCATTACAAAACGACAAACAAACATCAAAAAGACACCATGTAAAACAAGAATAACTAGAGACGGAATAAAAACGACGTTATGTGGAGGACGGCGGCAAATGAATGACAATACTAATATAGCCAAAGCTAGGTATAAAGCGACAACCATGGAAAAAACATTAAAGAAATACTATAAGAAACTTAGAACTGCAGCGACAATGAAAAAGTCATTAACATTAAGAACTACAAAGAAAAAAATTATAAAAAAACAGACATGGAGTAGAAAAATGCCGACAACGTAACCAAAAAAAAAGCATCGGTATAAATACGACTACTATGCCGCAACACGACGTCAATAAATTTAAAAAATGACATCATACTCGAAGACGATGATAAAAGGACACCCACAACCAGTAGAAAAAGAAAGTTTTGTAGATGACATAAACCAGAAAGGACATAAATTTGAAAACTGCAATATATATTACATAACAACCATTAGAAAATAATGAACAATATAAAAAAAGAAATAAGCGACATTAAACTCTAAAAACGACGAATGATATAAAAGGTAACAAATATGCAACATCTTATTAGATTTTAATATTCGTATTTATTAAGATTTAGATTAACATCCTATTATTTTTCTATCCTAAAAGGAATGGAATTAAATAAGAGGATCCCATTAAATGTCGTCAAAATATTGAATAAGTTATATTTTTATTAAAAATAAAAGGAAAAAAGAAAATTAAACTACATACCAAATATTAAAAAAAAGTTAATTTAATTATTTTTTAAGGTTTACTATTTGTTTTTTAATTATTGTTTTTGTGTGATTTTCTCATGATGGCAGAATCCCCTTAAAAGTCATCACAATATTGAATAGATGTAGATTTTATTAAAAAAAAGGAAAAGAAAATTAAACTACATACTAAAAAGGGTTGATTTGTTTAGATTTTCATGTTGCTTTTTGAATACTTGCACTTGTGTGATTGTCTCTTGGCCATTTTTTTCTTACTATATATATATATATATATGTTTGTGTGTAACACTACCAAGTACCAAGTAGAATAATAGAAGCAACAAATTAAGAGTGACAAAAACCAATATTCTCATATTTGCAATGGCTCAAGGTGGACGTCTAAGCTCCATGAGGTGGAACAAAATGGTGTTTGTTGCGTTAGCAATAATGTTGTTGGTTATGACGATTGAAGTAGCTGCCGTACGCAAATCGTACCAAGTCAAACTCGACCCATGTAGTCAAAATACATGCTATACATTCGGCAATGTAAGATATGGCAGTAAGCTTAAAGCATGGAGCTGCGTATGGCCGGACAATACGTGTGGTATGGTCTATGAAGAGTAGAGAAATCTATTGCATGAAACCTCATGTATTTTAGATTGTTTTCTTTCCTTTGAATAAACATATTAAATAAAATTTTATCTTCATATTTTGTTTTTCTTTTTCCTCTATCTCTCTTTCATGATATTTGACTGATTAGATTGTGATTCATATAAGTAGGGAGTCCTAAAAAATTTTGAAATACGAGCACTATGAAAACGTTAAAAGAAAACTTATTATTGAACGAGAACATAGTTACATATTTCAAATGCTGTGTAAAGGCACTATTATATTAGTTTTTCTAATTAAGTGTATCACAACCTAAGTTTCACAAAAATAAAGAAAGAAAAAAAAAAGATTAGAGATTTAATTTTAAGTGCTGAGTAGGGGCCCCTGGCTTAGCCACCGCATATAAACTTCCATCGGGAATGAAGGCAGCATTAAGAAACGACAAACAAACATCCAAACGATATCTACTATAAAAACAACACCACGTAAAATGAGAATAACTGGAGCCGGAATAAAAACGACGTAATGTGGAGAACGGTGGCATTAGATAGAGCAACAAAAGCTATATATAAAGCGACAACCTTGGTTAAAACAATGAAGAAATACTATAAGAAACTTAGAGCTACAGCTAGAAAGAAAAATTATTAAAAAAAACAACACGGAGTAGAAAAATGATGACAACATAGAAAAACCATCGGTATAAATACGAATATTATATCAAGAAACAGCATCAATAAACAATCCTAATTTAAAAACCTCATACTCGAAGACGATGATAAAAGAACACCCACAACCACTGGAAAAAGATTGTTTCGTAAATGACATGAACCAGAAAAAAGCGACATAGATTGGAAAACTGCAATATATATTTCATAACAACAATTAGAAACGACATTCTGGAGAAAAACAATCTCAATTACATAAGCGATAGCATACTCTAAAAGCGACGAACAATATAAAAGGTAACAAATATACAACAACATCATCAGGAAACGACTTGAAACCTAAAAACAAAAGGATTAATTTTAAAAATATAAAGGGCTGCCTCTTCTCTGTCTCACTACCTGGGGGAGTTGGTATGGAATCAACAGACATTGATTTCCTTTTAATTAACTCCTAATCCCCAAGACGTTGTCAAGTATGGCAGTCAAGTGACTATAAGCTTGACCACCGGTGTTGCGGCATGATTGCAAGAGGATGACTTATTATGGTTTTTCTCTCCTATCATTGAAGGATGATGGTGAGTTGTAATTTTGCCATTTAGTAGGCATGCCAAATATGGCTTGAGCAGTTATTACTAAAGTTTCCCGGATACTAATAGAAAAAAAGTACGGGTCAAGATCTCTTGTCGTTCCCCTTATGGTCTTAGTATATTTTTAAAGCGTTGTATAAGGACGCGAAGACATCGACGATCCCTTTTTAACTAGCAAAAAAAAAAAAAGAAAAAGCAACTGTAGGCTTGTAGGTACTAACCACTCCCTCTCCCATTTTCCGTAACTATAGTACTTGTAACATTTCAAAATATAACATCCATTTTCTTTTATTTTTTGAACTTGTAATATCTATTTTCTTAAAATTTAAAATCCTCTAAACGCTGCTCCTGTTGTTAGAATTATATTAACGGAAAACACATTAGCTAGGCCAACCAATTATATTAACGATATTGAACTGGAAAAATAACAACAGCCACCGAAACGGCGCCAACCGCAAAACTACAAGAATCCAAAATCAAATAGTCCTTCCTCAAAGCTGGCTAATTGTTTATATGTCTCCTACCATATTTAAAACATCTGATCAAAAAAATGTTCATACCTAGCAAAGGTTATCCCACTTTTTAAAAAACTAGTTTTTTGACTCGCGCAAATACACGTAGCAGTGTCAGTGTTTGTAATCGTGTTGTTACTTTTGGATTGAGTTCAATCCTTTTTTAATTTAATTTATATTAGAAAAATAGATATATCGAAAAAGTATTAACAACAAATACTAAACAATGAACTCTAAGTTTTTTCTTTTTTTTTTCCCCTCAAATTTGACAATTGCAATATTGCAGCTACACAACTACCGGGAACTGGAAATATTTGGCATCATTGATAAACAGAACAAACAAAACAAACTAAACATTTTATCCATGTCATTTACCAAAAAAAGAAAAGGGAGAAGAGCAAAGAAAACAAACACAAAAAACCTCATGAACTTGTTTATTCCCTTTGTCAGTTAACTGGGACGTGGCTAAATTGATGGTACATAAAAGTTATTGAAAAAACATATAGTGATGTTTTAAAGGTGATCAACCAGAGCCAAAAAAAAAAACCGAAATGCAGAGATTTGGAGTACAACTAACTAAGATAGGTAAAGTAGCAAGCACCAGAGCATTAAAAAAATGAAATTAAAAAAAAAAAACAGCCAACAAATTGATTAGCTGTTTTTTGCCAACAAAAACATGCCATAAATCAATGAATCCAAAATTCAGCTCGCCAAAACAAGTGCTCTATCTCACAAGAAGATTAATCACAAATGCTTCAAAAGTCCATGTTTTTTTGTCCAACAAAAACATGTCATAAATCACAAATATCCACTATTTAGTACAGAAAATATCCACCACCGTAAAATATCCAAGCGTCCAAAAAAAAAAAAAAAGAAAACATAAAATACCTTGCACATATTCTTTTTCAAATAAGCTTGATTTGTTAGAATTTTCTCTTTTTTCCTTTGGTTTAAACATATGGGCATTACTGATAGTACTCAAATGGATAAATTTTCATTGAAAAAAAAAGTCATGCGCTAGTTGTTTAAGTTTTCCAAATTTTTTGGAAGAATATTACAGAGAGCCTCAAAAATGTTTTACCGATAAGGTTCTACTTTAACTATCAAATCTATATTAGTTGTTGTTAATTTTGCATATTTAATGTTGATATAATTTCGATCAAGTCTAATGCTAAAATACGTACAAACGCTAACAATGGAAGCACTTATGGGTAAAAAAAACAAACTTTTTCTCTGATAATTACATCTTGATTCATCTTCTGTTCAAGTTCGGCAGCCTTTGGCGTTGGCAAAAGGATTTTACTCAGTCTGATATGCCTGAATTTCCATACGAAAAAGAAAAAGTATAAATACTAAATCAGCTTATTTGTACTCGATTTATTGTTGCTTTTAGAATATTTTATCTTCACTATCTCATGCTGGTGGTCTTTGGTTACTTTAACAAATGGCTACTATTTGGGAAAAAGAAAATGTTGAGTTTGCTTGTTAGCGAGGCATATTTTTAATCTTTATCTTCTCAAGATGGCATTCTGTTTTAATTACCATATCTGTCATGTTGATTACCAATTACAGAAGGAAAAAAAGTTTTGCTTTTAATAAAGAAGTAAGCTTATGTTTGCAATGGAAGGTGAGAGTACTTTTGTAGTTCACACCATATGTTTTGGATTATATCGCATGTCTATATTTGTTTTTCGAATTTATACTCCTCTTTTTTTTATTTCATTTGTCAACGGTCAATATCCACCAGAAAGGACCTAAATGCTCATAAAGACAAAAAAGAAAAAAAGGACAAAAAAATCAAAACTCCAAAATGTGAAGGACATTTAGGTCTTTTCCATAGTTAAAGTTAACCTTTCACCATAAGGATCTAAGATGAACTTAAAATATGAAGGTATAAATACAATACAATCCAATATATATACATATATATGCTTTTATGATTTTTGGAAAATTCATAATTATGTGTATGATATAAAATCGTGAAAACATAAACATTTGCAAATTTTGTAGTTGTATAATTCATGTGATGAATAATTAACATAGCCTGGCAATATTAATGGAAGGTGGACAAATGCATATGAGGTACATAGAATTCGACCAGTTGATGTTTTGGCCCGATTAAACCATCTTTTCCTAGGGAAAACAATGCCGTGTGCCTCACTTTACATCCAGTAGCATGCAAGTGAGCAAAAAGGAAGGAAGGAAAGAGTGGATCCAGATCATCAAGTGAAATAGATGGGTTCGAAGAGAAAACAACATACACAGCAAATTCTACCCTCGTCTCACCATCAAATAATTGTGGAGGAAGGCAACAAAGCACTAGGCGCCCCATGCCTTGATAGGTGAACCAACGCAAGATTGCTTAAATGCAAGCGAAATTGAAATTACGCGCATAGCATCCCTGCACAGCAACAAAGTCTTCAAGTAAGGAGCATAAAGAGACAGAGATATAAATAGAGATAGAACTATAGACAGAAAGCGAACGTAAAAAGCCTTGAAATCAATGTGTTTATCCATCTTCTGAGATCAGTTTTTTGGTTGGTTGAGCAACTCATGTGTCGGCCAGCCTTTGCTTCTATATGAATCAAGAACGGATTAAGTGAACTTGTATCTTCTTCTTTTTTGTACGATGGCTCCGCTAAAGCACATTCTCGTTTCCATTCAACAGATTCCATCTCATCGGTAATTTTCCTTTCCTTATGATAGAACTCATCTCATCAATTGTGGTTGATTTGGTCACATGGTCTACTATTCCTGGTAATGACTGGCCAAAATGCAGGACCTGCTCACTAGGCTGAAACAAATTCTGAACAAATTTGGCGACATTTTCCTCATAGAGTATATGCACCCCATACAAAGTCTTAGCTATTGGTTGAAAAATGAAAGTTCCACTTGGTTTGCTTTTTTCAACTTTCCGGCAAACCATTCTCGTGGAATGTACTTGCAATGTCCAAGTGAGCCTTTACTGCAATCTATGATTACTTGAAAGTCCACTGACTTTTCAAGCGAACCTTCAAGGGTCTCAAAATGGCAGGTAAATTCTAGTACATCCTCAACGAAGCTGTCTGATAACGCAATGTATCTGAAGAAATGATAGGAATTTGAAAAACCATGACAAATCTGAAAAAGGATAGTATCTGAAAAATGGTAGAAATACCTAATAAGAGAATCAGAAAAAGGATCAAATAAGCTCACATACTTGTAATAAATGAAATTACTTTTTAGTGCATCTTCTTAATAAATGAAAAAGTAAAGAACCAACAATTTCCATTTTGATCTCATAAATGCGGTACATAGGGTAAGAGCAGAATATCTAGAGAGTAAAAAAGAGAGTAAGATTTATATCACACATCTCATCCCTTTTCTGTCCTAAAAGGAATAGAATTAAATAATAGAATCCCCTTAAAAGTCATCACAATATTGAATAGATATAGATTTTGTTAAAACAAAAATAGGGAAAAGAGAATTAAAATACGTATCAAAAAGGGTTGATTTGTTTAGATTTTCATGTTGCTTTTTGAATACTTGCACTTGTGTGATTGTCTCATGTTGGTCATTTTTTTTTTTACTATATGTGTGCGTGTGTGTGTAACACTACCAAGTAACAAGTATATAGCATAATAGAAGCAAAAAATTAAGAGTGCCAAACCACTATTCTCATATTTGAAATGGATCAAGGTGGACTCCAAGCTGCAAGAAGGGAGCAAAATGGTGTTTGTTGTGTTAGCAATAATGTTGTTGCTTATGACGACTTAAGTAGCTGCCGTACTTAAAACGTACAAAGTCAAACTCAATCCATGTAATTCCAATACATGTCATAATTACTGCAATATAAAATATGGCACAAGGCTTGCTTCCTGGAGTTGCACAAGGGGAAATATGTGTGATTGTGTTTATAACGAGTAGAGAAATGTATTGCATTAAACCTTACTGCAAGGAAATTGTTGCTTTGAGATTGAGATTGTTTACTTTCCTTTGAATAAACTTATTAGATATTTCATTTATGTTTATGGGAAGAATTTGAAGAAAGGGCCAAAAAAAATTGAATTGAGCAAATGACCTTTTTTTTTTTAGAACCAAAAAACAAGTTCTTTTGTGCAGGCAAGCTGCCCGAGTTTTTTTTCAAAAAAATAAAGAAAATGACTGTAGCAAGATAAGGAACCTCAATAGGATGAAAAAAAAATGGAGCCATTTTGATGTCCAAAAAACCTTTTTTTTGGTGCTACAAACTGACCAAAAAAATAGGTCATTGATCAAAAAAAATTTTCCCAAAAAGTCATTTTTACAAATCGCCCTTCATTTTCACATTTTGTTAATTTTCCTCTCTCTTTCATGATATTTTGTCTGATTAGTTTGTGATCATATAAACAGCGGAGCTTGAAAATTTTAATCACTGCAAGCACTATAAAAAAATTTTTTTTAAAAAAACTTATTATTGAATACATAGTTACATATTTTAAATGTTGAATAAGGGCATCAATACGAGAGTGTTTGGAAGCAAAGCTAAAACCTGAATTTGAAACTTAAATATTGGAGTATGTGAGAGCGTCATACTATATATAGCATAGTTTTATTTTATACTGTAGTATATGAGAGATTTACGTTGCAACACTTAGAACTTGTTTGAAGCTAGAAATGGTTCCCAACCAAAGTTTTAGCCACAAAAAAGATTAAGATTTATTGTTAAGATCAGAGTAGGGGCACTGCATGTAAACTTCATTCCCCAACCCGATGAAAGGAAAATAAAGGCAGCATTACGAAGCGACAAACAAACATCAAAAGGATATCTATTGTAAAAACGACACCACGTAAAACGAGAATAACTGGAGACAGAATAAAAACGATGTTATGTGGAGGACGGCGGCAAATAAATGACAATACTGATATAGCCAAAGCTAGGTATAAAGCAACAACCATGGAAAAAACATTAAAGAAATACTATAAGAAACTTAGAACTGCAGCGACAATGAAAAAGCCATTAACATTAAGAACTACAAAGAAAAAAATTATAAAAAAACAGACACGGAGTAGAAAAATGCTGACAACGTAACCAAAAAAAAAAGCATCGGTATAAATACGGCTTCTATACCACAACACGGCATCAATAAACAATACCAATTTAAAAAACGACATCATACTCGAAGACGATTATAAAAGGACACCCAAAACCAGTAGAAAAAAGAAAGTTTTGTAGATGACATAAACCAGAAAGGACATAAATTTGAAAACTACAATATATATTACATAACAACCATTAGAAAATAATGAACAATATAAAAACGACATAAGCGATATTAAACTCTAAAAACGACAAACAATATAAGAGGTAACAAATATTCGCATTTATTAAAAAAAAGTTAATTTAATTATTTTTTAAGGTTTACTATTTGTTTTTTAATTATTGTTTTTGTGTGATTTTCTCATGATGGCAGAATCCCCTTAAAAGTCATCACAATATTGAATAGATGTAGATTTTATTAAAAAAAAAAGGAAAAGAAAATTAAACTACATACTAAAAAGTGTTGATTTGTTTAGATTTTCATGTTGCTTTTTGAATACTTGCACTTGTGTGATTGTCTCTTGGCCATTTTTTTCTTACTATATATATATGTGTGTGTAACACTACCAAGTACCAAGTAGAATAATAGAAGCAACAAATTAAGAGTGACAGAAACCAATATTCTCATATTTGCAATGGCTCAAGGTGGACGTCTAAGCTCCATGAGGTGGAACAAAATGGTGTTTGTTGCGTTAGCAATAATGTTGTTGGTTATGACGATTGAAGTAGCTGCCGTACGCAAATCGTACCAAGTCAACCTCAACCCATGTAGTCAAAATACATGCTATACATTCGGCAATGTAAGATATGGCAGTAAGCTTAAAGCATGGAGCTGCGTATGGCCGGACCATACGTGTGGTATGGTCTATGAAGAGTAGAGAAATCTATTGCATGAAACCTCATGTATTTTAGATTGTTTTCTTTCCTTTGAATAAACATATTAAATAAAATTTTATCTTCATATTTTGTTTTTCTTTTTCCTCTATCTCTCTTTCATGATATTTGACTGATTAGATTGTGATTCATATAAGTAGGGAGTCCTAAAAAATTTTGAAAAATGAGCACTATGAAAACGTTAAAAGAAAACTTATTATTGAACGAGAACATAGTTACATATTTCAAATGCTGAGTAAAGGCACTCTTATATTAGTTTTTCTAATTAAGTGTATCACAACCTAAGTTTCACAAAAATAAAGAAAGAAAAAAAAATTAGAGATTTAATTTTAAGTGCTGAGTAGGGGCCCCTGGCTTAGCCACCGCATATAAACTTCAATCGGGAATGAAGGCAGCATTAAGAAACGACAAACAAACATCCAAACGATATCTACTATAAAAACGACACCAAGTAAAACGAGAATAACTGGAGCTGGAATAAAAATGACGTAATGTGGAGAACGGTGGCATTAGATAGAGCAACAAAAGCGATATATAAAGCGACAACCTTGGTTAAAACAATGAAGAAATACTATAAGAAACCTAGAGCTGCAGCTAGAAAGAAAAATTATTAAAAAACAACACGGAGTAGAAAAATGATGACAACATAGAAAAACCAACAGTATAAATACGAATATTATATCAGGAAACAACATCAATAAACAATCCTAATTTAAAAACATCATACTTGAAGACGATGATAAAAGAACACCCGCAACCACTGGAAAAAGATTGTTTCGTAAATGACATGAACCAAAAAAAAACGACATAGATTGGAAAACTGCAATATATATTTCATAACAACAATTAGAAACGACATTCTGAAGAAAAACGATCTCAATTACAAAAGCGATAGTAAAGTCTAAAAGCGACGAACAATATAAAAGGTAACAGATATACAACAACATCATCTGGAAACGACTTGAAACCTAAAAACAAAAGGATTAATTTTAAAAATATAAAGGGCTGCCTCTTCTCTGTCTCACTACCTGGGGGAGTTGGTATGGAATCAACTTATCAAACACGGACATTGATTTCCTTTTAATTAACTCCTAATCCCCAAGACGTTGTCAAGTATGGCAGTCAAGTGACTATAATCTTGACCATAGGTGTTGCGGCATGATTGCAAGAGGATGACTTATTATGATTTCCTTTTCTCTCCTATCATTGAAGGACGATTCCCTTCGTCAATGGTGAGTTGTAATTTTGCCTTTTAGTAGGCATGCCAAATATGGCTTGAGCAGTTATGACTAAGGTTTCCTGGATACTACTAGAAAAAAAGTATGGGTTAAGATCTCTTGTCATTCCCCTTATGGTCTCAGTATATTTTTAAAGCGTTGTATAAGGATGCGAAGACATCGACGATCCCATTTTAACTAGCAAAAAAAATAAAGCAACTGTAGGCTTGTAGGTACTAAGCACTCCCTCTCCTATTTTCCATAACTATAGTACTTGTAATTTTGGGTGCATAAATTTCAAATTATAACATCCATTTTCTTTTATTTTTTGAACTTGTAATATCCATTTTCTTAAAATTTAAAATCCTCTATGTAAACGCCCCTTAGCTCGGACGTCGCAGATATCATTACATTCTTACGTTTATACTTACTTGGACTTTAAGCATAGATATTAATACAAAACTGAAACGATACTTTTAATTGTAAAAGTAAAACATACTTAACCAGGATCCATTCATACATTTTTTTAATTAACTTAACATTATTAAATCACATTATTTAACTCATTCCATATCATAATTTACTTTAATAAAATAAATATACCAAGTTGTAAAATCATGACTTATATAAACATCACAACATATCTCATCAATCATCATAACATTTAAAGCTTACTTACTCCCACAGTTCGGCAAGCTGAACTTGGGACTTCGTCAGGCCGAACATGATTGGCAGGCCGGCAGAGGCTTTGCAAAACTGGCTTAAAAACTCATCTTCGTCCGGCAGGCCAAACCTTTAGACTTTGGCGGGCCGACCCAGCCAAAATCTTTGAGAAAGATCAAAATGCGGAAGATAAAAATTCATTAAAATGATAAAATAACTTATAAAACCATAGTTCAAATATTCTTAAAACTTAACATAAAAATAATATTCAAAATATAAAACTTGATTTAAAACATAAGACGTTCATCTTGGCATTTCTTCCGGTTACAATTCATTGAGCTTTGTGTCCACACGCCTTTCCATGTCCTCCGCCTATACCAAGATTTTCTTACCCTTATCTGCAACATGACACAAAATATGATTAAGCTAATGCTTAGTAAGTATATATAATTCTCATAATTTAAAACATTACATAAACATCATCAACATCATTGTCATCATATCATAAAAGTGCCTTAAGCACAATTTCGTATAAACATATCTTTCATTACATTAACCATTTTAAAACTTATTCCATTTTTTTATCTTAAGGGCCCAAGTGTTGCACCATAAACATCATCATAGGCGTGCCGTCATGAGAGGAGAAGGGTAGCTAATCCAAAACCCAACATGACATCATAAAATATCCTAGCATAACATTGGTGTGTAACACTTATTAGGTGATACATATATACATAATTTTCATACTTTGAAACATGTCATCATCATACATACATAACTTTAAATCATGAAAATCTTTCATAAGAAATCCTTTAAGGAAAAATAGCCATAAAATCATCATGAACATCATTGTGAACATATCATCAAATCCTTGTAAAACGTGTCATGTTGCAGGTGAGAATGTACTTACTTTAACGCTAGCTTACTTGACCTTAATATACTTTTGGTGACGACACCGCGGTCTCGATGTGCTCGTTTCTTTGAGTGTTCATGCCATTTATCCATTAAAAATACAATAAAATTAATACTTATGATAAAACATTCATTCATATATCATTCTTTCTTATATCATTCATATATATATATTCATTCATCTCATATTACAAACATAATTCAAAACCATAAAAATTGTCATCACATAAACATGTTATTATGATTTTTCTTAAATCATAAAAAATTACCTTAAGCATATAAAAACAAACCATACATTTTGAACATAATTATCTTTTAAATAGAACATTTTTGAACAATTAAATATATATATTTTAATTTTAAAAATTCATACAAACACCATATTATCATGCATACAATTATTTCATTATCATAAAATCATTTAAACATACATAACATTTCATAAACAAAATCCAAAAATAACATTTATTAAAACAGTTTCGTAATGTAATCTCATAAAAATTTCGTAACATAAAATACATTCATCATACCTTTCACATGCACATTCTTAACGACTATCATGAAAAACATCATATTTACCCCTTGAATAACATTACTTTTTTCTTTCATGCATCAAGATTAAACAGTAAAATTTTACTGTGAGGGGTAGAAGATAGAAAATTCATATTTTATCATAAAAATGTTGAAACAACTTGAAACTTAGGAAAGCATCTTATAACACATACATGCATAACATATTAAAGAAAGATATTGTAGACGAATTAAGGAGGAGAATTTCTTTTCAAAAACACCGGAAAAACTAAATTCTTACCTTGAAATTTCTTCTCAAAGCCCTTGATTTCAACCAACAAAATTTAAATTTTTCTTTCAATACTAGCAGAGAATTTTTGGGAGAGATGGAGACAGGATTCGTGGAGAAGACAAGAGGAAGAATGAGAATGAGAAAAAATGTCTCAAATAGTGAATGAGAGGAGAAAATAACATGTGAGGAAAAGAGTCGTTAAAAATTTTAACGTAACAAGTATAATGAACATTCATTGCCCTCATTAAGTCAGAATTTCTGACTGTTTGACAGCCCAAAGCGTGAAGGAAGGAGAGAAGAAAAAGGAAGTCAAACAAATCATCACATCTTACCATATTTTGCCCTCTTAAAATAGGAAACCATTTAAAATAACACAAATCAATGCAAAGTCAAACCTTTTTATTTTCCTTAACTGATAAAATATTCCATTATTATGCCAATTAATCACATTAAACCATCCAATTAATGTAATTAACTCAGCCATAATTTTAGAGAGATTTCTGCTAACTGCTCGTCAACCGTGTTCGGCCTGCCGATTTTTCTCTTCGGCCTGCCAGTTCCACCAAGTTTGGCCTGCTGATGGTTTCCTTCGGCCTACCGATCTTTGGTAGTCTGTTCGGCCTACCGATCTTAAAATTTTGGCCTGTCGAACTGTCCTTAAATGCCATACATTAAAACCTTCAATTCATCATGCATCATAATTAAACATACATTAAAAAAATCATTAACACTTGAGCACAACGATTCCAAGCGGTCATCACCTGTCATAAAACTTGACATAAAAAGTTAGTAACATTAACATCATATATCTTTACATAGAACATAAATTATTAATAAAATTTCTTAACATTGTTACTAACTTAACGTGGTCTGTTACATAAAATAGGTGGGTGTTACACTCTAAACGCTGCTCCTTTTGTTGGAATTATATTAACGGAAAACACATTAGCTAGGTCAACCAATTATATTAACTATATTGAACTGGAAAAAGCCACCAACACGGCGCCAATCGCAAAACTACAAGAATCGAAAATCAAATAGTCCTTCCTCAAACTGGCTAATTGTTTATATAACTCCTACCATATTTAAAAGATCTGATAAAAAAACTGTTCATACCTAGCAAAGGTTATCCCATTTTTTAAAAAACTAGTTTTTTGACTCGTGCAAATACACGTAGTAGTGTTAGTGTTTGTAATCGTGTTGTTACTTTTGGATTGAGTTCAATCCTTTTTTAATTTAATTTATATTAGAAAAATAGATATATCGAAAAAGTATTAACAACAAATACTAAACAATGAACTCTAAGTTTTTTCTTTTTTTTTTCCCTCAAATTTGAGCATTGCAATATTGCAACTACACAACTACCGGGAACTGGAAATATTTGGCATCATTGATAAACAGAACAAATAAAACAAACTAAACATTTTATCCATGTTATTTACCAAAAAAAAGAAAAGGGAGAAGAGCAAAGAAAACAAACACAAAAAACCTCATGAACTTGTTTATTCCCTTTGTCAGTTAACCGGGACGTAGCTAAATTGATGGTACATAAAAGTTATTGAAAAAACATATAGTGATGTTTTAAAGGTGATCAACCACAGCCAAAAAAAAAAAAAGCGAAATGCAGAGATTTGGAGTACAACTAACTAAGATAGGTAAAGTAGCAAGCACCAGAGCATTAAAAAAATGAAAAAAAAAACAGCCAAAAAATTGATTAGCTGATTTTTGCCAACAAAAACATGCCATAAATCAACGAATCCAAAATTCAGCTCGCCAAAAAAAGTGCTCTATCTCACAAGAAGATTAATCACAAATGCTTCAAAAGTCCATATTTTTTTGTCCAACAAAGACATGTCATAAATCACAAATATCCACTATTTAGTACAGAAGATATCCACCGCCATAAAATATCCAAGCGTCCCAAAAAAAAAAAAAACAAAAAATACCTTGCGCATATTCTTTTTCAAATAAGCTTGATTTGTTAGAATTTTCTCTTTTTTCTAGAATATAATTTTCATTTTTATCTTCTAAACCTTATAAAATATATAACCTTTGTCCTTTGGTTTAAACATATGGGCATTACTGATAGTACTCAAATGGGTAAATTTTCATTGAAAAAAAAAAAGTCATGCGCTAGTTGTTTAAGTTTTCCAAATTTTTTGGAAGAATATTACGGAGAGCCTTAAAAATGTTTTACCGATAAGGTTCTACTTTAACTATCAAATCTATATTAGTTGTTGTTAATTTTGCATATTTAATGTTGATATAATTTCGATCAAGTCTAATGCTAAAATACGTACAAACGCTATCAATGGAAGTACTTACGGGTAAAAAAAAAAAACAAACTTTTTCTCTAATAATTACATCTTGATTCATCTTCTGTTCAGGTTTGGCAGCCTTTGGCGTTGGCAAAAGGATTTTACTCAGTCTAATATGCCTCAATTTCCATACGAAAAAGAAAAAGTATAAATACTAAATCAGCTTATTTGTACTCGATTTATTGTTGCTTTTGGAATATTTTATCGTCACTATCTCATGCTGGTGGTCTTTGGTTACTTTAACAAATGGCTATTATTTGGGAAAAAGAAAATGTTGAGTTTGGTTGTTAGCGAGGTATATTTTTAATCTTTATCTTCTCAAGATGGCATTCTGTTTTAATTACCATATCTGTCATGTTGATTACCAATTACAGAAGGAAAAAAAGTTTTGCTTTTAATAAAGATGTAAGCTTATGTTTGCAATGGAAGGTGAGAGTACTTTTGTAGTTCACACCTTATGTTTTGGATTATATCACATGTCTATATTTGTTTTCCGAATTTATACTCCTTTTTTTTATTTCATTTGTCAATGGTCAATATCCACCAGAAAGGACCTAAATGCTCAAAAAGACAAAGAAGAAAAAAAGGACAAAAAAATCAAAACTCCAAAATGTGAAGGACATTTAAGTCTTTTTCCATAGTTAAAATTAACCTTTCACCATAAGGATCGAAGATGAACTTAAAATATGATGGTATAAATACAATACAATCCAATATATATATATATATATATATATGCTTTTATGATTTTTGGAAAATTCATAATTATGTGTATGATATAAAATCGTGAAAACATAAACATTTGCAAATTTTGTAGTTGTATAATTCATGTAATGAATAATTAACATAGCCTGGCAATATTAATGAAAGGTGGACAAATGCATATGAGGTACATAGAATACGACCGGTCGATGTTTTGGCCCGATTAAACCATCTTTTCCTAGGGAAAACAATGCCGTGTGCCTCACTTTACTTCCAGTGGCATGCAAGTGAGCAAAAAGGAAGGAATGAGTGGATCCAGATCATCAAGTGAAATAGATGGGTTCGAAGTGAAAACAACATACACAGCAAATCCTACCCTCATCTCATCATCAAATAAATGTGGAGGAAGGCAACAAAGCACTAGGCGCCCCATGCATTGATAGGTGAGCCAACGCAAGATCGCTTAAATGCAAGCGAAATTGAAATTACGCGCATAGCATCCCTGCACAGCAACAAAGTCTTCAAGTAAGGAGCATAAAGAGACAGAGATATAAATAGAGATAGAACTATAGACACAAAGTGAACTTAAAAAGCCTTGAAATCAATGTGTTTATCCATCTTCTGAGATCAGTTTTTTGGTTGGTTGAGCAACTCATGTGTCGGCCAGCCTTTGCTTCTATATGAATCAAGAACGGATTAAGTAAACTAGTATCTTCTTCTTTTTTGTACGATGGCTCCGCTAAAGCACATTCTCATTTCCATTCGACAAATTCCATCTCATCTGTAATTTTCCTTTCCTTATGATAGAACTCATCTCATCAATAGTGGTTGATTTGGTCACATGGTCTACTATTTCCTGGTAATGACTGGCCAAAAAGCAGGTCCTGGTCACTAGGCTGATACAAATTCTGAACAAATTTGGCCACATTTTGCTCATAGAGTATATGCACCCCACACATTTTCACCCCCACTTCTTGGCTATTAGTTGAAAATGATAGTTCCACTTGGCTTGCTTTTTTCAACTTTCTAGCAAACCGTTCTCGTGGAATGTACTTCCAATGTCCAAGTGAGCCTTTACTGCAATCTATGATTGCTTGAAAGTCCACTGACTTTTCAAGCGAACCTTCAAGGGTCTCAAATGGCAGGTAAATTCTAGTGCATCCTGAATGAAGCTGTCTGATAACACAACGTATCTGAAGAAATGATAGGAATTTGAAAAACCACGACAAATCTGAAAAAGGATAGTATCTGAAAAATGGTAGAAATACCTAATAAGAGAATCAGAAAAAGGATCAAATAAGCTCACATACTTGTAATAAATGAAATTACTTTTTAGTGCATCTTCTTAATAAATGAAAAAGTAAAGAACCAACAATTTCCATTTTGATCTCATCAATGCGGTACATGGGGTAAGAGTAGAATATCTAGAGAGTAAAAAAGAAAGTAAGATTTATATCAACATCTCATCGCTTTTCTGTCCTACAAGGAATAGAATTAAATAATAGAATCCCCTTAAAAGTCATCAAAGAAAAGAAGAACAACTGTAAGTTAGATTTACTTGTTTTAGAAGCTTGTTTAGTTGAAGATGATACTTCACCTTGGATAATTGATTCAGGGGAAACTAACCATGTTTGTTCTTCTTTGCACATGCTTAGTTCTTCAAGGGACCTTGCCGACAGGGAATAAACGATGAGAGTGGGAGCGGAAGAGGTTGTTTCGGCAAGAGCAGTGGGAGTTGTTAAACTTTATTTTAGAAATAAGTTTTTAATTTTAGACTATGTTTATTACATTCCTTGTTTTCGTAGAAATTTGATTTCTGTTTCCAGGTTGTTTGAACAAATGTTTAATGTTTCTTTTAATAATAATTATGTTAATATTTCTAGAAATGGTTTGGATATTTGTTCTGTGCATCTGGAAAATGGGCTTTACACCTCAAGGCCCAATGAAAAAGCACTACTCAATACCGAAATGTTCAAAGTTGAACAACCTAAACCCAAGAAGCAAAAGATTTCTTCTAATAATGAAACATACCTATGGCACCTTAGATTAGGTTACGTTAACCTTGACAGAATTGACAGACTGGTAAAGGAAGGTCCTTTAAAAGAGCTAAAATTTAGTTTTCTATCAGTTTGTGAATCTTGTCTTGAAGGTAAAATGACTAAGAGGCCTTTCTCTACAAAAGGTGAAAGGGCCAAGGAACCACTTGAGCTAATACATTCAGACGTCTGTGGTCCAATTAATGTACAAGCACGTGGTGGTTACGAATATTTCGTCACATTTATTGACGATTATTCAAGGTATGGTTACATATACCTAATGCAAAGGAAATCTGAAACTTTTGGAAAATTCAAAGAATTCCAAGCGGAAGCTGAAAAGCAATTAGGAAAGACGGTGAAGAGTCTTCGATCTGATCGAGGAGGAGAATACCTTGATACTGAATTCAAGGACTATATGATAGAACATGGTATTCTATCACAACTCACCACACCTGGAACACCACAACAAAATGGTGTTGCAGAGAGAAGAAATAGAACGTTGCTTGATATGGTGAGATCCATGCTTAACTACTCAGCATTACCCACTTCATTTTGGGGATATGCACTGCAAACTGCAATATATCTTCTAAACATAGTTCCATCTAAGTCTATTTCAAAAACACCTTTAGAGTTATGGAATGGTCACAAACCTAGTATGCGACATATTCGTATATGGGGGTGTCTAGCACATGTGCTGAAAGATAAGACTGGGAAGTTTGAACCACATTCTGAAGTATGCTTATTTGTGGGATACCCAAAGGGAACGAGGGGAGGTTTGTTTTATAGTCCACAAGAAAAGAAAGTATTTGTATCGACAAATGCCACTTTTCTCGAGAATGATTATATGACAAACTATAAACCTCGTAGCAAAGTTGTACTTGAAGAGTTACTTTCTGATCAGATCAGACTGCAACCGACAACTGTTGTCGCAGGACAAAATGAGGAGACCACATCTCCCTATCAGAATGTCATACCACCTCTGTAACGCCCCTTAAATCAGACGTCACAGATGTCGTTACATACTTACATTTGAACAAGCATAAACTATAAACTATTAAATAATATCAAACTTAATCGTTACAATTGATTTTACAATTATTTAAAACTTACATTACCTGGATCCATTCATACGTTTTTTTTTAAAAAAAAACTGATCGTTGTTTTGAAATTAATCATTTAATTTATTTCATAACATATTTTATTCAATTATACTTAATTTATCATAAACTTATAGGTTGGTCAAGTTGTATAAATCAAAACTTATAAATATATTCCATAAAAACTCTTGATCAACACATCATTTGAAATTCATTTGTTTCCACAGTTCGGCAGGCCAAACTTGGGACTTCGGCAGGCCAAACTTGGGACTTCGGCAGGCCGTTCAACATCTGCAGGCTGGTGGCCGACAGAGGCTTTGCAAAACGGATTGAAAATTCATCCATGTTCGGCAGACCAAAAAATCCAGTTGGCCGGCCGAACTTCAAGACTTTGGCAGGCCGGCCACAGAGTTCGGCAGGCCGTCCGAGACCCTATTTCCTTGAAAAAAACTTAACTTAAAGCATTCCAACTTTACGTAAAATATAGCGGAAGTTCATAATTCATCAAAATGATAAAAACAACTTATAAAAACATAATATAAGTATTCTTAAAAACCTTAACAATATGTTCAAAATATATAATTGATTAAATCATAAAATCATTTCTTCTTGGCATGCTTCCGGTTACAATTCATCGTTCATGTTGCTCACACGCCGTCCCATGTCCTCCACCTATTCCATGACTCTCTTACCCTTATCTGCAACATGACATATAAAACATGATTAAGCTAACGCTTAGTAAGTACATATAATTCTCACAATTTATAAAGCATTTCATAAACATCGTCATCTTCATGATCATCATATCATAAAGTGCCTAAAGCATAATTTCATTGAACATATCTTTCATAGCGTTAACCATGTTAAAACTTAATCCATTTTATCTTAAGGGCCCAAGTGTTGCACCATAAACATCATCATAGGCGCGCCGTCATGAGAGGAGAATGGTAGCTAATCCCAAACCAAACATGACATCATAACATAACATTTCATAACATTGGATGTGCAACACTTATTAGGTGATATATATATATATACATACTTTTCATTCTTTGAAACATGTCATCATCATACATGCATATCTTTAAAATCATGAAAATCTTTCATAAGAAATCCTTTAAGGAAAAATCATCATAAAATCATCATGAATATCCTTGTAACAGGTGTCGTGTTGCAGGTGAGATTGTACTTACTTTATCGTTAGCTTACTTAACCTTAAAATTGCACTTGGTGACGACGTCGCGGTCTCGTTGTGCTCGCTTCCTTGAGTGTCCATGCCAATTATCCATTTAAAGATGCAATAAAATCAATACTTATCATAAAATATCCATACACTCATCTCATATTTTAAACATTATTCATAACCATAAAAAGAAAATCGTCATCACATATACATGTAATTATGATTTTCTTAAATCATAAAAATTACTTAAGCATATAAAACAAACCATGCATCTAAACATAATTATCTTTTAAATAAAACATTCCGTACAATTAATATATATATATATATATCAATTTAAAACCTCATACAATCATCATATCATCATGCATAAAATCATTTTATTATCATAGAATCATGTAAATACATTAAAACGTTTAATAAAACAAAATCCCAAAAACAACATTATCAAAACAGTTTTCTTATTATAATCTCATAAAAATTTCATAATACAAAATACATTCATTATACATAAATAGGAACATTCTTAAGAACTTTTCATGAAAACATCATATTTACCCCTTGACTGATCATTACGGTTTTCATACTTAAAAATTAAACAGTAACATTACTGTGAAGGGTAGAAGACAGAAATATTCATTTTTCATTAAAAACATTTATATGACATAAAACGTGAAGAAACATCACACATAATACTCATGAGCATCATAATAAAAACACAAAACAAAACACAATACCTAGAGAGGATATTGTAGGCGAAGTGAGGAGAAGAATTTCTTTTCAAAAATACCAGAAAAGCCGAATTCTTACCTTGGAGTTTATTCTCAAAATTCTTGAATTCACCAACAAAACAAAACTTTTTCTTTCAATATACTCAAAAATTTTCACGGGAGAGAGAGAAATTTCGTGAAGAAGAAAAGAAGGGGAAGATTAGAAAGTCAGAAAAAATGTCTCAGACTTTTGAGAGAGAGAGAGAAAAGAAAATTAATAAAAAGAAGAAACATTAATTAATTTTCTTTTAACGTAATAAACATAATGAGCATTCATGGCCTTCATTAAGTCAGAAAATTCTGACTGTTGAAGAGAGTGATTGGCGTGGGAAAGGAGGAAAAAGAAAAGGAAGGTCAAACATTATCAATCTTACCTTAAATTTACCTTCTAAAAATTGGAAACCTCTTTAAATAATACAAATCAAATCCTTTAATTTCCTTAACTGTTAAAAACATTCCATTATTATGCTAATTAATCACATTAATTCACCCAATTAATGTAATTAACTCAGCCATAATTTTGGAGGAATTTTCTGCTGACTACTTGTCAGCCATGTTCGGCCTGCCGGTTTTCCCCTTCGGCCTGCCGGTTCCAACAATTTCTGCCTGCCGGTGGGGGTTCTTCGGCCTGCCGTTCTCGGGCAAGACGTTCGGCCTGTCGAGCTTAAAAGTTTGGCCTGTCGATCTATCATTAAATGTCATAACATAAAACATTCATACATCATTGCATCATAAATAATCATATATTACGTCTTAAATAAATATATGCTTAGAATTCCACATGAACACTAGAGCACAACAATCCAATGCGGTCGTCACCTGTCACAAAACTTGACATAAAAAGTTAGTAACATGCACATCACATATCATATCATATAACGTTATTTATTAATAACGTTTCTCAATAACGTTAGGTCTTCTCGTAACTTGGTTTTCCGATCGAGTATCTTTATTGGCTTTTCTTCGTAACTTAGGTCTTCTCGTATCCCGATCACTTGTGGCTCAATCACATGCGTAGGGTCCGGAACATACTTCTTGAGCATGTAGACATGAAATACATCGTGCATTGCGGACATTTCAAAAGGCAACTTCAACTGATAAGCTACTTTGCCTATTCGTTTAACAATTTTATAAGGATCGATGAATCTTGGGCTTAACTTGCTTTTCTTTCCAAATCTCATAACCCCTTTCATTGGTGCAACTTTCAAGAACACATATTCACCCACAGTGAATTCTAAAGGTCTTCTTCTTTTGTCAGCATAACTCTTTTGGCGGCTTTGAGCGGTCTCTATCCTGCTTCTTATCAACTTTATCATCTCAGATGTTTCATTCACAAAGTCTGTTCTATCAGCATCAACACTTTCTATTAACTTCTTTTCACCAGCTTCGTGCCAACATATAGGTGACCTGCATTTTCGTCCATACAGCGCTTCATATGGTGCCATTCCAATTGTTGCCTGAAAGCTGTTGTTGTAAGCAAACTTTGCTAACGGCAACATTTTACACCAGCTGGTCTTAAAATCAAGAGAACATGCCCGCAACATATCTTCTAGAATCAAATTCGTCCTCTCTGTCTGGCCGTCAGACTGAGGATGAAAAGCTGTGCTAAAATGAAGCCTGGTTCCCATTGCATTCTGGAAACTCTTCTAAAACTTAGATGTGAACCTGCCATCACGATCTGAGATAATTGACTTGGGAATCCCATGTAGTCATACAATTTCCTTAACATAGAGTTCTGCTAACTGTTCCATAGAGTAAGTGATCTTGATAGGAATAAAATGTGCCGTCTTCGTCAGCCGATCCACAATTACCCAAATTTCATCATAACCATTTGTTGTTCTGGGTAAGCCGGTAATGAAATCCATTGCTATTTCTTCCCATTTCCATTCCGGTATTTAGATAGACTGTAGTTCACCACCAGGTCTCTGGTGTTCAGCCTTTACTTGCTGACATGTCATACATTTTTGCACATACTTTGCAACATCACGTTTCATCCCAAACCACCAGAAGTTACCTTTTAGATCATTATACATCTTTGTTGCACCTGGATGAATAGAGTAGGGGGTGTCAGGAATTTCTGCCAAGATTCTTTCCCTTAAATCATCAACATTGGGAACACATAAATGGTCCTTAAGGTACAAAGTTCCGTCATCCGCAACATGAAACTCTTGACATTTTCCTTCTTTCATTTCTTGCTTGATTCTTACAAGACTTACGTCGTCATCTTGCTTACTCCGAATTTCATCATACATCGTCGGAGCAAGAGAGAGTGCTGATAGCTGGCCTACTATAAGTTCTAAACCGAAGTCTAGAATTTCCTTCCTTAAGGGTGGAGACATTGCTTGCATAGACATTAACGTGGCAACTGACTTACTACTTAAAGCATCAGCTACTCGGTTAGCTTTACCAGGATGATAAAGGATTTCACAATCATAATCCTTCACCAACTCTAGCCATCTTCGTTGTCTCACATTCAGGTCTCTTTGCATGAAGAAATACCTCAGACTTTGATGATCAGTGAAGATCTTGCATTGGACTCCATACAAATAGTGTCTCCATATCTTCAACGCAAATACAACAGCTGCTAACTCGAGATCATGAGTAGGATAGTTCTTTTCGTAGTCTTTTAGTTGTCTTGAAGCATAAGCAATCACCTTTTCATTCTGCATTAATACAGCTCTGAGACCCATCTTGGATGCATCACTGTAAATTACAAACCCATCATTTCCCTCAGGAATTGCCAACACTGGAGCTGTCGTTAATCTTTTCTTCAGTTCTTGAAAGCTCTTTTCACATGCATCTGTCCATTCATACTTCTTTCCCTTGCGAGTTAAGTTTGTGAGTGGAGCCGCTATCTTGGAGAAATCTTCTACGAATCTCCGATAATAACCTGCTAGACCCAAGAAGCTCCTTATTTCACTCGCATTCATCGGTTGCTTCTAATTGAGTACAGCTTCTACTTTAGTAGGGTCTACCATAATTCCATCCTTCGAAATAACATGTCCCAGGAATGACACTTTATCAAGCCAAAACTCACATTTGGAGAACTTAGCATAAACCTGGTGTCTTCTTAAAGTCTCCAGCACAATCTTTAAATGCTCCTCATGCTCTTCCTGATTTTTCGAGTAAACAAGAATAGTCGATAAATACAACAACAAATTAATCAAGGAAATCTTTGAATACCCTGTTCATTAAATCCATGAAGGCAGCCGGTGCATTCATCAGACCAAAAGGCATAACCACAAATTCATGGTGACCATACCTCGACCTGAAAGCAGTCTTGGGAATATCTCCCTCTTTAATCTTCAACTGGTGATACCCTGATCGTAGATCAATCTTTGAAAAGACCGATGCACCCTTAAGCTGATCAAACAAATCATCAATTCGAGGCAACAGATACTTGTTCTTGATCGTCACCTTGTTTAGTTCCCTGTAGTCGATGCAGAGTCTCATAGTACCATCCTTCTTTTTTACAAATAAGACTGGTGCACCCCATGGTGAGTGACTTGGCCTGATAAATCCTTTTGTCAAGTAGCTCCTTTAGTTGCGTGTGAAGCTCCTTTAATTCTACCGGGGCCATTCTATAAGGAGCTTTAGAGATTGGTTCGGTGCCTGGAGCGAGCTCAATCTCGAATTCAACTTGTCTTTCTGGCGGTAGACTCGTCAGATCATCAGGAAACACATCTTCATATTCATGAACAACATGCACATCTTTAATTCTTGTCTTTCCTTCTTGGCTTTTGTCTACAACATTTGCCAGATAGCCCATACAGCCGCTTGCTAACAGCTTCCTAGCTTTCATTGCCGATAAAAACATGTGGGGTTTCTTCCTCGTCTCGCCAACATAAACAAATTTCTGATCACCTTTAGGATGGAAGATCACCTTTCGTTTTTGGCATTCGATCGCGGCATTATACCTGCTCAGGAAATCCATTCCAAGAATCATGTCGTAGTCATGCATGTCGATCACAATGAGGTCGACAAAAAGTTCCCTATCAGAAATCCATAGGGGTACTGTACGCAAACAATGCGTGGATAATATCACTTCCCCGGAGGGTAGTGCCGTAGTGAATCCCTGTCTCATTGGCTCTATACGAACCCCTAACTTCTTAGCATGTGACATACACACAAAAGAATGCGTGGCACCCGTATCAAAAAGAACATAAACATCATTACATAAGCTTGTTATCTGACCTGTGACCACATTGGAGGCTTCTGCAGCCACTTGTTCCTTTGTCATGGTATAGATTCGGGCGTTTGTCGGTGGGGCTTCAAGTCTCCCTTGATTAATAAGTGGCCCTTCAAGGGAGGCCTGCATCTGATGCAACTGGGCTTGAGGAGGAGGTCTCTGCGGGGCATTGGCATTCATCAGCTTGGGGCAATTCTTTACAAAATGATCTTCACGTCCACATATGAAACATTGGTTCGTCCCTAATCGGCATTCCCCTGGATGTTTCTTTCCACATTTGGCACATGGTTGAAATCGCCTATCATTGTTGTTGCGCTGACCATCATTGTGCCTTTTGTTGTCATGGCCCTACTGTTGTTGAGGATTGCCCTTCCTCTTGTTATTCCTCCAGTTCTGACTGTTGTTGTTGCTGTTGTTGTTGTTGTTGTTCCTGTGGGGAGGACGGCTCTGGTTGTTAGCATTGTTGGCTTGCTGGTTGGGCTGAGGCTGATTCCTTCTTAATTTTGACAGATGGAACTCAACACGTTGGGCTCTCATCATAACTTGTTCTTGGGTCCTTGGCGGACTTGCCCCATCAACAATTGCTGCAATATCTGGCCTAAGGGCTCTGATCAGCCTTCTGACCCTTTCATCTTCATTCGTAACCATCCTTGGACATAGACGAGCAAGCCGGTCAAACTTTGTCACCACATCAGTGACTGTCATATCCCCCTAGCGTAAGCTTTCGAACTCCTCATAATGTTTCCTCGTAACATTCATATGGAAGAACTTCATGTTGAACTCGTGAACAAAGTCAGCCCATGACATCTCTTCAACATTTCTGCTCTGTTCGATGCCATCCCACCATATCTTGGCCTCCATAGTAAGGCAGTACAAGGCACAGAGGACCTTTTCGTTGTCAGAGAAATCCATAAGTCTCAGGGTGTAACACCCGCCTATTTTATATAACGGACCACGTTAAGTTAGTAACGCTATTAAGGAATGTTATTAATAAATAACGTTATATGATATGATATATGATGTACATGTTACTAACTTTTTATGTCAAGATTTGTGACAGGTGACGACCGCATGGAATCGTTGTGCTCTAGTGTTCATGTGAAATTATAAATATATGATTATTTATGATGCAATGATGTGTGAATGTTTTATGTTATGGCATTTAATGACAGATCGGCAGGCCGAAGAGGGAAAATCGGCAGGCCGAAGAGGGAAAATCGGCAGGCCGAAGAAGGAAAATCGGCAGGCCGAACAAGGCTGACAAACAGTCAGCAGAAATCTCTCCAGAGTTATGACTGAGTTAATTACGTTAATTGGGTGAATTAATGTGATTAATTGGCATAATAATGGAATGTTTTTATCAGTTAAGAAAATTAAAGGATTAGATTTGTATTATATTAAGAGGTTTCCTATTTTTAGAAGGTAAGTTAAGGTAAGATTGATGATGTTTGACCTTCCTTTTCTATTCTCCTCCTTTCCCACGCCAATCACCTTTTTCATAGTCAGAAATTTCTGACTTAATGAAGAGTAATGACTCTTTATTATACACATTATGTTAAAAAAAAATTTTTACGCTCTTTCCTCAAATAATTTTTCTCGGTTCTGAACGTTCTCTCATTATTTTCTTTTCCTCCTCTCACGCCTCACGTCACGCCCCCAACAGTCGGAATTTTTCTGACTTAATGAAGGGAATTGAATTCCCATCAATGGTGTTTATTGCGTTAAAAATTTTAACGTTTCCTTTTTCATTATTTTCTCTCCTTCACACGTTTTGCCTCTCAAAAATTTCTGAGACATTCTTTCACTTCTCTTCCTCTTCCCTTCCTCACGAAATTTCTTTTTCTCTTCCACGGAAATTTTCTGAGCATATTGTAAAAAAAAAAAAAAAAGAGAGAAGTCTTGTTTCGTTGATCGAATTCAAGAATTTCGAGAAGAAACTTCAAGGTATGAATTCAGTTTTTTTTTGGTAAATGTAAAAAGATGTTCTCCTCTTCAAATTTCGTCTACAATGTCTTCTTTAGGTATTGTATTTTGTTATGTGTGTTGTCTCTTCACGTTTTATGTCATTTTAACATTTTATGAAAAATGAATATTTCTGTCTTCTACCCCTCACAGTAAATGTTACTGTTTAATTTTGAAGGTATGAAAAATGTAATGATTATTCAATAGGTAAAGAATGATGTTTTCGTGAAAAGTTGTTAATTATGCTTATGTATGAGTATGTAAGATGAATGTATTTTATGATTATGAAATGTTTTAATAAATGTTATTTCTGGATTTTTGATTATAAAATGTTATGTATGTTTAAAAGATTTTATGTTTTATTTAAAAGATAATTATGTTTAGATGTAGGGTTTTGAATAATATTTAAAATATGAGATGAGTGTATGGATATTTTATGATAAGTATTGATATTTTTATTGCATCTTAAAATGGATATATGGCATGGACACTTAAGGAAGTGAGCACAACGAGACCGCGGTGTCGTCACCAAGTGCAATATTAAGGTTAAGTAAGCTATCGATAAAGTAAGTACATTCTCACCTGCAACATGACACTTTTTCAAGGTTTAATGATATGTTTACAAGGATTTTCATGATGATTTTTTTTGATGATTTTTCTTAAAGGATTTCTTATGAAAAGTTTTTCATGATTTAAAGTTATGCATGTATGATGATTATGGTATGTTTCAAAGTATGCAAATTATGTATATATGTATCACCTAAAAAGTGTTGCACACCCAATGTTATAAAATGATATGTTATGATGTCATGTTTGGTTTGGGATTAGCTACCCTTCTCCTCTCATGACGGCGCGCCAATGATGATGTTTATGGTGCAACACTTGGGCCCTTAAGAATAAAAAATATATATATGGGATAAATTTTAAAATGGTCAATATCATGAAAGATATGTTTCTATGAAATTGTGCTTAAGGCACTTTTATGATACGATGATGATGATGATGATGATGATGATGTTTATGAAATGTTTTAAATTGTGAGAATATTATGTACTTACTAAGCATTAGCTTATTCATGTTTTATATGTCATGTTGCAGATAAGGGTAAGAGAGTCATGGAATAGGTGGAGGACATGGAACGGCGTGTGAGCAACATGAACGATGAATTGTAACCGGAAGCACGCCAAGAAGAAATGAATTTATGATTTAATAAAATTATATATTTTGAACATATTATATGTTGAGTTTTTTTTAAGAATACTTATATTATGGTTTTATAAGTTATTTTATCATTTTTCTATGAAATATGAACTTCCGCTATATTTTACGTAAAGTTAGAACGTTTTAATTTTTTTAAAGTAAATTTGGTCTCGGACGGCCTGTCGAACCCCGTGTCCGGCCTGCCGAAGACCAGAAGATCGGCCAACCGATCTATTTTTCGGCCTGCCGAACCTGGATGAATTTTTGGTCCGAATTACAAAGCTTCTGCCGGCCTGCCGGTGGAAGACGCTCCGGCTTGCCGATGTTGTTCGGCTTGCCGAAGTCCCAAGTTCGGCCTGCCGAACTGTGGGAATAAGTGGATTTCAAAGATGTGATGATCAAAGTGATTTAATGTGAGATTTTAATAAGTCTTGATTTTACTATTTGATTATCAATTATTATTAAATAAGTTCATGAATAATTTAAGTATAAACGAATGAATTATGTTATGGAATAAAATTAAACTATGTTCTTCGAAACAACGTAAGTTTAAAAAAAAATGTATGAATGGATCCTGGTAATGTAAGTTTAAGTACTTTTAAAATCTATAGTACGTTTGAGTTGATATTATCTATGAGTTTAATTATTTAAGCATGTATGAATATAAGTATGTAACGATATCTGTGACGTCTGAATTAAGGGGCGTTACAGGCTTTGGTATCAGAGAGAATCTTTCGATTACAATTCATATCGCCACACGTCAATCCAAGTCCTCCAAGTAAGTTTGTTAGATGTACTGATGCAAGTATGATAATAAGATTAAGGTTTGAATGTTTAATGATTAAAGACATAATAATGAAAACCTGTCTCATAAATAGAAGATGAATTTTAAGTCCTTATTATTTTAGGAAATTTACGATGGACGGCTATAGAAGAATGCAGACCCGCACCCAGTCTAACGAGAGACTTATGACGATGATCGCTGAACTACAAAGGCAGTTGGAGGATCAACAACGGGAAATAGCTGCATTAAGGGCCAACAGCCAGAATGGTGAACAACCAGGCAATGATGTGCCTCCTCCTCCTCCGCAGCCACAAGTACAAGTAAATGAAGTCCCAGCTCTTGCTGCTGAACCAAGAGCAGCCTATCAGGAACCTCTTTTGGTCAGATGGAAGAGAGTTAAGCCAGCTGACTTTGAGGGTTCTAAGGACCCGCTAGTCGCTCAAGGATGGTTAAAGACAATTGAGGCTACCTTACGACTCATGGATTTCACGGATAATGAAAAGGTCCTCTGTGCCTCGTACTGCCTTACTATGGAGGCCAGGATATGGTGGGATGGCATCGAACAGAGCAGAAGTGTTGAAGAAATGTCATGGGCTGACTTTGTTCACGAGTTCAACACGAATTTCTTCCACATGAATGTTATGAGGAAACATTATGAGGAGTTCGAAAGCTTACGTCAGGGGGATATGACAGTCACTGATGTGGTGACAAAGTTTGATCAACTTGCTCGTCTGTGTCCAGGGATGGTTATGAATGAAGATGAAAGGGTCAGAAGGTTGATAAGAGCCCTTAGACCAGACATTGCTGCAATTGTTGATGGGGCAAGTCCGCCAAGGACCCAAGAGCAGGTTGTTATGAGGGCCCAACATGCTGAGTTCCATTTGTAAAAGTTAAGAAGGAATCAGCCTCAGCCCAACCAGCAAGCCAACAATGCTAATAGCCAGAACCGTCCTTCCCACAGGAACAACAACAACAGCAACAACAACAGTCAAAACTGGAGAAACAATAAGAGGAAGGGCAATCCTCAACAATAGCAGGGCCAAGACAACAAAAGGCACAATGATGGTCAGCGCAACAACAATGACAGGCGATTCCAACCATGTGCCAAATGTGGAAAGAAGCACCCGGGGGAATGTCGACTGGGAACGAACCAATGTTTCATATGTGGGCGTGAAGATCATTTCGTAAAGAATTGCCCCAAATTGATAAATGCCAATGCCCCACAGAGACCTACTCCTCAGGCCCAGCTACATCAGATGCAAGCCTCCCTTGAAGGGCCACTAATTAGTCAAGGGAGACTTGAAGCCCCACCAACGAATGCCCGAATCTATACCATGACAAAGGAACAAGTGGCTGCAGAAGCCTCCAATGTGGTCACAGGTCAGATAACAAGCTTATGTAATGATGTTTATGTTCTTTTTGATACGGGTGCCACGCATTCTTTTGTGTCTATGTCACATGCTAGGAAGTTAGGGGTTCGTTTAGAGCCAATGAGACAGGGATTCACTACGACACTACCCTCCGAGGAAGTGATATTATCCACGCATTGTTTGCGTGCAGTACCCCTATGGATTTCTGATAGGGAACTTTTGGTCGACCTCATTGTGATCGACATGCATGACTATGACATGATTCTTGGGATGGATTTCCTAAGCAAGTATAATGCCGCGATCGAATGCCGGAAACGAAAGGTGATCTTCCATCCTGAAGGTGATCAGAAATTTGTTTATGTTGGCGAGACCAGGAAGAAACCCCACATGTTTTTATCGGCAATGAAAGCAAGGAAGCTGTTAGCAAGTGGCTGTATGGGCTATCTGGCAAATGTTGTAGACAAAAGCCAAGAAGGAAAGACAAGAATTAAAGATGTGCATGTTGTTCATAAATATGAAGATGTGTTTCCTGATGATCTGACGAGTCTACCGCCAGAAAGAGAAGTTGAATTCGAGATTGAGCTCGCTCCAGGCACCGAACCAATCTCTAAAGCTCCTTACAGAATGGCCCCGGCAGAATTAAAGGAGCTTCACACGCAATTAAAGGAGCTGCTTGACAAAGGATTTATCAGGCCAAGTCACTCACCGTGGGGTGCACCAGTCTTATTTGTGAAAAAGAAGGATGGCACTATGAGACTCTGCATCGACTACAGAGAACTGAACAAGGTGACAATCAAGAACAAGTATCTGTTGCCTCAAATTGATGATTTGTTTGATCAGCTCAAGGGTGCATCGGTGTTCTCAAAAATTGATCTACGATCAGGATATCACCAGTTGAAGATTAAAGAAGGAGATATCCCCAAGACTGCGTTCAGGTCGAGGTATGGTCACCATGAATTTATGGTTATGCCTTTCGGTTTGACGAATGCACCTGCTGCCTTTATGGATTTAATGAACAGGGTATTCAAGGATTTTCTCGATAAATTTGTTGTTGTATTTATCGACGATATTCTTGTCTACTCGAAGAGTCAGGAAGAGCATGAGGAGCATTTAAGGATCGTGCTGGAGACTTTAAGAAGACACCAGCTTTATGCTAAGTTCTCTAAATGCGAGTTTTGGCTTGATAAAGTGTCATTTCTAGGGCATGTCATTTCAAAGGATGGGATAATGGTAGACCCTACTAAAGTATAAGCTGTACTCAATTGGAAGCAACCGATGAATGCAAGTGAAATAAGGAGTTTATTGGGTCTAGCAGGTTACTATCGGAGATTCGTAGAAGACTTCTCCAAGATAGCAGCTCCACTCACGAACTTAACTCGCAAAGGAAGGAAGTATGAATGGACAGATGCATGTGAAAAGAGTTTTCAAGAGTTGAAGAAAAGATTAACGACGGCTCCAGTGTTGGCAATTCCTGAGGGAAATGATGGGTTCGTAATCTATAGTGATGCATCCAAGATGGGCCTAGGAGCTGTATTGATGCAAAATGAAAAGGTGATTGCTTATGCTTCAAGGCAACTAAAGGATTATGAAAAGAACTATACTACTCATGACCTCGAGTTAGCAGCAGTTGTCTTTGCATTAAAGATATGGAGACACTATTTATATGGGGTCCAATGCAAGATATTCACAGATCATCAAAGTCTGAAGTATTTCTTCACGCAAAAAGACCTGAACATGAGACAACGAAGATGGCTAGAGTTGGTGAAGGATTATGACTGTGAAATCCTTTATCATCCTGGTAAAGCTAACCGAGTAGCTGATGCTTTAAGTAGGAAGTCAATTGCCACATTGATATCTATGCAAGCAATGTCTCCACCTTTAAGGAATGAAATTTTAGACTTCGGTTTAGAACTTATAGCAGGTCAACTATCAGCACTCTCTCTTGCTCCGACAATGTATGATGAAATTCGGAGTAAGCAAGATGACGACGTGAGCCTTGTAAGGATTAAGCATGAAATAAAAGAGGGAAAATGTCAAGAGTTTCGTATTGTTGATGACAAAACTCTGTACCTTAAGGATCGTTTATGTGTTCCCAATGTTGATAATTTAAGGGAGAGGATCTTGGCAGAAATTCATGACACTCCTTACTCTATTCATCCAGGTGCAACGAAGATGTATAATGATCTAAAGGGTAACTTTTGGTGGTTTGGAATGAAACGTGATGTTGCAAAGTATGTGAAGAAATGTATGACATGTCAGCAAGTAAAAGCTGAACACCAGAAACCTGGTGGTGAACTACAGTCTATTCAAATACCGGAATAGAAGTGGGAGGAAATAGCAATGGATTTCATTACCAGCTTACCCAGAACTACAAACAGCTATGATGCAATTTGGGTAATTGTGGATCGGCTGACGAAGACGGCGCATTTCATTCCTATCAAGATCACTTATTCCATGGAATGATTAGCGGAACTCTATGTTAAGGAGATTGTACGACTACATGGGATTCCCAAGTCAATTATCTCAGATCGTGATGGTAGATTCACATCTAAATTTTGGAAAAGTGTCCAGAATGCAATGGGAACCAGGCTTCATTTCAGTACAGCTTTTCATCCTCAGACTGACGGCCAAACAGAGAGGACGAACTTGATTTTAGAAGATATGCTACGGGCATGTTCTCTCGATTTTAAGACCAGCTGGTGTAAAATGTTACCATTAGCAGAGTTTGCTTACAACAACAGCTTTCAGGCGACAATTGGAATGGCACCATATGAAGCACTGTATGGACGGAAATGCAGGTCACCTATATGTTGGCACGAAGCTGGTGAAAAGAAGTTGATGGAAAGTGTTGATGCTGAAAGAACCGACTTTGTAAATGAAACTTCTGAGATGATAAAGTTGATAAGAAGAAGAATAGAGACTGCTCAAAGCCGTCAAAAGAGTTATGCTGACAAAAGAAGAAGACCTTTAGAGTTCGCTGTAGGCGAATATGTGTTCTTAAAAGTTGCACCAATGAAAGGGGTTATGAGGTTTGGGAAGAAAAGCAAGTTAAGCCCAAGATTCATCGGTCCTTATGAAATTGTTAAACAAATAGGCAAAGTAGCTTATCAGCTGAAGTTGCCATCTGAAATGTCCACAATACACGATGTATTTCATGTCTCCATGCTAAAGAAGTATGTTCCGGACCCTACGCATGTGATTGAGCCACAAGTGATCGAGATACAAGAAGACCTAAGTTATGAAGAAAAGCCAATGAAGATACTCGATCGAAAAACTAGGACTTTGAGGAATAAAGAAATTCCATTGGTTAAGGTGTTATGGCGAAATCAGCAAGTTAAAGAAGCTACATGGGAACGTGAAGATGACATGAAAGTTTTGTATCCACATTTGTTCTAAGTTTCGAGGACGAAACTTTTATAAGGTGGGGAGAATTGTAACACCCGCCTAGGACGAAACTTTTATAAGGTGGGGAGAATTGTAACACCCGCCTATTTTATATAACGGACCACGTTAAGTTAGTAACGCTATTAAGGAATGTTATTAATAAATAACGTTATATGATATGATATGTGATGTGCATGTTACTAACTTTTTATGTCAAGATTTGTGACAGGTGACGACCGCATGGAATCGTTGTGCTCTAGTGTTCATGTGAAATTATAAATATATGATTATTTATGATGCAATGATGTGTGAATGTTTTATGTTATGGCATTTAATGACAGATCGGCAGGCCGAAGAGGGAAAATCGACAGGCCGAACAAGGCTGACAAACAGTCAGCAGAAATCTCTCCAGAGTTATGACTGAGTTAATTACGTTAATTGGGTGAATTAATGTGATTAATTGGCATAATAATGGAATTTTTTTATCAGTTAAGAAAATTAAAGGATTAGATTTTTATTATATTAAGAGGTTTCCTATTTTTAGAAGGTAAGTTAAGGTAAGATTGATGATGTTTGACCTTCCTTTTCTATTCTCCTCCTTTCCCACGCCAATCACCTTCTTCATAGTCAGAAATTTCTGACTTAATGAAGAGTAATGACTCTTTATTATACACATTATGTTAAAAAAAAAAAATTTACGCTCTTTCCTCAAATAATTTTTCTCGGTTCTGAGACGTTCTCTCATTATTTTCTTTTCCTCCTCTCACGCCTCACGTCATGCCCCCAACAGTCAGAATTTTTCTGACTTAATGAAGGGAATTGAATTCCCATCAATGGTGTTTATTGCGTTAAAAATTTTAACGTTTCCTTTTTCATTATTTTCTCTCCTTCACACGTTTTGCCTCTCAAAAATTTCTGAGACATTCTTTCACTTCTCTTCCTCTTCCCTTCCTCACGAAATTTCTTTTTCTCTTCCACGGAAATTTTCTGAGCATATTGTAAAAAAAAAAAAAAAAGAGAGAAGTCTTGTTTCGTTGATCGAATTCAAGAATTTCGAGAAGAAACTTCAAGGTATGAATTCAGTTTTTTTTTGGTAAATGTAAAAAGATGTTCTCCTCTTCAAATTTCGTCTACAATGTCTTCTTTAGGTATTGTATTTTGTTATGTGTGTTGTCTCTTCACGTTTTATGTCATTTTAACATTTTATGAAAAATGAATATTTCTGTCTTCTACCCCTCACAGTAAATGTTACTGTTTAATTTTGAAGGTATGAAAAATGTAATGATTATTCAATAGGTAAAGAATGATGTTTTCGTGAAAAGTTGTTAATTATGCTTATGTATGAGTATGTAAGATGAATGTATTTTATGATTATGAAATGTTTTAATAAATGTTATTTCTGGATTTTTGATTATAAAATGTTATGTATGTTTAAAAGATTTTATGTTTTATTTAAAAGATAATTATGTTTAGATGTAGGGTTTTGAATAATATTTAAAATATGAGATGAGTGTATGGATATTTTATGATAAGTATTGATATTTTTATTGCATCTTAAAATGGATATATGGCATGGACACTTAAGGAAGTGAGCACAACGAGACCGCGGTGTCGTCACCAAGTGCAATATTAAGGTTAAGTAAGCTATCGATAAAGTAAGTACATTCTCACCTGCAACATGACACTTTTTCAAGGTTTAATGATATGTTTACAAGGATTTTCATGATGATTTTTTTTGATGATTTTTCTTAAAGGATTTCTTATGAAAAGTTTTTCATGATTTAAAGTTATGCATGTATGATGATTATGGTATATTTCAAAGTATGCAAATTATGTATATATGTATCACCTAATAAGTGTTGCACACCCAATGTCATAAAATGATATGTTATGATGTCATGTTTGGTTTGGGATTAGCTACCCTTCTCCTCTCATGACGGCGCGCCAATGATGATGTTTATGGTGCAACACTTGGGCCCTTAAGAATAAAAAATATATATATGGGATAAATTTTAAAATGATCAATATCATGAAAGATATGTTTCTATGAAATTGTGCTTAAGGCACTTTTATGATACGATGATGATGATGATGATGATGATGTTTATGAAATGTTTTAAATTGTGAGAATTTTATGTACTTACTAAGCATTAGCTTATTCATGTTTTATATGTCATGTTGCAGATAAGGGTAAGAGAGTCATGGAATAGGTGGAGGACATGGAACGGCGTGTGAGCAACATGAACGATGAATTGTAACCGGAAGCACGCCAAGAAGAAATGAATTTATGATTTAATAAAATTATATATTTTGAACATATTATATGTTGAGTTTTTTTTAAGAATACTTATATTATGGTTTTATAAGTTATTTTATCATTTTTCTATGAAATATGAACTTCCGCTATATTTTACGTAAAGTTAGAACGTTTTAATTTTTTTTAAAGTAAATTTGGTCTCGGACGGCCTGTCGAACTCCGTGTCCGGCCTGCCGAAGACCAGAAGATCGGCCGACCGATCTATTTTTCGGCCTGCCGAACCTGGATGAATTTTTGGTCCGAATTACAAAGCTTCTGCCGGCCTGCCGGTGGAAGACGCTCCGGCTTGCCGATGTTGTTCGGCTTGCCGAAGTCCCAAGTTCGGCCTGCCGAACTGTGGGAATAAGTGGATTTCAAAGATGTGATGATCAAAGTGATTTAATGTGAGATTTTAATAAGTCTTGATTTTACTATTTGATTATCAATTATTATTAAATAAGTTCATGAATAATTTAAGTATAAACGAATGAATTATGTTATGGAATAAAATTAAACTATGTTCTTCGAAACAACGTAAGTTTAAAAAAAAATGTATGAATGGATCCTGGTAATGTAAGTTTAAGTACTTTTAAAATCTATAGTACGTTTGAGTTGATATTATCTATGAGTTTAATTATTTAAGCATGTATGAATATAAGTATGTAACGATATCTGTGACGTCTGAATTAAGGGGCGTTACACAGGGTAGCTTCGATCGTCTTCAACCATCCCTGTGCTACAAGCGGGTCCTTTGAACCTTCAAAGTCAGCTGGCTTGACTCTCTTCCATCTGACCAGAAGAGGTTCCTGATAGGCTACTCTTAGTTCAGCAGCAGGAACTGGAACTTCATTTACTTGTACTTGTGGCTGCGGAGGAGGAGGAGGCATATCATTGCCTGGTTGTTCACCATTCTAGCCGTTGGCCCTTAATGCAGCTATTCCTCGTCGTTGATCCTCCAACTGCCTTTGCAATTCAGCAATCATCGTCATGAGTCTTTCGTTGGTCTGGGTGCGGGTCTGCATTCTTCTGTGGCCGTCCATCGTAATTTTCTAAAATAATTAGGTCTTATAAATAATCTACCATTTATGAGACAGGTTTTCACTACTATATCTTTTAATCATTAATCAATCAAACCTTAATCTTATCATCATACTTGCGTCTATACATCTAACTTAATATCATACTTACTTGGAGGACTAGGATTGACATGTGGCGATATGAATTGTAATCGGAAGATTTACTCCGATGCCAAAGCCTGTAACGCCCCTTAAATCAGACGTCACAGATGTCGTTACATACTTACATTTGAACAAGCATAAACTATAAACTATTAAATAATATCAAACTTAATCGTTACAATTGATTTTACAAGTATTTAAAACTTACATTACCAGGATCCATTCATACTTTTTTTTTTAAAACTTATCGTTGTTTCGAAATTAATCATTTAATTTATTTCATAACATATTTTATTCAATTATACTTAATTTATCATAAACTTATAGGTTTTTCAAGTTGTATAAATCAAAACTTATAAATATATTCCATAAAAACTCTTGATCAACACATCATTTGAAATTCATTTGTTCCCACAGTTCGGTAGGCCGAACTTGGGACTTCGGCAGGCCGTTCAACATCGACAGGCCGATGTTTCCTCTGCCGGCAAGCCGGTAGAGGCTTTGCAAAACGGATTGAAAATTCATCCATGTTCGGCAGACCAAAAAATCCAGTCGGTCGGTCGAACTTCGGGAGGTCGGCAGGCCGGCCACAGAGTTCGGCCGGCCATCCAAGACCCCATTTCCTTGAAAAAAACTTAACTTAAAGCGTTCCAACTTTACGTAAAATATAGCGGAAGTTCATAATTCATCAAAATGATAAAACAACTTATAAAAACATAATATAAGTATTCTTAAAAACCTTAACAATATGTTCAAAATATATAATTGATTAAATCATAAAATCATTTCTTCTTGGCATGCTTCCGGTTACAATTCATCGTTCATGTTGCTCACACGCCGTCCCATGTCCTCTACCTATTCCATGACTCTCTTACCCTTATCTGCAACATGACATATAAAACATGATTAAGCTAACGCTTAGTAAGTACATATAATTCTCACAATTTATAAAGCATTTCATAAACATCGTCATCTTCATGATCATCATATCATAAAGTGCCTTAAGCATAATTTCATTGAACATATCTTTCATAGCGTTAACGATGTTAAAACTTAATCCATTTTATCTTAAGGGCCCAAGTGTTGCACCATAAACATCATCATAGGCGCGCCGTCATGAGAGGAGAATGGTAGCTAATCCCAAACCAAACATGACATCATAACATAACATTTCATAACATTAGATGTGCAACACTTATTAGGTGATATATATATATATACATACTTTTCATTCTTTGAAACATGTCATCATCATACATGCATATCTTTAAAATCATGAAAATCTTTCATAAGAAATCCTTTAAGGAAAAATCATCGTAAAGTCATCATGAATATCCTTGTAGCAGGTGTCGTGTTGCAGGTGAGATTGTACTTACTTTATCGTTAGCTTACTTAACCTTAAAATTGCACTTGGTGACGCGCCGCGGTCTCGTTGTGCTCGCTTCCTTGAGTGTCCATGCCATTTATCCATTTAAAGATGCAATAAAATCAATACTTATCATAAAATATCCATACACTCATCTCATATTTTAAACATTATTCATAACCATAAAAAGAAAATCGTCATCACATATACATGTAATTATGATTTTCTTAAATCATAAAAATTACTTAAGCATATAAAACAAACCATGCATCTAAACATAATTATCTTTTAAATAAAACATTTCGTACAATTAATATATATATATATATATCAATTTAAAACCTCATACAATCATCATATCATCATGCATAAAATCATTTTATTATCATAGAATCATGTAAATACATTAAAACATTTAATAAAACAAAATCCCAAAAACAACATTATCAAAATAGTTTTCTTATTATAATCTCATAAAAATTTCATAATACAAAATACATTCATTATACATACATAGGCACATTCTTAAGAACTTTTCATGAAAACATCATATTTACCCCTTGACTGATCATTACGTTTTTCATACTTAAAAATTAAACAGTAACATTACTATGAAGGGTAGAAGACAGAAATATTCATTTTTCATTAAAAACATTTATATGACATAAAACGTGAAGAAACATAACACATAATACTCATGAGCATCATAATAAAAACACAAAACAAAACACAATACCTAGAGAGGATATTGTAGGCGAAGTGAGGAGAAGAATTTCTTTTCAAAAATACCAGAAAAGCCGAATTCTTACCTTGAAGTTTCTTCTCAAAATTCTTGAATTCACCAACAAAACAAAACTTTTTCTTTCAATATACTCAAAAATTTTCACGAGAGAGAGAGAAATTTCGTGAAGAAGAAAAGAAGAGGAAGATTAGAAAGTCAGAAAAAATGTCTCAGACTTTTGAGAGAGAGAGAGAAAAGAAAATTAATAAAAAGAAGAAACGTTAATTAATTTTCTTTTAACGTAATAAACATAATGAGCATTCATGGCCTTCATTAAGTCAGAAAATTCTGACTGTTGAAGAGAGTGATTGGCGTGGGAAAGGAGGAAAAAGAAAAGGAAGGTCAAACATTATCAATCTTACCTTAAATTTACCTTCTAAAAATAGGAAACCTCTTTAAATAATACAAATCAAATCCTTTAATTTCCTTAACTGATAAAAACATTCCAATATTATGCCAATTAATCAAATTAATTCACCCAATTAATGTAATTAACTCAGCCATAATTTTGGAGGAATTTTCTGCTGACTACTTATCAGCCATGTTCGGCCTGCTGGTTTTCCCCTTCGGCCTGCCGGTTCCAGCAAGTTCGGCCTACCGGTGGGGGTTCTTCGGCCTGCCATTCTCGGGCAAGACGTTCGGCCTGTCGAGCTTAAAAGTTTGGCCTACCGATCTCTCATTAAATGTCATAACATAAAACATTCATACATCATTGCATCATAAATAATCATATATTACATCATAAATAAATATATGCTTAGAATTCCACATGAACACTAGAGCACAACGATCCCATGCGGTCGTCACCTGTCACAAAACTTGACATAAAAAGTTAGTAACATGCACATCACATATCATATCATATAACGTTATTTATTAATAACATTTCTCAATAACGTTACTAACTTAACGTGGTCCGTTACATAAAATAGGCGGGTGTTACAGGGACGGCGACACGTAACGCTACTGTGGGACCACAATAAGAGCCAATTATGCCGGGGGTGAACTACGACCTCATGGGGGCTTGAGTGGGGCCAGCCACCACACTGGTCGTGAGCTTTTGGTAATTTCTGATGGTGATTCTAAACCCTATGATGATTGGGTTCTTGACTCTACATGTACATTTCATATGTGTCCCAACCATGACTGGTTTTCAACATATGAAATGATTCCTAAGGGCTCTATTTTGATGGAAAACAACGCCCCATGCAAGGTTGCTGGTATTGGTACTATCAGAATTAAGATACGTGATGGCATAGTGAGGACACTAGGTGATGTGAGGCATGTCCCCGATCTTAAGAGGAATTTAATTTCCTTAGGTACTCTTGATGCTAAAGGGTACAAGTACACCGATGAAGGTGGAGTTTTGAAAGTCAGTAAAGGCGCTCTTGTGATGATGAAAGCGTAGAAGAAGACTATTAGTTTGTATGTTCTGTAGGGTACTACAGTTGTTGGTGACGCAAAAGTTACTACTTCCACTATGTCTGATGATGATCTCACTAAGTTATGGCATATGTGAGTAGGGTATATGAGTGAGCTTGGGATGACAGAGTTAAGTAAGCGAGAATTGCTTAATGGACAGTGCACAGGTAAGATGGAGTTTTGTAAGCACTGTGTTTTTGGAAAACAGAAGAGAGTTCGATTTGGCAAAGGCATTCACAACACAAAAGATATTTTGGAGTATGTTCATTCTCACCTTTGGGGACTGTTTATTGTTCCTTCTTATGGTGGTGCTGATTATATACTTACCATCATTGACGACTATTCCAGAAAGGTATGGACATTCTTTTTGAAGCGGAAGAATGATGTCTTTGCTACATTCAAAGATTGGAAGACCATGATAGAAAAGCAGGCCGGTAAGCCAGTTAAACGTCTCCACACTAATAATGGCTTGGAGTTTTGTTCGAATAAATTTAATTCCTTCTATAAATCAAAGGAAATTCTGAGAGACTTAACAGTTCAACGTACTCCGCAGCAAAATGGTGTGGCCGAGAGGATGAACAAGACGTTGATGGAGAAAGTGCGCTGCATACTCTCTAATGCTGGGCTACCTAAGTCATTTTAGGCTGAAGCCGCTTCTACAGCTTTCTATTTGGTCAATCGCTCTCCTTCCATCGCTCTTAACAAGAAGACACCACAAGAGATGTGGTCAGGAGAACCTACAGATTACTCAAATTTAAGAATTTTTGGCTGTCCTGCTTATGCTCATGTTGGCAATGGAAAATTGGAGCCTAGATCCTTGAAGTGCATACTTCTTGGTTATAAGCCTGGTGTTAAAGGCTATAAGTTATGGTGCCCAGAAACTAAGAAAGTTATTATCAGAAGAGATATTGTGTTTGATGAGACTTTTATGTTACGTGGGACATCTACTACGGGATCTAGTGATGTTGATCAGGACAGATATGGCAAACATGTGGAGTTTCAAATAGAGGCAGGTACATCATATGATTCTACTTCCCAGTCATGTTTAGACAGTCAAGGCGATAGTGCTTCCCCATCGCCATCACCGTTGCCACCACAGTACTCTATTGCTAAGGACAGGCCGAGGAGAGATGTTAGGCCTCCACAGAGATATGTTGAGACTGACTTGGCGGCTTATGCTTTATCAGTGGCAGAAGGTATTGAGTCCGGTGAAGAACCTTCTACCTATTCAGAGGCGGTTAATTCAGTTAACTCTAGCAAGTGGATGATTGCTATGCAGGTTGAGATGGAATCCCTACATAAGAATGACACATGGGATTTGGTGAAGTTACCCAAAGGGAAAAAAGCTGTTCGCTGCAAATGGGTATTTAAAAGAAAAGAAGGCACACCGGGAGTTGAAGATGCTAGGTACAAGGCTAGACTGGTTGCAAAAGGATACAGTCAGATTTTAGGTGTTGACTTTACAGATGTTTTTTCTCCTGTGGTTAAGCATAGCTCAATTCAAGCCTTGCCGGTATTGCGGCCACTCATGATCTTAAGCTTCAGCAGTTAGATGTGAAGACTGTATTTTTGCATGGAGAGCTTGAGAAAGACATTTACATGCAGCAACCCCAGGGTTTCATTGTTACAGGAAAAGAAGACCATGTTTGCTCGTTGAAAAAGTCTCTTTATGGTTTGAAATAGTCTCTTAGGCAGTGGTATAAGAGATTTGACTCATTTATGATTGCTCATGAGTTCAAGAGGAGTAGCTATGACAGTTGTGTCTACTTCAAGACGGGTGATGATGGGTCCTTTGTTTATTTGCTCTTATATGTTGATGATATGTTGATTGCTGCTAAGGATAAAGGAGAGATTAAGAAGTTAAAGGCTCAACTCAGTAGAGAGTTTGAGATGAAGGACTTGGGAGCTACCAAGAAGATTCTTGGCATGGAGATTTTGAGAAATAGAAAGGCAGGTAAGCTTTATCTGAGTCAGAAAGGCTATATCGAAAAAGTTTTGCACAAGTTCAACATGAAGAAAGCAAAACCAATGAGCACTCTGTTAGTAGCACATTTTAGACTTTCAGCTGCGTTAGCTCCATTGTCAGATGATGAGGTTGAGTACATGTCACGTGTTCCATACTCTAGTGCAGTTGGTTCCCTCATGTATGCTATGGTATGTTTTCATCCAGATTTATCATATGCAGTTAGTGCAGGTAGTAGGTACATGGCTAATCCAAATAAAGAGCACTAGAAAGCGGTGTAATGGATTCTCAGATACTTGCGTGGTACTACTAATGTTTGTTTGCACTTTAGGAGGACTAGAGATGGTGTTGTGGGATATGTTGATTCTTATTATGCTAGAGACTTGGATAGGAGGGGGTCGCTTACTGGGTATGTGTTTACAGTTGGTGGTTGTGCTATGAGTTGGAAGGCTACCTTGCAGGCTAATGTTGCTTAGTCTACTACTGAGGCTGAATATATGGCTGTTAAAGAGGCTTTAAAAGAAACTATTTGGTTGAAAGGCCTATTTGGAGAACTCAATGAAGACTTGCAGACTTCTATGGTGATGTGTGATAGTCAAAGTGCTATTTTTCTCACTAAAGATCAAATGTTTCATGAGAGGACGAAGCACATTGACGTTTGTTATCACTTTGTTCATGATATTGTTGCTCGTGGTGATATTGTTGTGAGCAAAATCAGTACACATGATAATCCTGCCTATATGATGACTATGTCATTACCTATAGCTAAGTTTGAGCATTGCTTGAACTTGGTTGGAGTTCATGCTCGGGCCAATTAGTTGCCCGTTGGGGCTTTGTGGAAGAGGTGGAGAATTTGATTAATCACATGCTGGAGTTCTTTATGGTGGATTTTGTGTCAAGGTAGAGATTGTTATTTTATGACCCAAAACCCACTCGACAGTAACACAACGCCACGGCGCTTGAAAGCAGGGCCGCGGTGCTACAACCAGGACCGCAACGCTTGAAAGCAGCGCCACGGTGCTATAATTCGAGAAAGTTGCACCGTGGCACTCCGATGTGGCCTGATCGTTTATTTTGCTTTTTTATGAGTTTCTGGGTTATTTTGGGGTAGGGTTTGAGTCCCATACATATAAATACATCATATTCTCCATGGTTTACATAGAGACACATTAGAGAGTCACAAAGAGTCGCAAAATTTCATAGAGATCATAGTGTTGAGAGTGATACAGATAACTCAGTCTTGTGAGTTTGTAAGTGATTGAGTGAGTGAATTTATGTATTTGAGCGCTCTAAACACAATTGTAATTTTTATTTTGTGATTAGTGGATTGCTTCTTTTCTGCCTGTGGTTTTTTCACCCTTTATTAGAATTTTTTCACGTAAATCTTGTATATAATTTTCTCTCTATTTTTTGTTACTTATTGCTTTGATTTCTAACAACAACGAAGAAATACTATGAGAAACTTAGAGCTGCAGCGAGAAAGAAAAAATTATTAAAAAAAATAACACGGAGTAGAAAAATGATGACAACATAGAAAAAACATCGGTATAAATACGACTATTATATCAGGAAACGACATCAATAAACAGTCCTAATTTAAAAACATCATACTCGAAGATGATGATAAAAGAACACCCACAACCACTAGAAAAAGATTGTTTCGTAAATGACATGAACCAGGAAAAGCGACATAGATTGGAAAACTGCAATATATATTTCATAACAACAATTAGAAACAACATTTTGGAGAAAAACGATCTCAATTACATAAGCGACAGTAAACTCTAAAAACGACGAACAATATAAAAGGTAACAAATATACAGCAATTTCATCAGGAAACGACTTGAAACATAAAAACAAAAGGATTAATTTTAAAAATATAAAGGGCTGCCTCTTCTCTGTCTCACTACCTGGGGAAGTTGGTATGGACTCAACTTATCAAACACGGACTTTGATTTCCTTTTAATTAACTCCCAATCCCCAAGATGTTGTCAAGTATGGCAGTCAAGTGACTATAAGCTTGACCACCGGTGTTGCGGCATGACGGCAAGAGGATGACTTATTAAGATTTTTCTCTCCTATCATCTAAGGACGATTCCCTTCGTCGATGGTGAGGTTGTAATTTTGCCTTTTAGTAGGCATGCCAAATATGGCTTGAGCAGTTATGACTAAAGTTTCCTGGATACTAATAGAAAAAAAAAGTATGGGTCAGGATCTCTTGTCGTTCCACTTATGGTCTCAGTATATTTTTAAAGCGTTGTATAAGGACTCGAAGACATCGACGATCCCTTTTTAACTAGTAAAAAAAAAAAGTAACTATAGGCTTGTAGGTACTAACCACTCCCCCTCCTATTTTCCGTAACTATAGTACTTGTAATTTTGGGTACATAAATTTCAAAATATAACAACCATGTTCTTTTATTTTCTGAACTTGTAATATCCATTTTCTTAAAATTTAAAATCCTCCTAAAGCTGCTCCTTTTGTTAGAATTATATTAACGGAAAACACATTAGCTGGGTCAATCAATTATATTTACGACATTGAACTGGAAAAATAACAACAGCCACCGAAACAGCGCCAACCGCAAAACTACAAGAATCGAATATCAAATAGTCCTTCCTCAAAGCTGGCTAATTGTTTATATATCTCCTACCATATTTAAAAGATCTAATAAAAAAACTGTTCATACCTAGCAAAGGTAAACTATTTTTTAAAAAACTAGTTTTTTGACTCGTGCAAATACACGTAGTAGTGTTAGTGTTTGTAATCGTGTTGTTACTTTTGGATTGAGTTCAATCCTTTTGTAATTTAATTTATATTAGAAAAATAGATATATTTAAAAAATATTAACAACAAATACTACACAACGAACTCTAAGTTTTTTTTTTCCCCTCAAATTTGAGCATTGCAATATTGCAACAACACAACTGCCGGGAACTGGAAATATTTGGCATTATTGATAAACAAAACAAACTAAATATTTTATCCATGTTATTTACCAAAAAAAAAAAAGAAAAGAAAAGGGAGAAGAACAAAGAAAAAAAACACAAAAAACCTCATGAACTTGTTTATTCCCTTTGTTAGTTAACTGGGAAGTGGCTAAATTAGATCGTACATAAAAGTTATTGAAAAAGCATTTAGTGATGTTTTAAAGATGATCAACCACAGCCCAAAAAAAAAAAAGAAAACCGAAATGCAGAGATTTGGGGTACAACTAACTAAGCTAGGTAAAGTAGCAAGCACCAGAGCATTAAAAAAATAAAAAAAAAACAAAAAAACAAAAAACAGCCAACAAATTGATTAGCTGATTTTTGCCAACCAAAACATGCCATAAATCAATGAATCCAAAATTCAGCTCGCCAAAAAAAGTGCTCAATCTCACAAGAAGATTAATCACAAATGCTTCAAAAGTCCATATTTTTTTGTCCAACAAAAACATGTCATAAATCACAAATATCCACTATTTAGTACAGAAAATATCCACCACCGTAAAATATCCAAGCGTCCAAAAAAAAAAAAAAGGAAACAGAAAATACCTTGCGCATATTCTTTTTCAAATAAGCTTGATTTGTTAGAATTTTCTCTTTTTTCTAGAATATAATTTTCATTTTTATCTTCTGAACCTTATAAAATATATAACCTTTGTCCTTTGGTTTAAACATATGGGCATTACTGATAGTACTCAAATGGGTAAATTTTCATTGAAAAAAAAAAGTCATACGCTAGAGTTGTTCAAGTTTTCCAAATTTTTTAGAACAATATTGCAGAGAGCCTGAAAAATGTTTTACCGATAAGGTTCTACTTTAACTATCAAATCTATATTAGTTGTTGTTAATTTTGCATATTTAATGTTGATATAATTTCGATCAAGTCTAATGCAAAAATACGTACAAACGCTATCAATAGAAGTACTTGCGGGTAAAAAAAAAACTTTTTCTCGAATAATTACAACTGGATTCATCTTCTGTTCAGGTTCGGCAGCCTTTGGCGTTGGCAAAAGGATTTTACTCAGTCTGATATGCCTAAATTTCCATACGAAAAAGAGAAAGTATACATACTAAATCAGCGTATTTGTACTCGATTTATTGTTGCTTTTAGAATATTTTATCTTTACTATCTCATGCTGGTGGTCTTTAATTAATTTAACAAATGGCTATTATTTGGGAAAAAGAAAATGTTGAGTTTGCTTGTCAGCGAGGCATATTTTTAATCTTTATCTTCTCAAGATGGCATTCTGTTTTAATTACCTTATCTGTCATGTCGATTACCAATTATAGAAGGAAAAAAAGTTTTGCTTTTAATAAAGATGTAAGCTTATGTTTGCAATGGAAGGTGAGAGTACTTTTGTAGTTCACACCTTATGTTTTGGATTATATCACATGTATATATTTGTTTTTCGAATTTATACTCTCTTTTTTTTTATTTCATTTGTCAACGGTCAATATCCACCAGAAAGGATCTAAATACTCATAAAGACAAAAAAGAAAACAAGGACAAAAAAATCAAAACTCCAAAATATGAAGGACATTTAGGTCTTTTTCATAGTTAAAATTAACCTTTCACCACAAGGATCTAAGATGAACTTAAAATATGAAGGTATAAATACAATACAATCCAATATATATATCTATATATGCTTTTATGATTTATGGAAAATTCATAATTATGTGTATGATATAAAATCATGAAAACATAAACATTTGCAATATTTTGTAGTTGTATAATTCATGTAATGAATAATTAACATAACCTGGCAATATTAATGGACGGTGGACAAATGCATATGAGGTACATAGAATACGACCAGTCAACGTGTTGGCCCGATTAAACCATCTTTTCCTAGGGAAAACAATGCCGTGTGCCTCACTTTACTTCCACCAGCATGCAAGTGAGCAAAAAGGAAGGAAGGAAAGAGTGGATCCAGATCATCAAGTGAAATAGAAGGGTTCGAAGTGAAAACAACATACACAGCAAATCCTACCCTTGTCTCATTATCAAATAAATGTGGAGGAAGGCAACAAAGCACTAGGCGCCCCATGCATTGATAGGTGAACCAACTTAAGATTGCTTAAATGCGAGCGAAATTGAAATTACGCACATAGCATCCCCGCACAACAACAAAGTCTTCAAGTGAGGAGCATAAAGAGACAGAGATATAAATAGAGATAGAACTATAGACAGAAAGTGAGCTTAAAAAGCCTTGAAATCAATGTGTTTATCCCTCTTCTGAGATCATTTTTTTGGTTGGTTGAGCAACTCATGTGTCCGCCAGCCTTTGCTTCAATATGAATCAAGAACGGATTAAGTGAACTAGTATCTTCTTCTTTTTTGTACGATGGCTCCGTTAAAGCACATTCTCGTTTCCATCTCATCGGTAATTTTCCTTTCCCTTGTGATAGAACTCGTCTCATCAATAGTGGTTGATTTGGTCACATGGTCTACTATTTCCTGGTAATGACTGGCCAAAAAGCCGGACCTGCTCGCTGGGCTGAAAGAAATTTTGAACAAATTTGGCGACATTTTGCTCATAGAGTATATGCACCCCACACAAATTCTTGGCTATTGGTTGAAAAATGAAAGTTCCACTTGGCTTGCTTTTTTCAACTTTCCAGCAAACCATTCTCGTGGAATGTACTTGCAATGTCCAAGTGAGCCTTTACTGCAATCTATGATTACTTGAAAGTCCAACGACTTTTCAAGTGAACCTTCAAGGGTCTCAAAATGACAGGTAAATTCTGGTGCATCCTGAACGAAGCTGTCTGATAACACAACGTATCTGAAGAAATGATAGGAATTTGAAAAACCCAACAAATCTGAAAAAGGATAGGATCTGAAAAATGGTAGAAATACCTAATAAGAGAATCAGAAAAAGGATCAAATAAGCTCACATACTTGTAATAAATGAAATTACTTTTAGTGCATCTTCTTAATAAATGCAAAAGTAAAGAACCAACAATTTCCATTTTGATCTCATAAATGCGGTACAAGGGGTAAGAGGAGAATATCTAGAGTAAAAAAGAGAGTAAGATTTATATCAACATCTCATCGCTTTTCTGTCCTAAAAGGAATAGAATTAAATAATAGAATCCCCTTAAAAGTCATCGCAATATTGAATAGATATAGATTTTGTTAAAACAAAAATAGGGAAAAGAGAGTTAAAATACGTACCAAAAAGGGTTGATTTGTTTAGATTTTCATGTTGCTTTTTGAATACTTGCACTTGTGTGGTTGTCTCATGTTGGCCATTTTTTTTTACTATATGTGTGCGTGTGTTTGTGTGTAACACTACCAAGTAACAAGTATACAGCATAATAGAAGCAAAAAATTAAGAGTGACAAACCACTATTCTCATATTTGAAATGGATCAAGGTGGACTCCAAGCGGCAAGAAGGGAGCAAAATGGTGTCTGTTGTGTTAGCAATAATATTGTTGCTTATGACGACTGAAGTAGCTGCCGTACGCAAAACGTACAAAGTCAAACATGATCCATGTAATTCCAATACATGTCATAATTACTGCAATATAAAATATGGCACAAGGCTTGTTTCCTGGAGCTGCACGAGGGGAAATATGGGTAATTGTGTCTATAACGACGAGCAAAGAAATGTATTGCATTAAACCTTACTACAAGGAAATTGTTACCTTGAGATTGAGATTGTTTACTTTCCTTTGAATAAACTTATTAGATATTAGGGCCGTTTGGTATTGTTTTCGAAATAGGTGAAAATGTTTTTGTTTTAAAAAATGAGAATTTTTTAAGAATTGTGCTAAGAGTGTTTTTAAAATTTTTGTCTCGAAAAATATGCTAAAACATTCAAAAATTCTGAGAACGAAACCAAACGGGCCTTTATTTTCACATTTTGATAATTTTCCTCTCTTTCATGATATTTTGTCTGATTAGTTTGTGATCATATAAAGAGCGGAGCATGAAAAATTTAATCAATGCAAGCACTATAAAAAAGTTAAAGGAAAAACTTATTAGTTACGTATTTCAAATGTTGACCAAGGACATCAATATGAGAGTGTTTGGAAGCAAAGCTAAAACGTGAATTTCGAACTTAAACATTGGAGTATGTAAGAGATTGATATTATATATGGTATAGTTTTATTTTATACTGTAATATATGAGAGATTTACGTTGCAGCACTTAGGAACTTGTTTGAAGTTATAAATGGTTCCCAACGTAAGTTTTACCCACAAAAAAGATTAAAAGATTTATTGTTAAGATCGGAGTAGGGGCACTGCATATAAACTTCATTCGCCAACCCGATGAAAGGAAATGAAGGCAGCATTACAAAACGACAAACAAACATCAAAAAGACACCACGTAAAACAAGAATAACTAGAGACGGAATAAAAACGACGTTATGTGGAGGACGGCGGCAAATGAATGACAATACTGATATAGCCAAAGCTAGGTATAAAGCGACAACCATGGAAAAAACATTAAAGAAATACTATAAGAAACTTAGAACTGCAGCGACAATGAAAAAGCCATTAACATTAAGAACTACAAAGAAAAAAATTATAAAAAAACAGACACGGAGTAGAAAAATGCCGACAACGTAACAAAAAAAAAAGCATCGGTATAAATACGACTACTATGCCATAACACGGCGTCAATAAATTTAAAAAATGACATCATACTCGAAGACGATGATAAAAGGACACCCACAACCAGTAGAAAAAGAAAGTTTTGTAGATGACATAAACCAGAAAGGACATAAATTGGAAAACTACAATATATATTACATAATAACCATTAGAAAATAATGAACAATATAAAAATGACATAAGCGACATTAAACTCTAAAAACAATGAATGATATAAAAGGTAACAAATATGCAACATCCTATTAGATTTTAATATTCGCATTTATTAAGATTTAGATTAACATCCTATTATTTCTCTATCCTAAAAGGAATGGAATTAAATAATAGGATCCCATTAAAAGTCGTCAAAATATTGAATAAGTTATATTTTTATTAAACGTAAAAGAAAAAAGAAAATTAAACTACATACCAAATATTAAAAAAAGTTAATTTAATTATTTTTTAAGGTTTACTATTTGTTTTTTAATTATTGTTTTTGTGTGATTTTCTCATGATGGCAGAATCCCCTTAAAAGTCATCACAATATTGAATAGATGTAGATTTTATTAAAAAAAAAAGGAAAAGAAAATTAAACTACATACAAAAAAGGGTTGATTTGTTTAGATTTTCATGTTGCTTTTTGAATACTTGCACTTGTGTGATTGTCTCTTGGCCATTTTTTTCTTACTATATATATATATATATCTGTGTGTGTAACACTACCAAGTACCAAGTAGAATAATAGAAGCAACAAATTAAGAGTGACAAAAACCAATATTCTCATATTTGCAATGGCTCAAGGTGGACGTCTAAGCTCCATGAGGTGGAACAAAATGGTGTTTGTTGCGTTAGCAATAATGTTGTTGGTTATGACGATTGAAGTAGCTGCCGTACGCAAATCGTACCAAGTCAAACTCGACCCATGTAGTCAAAATACATGCTATACATTCGGCAATGTAAGATATGGCAGTAAGCTTAAAGCATGGAGCTGCGTATGGCCGGACAATACGTGTGGTATGGTCTATGAAGAGTAGAGAAATCTATTGCATGAAACCTCATGTATTTTAGATTGTTTTCTTTCCTTTGAATAAACATATTAAATAAAATTTTATCTTCATATTTTGTTTTTCTTTTTCCTCTATCTCTCTTTCATGATATTTGACTGATTAGATTGTGATTCATATAAGTAGGAAGTCCTAAAAAATTTTGAAATACGAGCACTATGAAAACGTTAAAAGAAAACTTATTATTGAACGAGAACATAGTTACATATTTCAAATGCTGAGTAAAGGCACTATTATATTAGTTTTTCTAATTAAGTGTATCACAACCTAAGTTTCACAAAAATAAAGAAAAAAAAAAGATTAGAGATTTAATTTTAAGTGCTGAGTAGGGGCCCCTGGCTTAGCCACCGCATATAAACTTCAATCGGGAATGAAGGCAGCATTAAGAAACGACAAACAAACATCCAAACGATATCTACTATAAAAACAACACCACATAAAACGAGAATAACTGGAGCCGGAATAAAAACGACGTAATGTGGAGAACGGTGGCATTAGATAGAGCAACAAAAGCTATATATAAAGCGACAACCTTGGTTAAAACAATGAAGAAATACTATAAGAAACTTAGAGCTGCAGCTAGAAAGAAAAATTATTAAAAAAAAACAACACGGAGTAGAAAAATGATGACAACATAGAAAAACCATCGGTATAAATACAATATTATATCAAGAAACAACATCAATAAACAATCCTAATTTAAAAACATCATACTCGAAGACGATGATAAAAGAACACCCACAACCATTGGAAAAAGATTGTTTCGTAAATGACATGAACCAGAAAAAAACGACATAGATTGGAAAACTGCAATATATATTTCATAACAACAATTAGAAACGACATTCTGGAGAAAAACAATCTCAAGTACATAAGCGATAGTAAACTCTAAAAGCGACGAACAATATAAAAGGTAACAAATATACAACAACATCATCAGGAAACGACTTGAAACCTAAAAACAAAAGGATTAATTTTAAAAATATAAAGGGCTACCTCTTCTCTGTCTCACTACCTGGGGGAGTTGGTATGGAATCAACTTATCAAACACAGACATTGATTTCCTTTTAATTAACTCCTAATCCCCAAGACGTTATCAAGTATGGCAGTCAAGTGACTATAAGCTTGACCACCGGTGTTGCGGCATGATTGCAAGAGGATGACTTATTATGGTTTTTCTCTCCTATCATTGAAGGATGATTCCCTTCGTCGATGGTGAGTTGTAATTTTGCCTTTTAGTAGGCATGCCAAATATGGCTTGAGCAGTTATTACTAAAGTTTCCCGGATACTAATAGAAAAAAAGTATGGGTCAAGATCTCTTGTCGTTCCCCTTATGGTCTTAGTATATTTTTAAAGCATTGTATAAGGACGCGAAGACATCAACGATCCCTTTTTAACTAGCAAAAAAAAAAAAAAAAAAGCAACTGTAGGCTTGTAGGTACTAACCACTCCCTCTCCCATTTTCCGTAACTATAGTACTTGTAACATTTCAAAATATAACATCCATTTTCTTTTATTTTTTGAACTTGTAATATCCATGTTCTTAAAATTTAAAATCCTCTAACCGCTGCTCCTTTTGTTAGAATTATATTAACGGAAAACACATTAGCTAGGTCAACCAATTATATTAATGATATTGAACTGGAAAAATAACAACAGCCACCAAAACGGCGCCAACCGCAAAACTACAAGAAACGAAAATCAAATAGTCCTTCCTCAAAGCTGGCTAATTTTTTATATGTCTCCTACCATATTTAAAACATCTGATCAAAAAAATGTTCATGCCTAGCAAAGGTTATCCCATTTTTTAAAAAACTAGTTTTTTGACTCATGCAAATACACGTAGCAGTGTCAGTGTTTGTAATCGTGTTGTTACTTTTGGATTGAGTTCAATCCTCTTTTAATTTAATTTATATTAGAAAAATAGATATATCGAAAAAGTATTAACAACAAATACTAAACAACGAACTCTAAGTTTTTTCTTTTTTTTTTCCCTCAAATTTGACAATTGCAATATTGCAACTACACAACTACCGGGAACTGGAAATATTTGGCATCATTGATAAACAGAACAAATAAAACAAACTAAACATTTTACTATGTCATTTACCAAAAAAAGAAAAGGGAGAAGAGCAAAGAAAACAAACACAAAAAACCTCATGAACTTGTTTATTCCCTTTGTCAGTTAACTGGGAAGTAGCTAAATTAGATGGTACATAAAAGTTATTGAAAAAGCATATAGTGATGTTTTAAAGGTGATCAACCAGAGCCAAAAAAAAAACCGAAATGCAGAGATTTGGAGTACAACTAACTAAGATAGGTAAAGTAGCAAGCACCAGCGCATTAAAAAAATGAAATAATAAAAAAAAAAAAACAGCCAACAAATTGATTAGCTGATTTTTGCCAACAAAAACATGCCATAAATCAATGAATCCAAAATTCAGCTCGCCAAAACAAGTGCTCTATCTCACAAGAAGATTAATCACAAATGCTTCAAAAGTCCATGTTTTTTTGTCCAACAAAAACATGTCATAAATCACAAATATCCACTATTTAGTACAGAAAATATCCACCACCGTAAAATATCCAAGCGTCCAAAAAAAAAAAAAAGAAAACATAAAATACCTTGCGCATATTGTTTTTCAAAGAAGCTTGATTTGTTAGAATTTTCTCTTTTTTCCTTTGGTTTAAACATATGGGCATTACTGATAGTACTCAAATGGGTAAATTTTCATTGAAAAAAAAAGTCATGCGCTAGTTGCTTAAGTTTTCTAAATTTTTTGGAACAATATTACAGAGAGCCTTAAAAATGTTTTACCGATAAGGTTCTACTCTAACTAACAAATCTATATTAGTTGTTGTTAATTTTGCATATTTAATGTTGATATAATTTCGATCAAGTCTAATGCTAAAATACGTACAAATGCTATCAATGGAAGCACTTACGGGTAAAAAAAAACAAACTTTTTCTCGAATAATTACATCTTGATTCATCTTCTGTTCAGGTTCGGCAGCCTTTGGCGTTGGCAAAAGGATTTTACTCAGTCTGATATGCCTAAATTTCCATACGAAAAAGAAAAAGTATACATACTAAATCAACGTATTTGTACTCGATTTATTGTTGCTTTTAGAATATTTATTGTTGCTGAGTAGGGGCCCCCGGCTTAGCCACCGCATATAAACTTCAATCGGGAATGAAGGCAGCATTAAGAAATGACAAACAAACATCCAAACGATATCTACTATAAAAACGACACCACGTAAAACGAGAATAACTGGAGCTGGAATAAAAACGACGTAATGTGGAGAACGGTGGCATTAGATAGAGCAACAAAAGCTATATATAAAGCGACAACCTTGGTTAAAACAGTGAAGAAATACTATAAGAAACCTAGAGCTGCAGCTAGAAAGAAAAATTATTAAAAAAAACAACACGGAGTAGAAAAATGATGACAACATAGAAAAACCATCGGTATAAATACGAATATTATATCAGGAAACAACATCAATAAACAATCCTAATTTAAAAATATCATACTCAAAGACGATGATAAAAGAACACCCACAACCACTGGAAAAAGATTGTTTCGTAAATGACATGAACCAGAAAAAAAGCGACATAGATTGGAAATCTGCAATATATATTTCATAACAACAATTAGAAACGACATTTTGGAGAAAAACGATCTCAATTACATAAGCGATAGTAAACTCTAAAAGCGACGAACAAAATAAAAGGTAATAGTTATACAACAACATCATCAGGAAACGACTTGAAACCTAAAAACAAAAGGATTAATTTTACAAATATAAAGGGCTGCCTCTTCTCTGTCTCACTACCTGGGGGAGTTGGTATGGAATCAACTTATCAAACACGGACATTGATTTCCTTTTAATTAACTCCTAATCCCCAAGACGTTGTCAAGTATGGCAGTCAAGCGACTATAAGCTTGACCACAGGTGTTGCGGCATGATTGCAAGAGGATGACTTACTAAGGTTTTTCTCTCCTATCATTGAAGGACGATTCCCTTCGTCGATGGTGAGTTGTAATTTTGCCTTTTAGTAGGCATGCCAAATATGGCTTGAGCAGTTACGACTAAAGTTTCCTGGATACTAATAGAAAAAAAGTACGGGTCAAGATCTCTTGTCATTCCCCTTATGGTCTCAGTATATTTTTAAAGCGTTGTATAAGGACGCGAAGACATCGACAATCCCTTTTTAACTAGCAAAAAAAAAAGCAACTATAGGCTTGTAGGTACTAACCACTTCCTCTCCTATTTTTCGTAACTATAGTACTTGTAATCTTGGGTACATAAATTTCATATTATAACATCCATTTTCTTTTATTTTTTGAACTTGTAATATCCATTTTCTTAAAATTTAAAATCCTCTATGTAAACGCCCCTTAGCTCGGACGTCGCAGATATCATTACATTCTTACATTCATACTTACTTGGACTTTAAGCATAGATATTAATACAAAACTGAAACGATACTTTTAATTGTAAAAGTAAAACATACTTAACCAGGATCCATTCATATATTTTTTTTTGTTAACTTAACATTATTAAATCACATTATTTAACTCATTCCATATCATAATTTACTTTAATAAAATAAATATACCAAGTTGTAAAATCATGACTTATATAAACATCACAACATATCTCATCAGTCATCATAACATTTAAAGCTTACTTACACCCACAGTTCGGCAGGCTGAACTTGGGACTTCGGCAGGCCGAACATGATTGGCAGGCCGGCAGAGGCTTCAAAAAACTGACTTAAAAACTCATCTTCGTCCGGCAGGCCAAACCTTTAGACTTCGGCGGGCCGACCAAGGATGTTCGGCAGGCCGACCCAGCCAAAATCTTTGAGAAAACTTAATTTTTAAAACAAACCAACTTTCATAAAAATGCGGAAGATCAAAATTCATTAAAATGATAAAATAACTTATAAAACCATAGTTCAAATATTCTTAAAACTTAACATAAAAATAATATTCAAAATATAAAACTTTATTTAAAACATAAGACGTTCATCTTGGCATTTCTTCCGGTTACAATTCATTGAGCTTTGCGTCCACACGCCTTTCCATGTCCTCCGCCTATACCAAGATTTTCTTACCCTTATCTGCAACATGACATAAAACATGATTAAGCTAATGCTTAGTAAGTATCTATAATTCTCACAATTTAAAACATTACATAAACATCATCAACATCATTGTCATCATATCATAAAAGTGTCTTAAGTACAATTTCATAGAAACATATCTTTCATTACATTGACCATTTTAAAACTTATTCCATTTTTTTATCTTAAGGGCCCAAGTGTTGCACCATAAACATCATCATAGACGCGCCGTCATGAGAGGAGAAGGGTAGCTAATCCAAAACCCAACATGACATCATAAAATATCATAGCATAACATTGGTGTGCAACACTTATTAGGTGATACATATATACATAATTTTCATACTTTGAAACATGTCATCATCATACATACATAACTTTAAATCATGAAAATCTTTCATAAGAAATCCTTTAAGGAAAAATAACCATAAAATCATCATGAACATCATTGTGAACATATCATCAAATCCTTGTAAAACGTGTCATGTTGCAGGTGAGAATGTACTTAGTTTAACGCTAGCTTACTTGACCTCAACATACATTTGGTGACGACGCCGCGGTCTCGATGTGCTCTTTTCTTCAAGTGTTCATGCCATTTATCCATTAAAAATACAATAAAATTAATACTTATCATAAAACATTCATTCATATATCATTCATATATATATATTCATTCATCTCATATTACAAACATAATTCATAACCATAAAAATTGTCATCACATAAACATGTTATTATGATTTTTCTTAAATCATAAAAATTACCTTAAGCATATAAAAACAAACCATACATTTTGAACATAATTATCTTTTAAATAGAACATTTTTGAACAATTAAATATAATAACATTTATTAAAACAGCTTCTTAATGTAATCTCATAAAAATTTCGTAACATAAAATACATTCATCATACCTTTCACATGCACATTCTTAACGACTATCATGAAAAACATCATATTTACCCCTTGAATAACATTACTTTTTTCTTTCATGCATCAAGATTAAACAGTAAAATTTTACTGTGAGGGGTAGAAGATAGAAAATTCATATTTTATCATAAAAATGTTGAAACAACTTGAAACTTAGGAAAGCATCTTATAACACATACATGCATAACATATTAAAAATTCAAAACAAATACAATAACTAAAGAAAGATATTGTAGACGAATTGAGGAGGAGAATTTCTTTTCAAAAACACCGGAAAAACTAAATTCTTACCTTGAAATTTCTTCTCAAAACCCTTGATTTCAACCAATGAAATTTAAATTTTTCTTTCAATACTAGCAGAGAATTTTTGGGAGAGATGGAGACAGGATTCGTGGAGAAGATAAGAGGAAGAATGAGAATGAGAAAAAATGTCTCAAATAGTGAATGAGAGGAGAAAATAACGTGTGAGGAAAAGAGTCGTTAAAAATTTTAACGTAACAAGTATAATGAACATTCATTGCCCTTCATTAGGCCAGAATTTCTAACTGTTTGACAGCCCAAAGCGTGAAGGAAGGAGAGAAGAAAAAGAAAGTCAAACAAATCATCACATCTTACCATATTTTGCCCTCTTAAAATAGGAAACCATTTAAAATAACACAAATCAATGCAAAGTCAAACCTTTTTATTTTCCTTAACTGATAAAATATTCCATTATTATGCCAATTAATCACATTAAATCATCCAATTAATGTAATTAACTCAGCCATAATTTTAGAGAGATTTCTGCTGACTGCTCGTCAGCTGTGTTCGGCTTGCCGATTTTCCTCTTCGGCCTGCCGGTTCCACCAAGTTTGGCCTGCTGATGGTTTCCTTCGGCCTACCGATCTTTGGCAGTCTGTTCGGCCTATCGATCTTAAAAGTTTGGCCTGTCGAACTGTCCTTAAATGCCATACAATAAAACATTCAATTCATCATGCATCATAATTAAACATAAATTAAAAAAATCATGAACACTTGAGCACAATGATTCCAAGCGGTCATCACCTGTCATAAAACTTGACATAAAAAGTTAGTAACATTAACATCATATATCTTTACATATAACATAAATTATTAATAAAATTTCTTAACATTGTTACTAACTTAACGTGGTCTGTTACATAAAATAGGTGGGTGTTACACTCTAAACGCTGCTCCTTTTGTTAGAATTATATTAACGGAAAACACATTAGCTAGGTCAACGAATTATATTAACGATATTGAACTGGAAAAAGCCACCGAAACGGCGCCAACCGCAAAACTACAAGAATCGAAAATCAAATAGTCCTTCCTCAAAGCTGGCTAATTGTTTATATATCTCCTACCATATTTAAAACATCTGATCAAAAAACTGTTCATACCTAGCAAAGGTTATCCCATTTTTTAAAAAACTAGTTTTTGGACTTGTGCAAATACACGTAGTAGTGTTAGTGTTTGTAATCGTGTTGTTACTTTTGGATTGAGTTCAATCCTTTTTTAATTTAATTTATATTAGAAAAATAGATATATCGAAAAAGTATTAACAACAACTACTAAACAACGAACTCTAAGTTTTTTTTTTCCCTCAAATTTGAGCATTGCAATATTGCAACTACACAACTACCGGGAACCGGAAATATCTGGCATCATTGATAAACAGAACAAACAAAACAAACTAAACATTTTATCCATTTTATTTACCAAAAAAAAGAAAAGGGAGAAGAGCAAAGAAAACAAACACAAAAGACCTCATGAACTTGTTTATTCCCTTTGTCAGTTAACTGGGACGTGGCTAAATTGATGGTACATAAAAGTTATTGAAAAAACATATAGTGATGTTTTAAAGGTGATCAACCACAGCCAAAAAAAAAAGCGAAATGCAGAGATTTGGAGTACAACTAACTAAGATAGGTAAAGTAGCAAGCACCAGAGCATTAAAAAAATGAAAAAAAAAAACAGCCAAAAAATTGATTAGTTGATTTTTGCCATCAAAAACATGCCATAAATCAACGAATCCAAAATTCAGCTCGCCAAAAAAAGTGCTCTATCTCACAAGAAGATTAATCACAAATGCTTCAAAAGTCCATATTTTTTTGTCCAACAAAGAAATGTCATAAATCACAAATATCCACTATTCAGTAGAGAAGATATCCACCGCCATAAAATATCCAAGCGTCCAAAAAAAAAAAAAGAAAACAGAAAATACCTTGCGCATATTCTTTTTCAAATAAGCTTGATTCGTTAGAATTTTCTCTCTTTTCTAGAATATAATTTTCGTTTTTATCTTCTGAACCTTATAAAATATATAACCTTTGTCCTTTGGTTTAAACATATGGGCATTACTGATAGTACTCAAATGGGTAAATTTTCATTGAAAAAAAAAAAAGTCATACGCTAGTTGTTTAAGTTTTCCAAATTTTTTGGAAGAATATTACAGAGAGCCTTAAAAATGTTTTACCGATAAGGTTCTACTTTAACTATCAAATCTATATTAGTTGTTGTTAATTTTGCATATTTAATGTTGATATAATTTCGATCAAGTCTAATGCTAAAATACGTACAAACGCTATCAATGGAAGTACTTACGGGTAAAAAAAAAAAACAAACTTAATGTTGAGTTTGCTTGTTAGCGAGGCATATTTTTAATCTTTATCTTCTCAAGATGGCATTCTGCTTTAATTACCATATCTGTCATGTTGATTACCAATTACAGAAGGAAAAAAAGTTTTGCTTTTAATAAAGAAGTAAGCTTATGTTTGCAATGGAAGGTGAGAGTACTTTTGTAGTTCACACCTTATGTTTTGGATTATATCACATGTCTATATTTGTTTTCCGAATTTATACTCCTTTTTTATCTTCTCAAGAGTACTTTTGCTTTTGTATTGCATTAAACCTTACTACAAGGAAATTGTTACCTTGAGATTGAGATTGTTTACTTTCCTTTGAATAAACTTATTAGATATTAGGGCCGTTTGGTATTGTTTTCAAAATAGGTGAAAATGTTTTTGTTTTAAAAAATGAGAATTTTTTAAGAATTTTGCTAAGAGTGTTTTTAAAATTTTTGCTCGAAAAATATGCTAAAACATTCAAAAATTCTGAGAACGAAACCAAACGGGCCTTTATTTTCACATTTTGATAATTTTCCTCTCTTTCATGATATTTTGTCTGATTAGTTTGTGATCATAAAGAGCGGAGCATGAAAATTTTAATCAATGCAAGCACTATAAAAAAGTTAAAGGAAAAACTTATTAGTTACGTATTTCAAATGTTGAACAAGGACATCAATATGAGAGTGTTTGGAAGCAAAGCTAAAACCTGAATTTCAAACTTAAACATTGGAGTATGTGAGAGATTCATATTATATATGGTATAGTTTTATTTTATACTATAATGTATGAGAGATTTACGTTGCAGCACTTAGGAACTTGTTTGAAGTTATAAATGGTTCCCAACGTAAGTTTTACCCACAAAAAAGATTAAAAGATTTATTGTTAAGATCGGAGTAGGGGCACTGTATATAAACTTCATTCGCCAACCCGATGAAAGGAAATGAAGGCAGCATTACGAAACGACAAACAAACATCAAAAAGACACCACTAAAACAAGAATAACTAGAGACGGAATAAAAACGACGTTATGTGGAGGACGGCGGCAAATGAATGACAATACTAATATAGCCAAAGCTAGGTATAAAGCGACAACCATGGAAAAAACATTAAAGAAATACTATAAGAAACTTAGAACTGCAGCGACAATGAAAAAGCCATTAACATTAAGAACTACAAAGAAAAAAAATTATAAAAAAACAGACACGGAGTAGAATAATGCCGACAAGGTAACCAAAAAAAAAAGTATCGGTATAATAAGTTAAATAATAGGATCCCATTAAAAGTCGTCAAAATATTGAATAAGTTATATTTTTATTAAACATAAAAGGAAAAAAGAAAATTAAACTACATACCAAATATTAAAAAAAAGTTAATTTAATTATTTTTTAAGGTTTACTATTTGTTTTTTAATTATTGTTTTTGTGTGATTTTCTCATGATGGCAGAATCCCCTTAAAAGTCATCACAATATTGAATAGATGTAGATTTTATTAAAAAAAAGGAAAAGAAAATTAAACTACATACTAAAAAGGGTTGATTTGTTTAGATTTTCATGTTGCTTTTTGAATACTTGCACTTGTGTGATTGTCTCTTGGCCATTTTTTTCTTACTATATATATATATATATATATATATATATATATATATGTTTGTGTGTAACACTACCAAGTACCAAGTAGAATAATAGAAGCAACAAATTAAGAGTGACAAAAACCAATATTCTCATATTTGCAATGGCTCAAGGTGGACCTCTAAGCTCCATGAGGTGGAACAAAATGGTGTTTGTTGCGTTAGCAATAATGTTGTTGGTTATGACGATTGAAGTAGCTGCCGTACGCAAATCGTACCAAGTCAAACTTGACCCATGTAGTCAAAATACATGCTATACATTCGGCAATGTAAGATATGGCAGTAAGCTTAAAGCATGGAGCTGCGTATGGCCGGACAATACGTGTGGTATGGTCTATGAAGAGTAGAGAAATCTATTGCATGAAACCTCATGTATTTTAGATTTTTTTCTTTCCTTTGAATAAACATATTAAATAAAATTTTATCTTCATATTTTGTTTTTCTTTTTCCTCTATCTCTCTTTCATGATATTTGACTGATTAGATTGTGATTCATATAAGTAGGGAGTCCTAAAAAATTTTGAAATACGAGCACTACGAAAACGTTAAAAGAAAACTTATTATTGAACGAGAACATAGTTACATATTTCAAATGCTGAGTAAAGGCACTATTATATTAGTTTTTCTAATTAAGTGTATCACAACCTAAGTTTCACAAAAATAAAGAAAGAAAAAAAAAGATTAGAGATTTAATTTTAAGTGCTGAGTAGGGGCCCCTGGCTTAGCCACCGCATATAAACTTCAATCGGGAATGAAGGCAGCATTAAGAAACGACAAACAAACATCCAAACGATATCTACTATAAAAACAACACCACGTAAAATGAGAATAACTGGAGCCGGAATAAAAACGACGTAATGTGGAGAACGGTGGCATTAGATAGAGCAACAAAAGCTATATATAAAGCGACAACCTTGGTTAAAACAATGAAGAAATACTATAAGAAACTTAGAGCTACAGCTAGAAAGAAAAATTATTAAAAAAAACAACACGGAGTAGAAAAATGATGACAACATAGAAAAACCATCGGTATAAATACGAATATTATATCAAGAAAGAGCATCAATAAACAATCCTAATTTAAAAACCTCATACTCGAAGACGATGATAAAAGAACACCCACAACCACTGGAAAAAGATTGTTTCGTAAATGACATGAACCAGAAAAAAACGACATAGATTGAAAACTGCAATATATATTTCATAACAACAATTAGAAACGACATTCTGGAGAAAAACGATCTCAATTACATGAGCGATAGTAAACTCTAAAAGTGACGAACAATATAAAAGGTAACAAATATACAACAACATCATCAGGAAACGACTTGAAACCTAAAAACAAAAGGATTAATTTTAAAAATATAAAGGGCTGCCTCTTCTCTGTCTCACTACCTGGGGGAGTTGGTATGGAATCAACTTATCAAACACGAACATTGATTTCCTTTTAATTAACTCCTAATCCCCAAGACGTTGTCAAGTATGGTAGTCAAGTGACTATAAGCTTGACCACCGGTGTTGCGGCATGATTGCAAGAGGATGACTTATTATGGTTTTTCTCTCCTATCATTGAAGGATGATTCCCTACGTCGATGGTGAGTTGTAATTTTGCCTTTTAGTAGGCATGTCAAATATGGCTTGAGCAGTTATTACTAAAGTTTCCCCGATACTAATAGAAAAAAAGTATGGGTCAAGATCTCTTGTCGTTCCCCTTATGGTCTTAGTATATTTTTAAAGCGTTGTATAAGGACGCGAAGACATCGACGATCCCTTTTTAACTAGCAAAAAAAAAAAAAAAAAAAAAGAACTGTAGGCTTGTAGGTACTAACCACTCCATCTCCCATTTTCCGTAACTATAGTACTTGTAACATTTCAAAATATAACATCCTTTTTCTTTTATTTTTTGAACTTGTAATATCCATTTTCTTAAAATTTAAAATCCTCTAAACGCTGCTCCTTTTGTTAGAATTATATTAACGGAAAACACATTAGCTAGGCCAACCAATTATATTAACGATATTGAACTGGAAAAATAACAACAGCCACCGAAACGGCGCCAATCGCAAAACTACAAGAATCGAAAATCAAATAGTCCTTCCTCAAAGATGGCTAATTGTTTATATGTCTCCTACCATATTTAAAACATCTGATAAAAAAACTGTTCATACCTAGCAATGGTTATCCCATTTTTTAAAAAACTAGTTTTTTGACTCGTGCAAATACACGTAGCAGTGTCAGTGTTTGTAATTGTGTTGTTACTTTTGGATTGAGTTCAATCCTTTTTTAATTTAATTTATATTAGAAAAATAGATATATCGAAAAAGTATTAACAACAAATACTAAACAATGAACTCTAAGTTTTTTCTTTTTTTTTTCCCCTCAAATTTGACAATTGCAATATTGCAACTACACAACTACCGGGAACTGGAAATATTTGGCATCATTGATAAACAGAACAAACAAAACAAACTAAACATTTTATCCACGTCATTTACCAAAAAAAGAAAAGGGAGAAGAGCAAAGAAAACAAACACAAAAAACCTCATGAACTTGTTTATTCCCTTTGTCAGTTAACTGGGAAGTAGCTAAATTAGATGGTACATAAAAGTTATTGAAAAAGCATATAGTGATGTTTTAAAGGTGATCAACCAGAGCCAAAAAAAAAAGCGAAATGCAGAGATTTGGAGTACAACTAACTAAGATAGGTAAAGTAGCAAGCACCTGAGCATTAAAAAAATGAAATTAAAAAAAAAAAACAGCCAACAAATTGATTAGCTGATTTTTGCCAACAAAAACATGGCATAAATAAATGAATCCAAAATTCAGCTCGCCAAAACAAGTGCTCTATCTCACAAGAAGATTAATCACAAATGCTTCAAAAGTCCATGTTTTTTTGTCCGACAAAAACATGTCATAAATCACAAATATCCACTATTTAGTACAGAAAATATCCACCACCGTAAAATATCCAAGCGTCCAAAAAAAAAAAAGAAAAGATAAAATACCTTGCGCATATTCTTTTTCAAATAAGCTTCATTTGTTAGAATTTTCTCTTTTTTCCTTTGGTTTAAATATATGGGCATTACTGATAGTACTCAAATGGGTAACTTTTCATTGAAAAAAAAAGTCATGCGCTAGTTGTTTAAGTTTTCCAAATTTTTTGGAAGAATATTACAGAGAGCCTCAAAAATGTTTTACCGATAAGGTTCTACTTTAACTATCAAATCTATATTAGTTGTTGTTAATTTTGCATATTTAATGTTGATATAATTTCAATCAAGTCTAATGTTAAAATACGTACAAACGCTATCAATGTAAGCACTTACGGGTAAAAAAAACAAACTTTTTCTCGAATATTTACATCTTGATTCATCTTCTGTTCAGGTTCGGCAGCCTTTGGCGTTGGCAAAAGGATTTTACTCAGTTTGATATGCCTAAATTTCCATGCGAAAAAGAAAAAGTATAAATACTAAATTAGCTTATTTGTACTCGATTTATTGTTGCTTTTAGAATATTTTATCTTCACTATCTCATGCTGGTGGTCTTTGGTTACTTTAACAAATGGCTATTATTTGGGAAAAAGAAAATGTTGAGTTTGCTTGTTAGCGAGGCATATTTTTAATCTTTATCTTCTCAAGATGGCATTCTGTTTTAATTACCATATCTGTCATGTTGATTACCAATTACAGAAGGAAAAAAAGTTTTGCTTTTAATAAAGAAGTAAGCTTATGTTTGCAATGGAAGGTGAGAGTACTTTTGTAGTTCACACCTTATGTTTTGGATTATATCGCATGTCTATATTTTTTTTTCCAATTTATACTCCTCTTTTTTTTATTTCATTTGTCAACGGTCAATATCCACCAGAAAGGACCTAAATGCTCATAAAGACAAAAAAGAAAAAAAGGACAAAAAAATCAAAACTCCAAAATGTGAAGGACATTTAGGTCTTTTCCATAGTTAAAATTAACCTTTCACCATAAGGATCTAAGATGAACTTAAAATATGAAGGTATAAATACAATACAATCCAATATATATACATATATATGCTTTTATGATTTTTGGAAAATTCATAATTATGTGTATGATATAAAATCGTGAAAACATAAACATTTGCAAATTTTGTAGTTGTATAATTCATGTGATGAATAATTAACATAGCCTGGCAATATTAATGGAAGGTGGACAAATGCATATGAGGTACATAGAATTCGACCAGTTGATGTTTTGGCCCGATTAAACCATCTTTTCCTAGGGAAAACAATGCCGTGTGCCTCACTTTACGTCGAGTAGCTTGCAAGTGAGCAAAAAGGAAGGAAGGAAAGAGTGGATCCAGATCATCAAGTGAAATAGATGGGTTCGAAGAGAAAACAACATACACAGCAAATTCTACCCTCGTCTCACCATCAAATAATTGTGGAGGAAGGCAACAAAAAACTAGGCGCCCCATGCCTTGATAGGTGAACCAACGCAAGATTGCTTAAATGCAAGCGAAATTGAAATTAGCGCATAGCATCCCTGCACAGCAACAAAGTCTTCAAGTAAAGTGCATAAAGAGACAGAGATATAAATAGAGATAGAACTATAGACAGAAAGCGAACGTAAAAAGCCTTGAAATCAATGTGTTTATCCATCTTCTGAGATCAGTTTTTTGGTTGGTTGAGCAACTCATGTGTCTGCCAGCCTTTGCTTCTATATGAATCAAGAACGGATTAAGTGAACTAGTATCTTCTTCTTTTTTGTACGATGGCTCCGCTAAAGCACATTCTCGTTTCCATTCAACAGATTCCATCTCATCGGTAATTTTCCTTTCCTTATGATAGAACTCATCTCATCAATAGTGGTTGATTTGGTCACATGGTCTACTATTCCTGGTAATGACTGGCCAAAAAGCAGGACCTGCTCACTAGGTTGAAACAAATTCTGAACAAATTTGGCCACATTTTCCTCATAGAGTATATGCACCCCATACAAATTCTTGGCTATTGGTTGAAAAATGAAAGTTCCACTTGGTTTGCTTTTTTCAACTTTCCAGCAAACCATTCTCGTGGAATGTACTTGCAATGTCCAAGTGAGCCTTTACTGCAATCTATGATTACTTGAAAGTCCACTGACTTTTCAAGCGAACCTTCAAGGGTCTCAAAATGGCAGGTAAATTCTAGTACATCCTCAACGAAGCTGTCTGATAACGCAATGCATCTGAAGAAATGATAGGAATTTGAAAAACCACGACAATTCTAAAAAAGGATAGTATCTGAAAAATGGTAGAAATACCTAATAAGAGAATCAGAAAAAGGATCAAATAAGCTCACATACTTGTAATAAATGAAATTTCTTTTTAGTGCATCTTCTTAATAAATGAAAATGTAAAGAACCAACAATTTCCATTTTGATCTCATAAATGCGGTACAAGGGGTAAGAGCAGAATATCTAGAGAGTAAAAAAGAGAGTAAGATTTATATCACACATCTCATCCCTTTTCTGTCCTAAAAGGAATAGAATTAAATAATAGAATCCCCTTAAAAGTCATCACAAATATTGAATAGATATAGATTTTGTTAAAACAAAAATAGGGAAAAGAGAATTAAAATACGTATCAAAAAGGGTTGATTTGTTTAGATTTTCATGTTGCTTTTTGAATACTTGCACTTGTGTGATTGTCTCTTGGCCATTTTTTTCTTACTATATATATATATATGTGTGTGTGTGTGTGCGTGTAACACTACCAAGTACCAAGTAGATTAATAGAAGCAACAAATTAAGAGTGGCAAAAACCAATATTCTCATATTTGCAATGGCTCAAGGTGGACGTCTAAGCTCCATGAGGTGGAACAAAATGGTGTTTGTTGCGTTAGCAATAATGTTGTTGGTTATGACGATTGAAGTAGCTGACGTACTCAAATCGTACCAAGTCAACCTCAACCCATGTAGTCAAAATACATGCTATACATTCGGCAATGTAAGATAAGGCAGTAAGCTTAAAGCATGGAGCTGCGTATGGCCGGACCATAAGTGTGGTATGGTCTATGAAGAGTAGAGAAATCTATTGCATGAAACCTCATGTATTTTAGATTGTTTTCTTTCCTTTGAATAAACATATTAAATATAATTTTATCTTCATATTTTGTTTTTCTTTTTCCTCTATCTCTCTTTCATGATATTTGACTGATTAGATTGTGATTCATATAAGTAGGGAGTCCTAAAAAATTTTGAAAAACGAGCACTATGAAAACGTTAAAAGAAAACTTATTATTGAACGAGAACATAGTTACATATTTCAAATGCTGAGTAAAGGCACTCTTATATTAGTTTTTCTAATTAAGTGTATCACAACCTAAGTTTCACAAAAATAAAGAAAGAAAAAAAAAGGATTAGAGATTTAATTTTAAGTGCTGAGTAGGGGCCCCCGGCTTAGCCACCACATATAAGCTTCAATCGGGAATGAAGGCAGCATTAAGAAACGACAAACAAACATCCAAACGATATCTTCTATAAAAACGACACCACGTAAAATGAGAATAACTAGAGCTGGAATAAAAACGACGTAATGTGGAGAACGGTGGCATTAGATAGAGCAACAAAAGCTATATATAAAGCGACAACCTTGGTTAAAACAATGAAGAAATACTATAAGAAACCTACAGCTGCAGCTAGAAAGAAATATTATTAAAAAAACAACACAGAGTAGAAAAATGATGACAACATAGAAAAACCATCGGTATAAATACGAATATTATATCAGGAAACAACATCAATAAACAATCCTAATTTAAAAACATCATACTCGAAGACGATGATAAAAGGACACCCACAACCACTGGAAAAAGATTGTTTCGTAAATGACATGAACCAGAAAAAAAGCGACATAGATTGGAAAACTGCAATATATATTTCATAACAACAATTAGAAACGACATTCTGGAGAAAAACGATCTCAATTACATAAGCGATAGTAAACTCTAAAAGAGACGAACAATATAAAAGGTAACAGATATACAACAACATCATCAGGAAACGACTTGAAACCTAAAAACAAAAGGATTAATTTTAAAAATATAAAGGGCTGCCTCTTCTCTGTCTCACTACCTGGGGGAGTTCGTATAGAATCAACTTATCAAACACGGACATTGATTTCCTTTTAATTAACTCCTAATCCCCAAGATGTTGTCAAGTATGGCAGTCAAGTGACTATAAGCTTGACCACAGGTGTTGCGGCATGATTGCAAGAGGATGACTTATTAAGGTTTTTCTCTCCTATCATTGAAGGACGATTCCCTTCGTCGATGGTGAGTTGTAATTTTGCCTTTTAGTAGGCATGCCAAATATGGCTTGAGCAGTTACGACTAAAGTTTCCTGGATACTAATAGAAAAAAAGTACGGGTCAAGATCTCTTGTCATTCCCCTTATGGTCTTAGTATATTTTTAAAGCATTGTATAAGGACGCGAAGACATCGACGATCCCTTTTTAACTAGCAAAAAAAAAAAAAAAGCAACTGTAGGCTTGTAGGTACTAACCACTCCCTCTCCTATTTTCCGTAACTATAGTACT